>OV725080.1:129815586-131056616 GCA_928085145.1 Nezara viridula | reverse complement strand
GAGAGAAACACTTTATTTTCATAAAATATAAAATATAAAGGATTGCTGCCCAATTACATTGGGTTGCTATACACACAGCATACTCTTCTATCCTTAAGACAATATATGAACTTATATATAAATATACAGAAGTATTAGTTAATATTAGTAAAACAGAAATATATATATATATACATTTTTATTATTTTATTTATCCTTATAATTTTTTTTTTTTTTTTCCTTTTTCCCTCTTCTCATTGTTCATGCTTTTTTTTTTTTTTTTTTTTTTTTTATTTAACATTAAGTTTCCCTTTCTCTCACTTCTCTCTCTTTATCGCTATTGTTTTCAATTATTCACTAAAAAAATAAATAAACAAATACATAAATTAAAACTCTCGGGCTAGCCATGCACGTGGTGGTGAATGATTCCCAGGGAGTCGAGGACTATATTTTCAGCCAACCTCGCTACGTCCTTAATGTCGACACCTAGTTCCTCGAGGAAGCTCCTTGTTCTTTTTGGGATAGTTCCGCGAGACCCAAACCAGAGGCCTCTCACGGTGAACTCTCTCTCTCCGAAGGTCTCACGGAATTTCTCTTTTAGGAAAGGGATACATTTATCGTACGTGTTCTTCTTTTCCCTTTCCACTTCACCCGCCTGATCGAGGTCATTGCTCTCAAAGCGGACAGTTGGATCCAAGATCAGCGCTGTCCTTCCTGTCTTGGGAAATGCGACGATATCAGCGTATCTCGTAGAGCCCTCACTATCGATGCAATATACCTCGTCAAAGCAGGTGAATTTTTTTTCCCTAAGGAGCCTCATCAATTCGAACTTGACCCGGTGGTGACGACGTGTTATGAGGAGGGAGTTGTTGGGGCATTTTCCCAGCACATGTGCTGGTGTTTCAGACTCTCTGCCGCATTTACGGCAGAGGGACCCAACTTCTCTGACCTGTCCGCTGACTCCTGGGACTCCACGCAGGGGTGCATAATTAATGTTTAGTTTTAGGGCATTCGACCATTCAGACCCAGAAAGTACTTGCTTTTCGTAGATGTATCTATTCGCTTTCGGGGTCTCTTTAAAATGGCGAACACCAATACCCTGCCACCTGCAGTTGGCCCATTCCTCAAATGCATTTTCTCGTAGCGACTGCCGTAGAGCTTTCACATTTCGATGACCCTGATCAACCCCCAATCTCTCGGCACATTCAGCAATTTCAGCCGAATAATCGAAGGTAGACTGAAAAAGGGCATCTGGTACATTGGACAGTCGCTGAGCAATGGACCAATGTTGAAGAGGAGCCTCCCATTGGCAGCGGATTAATCCCAATCCTCGGTATCTCCTGGGGGCATACAACATCGCTGTGGAAGTATTCGCAGGCAGTCCAATAATGGCCTTTACGCTCCTGCGAATCATAGTGTCGATGCCCTCCAGTATAGCAGGACGTAGCTTTGTTAGGGGCGCAGTTTGGAGAGGGTAAGTAAGACCCGGGAACAGATATTGATTGACAATGTTGAGTTTCTGCTCAGGTTTAAGTAAGCAAGAGGTTACCAGCTTGTTTAGATTATCATTCAATTTAGTCACCGAATCTTCGTTGAATTGCAGCTCTCCCGAGAATGTACATCCTAAATACTTAATCGTATCTCCATTCTTCAATGTTTGGATGTACTCACCATTCTCAAGGGAGAGCACCGTAGTTTCCAGCTCTCCTTTATTTATAACGATGCCCATACTTTTTAGAGGATTTATAGCCAGACCAATTTCTTTAAATGTTCTTTGTATGCTGTCAATCACTCTTTCTGCAGCCCCCTTGTCACGCGCCGACACTGCCTGGTCATCCGCGAAACCTGTGAGGACCACACAATCTTGCTCATTCCTTAATTTGTATCCAAATTTCTTGGAAAAGTCCTCGTCACACAGGTCGCGGTAGAGATGATCGATGGCCAGGTTGAAGAGTGAAGACGACAGGGGGCCACCTTGGGGTACACCGCGCAGCACTTTGATCTGGCTAGTTGCATGGACACCGTTGCCAATCTTTATGGTGTTCGTGCTAAGGAGAGCTGATATGACATTTGTAAGATTCGGTGACACACCTCTCGCTTCTAAGGAGCTTACGATGTGTTTGTGCCCAACATTGTCAAAAGCACCGACAACGTCGAGGAAAACTATCGCACAGTCATTTTTCATTTTTTGTGCATCTTTTAATACCGCGTCGATGATCCTCGCGTTGACGTGCGTTCCCGGGAGGCCTTTTATAAAGCCTCTCTGACTCTTGTGGAAGGTGACCTGCTTTCTTAACTCGTAGTCCAGAACCTTCTCTATGATTCGGCGCACAATCGAGTATATGGTGATCGGTCTCCAGGTAGAGATATTGTTTATATCACCTTTGCCCTTATATATCAATATTGTGCGCCCTTGTCGAAGTGGTTCCGGAACATAGGCCACCTTCAGCATTATCTCTGCAATCGTTTTAATAATGCTTGATACCTCAAAATATTTTATTGTGCGGATCAGAACTCCATCAGGCCCCGGCGATGTGTCCATTGATGTTGATTTAATGGCTTTCCTGATGGCTTCTATCTCAATGGACAGCAAATCCGGCATCGGGGTACACTGTTCGTAATCCGCACGCCCGCAGAGATTTTCGTTCTCAAAGAGGTCTTTATAATGCCTCTCGATATCGGCCATTTTTAGAGGACACCGTTTAGGAGCGTCGGCATTCATTACAGTTTGCACAACCTTTTTTCTTTTATTATAATAATTATATTGGGCAACCTCGTACTGATACTGCTCTTGCCGACGACTCCTGTCTACTTTGTTTGCCCTCTGCGGATTTGAGACTTGTCCAGCACCCTTGTCAGCCATTTTCATTTTATTTTTTTTCCTCATCCTATAAAATTTTACGGCTGGGTGCTGGGGACCTGGCAGTTCCGCATTAATGACTTTGAGGAACTTTAGGAACTTGCCTACGGCCTCATCAAAATCCGCAGTATTCACCATTTCTTGCTTTAAAAGGTTCTTGAACGTAGTAGACCATTCAACAATGTCCTCTTTTATTTTTGATGACTCACCCTCTCCATTTCTAGGACCTATCACGTTCTTTACTATGCCCCTCAATGTATTATTATTCGCCTCCCTGGGATGTTTTTTTGCAATGTGGGTTCCGAGACCTCGTTCGCCCTTAAAAGAAAGCCCGCATATCGGACAAACTTTATCATCAGGGCGTAGAGCTTCATTTTGCCGCTCACTAAGTACCTCTGCGACATTCAGCGGATCATTTGGCAATCTGGGAAAGACATCATCTATCGACACCGTCTTTCCCAATACCACACCTTCTGTGTCAGGCCATTCCACTTTAACAAATTTATTATCTCCGCCTCCTGCAGTAGCCACAGACATCACAGAGGCAACAACCGCCTCTTGAACAGGTCCTCCAGTTCTCAGAACCCATACCTTTTGTCCAACTTCGATCTTCTTCGTTGGTATTTTGTTCATTGCAATATTTTTTTTTTTCGTTCTAAACTATGCCCACCACGCGCATGATTGAAACAATCTGTGCATAATTAAATAAATAAATAAATACAAAGTTAAAAACTATAAAATTAAGTGTTAAATAGTGTTATAGTTAAAATATAAAATCGATAAAAGCTTAAAAAAAAAATATACATCTATCAAATAAATTGCTTATAAATAAGTTACAATATAAAATCAGTAAAAAGTTTAAAGTTAAAATTTAAGTACAAGTTAAAAATAAGTGAAAGTTAAAATCTAAAAAAGTTAAAATCTAAGAAAGTTAAAAAGTTAAAATCTAAAAAAAAGTTAAAAAGTCAAAGTCTAAAAAGGTTAAAATCTAAAAAGGTTAAAATCTATAAAATAATTTCCTAAAATGAGTTAAAATGTAAAATCAATTAACTGTTAAAACGTTAGAATCTAAAAGAATAAATAAATAAAACAATAAAAATAGTAATTGCCTAAATCAGTTAAAAATCAAAAGATAAAAATTTAAGTAGTTATAATCTAAAAAAAAACAATATACAAACCTATCCACATCACATTATCAAACCTAATATATAAAATAAATTACAAAATATAGGATCATTAAATACTTTTAAAAAAAGAAAAAATTCAGTTCAGCAATAGTAAAAAAAAAAAAAAAAAAAAAAAAAAAAAAATGTCCACTTTAAAACGTTCTATTAATAATAAATTATGATAGTAAAAACTTATTTTTTTCTTTTTATATTTTTGAGAGAAAGGGAAATACAACAGTGTTTAATAGAATTCTATTTAATTTTACTATTGTGTATTTAAATATTCTACCAAAGATATGATATATTAATAGTCCAACCGGTCCGGCCGTCACAACAAAGGATGAGACTATGTTTGCTTAATATACCAGAATGTAGACTGTTTACCAGGGGGTCGTCGTAATCCAAAACTTTATTATTTCGTTCTAAATAAACTTGATATATGTCATGAATATATAATCATTAATGAATATTTATTCTGCATGTTCAAACTGAAAATTGCATTATATTTTGGTAATTGTTTCTTAGATTATTCCATAAAATAAAAAAATAACCTGGACCACTACAACCCGCGAAGGGTCTTGGGTGCAGTACTATGTGAGGAGTATTGTTACAAGTCTAACGGTTGTCCAGGGAGGTGATTGGGTGAATACCACGTTCAACCGTCAGGTTTTTCCCCTCAATTAATTATTTAATTAAGAGTACCCACTTTATAGAGGCTGGGTGTGCCTCCGGAGGGTCTCTCGATCCCAGAGTCGATACAAGGCTAATGAAAAATTACAAGTCATCAGCCGGATTCGAACTTGGAATCATGAGCTCTGGAAGTCAGTACTCACCCACTGAGCTACAAGCTTAGAAATAAAGCAAATATTTAAAAAAATGGTTTTTTTTAAGTCCTAAATTTTACAAAAATAACATCAGCTTTCTGGTACATAAACAAAAAAACTTTTACATAACCAACTATTAAATACCACAGACGTACTCATTACTCACGATTTCATGTTAAACTACAAAAGCACAACGACATACTCATAACAGACTATTATCCGTTGACATGCCTATTAGGAGACTGAAGAGGAGCTGGATGAGAGATCTCCTTTCCTAATTTATGAAAATGGAGTTCTGGCAATGGCCAAATTCTCCACTCAAGTCATGAGTGTCTGTGGTTGTAGCGCCCTTATTCAATCTCCGCTGGCTTTTAATACCAGTGAAGTGGTAGACGAAGAAGCGCAGGGATCTCCTGAAGCCTCGCTTTCCCTCCACATGTGGGGGGACAAGTATGGTTCGGAGTTCTCATGGCCAACTGTAAATAGTGTAAATAGGTATTCCTGCATCTAAGATGTTTATTTTCATTACTGTTTTTTTAAAGATAATTTTAATTCTATTTTATTCATTTATTTTTATTCTATTATTACTATTATTTATTTTTTCTTCCTTCACTATGATATTTTATTTTGTTCTTATTTAGCTATATTAATTTGAAATTACCTAATTTATTTATATTTTTTTTTAAATTTGTAAATATGGTGTGAATGTACTCTCAGAACTCTATTATAAATGTCCTTTATTGAGACAGATTGTAATATTTATCAATAAACAAATAATCCAAAATTTATGGAAGAAAACATAGACCAGGAAGAGGTGCCGCTAGGTTCTATCCTTCACAATGCCTTTAGCGTCAATCATCTATATTCTATCAAATCTATTGATTGTAAATCTCATGAAAGGTGCAGATGAAGGTAAGACAAAAAAAAATATTAACATTTGTTGATCATTTTAATGCTTAGAAGAAAACAAATTAAGAATATTAATTTAAAAATAAAATATTAAAAGGATGAAAACTATTCAGAAATAGCAGTCAATAGAAATCAATTGTTTATTACATTTCTCGACGTCGGAAAACTTAATAAACATCATTAATGACTGCAAATCCGTATTATTTTTCACCTTTAAAATTTTATCATTCGACTATGCATCTATCTCAAAAATAATAAAACGTTTTATTTCACCACTGATAAGAAAAACATTAAAGATAAGTACGGAGTGTATATGCGTAGCCACTTTTTTTTTGTATTTATTTTGAAATATCGATAACCGACCAATAAGTTGAAAATAAATGGCTGTTACGACCGTCCTTTGTCAAGACTTAGCGAACCCCTCTTCCTCACTCCCTTCCCCCTCTTCCTCTCTCTCTTCCCCCTCTCTACACTTAAAAATAAATAAAACGAGATGAAACTATCGACGCAATAATCATAAAATGGACAATAAAGGCCGTTTATAGGGAATAAATACCAGGGGCTTTATAGTGTTTGCCGACTCGGCTCGGCCACCGTGTGACCTTTAGCCAGCGCGCTGTAATCGTTACTGCCTTCCCCCGGTCCGACTAAATCATTGTCACTCTTCGCCGTCACTTGTCACTGGAACTGCATAACTATATGCTGTTCCTGCTCCGTGGAAAATTCTATTGAATGAGCAAGTTTTCAAAATCAGCGCTGAATTCATCGATGACATCGAAAATCCATCAGACCTTCTCTGAACTCAAAGAGGGAATGAGCAAGTCTCTCAATTCATCAATAATTTTTTTTTTTAACGATTTTATTGAGTATTAATACAGTCTGCCACACTGAAGGGCATTGGTACTAAGGCTATAGTATTCATTCACACAATATGTACATAAGAAAATCAATTAAATTAACGACGATTCGTGGATTCCATTGGTTATTGGGATCAATGTATTCCCTAAACGAAACCTCCACTAACGGATCCGTGATTTTATTTTGAGGAGGGGTTTCAGCCGGAAAGGTTTTTTTTTTTTTTGTAGGTATATATTACGATAATTACTTCGCAAGCAAGAAAGAAACTAAGTACCTATATGAATTGGTGTTTAAGTAATTCTTTAAGTCCTATTAAATGTAATTAGACCAACAATAATACTTATTGAGATATAATTTTTTTTTTTATAAAACATGGTAAATCCGCCTGGGCTCAGTGCTGTCATTATTCAATTTACTTTACATATTTGAATTGGATATCGGAGAAATAACAAATCCCACATTTCATGGTTTTGAGAAAAACCAACAAAATATATATTTAACAGTAGAATGATAGAACGCAAACATCTACAAAAAATATGAAGTGTAAACAATCAATCTATAAATTATTGATGCCATTTTATTGAATCCAAGAGGTCGTCTCTAATTGATATCCTATATTAGCAGATTGGCTTCCGAGGCCAAGATGTGTGGTATTTATGTACGCTTTTGTTCGTGAATTGTGGATGGTGTGGAGATTTTGGATGTTAACGAGGGACATGTGTTGGTAGAGGTTTAGTTGTCTTGGTTTTTCTGGTTCGGACGGGGTGTGGGTGGTGCGGGGGTGGTTTTGTATTGTGGTGTGTCGTTGGGAGTCGTTTGTTGGGGATGTTATTTAGTATGGGGTTGGTTGTTCGGACTTTGCATTTGTGTTATTATGTTATGTTGGGTAAGTTGTAGCGTTTCACTTTGTTGCGTTGTGGGGTTTGTTGGTTGTTGGGTGAGGGGGTCAGCTGCTTGTTTATAATGTGGGGTCGGTGTGACGGTTAGATCATTTAGGAGACTTAGGGTCAGGGAGTCAGGCTAAGTGGTGGGGGTGTTTTAAGTGGGTTTTAATGGACCTTGTAGTTGGTGTTGTTTAGCGGGAAATTTTTGGGTATGGGTCGGGGAGGATTATAATTTTGAGACATATTGGTGGTGCATGCAGAATGATTAAGCAGGTACTTGAACATCGATAAGAGAACTCGGTCATGGTAAATGACCATTGAGAGCAAACGAAAAAATCTCCACTATGATATGTGTGAGCATTCACTTCAATGATATTCCACTTGTTAGGAACTGCAAGGACTATTATACATATTTACCAAATAGAGGAACTCTTCCATCCTTGCATTGTAAGCACAGTCGCATATCAAATAAGTAATAAATTTACAATAATTCTTGAGATCGTGAATCATTATAATTATCTTAAGTTATACATACATGTTGATATTTTATCTGGCCAACGAGTCCCAATTCAATTATATATATATATATATATATATATATATATATATATATATATATTTTATTCTAGCTGTCTTTTTTTAAGTTATTGCTGTATAAAAGCTTTTGGTAACATTCTTTGATCATTTAATAATCATGTATGAATGTATTTAGAAAGATTTATTTTATTTCAATCATTTTATTTCTGAACTGCTTATTTTTTTGTTTTTCCTTATTATTATTATTATGCATTTATCATTACCTTTGTTATTTATTATAATATATAATTTTTTTAAATTATATTTACTTCTGATTTATATATTGCATAAATAAACACTTGTAACACTAAAACATGTTGCTTTTCAATTTGTATATCATTATTCGATAAACTTGTAAATAAAAAGAATTAATAAGCAAGCTTCAATTATTATATAAAAAATTAAAGTAAAAATTAAGATTTTTTTTTCACATAAACAAATTTAAAGAAATAATAATTTATAAAATTAATAGTCTCCGGTGCAAACCCCTTTTTATCAAATTATCAACGCTCATCCAAAACTTCGCGAATAGTTTCATTATTTTATTACCTATAACTTTTTAGTTACGAAAATTCACGAAAATGAGTTGTTTTCAATCTGGCGATCGAGAAACATTGTCAATTTAATAAGATACTAAATTTAATGAACACCCAATTGCTTTTTTGAGAAAAATATAGCCTACAAAAAAATTGGGCCGTTTACCGTCGTCTCTTGAATTTACTATACTTAAATGTAAATAACTGAACTTTTTCTAGTAAAATTCAAAATCTATACTTACCAATTACTTTTTATTTTACTGAATTACAGACTTAAAAATTCTTCGAAATCTCTAAAATAAATTTGTGGAGAGGAATGCTGATATAATGATAATAATAAAACAAAAATAGCACCAAAAGTGCCAAAGGGCGTGTCTGTGAGGAAAATTCCAATTCAATTACGGTGTGACTATTCGTAAGGAAACCCTTGCCAAATGAAGTGGTCACAGAAATCAGCCAATATAGGATAGTGAACATTTTCGCAACTATTTGCCATAGGTGTATATGTATCCGTACCGGTAATGAAACGCTAACAATAATACTTTGACAAACACCAGTTATACTATTGCTTAACAAAATATAAACAAACCTATCATACTCAATTATTATCTCAGCATAAACACAATCTTCAGCTAACTCTAGATATAGGAAGCAGCAGAAATGATCAAATGTTGAGATATAGTAAATTTTTAATTATTGCAAAGGAAATGTTCAAAACGGACAAGGATCTGATACCTGAGGAATTTTTGAGCAGAGGTAGAAGATCCTGAAATTTCTCCTTCACGTAGTGTCTCGACGACCTCCAGTTCCTAAGATGCTCCAGCCGATTTATCGAGGACGAAGGACGATCCACCCCTCCCGCAGAAGGACAAGGATGCAGAATTAACAGAAAGGAGGAGATAGGACAATATAAATAGGAAGTAGCCAGAGTGTGGATGGTACGTGCGGGCTAGCTGACGACCCGTTCGTGATATCCTTGCAATAACGTGCCTCACGCCAGTCCGGGCCACAATTTGTTACTTTTTCCTCTTCTTTTAATAAGATCCCAACACTAGATCACGATCCCTTCTGATCAGATCTTATATAAACGGTAAATTGAGATTTTTTTTTTTCCCCCCTGAGTGTTTTATACTTTTTGTTGTTGTTCTTCAAGCCCTGTTTGGTCCTATGAAGAACAACGATTACGCCAAGAAGAACTCATTTACTCTGAGAATACAAGATGTGTGGATGTACTTATCTTTTGAATATGTATCCAAATCACAAACAGTGATGTATTTAAAGGATATTATTTGGTTTTAATGGCTTTGTACTTAATGGGTTTAACTCCATTTTAGGAAAGAGCGTTACATATAAAAATCCATCAATTATTTTTTTATCCCCGTGGTTATATATGATAAATCACAATTCTTCCATGCCGGGTTCGACCCGATGCTATATCTTTAGCGAGATAACATAAGAGTGTTCATTTTTAAAAAATATAATTAAACATAACGGTTGCTTGGAGTCCTCTTTCCTTTCCCAAGTCATATCTCGACTGCTAAATTTGTCAAACTAACGACGCGCAGTGCGTTAGTCAAGGATGCCTTCCTCTTCATATTTAATAATTTCACGAGTAGCTTCAGCGTCATTGAAATTGAAATTACTCTTCAATATGTTTTTATTATTATCACAGTATTCTTAAAATATACTTAATGTATGTATATATACGTTCTTATATATATATATATATATATATATATATATATATATATATATATATATATATATATATATATATATATATATATATATATATAATAAATCAAGACCAGAAAGAAGTGCTGCTGGGTTCTATTTTTTTTCCTCATGCCTAAAATGTCAATTTTTCTTATTAGTTACAGCAATTTTTGCTTATTGACAAGCTCATGACAGGTGTGGATGGAAATATGAAGGTAAAAAATAAAAAAAAAATGTTTTAATTGTTCCTTTATGTTAATGTTTTATATTTTCTGTTGCAAATGTTAGATTTTGAATTAATGTTAATAATTCATAGTACATTAATTGTTTATTTTTGACCAAATGTGTTTTTGTAAGTTAGTTATAATAGTTTTGTAATATTTTTTTTATACAGTACAATATAATACATTATAAAAAATAAAATAGAAGTGTAATATATAATGATTTTTATATACTCTATTATAGACTCAATTTGTATGGAGTTCCTCCCCGATAATAATTTTTTTACATTTCTTTATTGAGCAATATTATGTTCTGTCACACTAGTAACAGTGATAGAGTAGCGAATAGCGAACTATCATTCACACTAACTATCATAATAAATAAAAATAGAATAATAATACTAAAAGTAAATGTATATAAACAAAAAGAAACTTAATTTACCAAATTACAACTCAGATACAGACATAATTTTATGTAACATTTACAAAATTCATTCTCTCGGTACTCCGTAAGTACTCCGATCCAAGCCTTCCCCCCCGCCCGTTGGAACAAAATCGAAGACACCTTCGCTGCCTATTCATATTACCACAACAGATGATGGACCAATGGAGGGTTGGGTAAGAGGATCCAATAAATCGCAGGCCGAAATATTAATGAGAGTGCCAAAGATGGTAGGAAGCGGGCGTGGGACGAAGACACTCCGCGATGAGATTGCACAAGAGGAGCGGGTGCAGCCAGCGCGGTGCTCTATCTGCCCGCCACAACTGGGTCGAAGTGGTTCCCATGACCTTGCCGTCCCAGTGAAAGTCCTTGCAGGTGGATCTTCTGGGGCTCTTGTCCGCGGGTCACCGGCGGCTTCGTGGATTTGGAAAGGTACGTCGCTATCGAGGGAGCGGCTCGAGGGACTTAATAGATTGACAGGACTCAACATGTAAGGTTTATCCATATTATAACGGTGACTACACTACCATTAGGTGGATCTGATGGAGGAGAAAATTGGGAAGATGTTCACTTAAAATAATAGTAAAGAAAAACTATGGATTTTTAAAACAAAATTATTAGTAGTAATACACGTGAATAAATAATCATTTATTAAATTAAATAACTTTGTGAGAAATCTATCGTAGTAAGTCAATGATGTACATACGTCATAACTTGGAGGTTCAGATTCATGAACGTTGTGCCAGATTTTTTTTTCAGCTGTGTATCAACTCTGAGATGAGATCTGAGCTTTGGAGAACAATCAGGGATGCAATTAATCTTCAATCAAATAAGTACCTGAATGTTGCTATGACGGCAAACCAGTTAGTTTCGTTAGTTACAAAACACAAGACCTTACATAGTCTTTACATAGATTAAGTCTCACTCTCTCTCTCTCTCTCTCTCTCTCTATATATATATATATATATATATATATATATATATATATATATATATATATATATATATATATATATTATTCGGAAATTCATTATTAAGATATATTACAATCTGTCACATCTAAGGACAATAGTAATAGTGATAAAAGAGTAGCTCATTCAAACTATGTATATATATAAGAATTTGGACTGACTAAGGGAGAACAGAATCTTGTACTCCTAATAAATATAGGATAAACTTTATAAAAATAATGTATAATCGATAGAAAGGTTAATCAATCAGTAACAAAAAAGTAGCTCAGATTAGTAGATCAGAAACCATTATTTTATTTTATTTTTTGGCGCTACGGTCCAACAAGAACCCGGACGTCTCTTCTTATTCTCCTCCATTAATCTCAATCTCGGGCAATTATTCTCCATCTTCGAATTCCTATCCTTTTCAGGATGTCTTCCACCTCGCCCAGCTATCTCAGACGGGATATTCCTCTGCTACATCTGCCACCAGGTCGAACATCCAGCAGGCGTTTAGGAATGGAATACCTGGGCATAAGTGGCACATGGCTCGACCATCTGATTTGGTTACTTCTTACAATTGAGATCAAATCCGGCCTTGATTAGATCTCCCGTAGCTCTTTGTTAGTGCAAATTCTCCACTGCACATCCTCACACACAGGACCGTAGATTCTGCGGAGAACCCTTCTCTCCCATGCGAGTAGCACCCTTTCTGATACCTTAAATTTTACCTAAGTCTCAGAACCATAGATGATAACGGGTCTTTTGACTTTCTCGTATAGTGCAGTTTTTGTTCTAATGAGAAATTTAAAATTTAAAAATTGTATAAAAATCTTGCATCAGTGAAATTCATTTTTGAAGAAATAATAACTTTACTATGTTTATGACAACCAATTTTTAATTGTTTGAGATATGAAACCGTTAGATAATTAATAAAAGTTTCCCATAGGGAGGTAATATTTAATCCAATTTGGGTTGTCACTCATTTCCAACCCCAAAACTATCCCTGAACCCACCCATGCAACGGTGCAGGACAGAAATATAGAAGTCGATAGGAAACAACATTCGGCTGGATGGGATTAGAAAATGTGTGCATATTATAAATTGTTTACAATCTGATATCTGTTTTTTTAACCAGCTCAATAACAATGGCTATGGTATTTCTTATATTTTGTTTTTTAATTGTATCCCTAGGAAGGCTGTTATTACAAAAATATAAAATTTAATAATATTTCTGTTATTACAAAAATATAATTTGACAGTACAAGTTTGATCATACTGCTGTTATTACAAAAATATATGTTGATAATATAAGTTTGATAATATTGCTGTTATTACAAAATATAATCTGATAGTCTCAGTTTAATGACATAGCTGTTATTTCCAAAATAATACAGCTTTAGATTTTGAACAATAATAAAAAAACATACAGTATCCTATGAAAGGAATATCCAAAGATACACCGAAGTAAACTGTAATTAAAACTATAATAGCAAATCCGAAGTGAAATTTCTATCATCTTGTCGGTTTGTTAATAGATAACATCATTATAAACTTTCTCTTCCAAAAGAGTTCTGAGTGCATTATGAGAAGATAATGACGAAACGAGATGGAGACCTATAACCCGAATTCGCAATTGTGACATGCGCAATAGAAAAGCGACATAAAATCCCTAAAAGGCTTCGGTTTACGGCCTCTGTTAGTTTGCCCTGAGAATTCCAACCAATTCCATAACCTCTTATACAGGTCTCTCTGCTTTCTTTACGCACTTTCTATGGATCTCAGGACTTTGTTGTCAAAATATTTTCATCCCGATTTACTTAGTTTATTCAACGACCATGTCATATTTTCTTCTTAAGTAAAAGACTATTTGGTAACCAATTACAATATTTATTTTATAATTTTAACGGCGACGTTTTGGCTAAAACTAGAGCCATTACCAAGTCTTACTCAGTTATTCTTACGTTTCCCATACTAATATTTTCTTCATTTGTTTTAATGAAACATCTTATTATTAAAGTAACAAATAAAAAAATCGAGTCTACCTTCGTATTTTTAGATTTACTTGGAGAGATTTGGTCTGAAGAAAAATATCTGTTTGAGGAATGGCGAAAGAATTATTAAATAAGTAATTTTCGTCGGAACGTTGTCGTTAATATTATAAATAGTAATAATTATTTGACTGAAACGGTAATAAAATTGTTTCATGATTTCCTTCATCTCTGCTATAACCTAGAATCGGCGTAACCAGGATTAACCCTATTGTACCGTGAAAAAATTAAAATAATGAAAAAAACAGTTCTGAAAAAAATATTAATCGGGATTGTTAGGTTGTTATAACTTCAAAAATTTGAAATAAACAAGTTACGAAATAAAGACTAATTCTCCCATTTAAATTCATTCATCAAATTTAAATTTATTCCTAATAGTGGATCGATGGTTGACTGTAGTGAATAATTGAAGAGAAGATTGGTTTTGGGGTGTTGAGTAAATAAAATTGCAAATAAATAAATGTTATTTATTTTTGCCGACGATTCAGCCTAAAGTTCAGGACATCAAACTTCAAGGCCGAAACGTACGCAAAAATAAATATAGTATCTAATCAAGGAGGAATGTCGCGTTACAGACACCTTTTCATCAAATTAAATTAACATCCAGACGACAATTATTAACGAAGTAGATTGACAAACATTCAGACTAGCCATGTATATAGCTCTAATTATTCAAAAAATGCACTCAGACCCTTTGCTTCCATGGTTCTGATATGACATAATAAACAAAAACTTTTGAAAACTTTTCTCGAATGTGGGTAAATTTAGAGAAAACCTAAACTAATAAACCTTCTTAAGAAGCTTGACCATATCTTATCTAGACACCTGAGCAATAGCATATTAATTTTACAATTAGCTATACAATTTTATGAACATTTTCTGATTCAGTCGCCCGTAACAAAGGCCCACATTATTTACAACTCAGCTCTGCTTTATTTATTTATTTTTTATTACTGAAAACCCCAAACAATCTTCTCTTCAATTAAATTCAGTGCCTACTTCTTTTTAAATAATTACCTTTGCACGTGGCGTGTGTAGATCCCTACAACAATAAAAATCTCTTCCTCCATTTTCCTAAAAGCAATGCTTATTAATATATAAACATATTTACTATAAATATAAATGTATTAATATACATTTATTAAAAATATTTATGTAAAAAATATCGGACAGACTCCAATTAGCAATAGCAGAGCTAAGTTGCAAATAATACGGGCCTACGTTACGTGCGACTGAAAATGTTCATAAAATTGTATAGCTAATTGTAAGATTAATATGCTATTGCTCAGGTGTCTAGACAAGATGATGGTCAAGCTACTTAAGGAGGTTTGTTTGTTTAGGTTTTCTCTAAATTTATCCGGATTCTAGAAAAATTTCTAAAACTATTTGTTTATTATGTCATATCAGAACCATGGAAGCAAAGGGTCTGAGTGCATTTTTTGAATAATTAGAGCTATATACATGGCTGGTCTGAATGTTTGCCAACCTACTTCGTTAACAATTGTCGTGTGGATGTTAATTTAATTTGATAAAAAGGTGTCTGTAACGCGGAATTCCTCGTTAATTAGATACTAGTGTTACACAAAATCTGTCTTGGTCTTGCACTTTGCAGGACGACGACCGAGGCCGCCTAACTGTTGCAAGACCAAGACCAGAACTGGTAAAAAAAATCGATTTTTTAAATAAAAATTAAGGCAAAATAGTTGCTAATACTTGACAATCTTAGTTACTATATGATAATAATTGGTATAACCAATATACTTTTGCATTTAACTCCTCTAATTTTTTATTCGGGCTTAGTTAGGTTTCTTCTATCTAAAAAATTACAGTAATATCTGTATAGTAATAAGCTAATAAGTAACTGCAAGACTGTTGCGAGAGTCTTGCGCAAGACCAAGACCATGACCAAGACTGAGTTTGCAAGACCAAGACTCGTCTCGGTCTCGCATTTGGGCTACACTATTTGATGCACTACATTAGTGTTGCCCAAGTACGAGACTCAGTTTAATCTAAAAAAAAATTTTTACCCATTTGATCTTGGTCTTGCAGCAATTATGACCCTACACAACACACGCTACGCTACATATATCTAGTTGACCAAGTGTTTCTTGAGACACTTTTCATCAAGACTCTCCAGTCTGTTTGAAGTCTATTGTTTATACATTGAAATATAGCATAGTAGATACCATCATAGATAGCAGTAGCCATAGCTCACTACTGGATAGACATGACCGGTAGCTAGTACCATTGAAGATGCAGAGTGGGCCATGATCTGTCACAACAAAAACCTTCCGCTCTTAGTGAATGACGATGGGGGCCAGTTTCTCGGTATTAATATGAATAAAACATGGCGCACTGAGTCAACTTTTATCCGGTCTTATAGGCTCTTTCCGTTTCGGCTCGTGTTCACAAAAAAAAAAAAAAAAATTAAACGAATAAACAGACTTTACACGACAAAAAAAAAAACTTGTTGAACAAATCCTTAACCAACGTCCTTGCTCAAGAGTATTTCGGAATATTACAGCATTTCCAAATTTTTTTTAACATCAAAGACTGGATCACCTTTTATTCTAAGATTCGAAAGGTAAAAAGACGATTATATTGAACACTAATACGTTCATTTACAAGAATTAAATTCAACCGAATAATAAAAATTAATATTTACAACATACAGGACCACTTATTATTCCGTTATGACAAGTAGATAAAAAAAAAAATCATCATATCTCGGAAATTTTCACGCTTCTGAACGAGCATTAAGCGTGAATTAAGATTTATTCGACAAAAACCTTGTTTACATATAGGTTAAAGTTTTTATAAAGATTAAGCAACTCATAAATTAAATACTGTTAGTGTTTAAGAAACGCCGGCGGCAATACATTCTTGGTGTCTTTCTATTCCAAGCCCTTATAAACAACGAACCTCCCTACATCCTAGAACTCGCTCTTCTTCATTTCGTCCCCTTTAAACGAGATCTTAAGCTATTAATTTACCATATGCCTATTACAATCTGTCACAAATAAGGACATGAATAATAGTGTTCAGAGAGCACATTCACTCCCTATCAACAATAAATAAAAATAAACAATACAGAAAAAACAATAATACTAAAAGTGAATATATATAAACCAAACCAATCAAAAAGAAACTAAACTAATAAAAACAACTACTCACATACACACACGCTTCGATAAAATATCTTTAAAAAAATTATTTTTTTAATTTAAATTAATATTATGAATAAATATAAATATAAGGATTTTATGATTTTTTTTTCAAAATGTTTATGAAGTCAAAGCTTTAGCTTCACCATCTAATAGGCTTTGATATGAATTCATTTTTCATTTATTTTGTAAAATGTCCTGAACAGAAAAACAATCAGTACACAAAATAAAAAGTGGCAAAGTTTTAAAATTTTTAATTAGCTTTTCAGTTGTCGGGTGTAGAAAAGAAGTTTTAAGAAAATACCTTTAAGAAAATTAAAATCTCGGAAAGTATTGAAGAATGTAAAATATTTGATGAATAATAAGGGTGACAAATGGAATTTAAAAAATACGTGAAAACCTAAATCACATTAAAACAGACTAGAAAGAAAAGACCCGCTCCAGTAAAATAAAATTCAGTAACCAAGTAATCTTTTGATCAAAGTAAGGTGTGTAAGGTAATAGATGTTTTTTAAAAATTTATTTATTGAGTAATATAATATTCCGTCACTGATAGTGACAATAATTATAATGACATAATATTTTTAATTAGCTCTTCACTCGTCGAATGTACAAAAGTAGTTTTAATATCCTCAAGAAAATTAACTAACTAATTAACCTCAGAAAGTATTGATGACTACGTTCACATTGTATGTACATTAAATATAAAATAAACAGAAGAAAAATAACAACTAGAATAATAATCAAAAAGTATATGCAATAAATAAAAATAAAATAACTTTGTAAATTAAAAAAAACAACACAGACATATCTGTGCACACTATTTACAATGAGGCGAAGGAACTATAAGGCTTATCCCTCCAACTATAGAGGGAAAGCAGGACTCTGGGAGATCTATGCGCTATTCTATCAATTAGTCACTGGTGAGATGTAAAATAATATTAATAATAGTTTTGATTTACTTAATACTTTTTAAATAAAATTTTTGAATGTGATATTTCTGCTTCCAAACCACACGAAAACCAATTAGACATGGAAACCAATTTAAATTTGAAATTGATTAAATGCCGAATGGTGAGACAAGCATGAAATAGGGCTGGTTGCTTGCCGTGGCTTGCTCAGCCGTCTGGTACAATACTCCATCTCGGACAGATCGATATCATCAATTCCGACATTTTCTTCTGCTTCGTTACGGATAATTAAATTTCTAAAGAGCGTTACATCAGTATGGGTATTTTTCTTTCTCTATTTTTTTTTTTCATTTTTTATGTACTTATGTGTGAATGAACCACTCTATCACTGTTACTGATGTTGTTGATTTTCACAAAATGTAATAATAGTCAATAAACAAACCTTTTAAACGGAAATATTTTATATTATATCTTAGATGCAGGTAATATCAATTTGTCAAGAAAATCGTATAAAATGAAGAAAGTAGAGTAATTAGTTATTATTATTACAAATGTTCGCGCAGTGGTGGAAATCGGATCGTAATCAATATTGAAAATGATTGAGCAAAATATAAATGAATTTGCATGATTCCAGCATTTTTTGTTTACTCTTACATATTCGCACGTATGCTTTTGTATAAACTTGCAATACAAAACAATGTAGTGTCATTTGTGTATATTTTAAGTTATTCAACAATAAAATTCTAAATCCATCCTTACTTTTTGCAAACAAATATTTGAACCAACTTTGCTCCTTTGGTCGGTAAAATTATTTCATTTCAATATTGTACTTTTACTATAACGATATACCAAATATAAATTTTTCATAATCTAGCTCTTCTAAAAATATAAACTAAAAACAAATAGAAAAAGCATGAAATAAAAATATCTTATCGGACATGATTCTTTTCGAGTTCGATCATTTTTATTGCCTGTTTTTTTTTTTAATATGGAGTAGAGAATTCTGGATGTTTTCAAACGTTTGTGAGTTGTGAGAGACCTATTCAAAGCTTCACGCACAGCATCATTAGTTTTGTTAGGAATTTTATTTTGACAAATATTCCTCCAATGTATTCGACCTGCTACTGGTATGATTAGTTTGTAATAATTATATTCGTTTTAGTACTACCATTTTACATGATATTTACTCATCTATATGGTGTGATTTATCGTGGTTTGAAAGTAACTATATCCCAAGAATAGAATAGGCATATAGATGAACGCGCATCACAAAACCTCTATCTACCACCCTTCTTATTAATTTTTTTTTTTCTTAGCGTATATAGATATTTTTAGAAAAACGGGAGTGAAGGTAAAAATCACAGATTTTCACAAGATTACAAAATATTATTTAAAACAAATAATTACAATATATTTTTTTCACGACCGTCTAATGCACTACATTTATCTATATACCTGTATCCTTTAATTATTTTCACATTTACTTGTTGTATTTTTCATACAATACAGTTGTAAATTTGAATAAATAACACAGATCTATGGCTTTTACTAAACTAAGGCTTTTTTTTTCAAATAAAATTAGAGATACTTTAGAGAAAGAAATTTTTAAAATTAGGCATTTGAGCCATAAAAACCACTTAATTATGTATTGATATACTGAGATAAATCAAAATCGTTAGAGCCGTTTTCGAGAAAATTGTAATAATGTATAAAATTGTTGATATAAATTGTCACTCTCAGTTAGCCGATTTTGACAAATAAGTTACTGTAACATCCTAGGTATATACAAATCTTTAATATGTAATTATAGTTCTGTACGAATTTTTATTTTTGAGCTAGACTGTTCACATATACACAGAAACACAGATCACTGTGTTTGGCTTGGTTATTTGGATTCAGGGGACCTCAAAACCTACATTTCCGTTGAAAACTAGGATTCAAAAATGTACACATCGCAATACTTACTATATATAGGCAAGTGGAAATAAAATTAATAGTATACCAAGGAAAGAAAACAAATTCGGTTTGGTCTTGATGAAGGTTGACCGAATCAGAACAGCCTGTTCGTGGAAGGAGGCTTGGCACGAGGACATAGACAGCCTAGAGAAGACCCGAAGAGAGGAGGACTGTTGGATGCAGGGTGAGTGAGGAGTCAGCACATAAATCGACAGTTAGCCGGCAATAAATATATCACTTGAACCTAATCCGGACCCGGCCTTTAATTTCAGAGTCTTCTTCAGCCGGGACAAGAATTGTTACAAGCACTAAAAGGGCAAGGACTGATATCCTCGGCAGTTCGACGGCTGGGCCGTCTTTGGAACCTCCGCAGAGTTATAGCACTACAGCCGGGAGGGGGGGGGGGGAGGGGCACCCATTAGTTCTCTGCTTTCGTTTCCAATGCAATACTTCTATACTTGGTAACCGGTCGGTCCTAGCGCATCGCCAACTCCGACCGGTTAGTATGCAGCAGGCGGAGGAGGGCTACAAATAGTATATTAGCACCGTCTAACAAGGACATAACCACCGCGCATTTATTCCACTAGCGGACGCCCCTCAATAGTGGAGAAGCATCGACTCACACGAGATCCGGACGTATCGGCAATACAGGCACACACCTTAAGCCTTGAAAATTATAAAATGATAAAAAGAATTTATTCTAAGTACTTTAAGAGAGCTTCATTGATTACGGAGTTATTGTATTCTCTTTTATTTTGTTTATTGTATTGCATTCTCAAAATAATTCTTTATGGTCATGCCTATCCAGCTTTCTCATCTTTAAGTAACCCTCGACGGTTGGAATGGCAGTGACTCTGAAACCTTTTCTTAAAATATCTTTATTGAAGTCCTTGCAACGGCTCCTTCTCCAAGCAATTCTTAAACATTGACAGAGCGCCTTCACTCAGCCTCAGTTTTGGTCTTAGGCAACCCGATTAATTGCCCTGGAGCGCCGAGGATTATTTGTCCGTTACGGGTGCAGATCATCAAGGGCGCTCGCAACTTGTTAGAAATTTAAAAAAGTATAAAACATATTGAAATAATTAATTCCAGCTAATTAATAAAACAACTCATTAGAGAAATATTAATCGAAATAAAATTCAAATATTAAATAACATAAAATAGCTTAGGAAATAAATCTAATTTTTTTTGAGGAAGGGAGAGAGGGTGAGATTTCTTGAGTACAGCTTTTCTCCCAACAAATACCAGCTTTTCTCCCAAGCTTAATTAAAAGAGTTTATGGACACTATGTTCATTTTAAATCAAAATTATTTTCAATGAAAAAAATTTCATAAAATCGAGTGAAAATGGATTTTTTTCATTATTGCAGATTTATCCTATTTGAAAAAAGTGTATTATTAAATAGTTAAAATATAAAAAAAAAATATATATATGAAACATACAGATTATGAAAATAGATATTAATGATATTTACTTCACTAATGATTCTGAATGAAATTTACATAAACGACCGCTAAATTTTAATGGACACTTTTAAATGAAGTTGATAAAATATTAAGTGAAATAGTAATAAACTATTTCATATGACATTAGATATATAGCACAGAGCAATAATATCTTTTGAGGTATATCAGTAATATGCTCTTGCAATTTCAATTCAAATCTTTTTTCAATGTTTTTTAATGAAATAACTGTATTAATATTAAATATAATATAACATTAATCTTAATGCTTATTCCTATTCTCGCTTGATTTCCACTGTCTTACACCATCGATGCTGTTGAGAGAGCAGCGTAGTAATCCCCTGGAGCCCTACTTTTCCCTCAATAGTTCGAGGGACAAGGCTGCATTGGAGTTCTCTCACCTGGTTGTAAATAGTGTATATAGGTATGTCTGTGATTTTTTTTTTTTTAATTTGCTTATCTTTAAGTTATTGTATATGTTTTTTGATTATTATTTAGTTGTTGTTTTGCTTTTGTTTATTTTATGCTTTCTGTATATATAATGTGAATTTAGAATTACCTCCATATTCATATACAACATTCTTATCATAACCATTGTCCAAGTGACAGAATCTTACATTACTAAATAATTAAAAAAAATATTAAAAAAAAAAAATAGAGTTTGAATGTGCTCTCTGAACACTATTATAAATGTCCTTAATTGTGACAGATTGTAATATTTCTGAATAAATCAAAAATAATTGCACCAAGGAGCCCAAATAATTTTAATCCTTATCAGTGTAATCAGAATTATCATCTTCATAATGTTGTATTTCAGTACAGCTGTGGATCAAGGTATCTTAAAATGAATCAGGCGTCAATATTTTACTTATTGGTGTCACGCCACATCTAACAGGCCGAAAGAACATGTGACGCACCGAATTTGCAAATGTAGAATCGAAATCCTAATGAACTCATTAATATTATTTCTGTCTAACAATAGAAGGATAATTAACGAAGGATAGCACAATTAGCAGAGGTAGAAAGGTCTATGTAGCAATTTAGCGATTCCCTGATAACGAGAAAATTAATGACAATACTTCAGACATGACTAATTACTACAACAAGAATCGCTTCCACTAGTAATTTAGTTGGGAGGGCACTGAAGGGGTGATCCTGTCGAAACTTCGGACTCTAAGGCGATTTGTAGCTGCTGAAGTCTTCATGTCTCCGACTCATATTGAGAACTTTCTATTGGAAACTAAGAGAGGTTACCTTCGGCAGAAACCAATCATCATTTGGCTGATCATTTGTACTAACTTCCTACTGTTACATGGCACATCTTTCAACAAAGTAGAGAACTCGCCAATTAGTCGAAGCTCTAAATGATCCTTGCACCAGAGTTTCGGCTCTCATTTGTGGATATACTTATTTGAACCCGGAATAGAAAACATTTTGTTCTTCAGTTGCTGAATAACTGATTTATTTTAAAGATGGTAGTTTTTATTCCATTAGTCCGAAAAAGTAATAAAGATGAATATTGGTTTAAATGTTCTGTAAATTGCAGAACTCATAGGCAGTGCTTATGGAAGTTGCAATAATTCTTTATATTTTATTGTTGCTATTTTTATTTACCACTAATTATACACACTCTTATACATATATTCAACTTAATTAAATTAATTTCCGAATTTTCGTTACTCAAACAAACATCGAGCAAAAACCCCGTCGAAATGTGCTCCCTCAAAAATTCAAAACACAGTAAAAATATGCTCCTATCAAATTTTTTTAAAACCCCTTCTGGCACCCGTGTCATAAGATTCAGAACCACAACAACTTAACATAAACCATATTGAGGGCCGTATTGAAGTAAAAATGTTATTTCTGTAGTTAGTAAACCAGGATTTTAGCCAGGAGGGCCAATTTTCATTTTGCCAAAAGTCATGCTAAAAGTCAAATTTGATAATTATATTTTAAAAAATATATTTCAAAATAAGTATCATCAACTCATTTTATTGATTAAAAATACATAAAGCATATTTTTTAAAAATTGAAAACATAATTTCGTTTGCGTTTTATAGTTCTATAAACTCTGCCAGTCGGTGCAAGTGCTCCCTTTGTCTCTTCCCAGATCCGATCCTGAGTAATCAAACAACTAATAGACCAACATAACAATTTATGTCATGATATAATTCATGAAGAGGGAGGGCATTGTCCCAGAATCCACTAAAATAACAACAATTTAATTTTACAACAATACAGATCAATATTAAATAACTTGTACTGTGTCTTCCGAACTGTATTTCCTTCTAGCCCGAGGAGTCGCCACATCACAACAGCGTTGTCACGCTAACTCATATTTCAGCTCAAGTCCAACTGAGCTTTCAACCATCAAACAATCTTATACCCCAGAAGCATGGAAATGTTTGCGCCTACATAAATATCTACATTGTTTGCTCTGAAACTAACCTTTGGAACTGTTCAGGCATAAAATTGTCTTCCCTATAAGGCAGCCCCACTTCCTAGAAGCTTAGTAAAATAAATGTTCGCAGACGCTCTCGGGGATTACCAACGTATTAGTGTCAGCATCATGACGTTGAATTTTCTGAAGGTTGCGGGTCTTTGGCTATTACCTAACTAAATTATTTCCTTTACCCTCAGGGGATAACGTATATTTTTAGTGCGGTCTTAACCTGCGTTTACAACGTGGCAAAAATTCGTAGCAATCAATTGTTGGCCACTTTTAGACGAATTATAAAGCAAAATTCGCCTTGCAGCTATGGTAGCTCTATTTTAAATATAAAAGATATACATACATATATACTATAAATTTGTATAGAAAGAGTGGTGGAAGGTGGAGGAGACGAGAGGGGGTAGATTGGCGGAGGAGAGAGTGGTGATGTCGCCTGAAGGGGTCGTGGCCGGATGATCCGTGCCGGTATCCAGGGAAGGCCGCCCTGTAATCCAATCCTAGCAGCGCCCATTGAGGATAATTTCTCAAATATTTCCACAATCCTAGGGTCACCGCTCAGGGTCTCGGGAGTACTCGAGGTGTCCTTAAGTGGGTGATCTACTGGCGGGAGTGAAGGAATGTCAACTATCTTTCTCTGCCTTGTACTCCGAGAGGTGAGGAATCGGTGGATTGTTTTGGAATTTCTGAACGCTCAGCCTATCCTGACAGAATATTTGAACTAATATTTTCAACACGATTATTCGCAAAAGCTAAACAGTGAAAACAACAATATCAAAGATTTGTAAATATAATCATTTAGGCTCCAAAGAATGCTGCGCGTGTTATATAAGGTATACTTATACAAAACAAAGTGAGATAAAAAGTCATACTTCAGATGGAAAACCTCGAACAGAATATCCAGTAAGAAAGAAACTCACCTCTGCCAGTTATTGATTGGCGCGAATTTTCACATGGATACTTATTAAAAGCTTCTTGATCCCCCAACTTGTGAAAGCTGCAATGTTCAAAGAAAAATTTAGCCCAAATTTAATTTAAATTTATAAGTTTCTAACTTGGAATCCTTATACTAGACTGAAACGACAAGAAACCGCTCGACGTTTCCGATTACTTCAGCACTTACTTGACAAACGCTCTAAACTTCCAATTAATTACAAAAGATTCATATACATGACTATAATAAGGCCTATTTGGACTTACGGAGTTGAGCTATGGAGCTCCACTAAACCATCGAATTCCTCTCTTATCCAATCCTTACAATCCAAAATCCTTCGTAAAATCCTCAATGCTCCCTACTTTGTTACAAATAAAAACATCCATTATGACCTTAATGTTTCTTTTGTTTCAGATCTGGCCCAATCCAGATACCTATCCTTCCATAATAAACTTCAGAATCATCCCAACCCTCTCGTTTCTAACCTTGCTTCATCTTCATTTACTGATAACCCTCCGAGGCGTCTGATTAGAAGATGGCCCCGCGATCTCCTAATGTAGACATACCATTAGAGTGCTACCATTGGGTAGTTACTCAACAAGTGTTTTCATGTCATTATATCCGTATGTTTAAATTTACTAGATGTATTTATTTAATACAGTTGTAAATACCATTAAGATATAATAAAAATAATAATAATAATAAGTTTAAAATGTCACTTAATATGGACGACAAATTATAAAACTAAGAAAAATCTGTTAAAAACTCTAGAATTCTTGAAATCGGTAAAATACTACAATAGAATTTAAGATAACGCAGTTGCCTATGACCCTACAGAGTAGAGACTAAAAATATATAGATGGACATAAAAATTTTATCTTTAAAATCATTATTGACTCTTCTATTACAGTTATTAAAAATGAAAACAAAATTGTTCCTTAAAATTGAATACCCAATTGGCCACAGTTTTGAATCAGATTTTTTTTTCCATTTTCTGCTGTTTTAAATGTTCTCCAAATTGAAATACTACGAAGAAGAACCCTTAAACCACAAAAATGATTAATAAGTGAATAAATCCTCGAGATGCCATTTCCAAGTACATGGAAAAATTAAAATTTTGAACGGAATCTGTAGATACTAGTTTGTCTGAATGTATAAGGAGTATCAGATATTGCGCAAGAATATTTTTTTATTTATTTCGCGTTTCCTTTAGTTTAAAATAAAAGAGACAGGATCAAAGGACACTGAGACGATTCCATCAACATATCCTGGCTCAACCGTCATCTGCAATGGTGACTTAATATAAGCCTGACTGTAATACACTGTGGCAGCGTACGTTTTTACATACTATACACTATTGTAAATAATAATAAGCTACGATCAAATAAGAAATAATTTTGTTAAACGTATGCCAATATGGCCTAGTCTACTTAGATTGTTCAACGACATCGAATCTTCAGATTCGTTTGACATTACTAAGTATAATATAATGTAAAAAATAATCTATTCCTTTTTAATTTTAAATTTAAATCAATGATAAGCGTTTATAAGGAATACAATCAATTTCAAAGTATGATCGATTTAAGCTGCATATATGCATACGAATGGATTCCACTGCCGGAGCTCTGTCAAATATAACTAATAATAAAAAAACTCGTGAGTTATTAAAGGTGTTGTGACGACCCAGATGCTAAGCCCTAAACCGGACCATTGAGAGCCCTGTCCCCTAATTTCGTCTCCCGGGCTCGAGGACATGTACCACTTTCAGATGCTCCAGACTATTCCTCCACCTCGAAGATAATCTCACCTTCATCCATAACCGGCCCTTTATTTGGTCTTTTTCTATTAACGGTCGCCGCCTTCGGTATGTGGCCGCATCTAGAGCATCCTCAATGTCCACACCCTAGTTCCGCTGGAGTTCGTCTGTCAAGACACAAGATCGTTGTGCTGTCATATCCTAGTGCTGATGGATGCAGAACAGTGGGTGCTGAGCTGCTCAATGGTAAAATTAAATATAGGTACTTACCTATCCTGATAATAACTAGTTAATTAATTAGTACGTAGTTAATAATTTCATTGAAGAATAATGAGCTTTAGGTCAGTCAGGCATGTGTTCATATGCCCGTGGGCGTATGTGTATTTATTCACAATTTGGGTGCCTTTTTAATATTATTATTATTAATTGTACGATTCTACTGTGTATGTAATCCTAAGATCTCTACTATTTGTTTTGCTTTGCTGTGTTCTGCATAGAAAAACTTTCTTTAGTATATATGTATTTTTGTTCATTTATGATATTTATTATATAAACATATTTATATATAAAGAGTAAAAATATTTGGAGTATAAAAATATTTATAATGTTTGTCACATAAAAATATTTTTGTTCTTGTCTTCTTATACTGTACTTATTTACTTGCTTTTTTCTACTTATAAAACTAATCCCTACTAACACTAAATGAGCCAGACTCCATGGCCACGATGTATAATAAGCCAATAAAAGCAATTGAATTCTAAGAAATTAATGCTTTAAAAAAAATTATAAATTTGTTATGTTACAAGTAAGATATACATTATTTTTTTAAACATATCTCGACAGCAGATATCATAATCTTATACGAGTAACTTATTTCACAACAGCAAGAAACTAGTTAAATATGATACCGTAGAAAAAAATAAGATGCCACATTAATATTGTACAAAGGCAGAAGTCATCAACTGTAATCATTAAGGATGACTGTGATTTTCATCAAAAAATAAACTAAAAAATATTATTTTAATCATTATTCAATATAAAATATGAATTAAATTTAAACAAACTTGGTCAACAAATATATTTCTTTTGTTTTGTAGATAGATAATTGCAACTAATTTTCGAAAATATCGAATCTAATTTCTTCATAGGCTATGATCCTAATTTAAAATTAGGAAACGTCATTATGTTACCGGAGACGTATTTCGTTGAAATAAAAACATATTGTATCCCGAAGTGTCTCGTTCAACCTGCCAATATTCAGGATATTTCAGAAAACTTCAACAAAGGAAGAATAAGTCGATCTTATAATGGACACATGACACACTTTGCAAGCGTTTTTCTGGCTTAAATCTGTGCATAATGAAATGAAAAAACATACTGAGTACAAATTATGAGGTTTTAAATCGGTCGTGTCAAACTAAAAATCCTCTGCTAATTTATAACTAAACAGAAGTCCATATACTGGCCTAGGTCACCAACTTGTTATTGCAGGAGTTGATTCTATGTTGGCTGCAATTACGACCGAGTAAGTAGCCAAGATGACGGACCATAAAGTGGATTGGCATTTAGAAGAGGAGGTTGGGATCAGTGATGACAGTCAACTCAATAACAACATTAGAAAACATTGCAATACAAAATGCCCGGTGCCGACTCTAATAAGATGTTGCGTCACTGGCTTCCCATCCGCTGCATCCGAGACCTCTCTGCGGCCTCTATAATTTATTGTAAAGCTAATGGCCAAGGAATGTGTTGTCGTAGTCGGCGCGAATACATCAATGCGATACGATTCGTTCTTCCGTATAGGCATCTGCTTTGTATAGTAGCATCTGCACGTATGCAGATAAATTGTTTTATCTAGGTTCTTGTTTTGAAGTTCTCTCCAATAGCAACTATGTATCAAACCTTGTCAGGGTCAAACGCTGTCTTACTTTCAAAGTTAATAGCAAACGCTAAATAAGACTTTATAGTAACAACTAGTGGATCCAGGATTTAGTTTTGGAGAGGGGGGCTTCAGCCTGTAAGATTTTTTTTTAAAATATGTAACGATAATTAATTAAGAAGAAAAAGAAAGGAACTAACTACCTATATGAATTAGAGTTTAAGTGATTATTTAATATTGAATGTAATTACACAAACAATAATACTTTTAGAGGTAATTATTAAATGATTTTTTCATAAGATATGTTTATATTTTATCATTTCTTTTTTTTTTTTGAGGGGAGGGCTTCAGCCCGAAAGCCTCTTCCCCTCCCCACCAAAACTCAAATATATAAGTTTAAAAGTAATGCAACAAAACACTAACGGATCCTGTATTTAATTTTGCAAGGGCTTCGACCTGAAAGCTTTATTTTATATATATATATGTTTTTTGTTTTTGTTTTAATGAAAAATAAATAAACTAACTACCTATATGCAAAATGTTTAATTCAAGGTTCAATAAAATGTAATCAGACGAAAAAAATTCTTTTTTTTTTTTATATTTGTTCATAAAACATTGTTATATTTTACCATTCTGAGAAAATCCCCTCCCTCGTAGATTCTCCTTTGCAACAAAACAATCCCAGTATCTACATTTCGATTAAATTTCAGTCTTCTACTTCGGTTGCGAAGTGTAATATCAAAGTATTTATCGACTATTGGCAAAAACTTTTTTCAAAACATTCAATAAGTAATATTGTTTCTAGCCATTTCTTAAGAAGAATTTAGCCCTCAGATAAAACCATTACCGTAAGATGGGGTAAGTTTGGGACTGGGTGGGTAGCTTTGGGTTTAAAATTCAGTTTGTGTCGACTTCGCGGTGGGTGCACTGTGTTGGTTCAGTCTGCAAAAACGTGCTTTGTGTAAGCATGTACTGCGCTACTACCTTGCGGTACACTGCTCTTGAGGCACAAGTGAAAGTTTCATGAAAACAAGAATTTTGAAAAAAGGCATTGAAAATAAATAAAACCTAACTGGTCAACGAGTGTAGTGAACGAGGGTTCTCAAATCGCCGCAAAGTAGTAGCGCAGTACATGCCTACACAAAGCACGTTTTTGCAGAAGGAACCAACAATGTGTATCCACCACAAACTAAATTTTACCCACTGTCCCAAAGTTACTTACTCAGTTCCAGACAAGCTGAAATTACCAATTTTTTTTTTTTGGTAATTTAATTACCTTTCAAATGTTTTATTATAAATTTTACCGTATAATATACTTAGGGAGTTAGGCCCCATAACAGTTTTCTTTTCTTTATAACATTTTTTCTTGATTTTTTTCGGGAATTTAGTCTATATACGAAAATTGCAAGGACAATGAATAAAACATTGTGGGAAAGTTTCATCAAAATCGTTAGAGCCGTTTTCGCGCTAAAGTCTACAGAAAAACATGTTTTTCATTAGATGCGCGCAAGCTATTACGCACGGGGCACCGAATTTCTGTCTCAGGCATCAGTAGTCAAAACCCTACAAAATAAAAAAAGAAGCAACAAAATCGATTCAGTAGTTCCCGAGAAAATCTTGGTACAGACAGACAGACAGACCAATGGCTAAAAATGTGTTTTTCGAACTCAGGGGGCTCTGAAACAAAAAGATCCGTCGAAAACCGCATGTCGGAAATTTCACCCGATTGCAATACTTTCCTTACCTAGTATAGGTAGGAAAGTAAAAAGATCCTATGAACGTATGACTGCAAACACTTTGCTTAGGAGATATTCACACCTAAAGGTTTTCATTGTTATGAATTATTTGCGTTATAAGTAAATAAAACTTATTCATTTGTTCAAACTACTCGATTAATTAAACGTAAACATTAAATTCATATTAAATGTTATTAAAAGTGATTTCCTTGAGCACTAAGACAGGATCGGCATCTTTCTTCGACAGAGGCAGTGGCAGAACGGTACTGGATATGTGTTATTGTTTCACAAGATTCAATTATCCTTCGTCGTAAGGGATTAAGGTCATTGTGTTTGAAGAATTGTAGACGTTACAAAGAAATGGCGCATCTAGCCTAATTCAGCGGTACATTGCACCATAATATGAAATAGATAAACAAAAGAAAATCTCCACTAGCTTTTATTAATATTGTATTACAAGATTAAAATAAGAGTAACACGGGATGTTGGATTTAAATGATTCACAATCGGGCATTTTTAGTCGTCTTTTCTCAAAACACTCCAGTAGCTCCAGTTCAACGTCCCATTGTTTCTTTTGAAATGACAATCAGTGGACACTTTTGAGGATATTTATTAATTTATGCAATAATAATAAAACTGAATTTACAGAGAGCTATTATGCCACATAAAGATTGAAAGTTACATGCTTATATTGTTAGAAACATCAAACTATAACACCTGAGCAAGGATGTTAGTCGTGCTCTAACATTTATACTTAATGTACTCCAGAGAAATATGTGACAGATGAGAACAGTATGGAGGGAGTCAGTTAATACATGGGACTAGCAGGTCATTTTAAGACGGCTCGGGGGCACTTTATATGGAGATGTCCTATCCTTGTTATTATTTACGAGGTTTTGAGGAGCTGATGTAACCGACTTACGATAAGTTACCAGTAAAGAATGAAATTGATGAGAAAGATTTTCCAAACACGGTATAAGCCCTACTCCAGGCACTACACGCGCCTTACAAAATTCCAAACATCATTAGTATCCTTTCCCATTATTTTAACTACGGCTTAACATCGTGTTCACTCATTATTAAGGCTTATTTGTAATGCCCAAAACCATTTGCACAAATTATATCAGGAAAAAGGGCGATGTTTTTAAAGAAAATGCTAACAGTATAAAAGTTCTTATTTTATTTTATTTTTATTTTTTTGGCAGCTTTTTTTTTAAAAAAAAAAAGTTTCACATAACGTTTTTTCTTTAGAGAAAATGTAAATCTTTTTCGACCACTAAATAATAATAAACCAAAGAAATAAAAGTTATAATCAATAATAATACAATCTTAAAAATTGAAGGGCAAGTAAATAGCCTATATGCGTCATTCATGAAATATTTACATACTAAAGAAAAATACGTATAAATATTTTTTAAAAAATATATTGTAATGATAAAAAGAAAAAAATATATAAAAATAAGATAGAATAAACTAGTATATAATACTAAATGAAACAAAAATTAAATTATATAGATAAATAATATTACAATAGCAAAATAAAGGAACCTTATTTTGCTTAAGAAAACCTTAAGATACAGGTAAAAGTTACGGAAGTTTAATTTTAAATAAAATATTTCTTCTTGAAAACATTTATATCTAAGTACAATATAAAAAGATAAACTAATTTAAGTGGGTAAATAATAGACTATTATTTCTTGTTAGTAGTTATGAAAATAAAATATGTTTGATTGTAGATTATTATAGAGATGAACAATCTATTTAATATTATTTAAAATATATTAAAAAATATTGTCTGACCAATAAAAATAATATTCGAAAATACTTATTATTTATCATTATTAGAGGGGTATCCCCTGTCCGCCTAATGGGAGACCAACCCACATTTTATAAATTATACAACTTTTAATTTTACTACTCGTTGCTCAAATTGTATAACTGTATTTTGTAGTTCATATTGTATTATTCTTTATCAATATAAAATAAACGGAAGGAAACCACAATTTATGTCTTTAAACATCTATATTATACATCACGCTTTACTGCCAATTTATATTATTTTACGGCTATAATTATTCTTATTACCAATTAATAATCATAATAACGTGTCATTATAATCATAATAATTCTGGGAATAAGAAGTGTAATATCTTTGTTACAGTCCGTCCCTCTTTATATATATGAAATAAAATATAACGGTTACTAAATACTTTTTTATTTAATAGAGAGATATCTAATTATTCTATTAATCAGGGTATTTCATAGTAATATATTGGTGGTGAATTCGAAATATCAAAATCACGCCCTGTCGAGCACATAAATTTTGATCCAACTGTGTGGTAATATGCCTCAATTGGATCGAATTTATTTCAAATAGACCAATAATTTATCAATATCATAATCAAGGCTACGAATATCAATATAAATTACTCCTTATATTAATTTTAGAAGTATTATTTAATTAATTTGAAGGTCGCAATAGTAGGAATTCATGGATCAAAATCCTATTTGAAGATATCATCTTAGATTTGACGATAGAAAAAACTCAAGTATGAAACATTAAAATTCCAACTGATTTCGTTTCAAGACATTCTTTGAATTTTAAGTTTAGCCGTATTGGAATTTACTGTTTTTTTTTTTTTTTTTCTTTTTTTTTACGAAGTATAATTAATATATATTTGTTTTAAAAATTTACATCCAGCGTCTCTTTACTGATTAATTAATGATAACAACTGAAACTGGATTTATTCATTAAAGATTCACTCGTTCATCCGTTTTCTTTTCAAATCGAACCAACCAATGCATACGTTTACTTCAGCCCATTTTTTACACACCGTGCGGTCTAACCACAACTTAACCATTGACCCCTGTGGTCTGAATTAGGCGAGAAAATTTACATTTCATTATATCTAGTGAATATCTGATCTAAAAAGATTATCCAGCGAATTGTACATTTTGAGACCAAAACAACATAATAAACAGAAGTATTGTTTAATGTTACGGGAAGCTAAAAAAAAAAAGAAGAAAAAAATGAGATTCTGATTAATTTTGAGACAATGGTGTAAACTGGTAATTTTGAGTATGATTGTAAAAGTGGATGCAGATAATGGATCATATGAAGTGTTTTATTGTATCTGTGCTTGAGCGGATAAATCAGTTGGAAGTTATTGTGACATTCTGTGATACATAATTTCCTATAACCTCTATTTCTGTTCTACATACGTCTACTTCGTTATTCAAATTGCTACTAAGTTTCAAACCGGACAACTTGAATAATAATTCACTGCTTACCTTAATTCCTAAACATTTACCATGATTTAGATTGAGTTTCGGGTTCCAATTTAAGAAAACAAACATAATCCGTTTCAATGAGGGCTTTTGAAAATCTTTCATAAAAAATGTAACACATTTAAAAACAAAAAAGGGTTAAATATTCCTAAAAAAGTGTCTAAACAGCCCTCTACAAATAGGAGACGATACATTTGTTTCAATCTCTGAAAGCTATAGACTTAAAAATATTAATCTATCCAAAACACTCAACAACGTTACCTTTCAATCTAGATTACTTTGAGGTTTTCTTATTTATTTTAAGTGAATTGTTGTAGTAAATCAATGGTTCCTTAAAATATCTTAAAATATAGAGAGTTTAAAACGCCCAAAAATATATTTTCCACCATTTTTTCAGCTCCAAGGTGCATATGATTTTTTTTTTAAATATTCAATTCATTTAGTTTTCTTTAAAATTATTAAATAGGCTCAAATGTGATAAATAAATTAACCGTGATTAAATGATAAGTATTCCACCAGTCAATTATTTGTGTGTCTACTAAACGGATAAAATATTGTCGACTTTTTATTATATGTATATTTAACGGACATATACCTGGACAAATAATATATTAACAAGAGACTTTGTTATTTGTATTGTAACTTTCAATAGAAGTTACGAACACTATTTCCTTAATGATTTTAAATTACAAACTACAATAAGTTATTATCAAACTTATTAATAATTAATATATGATATTTAGTATGCAAAATAATGTTAAGGTCGTTTGAAAAAGTGCATTCTTAAACATATTAAATTTCAGATAAATTATTTATTTTTCCATTATTTCTTCAAACAAACGGGTAAGTTGCATAATGTAACCAACATTTGAATCATTTTCCAAGTCCACTAGATTATGCAAGAGTTTAAAAATTCATTATTTTAATCGAGGATAATAAATATATTTATATGTGCGTCATATATTGGAGAAGCAACAATAATTTAAAACATTTGTCTCTTATCTTCATTAAAATATCAATATAAAATTAAATGTAGAATCTGTGTTTTTTTTAATGAAGATTTATAGACTCTTCCGTTAATTTATATTTTTTATTTATTTTCCTTTTCTCAACGTTTTGGGCTCCTGGTCCAAAACTGGGCTTTGTGAACAATTTTTTTATGTTTATAGGTAACAATACTTAATACATAAAAGTAAGCTTAATATGTAATTAAAAATATTTCTATAAAACATTATATATATGTTACAATAACTGAGCAGTGTTTTCCATTTTACATAACCAAAAATAATTCAACATTCTTCTCTATCATACTTCATTCAAAAGTAACATTTTTTAGTAGATTAAATTGCTCATTTTCATAGTCTAATTGCTCATTTTCATAGTCTAATTGCATATTTTATCTGTTATTTATTTATTTGTACCTAATCAAGAGCTATTGTTTTTATATTTAAATGTTATGTTTTTAAAGTTATTAAAATAAATGATTGAATGTAATAATAGTAAAAGAATGTGAAAGAAAAAACCTAAAATGTTTAAAGAATGTGATAATTTAAAAACAAAATTTTCTGTTATAACGTCATTTTTTTTTCAATCCCGTCAAGAAGTGTAAATGTACTGTGGAAAGAGATGATCCACTCCGGCGGTCATTAAAAGACTTAAAATAGTAGAAACTACTTTATTAAGCCTAAGTTCCGATCCAATTATGGAACTGTTTAGCAGGGTCTCTATAGTCAGGTAGGTATCCTTGTAGAATTGAAGATGGATGGGTCGAAACTTAGGCTTATTAAAATGGATTCTACTATCTCAATTTTTTTTTTTATTTTATGACCACCACCCCGGACCATCTCTGTTCTCAATACACGAGGGTTAACTATTCAGTATTGAATATGATATAAATTTAAACCCTTCCTGATACTTCACCCACACTTTTCAGGTGACTGCCACACTCTGTTAAAAAAATGAAGTGTAGAAAAATCAGTAAACTAATGTTAAAATTGTGGATATTTCAATATATCATTATCATAGGGAGGTTTGTTAATCTTTTTTGGCTTAGAGGCGTAAAACCCTTAGCTCATCAAGGCCTTTGGTGTTATTGTTTATAAAAACCAGAAGGAGGTATATATATATATATATATATATATATATATATATATATATATATATATATATATATATATATATATATTTAATAATATTCCATCCACATTTTCCAGACGACTTCATCAATATCTTAAAAAAATAAGTCTAAATAAAAATGTTTAAAGATTTTGAAAATTTTAAAGTGACATTATCAGTTATTCTGTTTTGTTTTTTCTCGACGAGGAAGGTAAATTTATTTGTTTCTGATATGTCATCCAGTTTCAAGGTTACTTTCTTAATGTCCTCAAAATAATTCATTTATTTATTTTTTTATTATCATTATTTACAATTAAAGCAAATACCATGTCTTCTTGTTATGTATATACAGTTCCTTCCAGGTTCAATACGTGTTGATGGATGAGGAGCACCGACTTTCTCTAAGAGGTACATAACTACATACTACGCGACCCGAAGACCACCGAGGTCGAAGACTGACCTCGACAAGAGACAGATGGGGGCGAAAGGATACCGCCGCCTAAAGAGATCACTTTCCTTAAGGCCTCCATGTTCCCACGCAGCCTTTGCGTCATCGGGTTATCGCCGATAATGGCGAGCAAACAGGCAGCCCTGCAAATATAACACGTCCTGGAGATGTTATCTCGTGATTAGAGAGAGATCTCTCAACCTCGTTTTTTTCTTCTTTATCTCATCCCCTTACCATACAAGGATGAGGATCTTTATTCGTCTTGTAAGAGACAGGGGTCCCATTAACCCGGGATTGATCGTGGAGTAGCCCAAGGTCCGCTATTGGCACCATTACTCTTCCCTCTTTCTGACAATGTGTAATGGCTTTCCTTTCAGTCGGCGAGCAACGTTATTAGTTGAGGTTAATTACACCGCGTCTTTGTACCGGATCAGGCAAAGAACCTATATTAGACGGATGGTGAAATTAAACAGAAAAGAAAAAAAATCATTTAAGGTCTTTGGCATTTGAAATAGGATAAATTGTTTCTTAGTAAATGAAATAAAATGAAAATAATTTCATTATACTGGAATTGATATCCCTTTAAAACAAATCATAAGTAGAACAAATAAAACATGATATGATACACGAATGATATGATAAGAGGAGGACCAAAGAAAAAAAAAATATGATGAAAATCAAGGCCTAGAAATATTTCAATCTGCAATTTTGATCGGCTTTTAATCGCAATCACTAATAATAAAAATTGTATATGGGCATATCTGAGCTCTTTTTTTATTTAATTATCTTAAAGTTAATAAAAAAAGAGCTCATCTGATTATTAGTTGTTTCATTCGTTAAAAAATTCTCTCCGTGATAAATGTAGCAAACCTCAAAAAGAAATAAATGCATCTAGATGAATACTTTTGGAAAAAGTGCATAAGTGGCTTCTCCAGAGATGAAAGAAAGTTAACACAGGAAATCAATCTTAAAAAACAAATAAAGAAAAAGGAAGGAATATATGGGATACCCTAATATATACTTTTCGATTAATATTTAGTTGCTATTTTGCTTTAATTTATTTTATATTTTCTGTACAAATAGTGTGAATGTAGTCTTATCTCACAATAATTATTGTCCTGGTGACAGAATGATATATTACTTAATAAATAAATACTAAAAAAAAAACAATATTTTTTGTTAATGTCGAATATTCTAGACCAGCGGTTCTCGAACGTTTTCTGCCGCAACTCTCTACTTGGACTGCAAATAAGTTCGTGGCACGCATAAATAAACAATTTAAATAGAATGAAATTCTTCATCAAGGAAATGGATAGTGACGAAAAACGCATAAATTTACAGAATAAACCAGTGGGAAAAAGATATAGTAATTAGTTGTTTCACAGCATGTGTGTACCGCAATTCAAATCAATTCGCCTGACCTGTTACTTGTGTAAAATTACAATGATTAAAAAAAAATTGAAAAATAACATAATGGTCAGGCAAGATTTTAAGGGTTAAAACTAATAGTTAATAGAAGAATCGTGGCAGATTAAACAGTCTTCCCGGAAGGTCTCGAAATACCGACGATACTATTTCTATTTGATCGATCAATATAATGGTGAAAAATGGCCTCGATAGTTACAAGTAATAGATTTAATAAAACCAAAATATATAATGTCTATAATACATAGCTAGTTGTCAAAAGGTCGCAAGGAGATTGATTTATGCCAGTATCTCTATTCTGTTTTTTTTTTTTTTTCTATTTCGGTATCAATAATACCATATTATAAAAAATAAATAAAATTAAGTTAAATTTAAGTCCTAGTTTTAATGACTGAAATTGATTTTTAATGAACAGAATTATTAAAATGAATGCATGAGTACCTATATTAAAATAAGAACTAATTTAAATAATGCTAAACAAATAAAATATTTATAGAAAATGAAGACTGGGCATTAATGATCGGCTGAGTGCAAAACAAAAAAAAAATAGGTAACTCCAAAAAGAAAGTTGAATAATATCTCCAACAACCTCAAAAGTGGATTAAGTTATACAATGATTATTGTTGGTGGCAAAACAATTAATTAACCATAATTTCAGCTTGTTATTTAGAAACTTACTCAATTGTTTCTTCTGTCAGTTACTGATGTTCTGTCTTCAAATATATAAAATAAGTTACTTTGTTAAAAACATTAAACATAATTTTTTATATTTTAAACTGTTTTTTTCTTTACACCTTGCATGGTAAGTATAAATAAGTACTGATTGTAATCTGCTGTTCGGATTTTCCTTCTTTTTTAATATAAAAATTTAACTTCATAAACTTCGTATGCAGACAGCACAGCAATTCTCATAAAACAAACAAAACCTTGCATAAGCCTCAAAAACGTTACTTAATTAATTTACAAGATTAGTACAAATTATAGAAAATTTGAATAAGCCACGATAAATCGAAACACATTACATTTATACTTCAAAGAAATACCTTCCCACCAATTTATACCGAAAACAACCATATTCCTATGACGGACACCATACACTATCTTCGCCATTGACGGAAGGATCACTTGGGGACTACATATTAAAATGAAACGAAAGACCCCCAATATGCAACTCAAGCTACTTTACTCACTTTTTTTACAAAATCTGCAAAACTCGACCTGGGACGGAAAAAAAATAGGGTATAGCTAAAAAGACTCACTTATAAAATCTTCAAACTTTCATAACTACAGCACCTTAGTTCATGACTAACAAAATCTTAACTTATTATAGGAGATATGGCTTCAGCTAGCATGACCATTAATTCAAGCAGGAGGCTAAAAAGACACTGGATGAGAGATTTCCTTTCTTAACAAACCATGGTAATTGCATCAAGCCAGGAAAGAGATACTGCAGGGTGCTATCCTCCCTCATGCCAGACAGAGTTTCATTTTTTTTTTTTTTTTTATAAGATCATCTGCTGATGGTCAACAGCTTTGTCGACAGTATTAGATCAATATTTGAAATTTAAAAAAAAATCTTCACTAAATGAATCATCTTTTTTTACACTAGTATATACATTTTTTAAACATATTATAATATATACAAAAAGTTTCAGCCTCATTGAAGTCCCTACATAGTTTCATTGTATCTAATGTCGATTATATCCGATATTTTAAAATACTTTTAAAGAAATCTTCAATAATCCATCCTCTGACAGTTAATTGATTCTTCAGATTTTGATGATTCCAGGACTACATTCCAGATGACCAAAGAGCGGACAGGACTCAGACGAAGACATCAGAACCCTCTGCGACAGTTTCCAGTATCCTGGAGGACGGTGGAAGGTGAAAGGAGAAGAGGTAGCGGTATTAGATTTATGGTCTGTTGGTCGGAGTCCATTGTCAACCCAGGTCCAACTATAGTCTTTAGATATATCAACGTCCATAGCCATCTACTTACCCTAGCCCTTATAGTAAATCTCTCGGGAGCTCCTCCTACAGCCTGCCACTTCTTAATCCAACTCTATATTTCATCCCTTTGCCTCTCTCTTGTCTTCTCTTCCTCTGCCGGAAACAGGAGGATCTCACGATTTTTTCTCTTATGAGTTCGTTGGAACTCCCCCTACTGGATAATGTTTTTTTTTCCTCGTTGATAAAGAAGATTAGCTCCCCAAAGGCAATTTTTCAAATATACTACTCAGATTTAGTAATATTGATTAAATATTACACATCAATCAGTAACAGTAGATTTTTTTTTGCGGAGGATTATACTAAAGAAGTATCTCCACTATACTCGTATCTCCAGACGGGTGCGATTCCAGGAACCGGTGAATTTTTTTTCCACACTGGAAAAAAAATCAGAAATTTCTGTAAACTCAGAAAGAGAGAACTGAGAGCCTATAAGGGTAACTGAGTAGCTAACCGGATTATAAAAAGATTTTATTGATGAAAGTTTTTTTCATATATGTATACATGCATCAAATATGAAATATTCATGGTGAAAAAATAGTTGAATGTAAATAATATGGTTGGGAGGTATGTTGGGGGTTGCTATCAGTAAACAAGACAAATACAAATACAAATAAGGAATAATATTTATTATTTGCCGATGTTTCGGCCTAAGCTTTATGCCTTTACCAAGGCTAAGAAAAAACAAAATTAAAAAATATATATATGAAATATCGTGATAAATAAATTCTTAGGCTACTAATTTCTTAGAAATTATTTATAAACAGATAACTTATATTTTGTATTGATATATTTTTATAATAGATTTTAATATTTCTCGGTAGTTTTTTTGTCTTTCCTCAGCCATGACAAAGACCTGAAAATTAGGCCCGGGACAAAATATTTTTTTTTTTATGTCTGCCTCACTCATAGTAATTCCCAATTATATAAACAATTGAATCAATCGATGAGTTCAATTAAGAAAAATATTATGTTATTTTGAATTTGCAAATTAATCTTTAGAATGATTATGATTTTGTTTTATTATTATTAAATCGAGTTTATTCATTTCAATGGATCTTTGGAATGGACCAGTGTTTGATAAAGCTCATATTTACAATAAGTCAAGTATAATATGAACTCTCCCTTCTAATATGGTATAAGTTTAGTTTTGGAGTAAAATGAATTAATAATAATACCGGTTAATAGAGTACCTTATTCTTTTTATCTACAATTAAAAATTAAATCAATTATGATTTATTGATGTAATGATCAAAACAATTTTACCAATAAATCCGGCTGTTATATTTAAATTAATCCCCATACAAGATTTTTTACAACATATAGAAAGAATTTCGGAAAATGTGGCAGAATAGATGGCAACAACAAGGATCCAAGTTAAAAAAAAATAAAAAGTCACTATTCCAAATGGAAAACCTCTAATAGGCTCGCTAAGAAAGAAGAGACAGTCTTCAGCTGATTAAGAATTGGCATTGTAAATTTTCACATGCATATCTGGACCCACCAACATGCGAAAGTTGTAAGGTCCAAAGAACAGTCCAACCCATCAAGAAAAGTTGTTTGACATTGGGAAACCGTGGAAAAAGGTTAAAATTATAAAATTCTATAACAGAGTATAAGCAAAAAGGTGTCACTAATAACCCTACAGAATAAATGTAACAAAAACACAAATAAATTTCAAATATTGCTATAAAATTTCGTGTTAGGTCATTTATCTTAATTTTTCAAGACAGTGTAATCTAGAACGAATGATGGTTTTTCTTAAAGAATATAAAAAATTTCCAAAAATTAACATTTTTTTCCTCTCCTCTTCCGTTCACCGCGTACCCCCTTAAGATTCACCAACGGTCTATACCACATTGTCTTTCCCTGTTATATGTGAAGTCACTTTAATAATATTTCAAATACCAAAACGAGGAGCATATAATAGTATAACAAGATTATTGATCTGCTCCAAAATTATTAAAGTAGATTTAAAAAAAAAAAAAGATAAATTGTACTCTCTAAGTAATGAAGTTGACTTGACGGGATAGTTAAGACAGAAAGAAACCGTTTAATTAGAGCTAATCACCAGCAATGACCAATAAAGCCAAAGGTCGCAGCCACATGTTATTAAATGTTAAATGTCAGCAAGCTAAGTTAATGCCCTGTCAGTGTTTAATTGCTCGAATTGTAAGCTATTCCAAGACAAAGCTTCATTATTAGTTAATCCAAACGTGGATCTAGGATTAACTTATTTACAAGGGAGACAACTGCTTTGTTTCGAAATTATTCAGCTATTCCCACCTTCCTCGGGATCTTCTTAAAGCCCAAAACAGAATTACGAAAGTCATGACTTGCTGACTACTGAAAGAGGAATGTAGGGAGAATACAAGCTAATATAAGATAATTTAACTTGATTAAACTATACAATTAAAGGTAGTTACATTACTAGACTTTTTTTTTACGTTGGGGAATATTTTTAGAATTCTGAGCAAGGAAAAGAATAAGATTCTTCAATCTCTATACAGGTTGGTAATGTACTGATAGAAACAGTGAAAAAAACCTTCCCCAGCATGGAGAGAGGGTGCTGGATCCATGGCAATGAGGACCGATCAAAACAGGAGGGTTTAATAATCAAATCTTCATGTAACGTCAGTGCCATCCTTAGGGCTGGGCAATTGGGGTAATTGCCACATAAGAATTTAAAAAAATATATAAAAGATCTGGTGAGAGCAAAACACAACTTTCACTTGCCGCTCTACTTTGAATAGAAATTATTTTCTGGCAATGGGCTATTATAAAATTTTTGAAGTGCATTTTAAACCGAGCTAAAGCTAAAAGCTTACGTACAACAAATCATTAAAACCATTAAAAATACAAAAATTCTATTTATTATTTCGACGTTAGGCAATAAAAATCTAGTTAGTCCATATGTTTTTATAAACCACATTACTTCAGTCTCTGAGCGTTTTAGTTGACAGAATGACTAACTAAAAAGATTTAAAATACTTTTCTATACTTCAAAAATTTTTTTAAAGTTTACATATACTAAGAAAACATCATTTGATGTCATTTGCTTGGAGCTTGTAATTTACGTTAAATAATGTTAGTTTTCTGAATTTTTTTTTTCGTCACTCTTCGTTACTTTCTATTTTTTTTTCTATCCTATATTTTTTTTCTAAAATTATAATAAAATTCTGACCATTATTTCCGGAGATTCAATTTAAACCTGGATAAGCATTTTTATTTATTTTTCTCCAGTTTCCAATTATCATATTCTTCCAAAATTCACATTTAGCCATTTTTGAAAGTTATTGTCAATAAAAGAGATCTTTCTTTTAATAGACCATATTAAAAGTACATTAGAGGAATACGTATATGAATATTGGGCATTTAAGCCCTATAAGGTGACATCAATGGGGATAAGACCTAAATATAATTGAAGACTTCTTAATTATACAATGATACACCAAGTTTAATCAATTATTTCCATTGAAAACTCAGATTCGAAAATATTCAAGAACGCAATACTTTCCATATATATATATTACATGTATAGGTAAATGAAAGTAAAAATGTTTTAAAATAATTAATTTTAGCCAATCAATAAACCAACGGTACTAGAGAAATATAATTCATATATTACATAATATAACATAAAACAGCATAAAAAATAAAAATATATTTTTAGGAAGAGGAAATGACGCCCAAATGTCTAAGGCCGATACTGGATAATATAATAAAAGCAACATAGTTCTGAAAACAGTTGCTGTTGTACGCCCTGACATATCTTCCTATGTGCTTGTATTTTGGTAAGCTACTTAGTATAGATGATGTCATATTGATCATAAAAGTATTGTGTCTATTGCCTAAAAAACATGTAAAGTTTAACATGTAACTTTTTTACTCTAAAAGTAATTTTATTACTTATAACAACAAAAGATAATTATTTTTCTTACTGAATTATTACCTCCTATAGATCTTACTTCTATAATTGAAGATTTTTTACTTGAAAAAATTATGAGTGCAATCTTTTCAATACTATAGGAAAAAAACACTTTGTTTCTGAATATAATAGTAGTATTCGAATGTTAAGAATTTAAAAGGCATCTACTGAATAAAGGAGCGAACTATATATATATATATATATTATATTATATAAAAAATATATATGCCATATATTCATTTTTACTCTTTCTATTTTAAATTAATAAAACACAAATACATTAAATAAGTTGTCTTCATTTTCAAAATAACATTATTATAGATATAAGTAGGTGTTATATATAAACTCCTTTCGGTATTTTTATTTTATTCTCAAAGTTAATTTTAAAAAAATAATAGTAATAATTTAATTTGCATTTACTTTCATATAATACTTAAGTTTAATTAATAATAATATTTTATTTAACTTATTTAATATTAATTTAGTAAATAAACAGCCAAGTAAACGCTAAGAGACCCTCGCTTATAAATTAAAAAATCTGTAAGCGACAACGCTTTTGAAATTCTAGATCGGAGGAGATAGTTCTGTAGACAAAGTTTGTCCATTATAATCGACGAATATTTATTAGTTGTATGCTCACAAACACTAATTGCAAATAATCATATGACAGAATTGAATCGTTTATGGTGTGAACATGCAAGGAAGAAGGAATAACGCTATCCAATCTTTCTCGAATCGTCGGAAACCATAGTCTATGGAATTTCCTCCCATGCGGTTAGTCCCAACACAAATAACGACCCGATCCTCCGGTTGACAAGAAGAACTGTTTCAGTCCTCCCAGACATACTATCTTCCCACCGATTGACTACTGAATTATTTCCCAAGGGGAAAGGTAACCAAGGGTGGTCGGTCAACCACAATCCGTTCTTCAACTTCCTTAAAAGTGAAATTGTCCCTCGTGTAGGAGTCTATTGTACTAGAAATTCCATAACGGTCTATGGAAGTATGTACTCAGGGGACATAGCGACTGGAGGTTGTGGGAGAGTTCGCTATGGGAAGGTGTCTCTGATATTAAAAATAATAAAATTAAAGGTAATTTAATAATGAAACTTAAAAATAGAGAGGAAGGAAATAATGATGTATAACAGCTAATTTGCTTTTTAAAAATAGGTAAAAGGTTTATTTTGAAAGTAATAAAAACTTTTTTGTTTATGTATCATTATTAGTAGAAAACTAAATCATTGCTAAGGAGAAAGGTGCAAAATTATAGATATTTCCTCTTTCTACTTATGTTTACTATATATGATTCATTACAAAGTTGATAGACATACTCATTGATGACACATGCCAGCCTTATATAGACTGAAGGTAATTATAATTCATTAATCTCAGGATTCAAAAAAGTTATTTATTACTTTTATCTCCCTCATTATCCAATTCAAATCTGTGACTTAATCAAACGCATAATACAAAAATTAAGTTCAGCATAGAGTACTCAGATACACCTAAATGGTACATGAATCTAACCAATGATAGTTACCTAGTATTGAATAGAATTGGATGTAGTTTTACATATATATTATTTTTATGAACCTTCAGATCCTATAAAGAACTGGATATTAGATGGATTTTATTTCAACAATCGAATATATAATCACCTTAATCAGAAACCTTTCTTTACTTTGGCGGCATTATTTATTTTGGCTTAATTAGGAACAATTAGCTATAAAACCTATATTAATGATGTGCGCCAAGGATGGTATGAATAATACAAAATTATAGATATCATATGTATCGATTTTAAAATTATACTATAAAAATTGATTAAAATCGAATTAACAATGTCTACAGGAAAAGGTGCCTCATTGGATAATAACTTGAATCACGGAACGCTGACACGTGTTACCTAGCCACATTATATTTAATCATCCATGGCAATGAAATAGAAAATGAACCTCTGATTTTACATAAATACCAATTAGTAGAATCATGGGTGCTTATCCCCTTTCCCCCTAAACCCGATGGTACATGCCCATCTTCCAAAGACACTGTATTGTTCTCTAAAAAAGAAAGTAGAATTAGAAAAATTATACGTAATAAAAGATTACAATTAATGTGTCAGTCCCATATCCCATTGTTTGGAAGCCTCTCCAAATAGAAACCTCGAAAACAAAAATTCAAAACTCTATTTGTGCCTCCCTCAAACATTAAAAACCTAGTACAAAAAAGAACCCACTCAAAAATGTCGATGGCGCGTTGTGCCTAGGCAAACATATTTTGTATTTCTTGTTCGTCCCATATTCAAAACATTCGCCCAAGTGCTATGCTTTAAATATTATCAAAAAGTTTTTAATTTTAATAAATTAAACAACTTAAAATACACTACCATCATCAAACCTATTCTTCTTCCTCTTCTATTATTCTAATCCTTCCCGTATCCAACCTCAAAATCCAAAATCTTCCGCAAAATCCTTAGATATTCCTCTTTTAATTACAAACTCTTTGATCATCCTAACCCTTTAGTTCATAATATTTCATCCAAAACAATTCCAGACCACCCTCCATGGCAGTTGAAAAGAAGATTGCCAAGAGATCTAAATTAATCTAATAGTGTTATCAATGGGTATCTTCTTCACAAATTCTTAACAAGTTTTATATTCTATAAGCAAATTTAATGGTTATATTTATTTATACAGTTTTAAATATTTAAAAAAATCCTGTACCACTACATTCCATGAAGATCTTGGGTACTATTTATGGCAAGTACTGTTTCTTAGTTAACGTTTGTGCAAGGAGGTGATTTGACTGGAATCCCGCTCAACCGGCAGAGTTTTCCCCTGACTCAATTATTTAATTATGGGTACCCACTGTATAGAGGCTGGGTGTGCCCCAGGAGGGTTCCCTGATCTCTGAGTCGACACGCGGCTGATGAAACAGAATAAATATTTTTTCTGTCATGAATTGGGAACCCGAGACCTTGAGCATTGGAAGATCAGTGCCCTATCACTGAGCTACCTCCACTCTCTTAAATATCAATAAATGAAAAAAATTGACCTGGAGAGGGATATGGTGTAGAGATTCCATGCGAGACCTTTCAGGATTGAGACTGACAAAGAAAACGATGAATCACATGACATCAAGTGTTCTGAAGGGATCGAACATGAATTATTACGGTTGGCATAAATTGTTAGCCCGTTGAAAATGATAAGAAATAATTTATGGGTTATTTTTTTAGTTGAATGCGATATCATATATTCATCACCCCTAATCTGAATTTTTTTTAGAAACTTTTAGATTTTAATCCGATTTAATATAAAACGTTCAATATTGAATCCCACTTGTGCCAAAATGTGTGTATCTACCGAAAAAAAATATGTGTCTGCGGGTGTAAGTAGGTATTCATATAAGTTTATATATGAAGAGAAGAATAGTTGGGGTTGTCAGTCAAAAAATAAGGCAAAAATAAATGATAATATTTATGTTTACATATGCCGACGTTTGACCTGAAGTTCAGCCCTGATGATGGCCCGAACTTCAGGTCGAAACGTCGGCATATGTAAAAATAAATATTATCATTTATTTTTGCCTTCTTTTTTGACTGACCACCCTAACTATTCTTCTCTTCATTATCCACGACAGTCAACCATTTACCAATTAAATTTATATATCAGTGGGCATGCGCGTGTGACTCTGTGTATGTATCCGTATCCATTTATTTATTTATTTTTTTTAATCAAGTAAATTTAACTAATTGATTGTTAATTTTATTTTATTGAATTTTGCATATATTGGGTCTGTATATATATTTAAAATATTTATGACTCAGCAAGTTATTGTATAAATATCTGCATGGCTTTTGACGAAAATGTTAATGCTTGTGAGACCTGGGGACACTAACCCAGCAATTATCTTTATATTTTTATTTTGCTTTGCTTTTATTTTTATTGTTTAGTTTGAGTTTTTTGTTTCTTTTATGGTGAAGGTAGCACTATGGTAAGGTAAATGGAATTGTGAATAAGAAAATTTTGTAAGTAAAAGGAAAGAAAAAAAGCATGCATTTTCTGCCAAATAAATAAATGAGTTACCCCCTCCCCCCACTCCCTTAAATATCTATAAATGAAAAAAAAAAATACACATGTTTTAAAAATGAGTGAGAAATATTCAGGACGCAGTCTTTTAAAAAAATTATTTTTTTTTTTTAAAAGATTGCGTCTTGAATATTTATGCCCAGTGATATGTAGAACAGTCAGCTTCCTTTAATATTTTTTTTTAAATATAAACTGAAAAAAAAATAATGTCTTTGTTACTAACGGCCGCCTATTTCTTAGTCAAGATAAACTGAGCATTTGAACTCGGGAAAGTGGTACGGTTTGCGGAGGTGTTAACCCAGAAAGATGATCTTATTATTTACGGAGAACTACGATATTGGCCCTTTGTGGTTACCCGCTCCAATTTCTCTTTCGAAACCATACAATCGGCAGAACTCTTGCCAAATGAAATGGTTTTCCAGATCTCTCTCTCAAATCACCTCATGAAAAGGTTGCCCAACTGCGATAACCAATAGGAGGCTATAATAAATGAAACTATAAACCTAAAGTTCAAATTCGAGGTACGCAAATGTTACGTTAGCCATTATTTGAAACTTTCATTAACAGCCAAGAACCAATCAATTTTAATTTCATATATTATCTTCTATAGACAATTGATATGAAGAGAACTGAGAATATAATTATTTGTGAGATCGTTAATATCGAAATCAACATAAGAAACGTCGTACCTATCTGTTATGTTAAAAAAAGTCACAAATCCAGTTATTTATTTATTATTTTAGATTCTTCAATAAATATAAACTAAGACAGAAAGAAAATTCTACGTTTAACTATACGATATTACTGCCCTGGATGTTTGTGGCTTTAGTGCACTCTCTCAGCCTCCTATGGCTGCCAATCTCAGTGTCGCGGCTGAAATGGAAGTCAATCAAATCTCCAGGGGTCTTGTTTAGCCATCCCCCCTGTGGAAAACAAAGTCTGGCTCGTAATCTCTTGGACAAGTGTAAATATTGTACATAGATATGAATGAATTTCATTTATTTTTTTTATTTGTTATTAACTTTTAACATACTTTTGTTTTTATTTACTGATTTTATAACGATTATTTATTTATATATTCGGTTTTACTTGTGAAGTTCATATATTATTTTAATTTTATCATTATACTTTCTTTATTACTATTTATATATTTGTTTATTCATTTTTCTTTTCGTCATTTATTTTTTTTTTTGTTTTTGTTTACTTTGTTCTTAATTATTTATATTTATTTTTCATGTATGTAAATATTGTATGAATAGATATATTTATTACTAATACTTATTGCCCTCGGGTGCGTAAGATTATATTATTTTTCAGTAAATAATTTTTTTTTTAAATTGCTATAAAAATGTACACTTAATTATATTGACAGTGAGACGTTTATAAGTTGTAAAGGGTTTGAGATCTGTCAATTAATACTATATAGTATCTTTATAGACATCTATTTATCATAGACGAAACTACAGTAACCAACACTTAATTTAAAAACTAGGTAAGGAATCACAAAGTATGATATTTAATTTAAAAAGTACCATGGCACTCATAAGAAATAAATAAAATATCGATTAGGTTTTTGATGTTTCAAAAGTAATTTTTAAAATGACACTTAGCTTAGAAGTCCGGCACCAGCTGGAAATAAATACTTGATCCTTGGGATAAATTTTTTTTTTCCTCTTCGATTCAAATTTAAGGAATATAGTTTTAACAGCCATCACTATAGTGAAATTATCATTACTTAAGTACTAATGGAAATATCTTGTTATATTTATCTTGAAAAAAATAGAAGCTTAATGAGCAATACTAGTTCGTGTACTGTGAACAGACAGTCTTACAGAATATGTAGTGTTTTTTCTCAAACGTCAAACACGCAGAGGGATGTGAATTTCAAAAATGTATGATCAATAAAGGATCAAGACGTTTATGAGATTTCCTTTTCATTACAGCTAGATAGACCACATGAAAAACAGTTTCGCATCATTTTTATATTCTTAAAAAAAAATATATGTGTATATATATATATATATATATATATATATATATATATATATATATATATATATATATATATATATATATATATATATAAAACAAAGAGATTACCTGATTTTGTCTTGTTAAGAGCTCTGAATTTTTGTAACAGTAGGACATAGAATTTATGCTTTCAAAATGACCAGGGAGAAATCCTTTATTTTCATAAAGGGTACTGCCCAATTACATTGGGTTGGTATAGACACAGCATATTTATCAATCAATAAAATGGACCATCCTTAAAACTAATACACCAATGTACAGTAACATAAATATATGAGTACAGTAAAGAATTTTTTTCTTATATTTTCACTATTATAATAATTTTAATGTAGAGGTATCCAATTCAAATATGATATCCTTATTATAATTATGGTAAGGGTTTTATAGTTTCGAATTTGTTGGACGTTTTATGTCACTTGATTAGAAAAAAAAAATGAAAATATTGAATAGAAAATTATTTCTAAAAGTAATGAATAATATAAGTCATCTTATGGATTCGTTATCTGCGCAGACCCGCACATTACCAACCCAATGGCCTTGGATTTCTTTTATCCTTTATCCTCCACAGGGACCACCGCCGAAGACTAGGGCAACATGAAGTACAGACGCTCCAGCCTTGAAACCGGTCGACTATTATTTAGAGCAAGCACCTGTTGAAGACAGTGAGGCTTAAACAGACCCTAACGGTCAACTGGCTCATCTCTTTTTCTTTTTTCTCTTTTCTCTTCTTGCCCTAGATTTTTCTCTTGATTTATTCCGAGCCTTTAGGTCATCTGATAACTCTCAAATTCTTCTCCGATCCTCGGCATTTCATTCGCTTCAACGTTTATATTCTTATGATAATCTGGCGTTGTGTGTGGTGCCTAAGGTTATTATTAGTATTCTGGTGGAGCATAAAGTTAGTATCGGTAAATTTTCTCTTTAAAATAATATGTAGAATTAAACAAAAAAAATTTAATGGTGATAATTTAATTATACACATGTTAAAAAAATACATTTAACTAACGAGATAACATAATAAATGTATATGGTTCGAGAATCCATTAGAAAAAAACAATGATAAATAATTATAATTATTTTTTCGATGTCAATAAATAATTAATAATGCCATAATTATTACTGGTAATACTTTCCTCCTCCTCCCTCAAAAAAGAAAGAAAAAATCCCGTTTCCTGGCTATCACATAAAAATGATAACTATTCTTTATTGAATAACTGCCCTTCAATGTGGCAGAAAGTATTAATTTGCAACTAATAAATTAAAAAAATAACTGAGAAATATAGGTTTATTTCTTACATAAGTAACATTATTTTTTTCATTTAATAATAAAAATATAAATTCGTATGGTAGTTTTCAGTCATTATTAATTCAACTTAAAATTTCTTAATTACTTTACTCTGATTGTGAAAGTTGATTCAAAAGTTGATAAGAAATAAATATTTCGGTATTAAAATTGGGAATATTTATCATCATGATCTTAAGGAATAAAAATCCGACGATTGATCCATACCCCGCCAGTTATATATCACTTGATGGCTAGCTGTCAAAAAGATACAGTATCCCCAGTTGAAGCACAAAAAACCTATTTCTTGAAATTTTGGAGAAACACAAAGAATATAATGTGATAGATTCAGATGGTTCAAAAGTTCTTAAAACTTCCAGAGATTTGTTCTTCGTTATTTAATGGAGATATGGTTGCAAAAAGAGATGCCCTAACATACATGGAAAAAGGTAAGATTAAAAGATGTTGTAGCGGGCTCAACGAGTGCAATATTAATCATCCAAAACACTTACAGCTACATTGCCGAGAACAATAAGAAATATTTGGTAGAAATTAAGGGAAAAGAGATAGAAAATAACGTTCTGTGGGGTCCCTTCACACTCTGGAATCACTAAAAATGAACAAGTAGGTAAGCAGGCAATATAACGAGAATGTGAGAAATAACTTCAGTTGTAATATATTTGTAATTGACGATGTCCCATTAGGAGATTTTTTACAACATATAAAGAAGGTTGTTTGGAAAATCTGGCAGAACATATGGCAACTATAATAAATTACAAGAAACAAAAAGCCATAATTTCAAATGGAAAACTTCTAACCGAGTCTCCACGAACGTCGATTAAGGATTGGGCATTTCTAGATGGGCATTGGCTAGATCTTCCAACATCCGAGATTTGTAATGTCGAAAGAACTGTCAAACACATTATTGACGTCTGCCATAGATTTAATATAATACAAAAAAAAAGGATATTGCACCAAGTCTCAAAGAAAACTTGAACGACTGTGAAAAAACATTTGAATTCTTAAAAATAGTCTAAGCATAGTTTAAGCAAAACGCCAATGCAAGCAACAAAAAAATAAAATAAATAAATATTTTATACTTTCATTAATTTAATTCTCTTTTCTTCAGTTCTGAATAATCTATGTTTAATAAAGAACATTAAAATTTTTAGAAATTGTTAGAAATCATTTAATATTGATCTACCTCCATTATTTTATTTTATTTTTTAATGTTTAAGCTATTTAGTTGATCTTTTCTTACGAATAAGTTCTCAACTCTCTTACATAAGGCTTCTGATAAAAATACATACATGTTCGAAATTAATTATGGTAAGTAATATTAATTATGGTAACATTTTTATTACTATTTTATTACTATTTTTATTTTTATTATAACATTTTAATCATTAAAATCAATGATACTTTTGCTGAATTATTTCATTGTGGATGGTGAATGCATTGCGGGTCCTGCATTCATTACCCCGTCCCGGCGGTTCAGTGAACCTGGGGAATGCCTGCCTTTAAATTGGGCATATTATTTTGAGAGCATGGTCATATAATATATTTATAAAAAATATTCAAAATTGTCAGCAATATATTTAAATTAATAAAAGCTATAATATTATTTTTTCATTATTTAGTTATTAAAAGTAATTTATTTATATGCTTGTACTTACCACTTTCATAAATTGTAGCGATAATGATTTTACAATTACAAAATAAAACATTTAATAATGGATACAATTTAAACTTTCTATTTTATTTAAGCACATAGAATACTTAATAAACATTAATAGTTACTATTACAACTGAACAGCTATAGTTCTCACCTCACAGTATGATTCATTCATTTACCTGTATGCTATTATTAATTTTTACGCAGGATATTTATAAAATTAGTAACGTATAATGAAGAACCTAAACGATTTATTAATATCGCCATTATAACAAATAGGGAGAGAGAACCACAGAATATATATATATCTGAGGGGGAAAGATGAAATTCACCAATTAAATATTTTTTTAATGATGTAGAGATGGTTGACCGTTGATATGATATGAGAAGGAATTAGTCGAGGGTGCGGTCAAAAAAATAAAAAAAATTAAAATATATAAATAATTTTAATTTTTGCCGACGTTTCGACCCACTTTGCAGGTCGTCTTCAGGGCTACAAAAGATACAAACATGTTGAAAATATAAAAATAAAATAAAAAATAAATATAAGTATATATAAATTACGAAGAAGTTGTCAGATACAGAAATAAAAGATAAAGAAAATAAATACATGATAAGAAAATAGATAAAAGAAAATAAATACATGAATGTTAACGAATAAATGAATGTTAACGAATAAATAGATTGAAAATTGAATAACTATTGTTACAGTAAAGTTAAAATATGGATAAGATAACATAATAATAAGATATCAGTGGATAACAAGCAAGTGGAGGTTACCTTTAATTGTAAATAAACAGATAACGGGACCAAAGGTTAAGAAGTGAAGAAATTGAAAGATTAATAGGGTAACATTAGTGTAATATTGTTGGGATAGATTATTAAGTATAAATAACTCTATAAGAAAACAATAATTTTAAAAGAATACTTTAAAATGTAAGAATAAATGTAAAAACAAGGTTATGATGATAAAGAAACAAAAAACAGGTTGTACTATATATAGATGACAATTGACATTTAGTTTTTTGAAAGCGGTAATGGAATGGTAGGCTGTATGAAGATAATAATAAGGTGTATAGTTGAAGGATAGGTGTGTTAAGAAAGGAATCTCAATAAAAGTCAAAACATACCGTTGGATGTGGCACTGCGGGAGGCGGTTGAAACACTGGCAGTGTCAAAAACTCTAGTTAGCAGTGTCAAAAAAAAGTTCTAGTAAAAATAAACGCATACATACATACACATATATACACATACAAACACACACACACACACACACACACACACACACACACATATATATATATATATATATATATATATATATATATATATATATATATAAAAGGAAAAGTAAAAGAAAGTATAAATGGAAGTGAGAAGATTAAATAGAGGTTTATGATCGAGACTTTTTTAAAATGTTGATGATTTGGGAGTAGGCGAGTGATAGATTTTGCTTGTCGGTTTTTAAGTTAAGTGGTTTGTAGTCTAATTGAATGAAAACACTTTCCGTAAGTAGTCTTTTGTCGTGGTTAGGTACTGTGGCAAGAATGGAGGTATTGTCAAAGTCAAATGTGTGGTTTGAGGTTAAGGCGTGTTCAGAGAGTTTAGAAGCAGTAGAGTTCTTAGAAGTAATTGAGTATTTGTGTTGTTTGATGCGGTCTTTAAGTTGGTTTTTGGTTTCTCCAATATAGGCGGAGTTACAATTGGTGGTAGAGCAAGGAATGCGGTATACGATATTAGAGCGGTGTTGCGGAGGGATGGGGTCTTTTAGGTTGGAGTAAATATTGGCAAGTTTGTTATAGTTTTTAAAAGCAACTCGCAGGTTGGGAATAGAGGAACGTAAAGATTTTTGAATTCTATCCGAAAGTAAAGGGATGTATGGTAGAGATCTATATAAAGGAATGGGGGGCTGATTTTGAGAACTAGAGAAAGGGATGGAGGATGAGGGGCGGGTTTTGTAGTCAGTAATAAGTTTTTTAATGGTGTTGGAGGGGAAGTTATTAGACAATAGTATCCGTTGTATGCGTCTAGTGTTTGTTTCATGTAGGTAAGGGTCAGATAGAGAAAAACATCGGTGAATGAGGTTTTTGGCAACGTTAAGTTTTTGGTGAAAGGGGTGTTGAGAATAGTAGTTGAGTAATCTGCCAGAGTATGTTGGTTTTGTGTACCAGTCTGTGGATAAAGTATTGTTGGGATGTCTTTTAATGAGAAGATCGAGGAAAGGGAGGGAATAGTTATCTTCGTATTCAACTGTAAAAGAGAGGCGGGGATGATATGAGTTAAAGGCGGAAAGGATGTCAGGAATAGTATCAGGATTGACGATGAGAAGAAGGTCATCGACGTATTTTTTTATACTCTAAGGATGACCAGTTATTTTCTACTATAAGAAGGGCTTTATCTATAGGGATGTTGGTGAAGAGGCTTTTAACGTCGAAAGAGACTAGAATGTAATTATCGGGAATGGTTACCTCCCTTAACCGTTCATCATTTATTGAATCCCTACAACTTTGTTGCAAATCTGGTTATCTCCAGTTCCATGGACAATTTTATAATCAAATTGCAGGATTAGCTATGGGTAATCCTCTCGCACCCGACTTATCTAACATTGTTCTTAATGATCTCCTAAACACCATAGCCCCACAGTTTCCTAATGACATATTTCTTATAAAAAAATACGTCGATGACCTTCTTCTCATCGTCAATCCTGATACTATTCCTGACATCCTTTCCGCCTTTAACTCATATCATCCCCGCCTCTCTTTTACAGTTGAATACGAAGATAACTATTCCCTCCCTTTCCTCGATCTTCTCATTAAAAGACATCCCAACAATACTTTATCCACAGACTGGTACACAAAACCAACATACTCTGGCAGATTACTCAACTACTATTCTCAACACCCCTTTCACCAAAAACTTAACGTTGCCAAAAACCTCATTCACCGATGTTTTTCTCTATCTGACCCTTACCTACATGAAACAAACACTAGACGCATACAACGGATACTATTGTCTAATAACTTCCCCTCCAACACCATTAAAAAACTTATTACTGACTACAAAACCCGCCCCTCATCCTCCATCCCTTTCTCTAGTTCTCAAAATCAGCCCCCCATTCCTTTATATAGATCTCTACCATACATCCCTTTACTTTCGGATAGAATTCAAAAATCTTTACGTTCCTCTATTCCCAACCTGCGAGTTGCTTTTAAAAACTATAACAAACTTGCCAATATTTACTCCAACCTAAAAGACCCCATCCCTCCGCAACACCGCTCTAATATCGTATACCGCATTCCTTGCTCTACCACCAATTGTAACTCCGCCTATATTGGAGAAACCAAAAACCAACTTAAAGACCGCATCAAACAACACAAATACTCAATTACTTCTAAGAACTCTACTGCTTCTAAACTCTCTGAACACGCCTTAACCTCAAACCACACATTTGACTTTGACAATACCTCCATTCTTGCCACAGTACCTAACCACGACAAAAGACTACTTACGGAAAGTGTTTTCATTCAATTAGACTACAAACCACTTAACTTAAAAACCGACAAGCAAAATCTATCACTCGCCTACTCCCAAATCATCAACATTTTAAAAAAGTCTCGATCATAAACCTCTATTTAATCTTCTCACTTCCATTTATACTTTCTTTTACTTTTCCTTTTATATATATATATATATATATATATATATATATATATATATATATATGTGTGTGTGTGTGTGTGTGTGTGTGTGTGTGTTTGTATGTGTATATATGTGTATGTATGTATGCGTTTATTTTTACTAGAACTTTTTTTTTGACACTGCTAACTAGAGTTTTTGACACTGCCAGTGTTTCAACCGCCTCCCGCAGTGCCACATCCAACGGTATGTTTTGACTTTTATTGAGATTCCTTTCTTAACACACCTATCCTTCAACTATACACCTTATTATTATCTTCATACAGCCTACCATTCCATTACCGCTTTCAAAAAACTAAATGTCAATTGTCATCTATATATAGTACAACCTGTTTTTTGTTTCTTTATCATCATAACCTTGTTTTTACATTTATTCTTACATTTTAAAGTATTCTTTTAAAATTATTGTTTTCTTATAGAGTTATTTATACTTAATAATCTATCCCAACAATATTACACTAATGTTACCCTATTAATCTTTCAATTTCTTCACTTCTTAACCTTTGGTCCCGTTATCTGTTTATTTACAATTAAAGGTAACCTCCACTTGCTTGTTATCCACTGATATCTTATTATTATGTTATATTATCCATATTTTAACTTTACTGTAACAATAGTTATTCAATTTTCAATCTATTTATTCGTTAACATTCATTTATTCGTTAACATTCATGTATTTATTTTCTTTTATCTATTTTCTTATCATGTATTTATTTTCTTTATCTTTTATTTCTGTATCTGACAACTTCTTCGTAATTTATATATACTTATATTTATTTTTTATTTTATTTTTATATTTTCAACATGTTTGTATCTTTTGTAGCCCTGAAGACGACCTGCAAAGTGGGTCGAAACGTCGGCAAAAATTAAAATTATTTATATATTTTAATTTTTTTTATTTTTTTGACCGCACCCTCGACTAATTCCTTCTCATAAATATTTTTTTTTTATTTCTTCCACCAATTTTAAATCTAATAATTAAATAATAAAAGTTAAGTTATAATTAATGTAAAAGGGGGCGGGTTGGCCGAATGTGCTAACGCGTGTGAACAGCACCGCGAGTTGCCCCGCATAATTTGATTGTAGAACTTTAGTTGCCTTAACCAGCCTTCCCCATTTCTGCGAATCTTGGACTATTTCTTTCTCGTTATCTCCATACAGCTTTATTGTATCTATTTTGGTTAGATCCATCAATTTGCTTTTTGGCCTCCCACGTGCTATCATGCTTACCATTGAGGCGCATAACGCATATTAAAAATTTAAAAGTTTAACGAGATTTTTGTAGCTTGATTTTAAGATTAACTTTGAACTAGATGTCAATTCTGGATGCCATAAGAAAAGACAATCAATAATATTGCCCGATATAAAAATGGAAAAAAAATCTCCCTCATTTAATTTTTGAATTTGTTATTTTCATTAAGAGATTTACTCAAGGAAAATTTTAGTACCGTTAAAAATATAAAATTAAGGAAAATAACAATATATCATAAAACATATAACACAATAATATAAATATATAAAACATATAACACCCATAAAAAATATCAGGTAAATAAAACATTCTTTATTAAATTATATAATTACTCATTAAATACATTGAATGCTCAATAAACATTCCGGAAAATTATTTTTTAGAATAAGTGAATATTATTGTTAACTATCAAAAATGTACCCCAGTGCTAAGAAGAGTTTTTGATATGATCCAAAAATACGTATCATCAATTGGAAAGTGAGCTTACAACATTCATAACAATTTACAAAATATAAAAACTAAGGTGTGTGCTTTAGACAATACGATAGAAGTGAAAACATCAACCTGGCGAGGTTAATAATATTAAATATAAATGATAAATAATACATCATTATAAAGATAATGAAATGCTGAACATTTCCCTCGCCTATACCATACAGTTCCGTTTCGTTTCTGAAATATTTTAATCCATATCTTCCATAAAGCTCATTATCATTTATTTTTTGACACTATTTTTTTCTGTTCGCATTCCTAACACGACGTCGGGTTAAGATACCATTTTGAATAATAAAGAGGATGAAATCCTGAGGATGAGATCCTGAACAATGCGCTCGCCTACAGTATGCAGGTCAGATATTTAGTCTTTGAGATACTTAAATCCATATCCAAATACCGACTTTACATGAGCGTTACACATGGGAAATCTGACAGCTCAATTTAATTTACTATTCACAAAAAATTGCAAAACACGCCTAGAGAAGTTTTCACTTCAATAAATGTTAGTCATTTCAATTTTCAACTTCTCCTTTATCTTATCCTAGAAACTACCTTGACCTTATCCCTTTCCCTAAACGATATCAGGAAATAGGTTATTGATAGGTACAGTACCAAGTACACGACTCCTCAAATAGTACCCAGTTCCCAGTACCCAGTACTCAGTGGGTACGATCTGAACCGAGAGGAACTTTTCTCGAAGCATCTTCACTAAGCGTAGACCTCTGACCTATCCAGATGCTGGTAGATCCTTCCACTTTCACTAATCTTCACGTACCCTTCTCTCGGTATGCTTTGCATACTGCTAGCAGGATAGGACTCCGTGTAATCAACATCAGCACACCATTCCCCCATCCATACTTAAAATAATAATTTTAAATTTCTTTTAAGGTTATTCTTTTTTTTATTTGTGTTAAAAAGTTGGAACACTATATTCATGATGTTCAAAATCATTGGTAATATGTTTTCTTTTTTATGCAATTCATGAATTGTTCAACTCTATAAAACAAATATACATCAAGTGAATGTGATACAGAAAAATACGATAGCATGAAAACGCTTTTAGAGAAGATAACCTATGGTAACACTTACAAAACCTCTAAATTAGAAGGTCAAGAGGCCATCGTCTTTTCAGATTCTCCGAAGGGTTATCATGGATTAAAGAGGCTGTGTTCAATAAGCTTTGTTATCTTCTTCCTTTCCAAGACCCAGCAGAAATGAGTGGATTCCAACTTATTCTCATATCCTCAGTACATAAGAGATTTGATCAGGGCTAAGAGACGAGCTCTCAAAGTATGGAAAACTAGTCGACTCTCATCTGACAAACGGACTTTCAGTAGACTTAACAATGAACTAAAACGACAGAATGAATATTTAAAACTACAATTTACAACAACTGCCTCAGAAATCTTTCCACTGACGATGAGAGCTTATGGAGACATACAAAAAAGCTTGTAAATCATAGTGATGTGTCTGCACCACTACGAAACGAAGATGGTTCCTGGGCAGTGTAATAAATCGAAAAATCTGAGCTGTTTGCTAATTATCTTTCTTCTGGTTTGATCCACATATTGACTTCACCAATATCGAACACGAAAAACAAGTGCAAAACACTTCAGACATTCCACTAAAATTGGAATCACCATTTCGTTGCAGAACAAATTAGACAACTAACTCAAAAGAAATCTCCTGTACATGACCTGATAAATGCTGAAAAACTTCAGAAAATGCCTAGAAAAGCTCTAGTTAACCTAACCTCTATTTACAATGCAATACTCAGAACGACCAACTTTCATAAACAATGGAAATACTCATACATTACAAGGATTCATAGACCAAACAAAGACAAATACACTCCTTCACCATGTAGGCCAAATGGTCTACTCCTAATATGTTCTAAAACCTATGAAAGACTTATCAGTATACAGATGGACGACAAAATAATACCCGACCATCAATTTGGATTTCGACAACAACATTCAACTATCCATCAATTACACAGGGTGGCTGACTACATTTCGACAGCGCTAGAGCAAAAATTTTATGCAACTGGAGTATTTCTGAATGTCGCCCAAGCATTCGATAGGATCTGGCATAAGGGACTTCTCTATATACTTAAAACGATAATACCTCCTACCTACTATCTTATCCTCCAATCTTTTCTTTCTGACAGATTTTTATCTGTCTGCCAAGACTCAGAACTTTCTTCAAAACCTCTGATTATACATTATATACACACACAATGTTGCTATCAGCACCGGTATTATACAGTGACTTACACAGACGATATAGTAATTCTACCAAGACATAAAAATCCCACACACGCTTCACAGACTTTGCAACATTATCATTTTTTTTTTTTTTATCGAAACAATAAATATAAAAGATAGATTAATATTTTTATTTATAAATCAGGAATGATTCTTAAATTAAAAATCAAATTTAATGATTCTTACACGATTTTATGGAAAAAATAATTATCGCTTTCAAACCCTGATCAAAAGATAATGCAGATGATAATTATTAGAAGAATTAAGAATGAGATGATGATTCGCAATTCTTACACGAAATTCCTCAAGGTTGCTGGTTGTGGAAGAAGACCTTTAGGGACACCCCAACAACAGCCAGCATGTCCACCCTGTCATTGTGAATCGCCCCCACCTGCCGCAGCGAGCTGAGGTAACAGACCAACGGGACATTTACGATTGCCAACGCCACATTTCAGACAACAAATGGCAGGGGAGCTAAAGGTGAAGACGACACTGGAAATGATAACAATTGTGGACAGAGTTCCCATGCCGGCTCGAGACCCTGAGGTCGCACGTAGCCCGACGTGCTCCCGCACTCCCGCACTTTCTATATTGGCAGCTCTTCGGGCGAAAGGTCTCCTGAGGGTCTTCGGTAACGCGTCATTATTCCTTCGGGCGGAAGAATTTTTGTCTCCGTTTGTTTTGAAACAGATGGCGAATCGATTCATCGGCCATAATAAGTGACGAAATTCCTCTGAAAAAAAATCGAGATCCGAGTCGTTGCGACTGAGCCTTTGCAAACTATAATATTAAATCTTAGGTAATTGTAGGTATATATACTAACCACTAATGACCTGTGAAATGTAAATCTATATAATAATATATTGGAACATAATAAAGTGTTGGTTTGTGTTTCGTGTACGTGCTTCTATAGCAACCCTCTGACTCCGATTACCATCCAATGTTATCAGACTAATTTTTGTAAGCTATTTATTTAAAATAACCTATTTTAATATTAGCTATTTATTATTTAATTAATTAATAAATTTTATTTATTATCACGGATACGATGAAAATTGTAGATACGACCACACAATAGAAGTGAATCCATCAACAAGGCATTATAAAGAGAATGAAATTTATAAAATTTCTCTCGCTTACAGTATACAGGTACGATTATTAGTTTCTGAGATATTTTAATCCATATCTTCAATAAAATTCGTTATTATTTGGTTTTTGACACTATTTTTTTCCCTTTTCGCCTCTCTGACAAAGCGTCGCGTTAAGGTACAACTTTTAATAATTGCCCATTACAGAGAAGATGAAATGCTGAACAATTTCCTCACTTATAGTAAGCAGGTTCGATTTTTAGTTTCTGTGATATTTTAATCCATATCTTAAATAAAACTCGTTGTCATTTTCTTTTCGGCCCTAGTATTTCCTTTTTGCCGCTCTAATACGGCGTCGAGTTAAGATAACATTTTGAATAATACAAAGAGGATGGAATGATAAACATTTTTCTCGCCAACAATATGCAGATCCGATTTGTAGTTTTTCAGATATTTTAATCCATATGCAAAAACACTTCAATTAGTCGACTCCATCCGACTTTAACCGAGATCTGAAGGCCTCAATCTAATTCACTCTCCACAAATAAAGTGCGAAAGGCGCCTAAAGGAGTTTTCATTCAAAAAAAGAGTGAGTAACAGAAATTAGTCACTGATTTAAAAAAAAATTAAAAGGGATTAAATTGTTTCGTTAATGTTAATCATTTAATGAAATGATAAATAGAACATCTATTTTGTAAAATGAGGATACTGATTGTAGTCGATTTGATCAAGTAAAATATTGAACCCAGTCTTTCGAATTATCCACGTAAAAGATTTCTAAAGATTTTGGCTTCAGTGCAAGTAGCTAACAATACTACTTCAAGTGCTTAGTTGATCAAAATTATAAGTAATGATTCAACTGATTTGGAGCATTTATGCAAATACAGGGAATGAAAGTTAGAATAATCATGAAAAAAGCTCTATTTTCCCACAGTTTGTAGTTGTAAAATAGCAAAGCAATTGATACTACAGGCAGAGGTTAAATCATAAAATGTTTTATCGCAAGGAAATGCCGCGGAGTGCTGAGTAAACTTTTACAGTGGCCGCTTCCCGATCTATTTGGCCAAGTGGCAGTAATACTCCGCCGGATCGTGGGGGAGAGGGAAGGGATACGAGGGGGTCCGTTCCCATCAATTACCAACTTTATTGGCACGGTAAGACTCAGCGGAGATTGCTTCTGGGCTTAATTTCCGACAAGCCAGGAAAACGTGAGGGCTAAATCTTCTCCAATACCATCTTTTTTTTGTGGTATTTTTCTGTTACCAATAAGATATTTCAGAATCTCAAGCAAAAATGATTTGACATTCTTTTAGTGCTTCTTTAATTAAATATTTCCTTTAAAATATACTTGTGGCATTACTCCTCGAGGCTGAAATGTGTCGATATTTATGATTTATATACACACATGTTCCTACCATAATATTTCGGTGGAAAGGAGCGATTGCCCCGACCCAATAAAAATGGTGAAGGGGCGAGACTATAGTTTTGCCCCCTCCCCTTCCCCAACATTTCGAAGAACAAAAATAAAATCAATCCCTGGAAAGTTTCTTTGATTGATAACATCATCAACAAACAACGTCACTTACTTAAATTACAAGATTGGTTCACACTATGGAAAATTCGACTTAATCATGACAAATCCAAACATTCAACATTTACTCTTCGAAAAAGCATCTGCCCTCCCGTTTATATTGACAACAATCAAATTCCTCAAACGGACACGGTACTTTACATTGGACTCACCTTCGAAAGAAGGATGACATGGTGTCTGCACGTCAAAATGAAACGTAAGACACTTAACAAACGACTCAAACTACTTTTCTCTCTTTTTTCTAAATCTTCAAAACTAAAACTAAAACAGAAACTGAATACATATAAATACTTACTTAAGCCCATATGGACTCACTCATGACAAATATACGGCATCACTAAAAAGACCCACCTACAAAAACTTCAAACGTTCCAATCAAAATTATTGCGACTCATAACAAAAGCTCTTTGGTACGTGACTAACAGAACTCTACATACTGACCTCCACCTTCCAACAGTTGACCAACATATAACGACCCTTTAGCAACGATTATACACAAATTTAAGTGTACATAATAACAGACATGGCCACAGCTGACATACCTTAGAACATGAGGAGGAGACTGAAAAGGCGTTGGATGAGGGATCTTCATCCTTAGACAACCTAAGGTATTGGAAAAAGTTAGGGGTACTCCTGAGTACTTTCCTTCCACATGCCTGTCATGTCATTATTTCATGTTTTGCCATCACATTTTCTGATTGTCAACAATAAGTTGACAGGAGCAAATGCATTTTTTATAGACAAAAAAAAATTTAAAATATGAAATTAAGCAAATTATTCACACACGAGATTACTACAACATTTTCTTCCTTTTTTTTTTTTTTTTTTAAAAAAAGCTCATTTCACAGCAGAAGTGTTATTTATAGAAACAAATATTTTTTCATCACAACTTAGTCGAGATCTCAATGTGTTAAAAAAGTTTGGAGACCTCTGATCTACATGAATAAATAAAAAATTTAAACTAAAATCAATTAACAAAATATGAAATCGACTAGACGGCTAAGCTTAGGCATAGAAATAGGTACACAAGCTTTATATTTTGTTTCCACAATTGAAGTTTTAGTTTATATTAAAAAATGATTATAATTAAAGATAATTCACTAAAAATTAGATTACGAAAATTGTCTTTGAAACAGTAGCTGTTTTTCTTGATAGTTCTAAGTGCAATTTAAGTATCGGAAGAAAAAACTTTAATTTTGAATTCTGTGTGAATCTAAACAACTTCGTCAAACAACAGTTGTTTGTTTATAAAAGATGGCTCAGTGGAACTAGAAAAAGAAAACTTTATTCTGCACATTACAACACGTACAATATGCCATTACTGTTTTATTTCTACTTTCTCTCGTTCGGGGATGGTTCTGGTCATTCCGAGAATCTTTACCAGATTAATAATTCGAGAGTAAACAACGTTGAGTTGTAGTACACAAGGTGGGATCCAATATTGGTATTGGTAATTGTCTTGTTTTTATGAATCGAACAACTATTATTGAACCAAATCCTCATATAGGTAGAGAATTTCATAGCAATATTTTACTCCACTCCTATGAAGTAGTGAAGTCAATCCAAGAAGCTTTCAACTCTTAAATAGATTTAAGTAAATAAGCGTAATAGATAATAAGGGGAAATACGTACACACTCCACTTGACGATTAAAAAAAAAGCATCAATAGAAATCTCGCCCATATCAGAAGAGAAAGTGGAGAATGACAAGAACTTGTATTTTATTCTAATATATATACAGTACGTTTTATTCTAATATACATATCGTATGTTTGACGTAAAAAAAAGGGAAGGTAAAACAAACAAATTAATTAACAGCTTTGGGAAAGGAGGAAAAATCGTGAATATAGTCGCATCTTTTCTCTCCAAAGAATTTTTTGTTTAAATATCGGAAATATTTTGATTTTTTTGTATGATTATTATCATTATATATATATATATAACAAAGTTTTAGAACAAGCTTTAATATAAAAAATTCTTATGAATAATGAAATAACTTTATACAAAGATTTCATTAAACCGCCTCATCTAATTTGAATTTATACAGGGTGTTTCAGTTCTTAATGGCCAAACTGTTCGTGATTCTAGAGAAAAGTTCCAAAAAAAAAGTTCATTTGATGCATGGATCGATTCTGAGTTGATAATAAGAATTTTGAGTTTTGCCCAAGGTGGTCACGTTTTTTATTTAATAAGGAATGGCTGGAAAACTGTTCAAGATAGCTAAATTCTAAGTACATCATCGTAAAGTAGACAAAATTTCCTTTAAGAAAACAGTGATTAAATTTACGATCTATGATAAAAGAGATTTTCAGGAGGTCCAGTAACTGGCCGTTGTATTGGGTCGTTTGTATAACCTCGTTATTTTGAAAATTTTGGGGGTAGGTCGTGCAAGTAGAAAGTACAATCCAAGTAGAAAACAAATGGGTATTTATGAGTTTTTAGTACATAATTAAATGGACAAAGTTTGCCCCCCTTCAGATTGAAAACACCCCAATTCTAAGAGTTTTCGTAAATAAAATAGTTGTAGGTTACGAGTAGATGAAACTATTTACGAAGTTTCAGGCTGATAATTAGATAAAATGGGGTCTACGGCAGGTCTAAAGGTACCACGGACTAATGAGTACTGTAACCGCAGTAGTACCAACCCCTCACACCCCTACAGCCCCCAACAGTAAAGTTTCTTTTAGCTTTGACCTCAGTAAATTTAATCACCATTTTCTTTGAAAGAACTATCTACTGTTAATTTAATTATCTTGATCATTTTTTTTTTACAATTATCCTATTTCGGTTATCGGTTTCATAGAGAGCGTAAAAAGTATTTTGATTTTTTAAGTCGCATTGTGATTAAAGATTTCTCGAATTTTCGGTTGCGTTCGGTGACTGTAGGTAGTGATATATATATACACATATACGTGGGATGGATATCTCTCGAACTGCTATCTCGGAGATCTAGAGCTGCCCGAGGGTAGATAGCATTAGCGGTAGTCGGTGAGGTAATGACAGAGCAAGGGAAGACGGTAGCTCCCCTAATATGGAAATCGGCTCCTCTAATTGCTAGGGCTCTTACAGCCCTTTCTTTTTCTAATTCTTTTGTTAAGATAGTTTCTGGTATTTATCAGTCGGCCACCAGGGAAGTGAATGCTTATTTTAAAAAGATCATTCCATCACATTTTAGTCCGTGGTACCGATCCCTTGTTATCAAATTATTAACATCCGCCTAAAACTTCGTAAAAACTTCGTTCGCCTACAACTTTTTTATTTATGAAAATCCATGGAATACGGTCCATTTCAATCTGGAGATCGGCAAACATTGTCTATTTAATTAAGTATTAAAAACTCATGAACACTCATTCCCTTTCCTCTTAAGTCGTAAGATAATTTGATCACAAAATCAAGAAAAAAGGTGGCATACGAAATTTTGATCCGTTTGGATTGATCTCAACCCTCAACATGTCAAATAACGAGGTTATATAGGCTAAACGGTCCTATATTTCTGTAGACCACCCTTTTTATCGAATGTTTTATAAAATTATCTTAATTTTCAAGTGGAAAGCTAATGGGTATTTATGAGATTTTATTACCTCATTCAATTAACTATTTCATGAGAAAATACCCCATTTATGAGAATTGTCGTAGATAAAAATTTGTAGGTTACGATAATATGAAGCCGTTCATATAGTTTTAGGCGGATGTTAATAATTTGACAAAAAGGAGTCAGTAGAACGGACTATTTTATTTAGTATAATATAAAATGATTAATATAGGAAATCTAACATGAATAAAATTTAATTTCCATTATTATTGTTATGTTTATCTAGTATTTCTTAAAGGTCTTGGTTTGTCGGTATGCCGTCCGTATACTTCAGCTACACGGTTCGAATATCTTTAACCAAATAACAAATGAATTGTTAAACAGACTAAATGGAACTTAAAAAATAAAACTTTAATTGGATACTTTATTATTTCTATCAAATACCATTAATCCAATAAATCAAATACTGGTGATTTTTCTTTTTTCTTACCTTATGATATTATTTTTATTACTTCTTTTTTTGTACAGACTCAATGGTCAAGATCTGTATAGCATAACTAGTTTACTATTAGATTATTGCTAGTTTTAGTTATGTATTGTTAGTTACTCTATTCTATTAGGCCTCATTAATTATTAATTAGTCCGATTTTATTCTTATATTATCTTATTAATAGACTTTCTTATTGTTATATTTTATTATTAGCCTTTATTCCTTTAGACTTTGTGACTATCATATCCTTACTAGTCAATCCAATTATTAATGTATGACAAATAATCGTATGTTTGTCACTTATGCTGTGTTTGAAATATTCTATTCTTTCAAGTCACGCTTAATTTATCTTATAGTTGGGCATACACAACCATTTATATTTTTTAATTTTATTTATTACCATATATAATATTACCTCTATGAATTCATATGTATATATAATCTTATAGAGCTATTTCATACTTTTGTTGATATAATATTTAATATATATTACATTATTTTTATGTTATATTCCATTACATCATCATACTATTTTATATATTTAAATTTAAATTGTTATATATATATATATATATATATAACTTTGTAAACCTTATTTACTTAATATTAATGGCACTGACCGACAGACATTGTCATGTGATCGAAGCAAATTGTTATTTTTAGTTGAATAAAATCTCTAGACTCTCTAATTCGTTAATATTTCAACAACTCCAATGACTGAACCATTATCTTGTTGATTATTTTCTACTCCATTGTCAAAACAAAAAATAATTTTCCCAGAAAATTGAATAAACTTTCGTTTTTGATCGAAAATAAAAAAATTGAATAATAGCCCTTTACCTAGATGATGAAATGCTGAAAAATTCCTTCGCCGACAGTATGTAGATCCGATTTTTAGTTTCTGGTATATTTTAATCTATATCTCCAATAAAACTCATTATCATTTGGTTTTCGTCACTTTTTTTTCTTTTTCTCCTTCCTAACAAAGCGTCGAATTGAAGTACAATTTTTAATAATAGTCCAATACAGAGAGGATGAAATGCAGAAGAATTCCTTCGCTTATTGTCAGATTTCTAGTTTTTGAAATATTTAATCGATATCCAAAAACACTTTAATTAATCGAATCCAGCCGATTTTACCCGCGCCTTACACATCGGAGATCTGACGGCACTCTTCACAAAAAAAGTGCAAAACGCGCCTAATGAAGTTTTCACTTCAAATGTTTTCCCTTATTTAAACGATTAAAATTATATTAGCAAGTTGAGCGTTCGTTCACTAAAAAAGATCGGGCAGTTAGCCCTTGCCAGGTATACAAAAACATTTTATTCTAGAATTTACTTGTTATGGTTATGATTATGGTGATGATAATATTTTATTATTTTATTGGGTAATTATTTAAAAAAAAAATAATTTGGAAGCCTGAAGAATAATTATATTCTATTATATTATATTCTATCAAGAAACTTAAGTACAGTATAAGAAAAATGGTATTCACAATTCACGACACCATAAACTTATTCCTTCTACTTATGATAAACAAAATTTTAATCATACAAAAAATAAACACTTTTTTAATTTTTTTATTTTGTTTAACATCCAACTGAAACGAAGGTTAGTATTGCCCTAAATAAAAAAATTATCATATGAAGACTCATCCCAACCTTCACAATTATAAAAATCGGATGATAAGTAATCTTCATCGTCACATGAATCGCTACTTCGAGTGTTAATATTAATTAAAGCCAGGACTAGTAAATTTCTTTCAAGATGTTTTCCTAGAAATAAAGTATATATAAAATAATATTTATGAAGAGGGCTTATATTTATATATTTTCTGTAAATATATAAATAAAAATCATTTTTTTCATTCAATCTTTTAATACAAGTGGTCGGTTTACACTTCCCGGGAGTTGCGGTTTCAGAGATCGCTAGAGTGAATGGCGTAGCGTTTTTATAAAAGTTTTTACTACCATCCCTAAGAGCCCCTTTCGTGAGAACTGGTACAGTGATAGGCAAAACCTAATTGGCTACAATTATTGGATATAGGCCTCAGTTAGCCAATGAGGTGTATCGATACAATATTGAAATTGAGGCAGTTTGATGGGTTACTAATGGGCCAAACGTAGCCCCTAAATGAGGCTACCTTTCTACCTTTTAGCGTTACAATTTCATCATTTCGTCTCAAATTAGATTTATTTCTAACGAGGCTTCTAGCGATTCCTCCTGTTTCGTAAACAAGTCGTATCATTCTGATAAGTTAGCTCCGTGTAAGAAATATATATCAGGAACGTTAAGATTGGTTTAGTTCAACAATGTTGTTTACTTTCACTTAATCATATCTGAATCAGTCTAATTAATCCGCGGTACAGACGACCTCTTTTTATCAAATTATTAAAATCCGTCTAAAACTTCGTAACTGGCTTTATCTTATCGTAACTTACAACTTTATTATCAACGAAAATCCTCACAAAATGAAGCATTTTATCGTTCAATTAATTAATTTAAAAAGGAAATAAGAACTGAAGAATACTCATTTGCTCAAAAATATTGAACCGTTTGACCTTTATAACCTTGTTATTTTGACATTTTGTTGGAGGTCACGCCAAGCGGCCCAATGTTTTTGTAGGATTACATTTTTGCCAATTTTGTGATTAAATTACTTATGAATCAAGTGGAAAACAAATGGGTATTCATGAGTTTTTAGTATCTCATCAAAATAATTAATTTAATGAAAAAGAGAGCTTTATTCATTTTTCAGAGCTTTCGTAAATAAATAATTTGAAGGTTACGACAAGACGAAGTCATTCTCGAACCATTAGAAGGATATTAATTATTTGAAAAAAAAAATGGGTTTGTACCACAGATTAATTAGAGTTGCAATAAGATAACCTGAAGGGAAATAGCACACGATAGGCATAGACGGAGCAGGCAGGTTAAGAGGGCAAAAGATCTGCAAGGTCTGTAAAAGGTAAGTACAGTAATGGAAAAAAAAGTAATTATAATTAGTTCAAGTAATCTCATTAATATTTAATTAATTTAAATTTAATTAGTTTACTTCTATAAATATTATAAATCTATACAAGATTATGCCTGCAGACTAACTTAGAGCTCTCCCACGGAACACGAAGATCGTTACCAGAGCAGCATTGACCAGTGAAGGTTGCCATTATCGGAAGACTCGGAGCCATACCGTTAGCATTGTGGCGGAGGGCACATCTCCTCCTGCATCCTGATGCACTTCGTACCGACGCACACACACTATCGCACGCTGGACTCCATCAAAATACCACTAACGCCTCTTCCTTATCCGGAGAGCAAATAAAGGATTGGGTTAGTGAATAAATCTCTTTCGCGTTGCGACCTGAATAACTGCCCCAGGATTGTATACAAAGGCCTGACATATAAGTGGTTACATTTGTATATTACCCCCCTGTTGTATATATAACTGGGAATGTCCCCACTAGTAGGAGTTACATTTCCATAACCGCTCCTTTGATATAATATACAACGCCACTGATCCTATAATATAGGTGATATCTTAAATCTCGCTTTTAGGGGGTCCGGCCACTTTCCCTGCTGAGGCATTTGTTATGTTAACTAATTCTAGAAATAAACTATTGCTATAATTCTCTAACATAACCACTCGCATAGGAATCAGGTAACACAAATAATCCCAATTGTTCAAAGCAACATAATACTCTAAATAAATGTGTTGAACATTTATAGACCGCTTGACTTAATTTTAACCTTTTAGGCTATATGATAAGTGATTTTGCCTCATTAAGATTAATCGTAACACTGAAAAAAAGAGTTTTTAATTAAGAGACGGTCTGTCAAAAATTAAAACCATAGTTATTTAATTTATTTAAAAAGTATCAACATGAATATTTGATTTGAAAATCATTAAATGTTTTGAAATTTTAATTTTAAGTTTAATATATAAAGAAGAAGAAATAAGATAGTTTTAGTGTTGTAAAAACGACAAAAATATAAACCTAATATTTCCCAATCGCCACAACCAATAAAAAGTATGAATAACAAAACATGCATAATTTTTTTCCATGTCTACATCAATCCATGGATTGTTGATATTGATAACATTACATTGAAGGAAAAAGTGAAATTGAGAAAAAAATAATTTAAAAAAGTAGACTTACTTAAACAGTATTTACGATGATAACTTTCATATGCAACATTATCAACAAAAAACATTATTTTAATAATTAACGTATAACTGACAATTTATTATACATCACTATTGTTTTATGAAGAAATAAAAATAAATGAATAGCAAAAAAATTGTTCATAAAAAAATATTGCCAGTGAACATCATTCATATAGGAACTTTCAATAAAAAAAAAAAAAATCAATATAAATATAATTAATAATAGCTTATTTTTTTGTTATCGACTATTCATTATTTAAATACATGTAAGCACATAATTAAATATAAAATAACAATATTTTAAAAAACGTCTATTAGCGGGTTTCACTGAATTGCCTCTCAAAGATACAAACTGTTTAGACAATTTATATAAATAATTTGTAAATAAATAAATTTTGATATACAGTATATCGTATGTACAATCTAGAATTTTTAGAAGTGGATATACAATAAAATAAGAAAGCTGTTTATACTCCTTAATTCTGAATGTGTCAAAACTCCAACCTAACCCAAACCTGTCAATTTTCAATAGCGGAAGAGAGTGAACTCTCCGAAAACACCAATGGTTCCAAAAGGCACTAGGCCTCCACAAATCGGAGGTGAACCATCGGGTCAGAGGTCATACCCCTGAGGCCCCAAGTGGAATATATAAACCTCAAATAGATCATACTTATAAGGGTCATGGGAACCTAGCGCTTCAAACATTCCTCAGCTAATACACCATCATATCCAAAGCTTACGCCCTACACTAATATAATTACTTCACATTTTTAGGATATTCTTATTTTGTACTGCAATAATGAAAGTTGATTTCAATTGATGAAAGAAATTGCTGAAATTTAAGCTATGGAAAGTATTTTATTTCACTGAAGTATTCCAGAGAGCAGTCAAATAACAACCTAGCGGGGAAAAAATATATGAGAATGTAGTTTTATAAAATTTATTTCTGAAACGACGTAAAATGTTCCAGTCAATTTTTAAATAATGTTTAATACTTACTCGTTACCGAACGGTAGGGAAGCTTAGTATTTGGACGAGAGGTTAAAACGAAATTTGTACTCAGAATAAAAAAATTCCACTTTTGTGGTAGACGTGTTTTACGACGAAAACGCACTTTTTTTTAATAACCAATTAATTTTATTATTTTAATTACATCATACTCTTATATATATATATATATATATATATATATATATATATATATATATATATATATATATATATATATATATTATTGAAGGAAATTAGTCGACTGTTCTACATATCATGGGTGATAAATATTCTGGAGGCAGCGATTATTTCTGTCGACGTTTCAACCCAACATATGGGTCATCATCAGGGCGTAGTTAGAGCACTGAAGGCTTTCAAGTACTGACATTAATTACATTCAATACTGAGTACTGTGTCAATACTTGAAAGCCTTCAGTGCTCGAACCACGCCCTGATGATGGCCCATATGTTTGGGTTGAAACGTCGGCACAAATAAAAAAGTTATATAATGAATGCGTCCTAAATATCGATCACTCATGATAAATATTTATTTATAATTCACATATAAAAAAAATATATTTGTAAATTTAAATTAATTATTTTTTATTACATACTGTAAAAAAACAACGTCGTATAGTTTCAGTTGAAGTTTAAGCAACTGGTTGTGGTCTCCATTTTCCTCTCAAACTTCGAAATAATAAGGTGTCATATTCTACAGCTTTTTGAAATTTGCTATTCAAGGGTAAGAAGATGTATTGGGTTGTTCGGAAAATGCACGATTATGGTTTAAAAAGAAAGATTTACAATTATTTTTATTTAATCAAAATAGTCTCCACTACTATCAATACACCTCTGCCAACGTTTTGTCAACTTTTCCATTCCATCGAAATAGAATTTCCCATCTTTGGAATTGATAAACTCCAAAAACGCATTTTCTAATCCCCTTTGTCCATTAAGTGTTTTCTCACGTAAACATTAGTCCAATGTTGTAAAAGATGACAATCAGTAGGCGAGAGGTCCGAAGAGTATGGCAGATGTGGCAGAGGCTCATATCCAAGCTGAAACAGATGTGAGACATGTGGCTGGGCGTTGCCAAGCGACAAAATGAGTCCCTTCCGATTAACCAAAGATGGCTTCAATATTACAAATTTTCGATGCATTCCATTAATTTGATTAGAATACGATTCGGCATTGGTGATTAAGTTTCCCTCCAAGTTCTCGAACAGTTATTCTGACTTTTTCTTCCACCAAAGCCCGCAAAACGTCGTCATCAAGAGATGAAGTCCTTCAATGACATTCTTTGTCTCCAAGCCTGAAGGCTTCCTCTGAAGGCTTCAAAATTTGTTGAACCACCATTGAACAGTGCACTCATTACTCTCTAATGCCGCTCTCGCTCCAGATTTGATTGATATTTCTGACCGTCTTGACTCCATTCCGGCCGAATTTATATTTGTAAACAAAATTATACATGTTGACATCACATGTTGTGATCTTTGGAAATAGTGAATTATTTCTAAGCAGCGAAATTCTACAGAGGTAAGCTTACATTATCTTTTACAAAAGGATCGATAAGTGTTGATATTCATACAAATGATCAATTCAGTTAACTTAAACAGTTTGTTGTACAGAGGAGTATTTTATAGAAAACTCAAAATCCTGCTTTAGTTTCCGGGCAACCCAATAAGTATCAATAAATTTTAAGTATATACAGGACTTCCTTTGATATAACATGTAAACTTCACTCATATTCTTATATTTCTTCTTAAATTAGTTTTGTTCTGACTGATGAAAAATTTCGGTTTCATTACTAGAAAATAACAAAAATAATCGAATTCTTTCAATAGATTATTGCTCCAAAACTGAAAACGTATCAACGAGTACGTAATGCAACTTCAACTCTTCGTACTGTACTAATAATTGATTAAGTTCGAGATTTCCTTTTTAATCAGGAATTGGCAAATATGCAATACGCAAATGCGAAACTCTTCCGCATTTTTGTATTCGCTGGTGATCAAAACTCGAGGATATTACAACCATGAATGTGAAGGATTACCGTATTTCGGAAACAGATATATAAGTTATGGTTAGATGTAAGACAATATAATGCTTAATCCTATCTGTAAAGTGTAAACAAACCGTAATGCTATATATATAGCATTACGGAGAGAATAAAGTCAGTCTTATTTGAGTAACCACGTGCTTCATTTCGGATCCTTTTTCCCTTTTTTTTATTGTTTCTTGTTCGAACAGACGTAAGTAGTGCCGAAACCCGGGACCTTTAGAATCAGTCGGGGAAGTAGTTTTTTTTGTTTTTTTTGTTATTAACGTCACAAGAAATAAAAAAGAGGAAGGATGCCGAACGGAATAGGACAACCACCAGTATCCACCGCACAACAGGTAGCACAGCAGGTAGCACAGATGACACCGCCGACGGCGCCACCAGCAGCAACGTTGGCTCCACCGCCGGCGTTCCCTCCGCTGTCAGAGGCGTTAGCGAGGGATTTTCCTCCACTACCTACGGAAACGTTGGCATCAGCACATGCAACTACGTTAGAGTGGTTGAAGGTAAGAACGGCGACATCGCAGGACCTTAGGAGAGCGATATCCGACTTGGAAAGATTCGATGGAGGAGTGGGTGAGTTGAATCACTTCCTAAAAGGCGGCGATCGGGTGATATCGCGTATATCGGCTAAGGAGGGGGAGAACCTGATAGACCCGATGGATGCCAACGCATTAAGGGCAGCCTTGGTATGCCGGGTTAAAAGGAGCGTGCTGAACATGATTCAGGCGGATGAAGACACCCCATGGAATATTGTGAAGGATCGGCTGAAGAAGGCGTTTGGAGGAGGTCGATGGGCGCCCGAAGAGGACATCTTGCAGATGTTCCGGGAAAGGAAACAGCCTCATCAGACCAACGGGCAATATGCTGCAAATCTGCTGGCACGATTTAACAACGTAACAGAGAAGACGAGGGAAGTGGCTGGTGCGGCGGAAACAGGAGCCAGGATGGCATTTTTGTCAACCATCCTTAAAGTTCAGTTGGGAAGAGATACTGGAAAGAAGGATGGACTACCGAGGGACAAGAGCTTTGTGGAGTGTGCTCAGGAGATGATAGATGCAAGTGCTCGGGATGAAGAAGCAGCCCGTGGGGATGAACAGAATGAGTATGGATGGAACAGAGTTTCGTATAGGAGGGCAGAAACCGGGAGGTTCAAAGCAAGACAGGAGGGGTGGAAGAAAAGAGGAGGAGAGGTTAGTACAAGAGAAAGGACGGCAATGAGGAAGAGAAAGCCAGGCAAAGAAAGGAAGAAATGGACAAAGGAAGACAGGAGATGTCACGGGTGCGAAAAGATAGGCCACCCAGTGGCGAATTGCCCGCGAACCCGATGTTTCGAATGCGGAACCGAGGGACACATTGCCAGACAATGCCCGTATATGAGTAGACGGGGAGACGTGGGCCGGGATGAACCAATGGAAGTGAACGCCCAGAGATTGTGGAGAAAGAGAGGAGCAGCATCGGAGTCAGATGAGTCATCAGGAACATCGGGAACCGAGGAAGAGGAGACGGTGATAAGAAGAGCTCGAGGAGGCAGAATTAGCAGGAAGAGTGGAGAAGGAGGAGCCGTTGCGGACAGGAGAGGAAGATCAGACGAATGAGGAGAGGAGCAGAGGAGAGGCAGCCACGCGGTAGTAAATAATATTGGAGGTGAGTGCGTTGGTTTGCCAATTATAAGTGTTGTGGGGAGGGGAAAGTGTTTGGTGGATACGGGAAGCTCTAGTACAATATTATGTAAAAAAATGCTGGAGGAATTGTGTAAAGGAGAGAGGATACTGGAAATAAATAATTGTAAGTGTAAGTTGATTACTTTGGGTGGTCCTTGCAGAGTCGAGGGGGAGGTAGAATTAGATCTGGACAGATGGGTGGCCGGAATCGGGAAATTGATGGTTCACGTAGTGGAGAACATGCCGAGGGAGTACGGGGGCATAATAGGTTGTGACTTATTAAGTAAGGTAAGGCCGAGGATAGATTACAGGAGTACGGGTTGGGTTGTTCGAATGGGAGGGAAGAAGTATCGGTGTAAGCAATTGAGAGTGGACGGGACAGGGAACGTCGGGGCAATAGAACAGGCGGAACATTGGGTACAGAGGATAAAGAGGGAGTACGCGGACATTTTTTTTAAAGACGGGGAAGTGTTGACTGCAACAGGGAAGACGGTCCATGAAATTCCTTTAAAACAGGAGAAAGTGACATACGTTAAGGAACGACGTTATCCACAAGCACTACGGCGGCACATTAAGGAAGAGATAGAGAGCTTGAAAAGGCAAGGTATAATCGTGGATAGCACATCACCGTACAACAGTCCTCTATGGGCAGTGAAGAAGAATACCACGACAGGGGAGGAGAAGTATAGGGTAGTGGTAGACTTCAGAAAGCTCAACGACAACACTTTGGATGAGAAATACCCGCTCCCACGATTTGAAGACATCATTGACAGACTGAGCGGAGCCACAATCTTCAGCACTCTCGATCTAAAGGCAGGTTATCACCAGATACGTATGCACCCCAGGGATCAACATAAGACAGCTTTTTCATTTGAAAGGGGGCATTATGAGTTTACTCGCATGCCGTTCGGGTTGAAAAACGCTCCGATAACCTTCCAGAGGTTTATGGACGAATTTTTGAGCGGACTGGATGAAGCATTCTGCCAGGTATATATGGATGATCTCCTGGTCTTCAGTAAAGATGAAACTGAACACATTGATCATTTGCGCCGCGTATTTGACAGAGTGAAGCAGTTGGGATTAAAATTGTCTGCTGAATAGTCGATTCTGGAGCAGGATGAGATCAATTTTCTGGGACACTCGATTTCGAGGGAAGGGATCAAGCCTGATAAGCAGAAGGTAGAGGCGATACAAAAGATGGCGATGCCTAGAGATGTCAAGGGGATCCGGAGATTATTGGGGACGTTAAATTATTATCGTCGGTTTGTCCCGGAGATGGCGGAATATCTAGCACCTCTTAATAATCTCCTAATGAAAGGCCGGAAGATCCTAATAACACCAGCGATAGAGAACAACGTGCGGAAGTGCATGGCAAGGTTGCAAGAAAAGCCGGTACTTGCTTTTCCCGATTTTACCAAGGTTTTTATTATCACCACCGACGCAAGTGAGTATGCGTTGGGAGCAGTACTTGCGCAGGAAGGAACGGACGGGGAACAGCCAATAGCGTATGCGAGTCGGCGACTCACAGAAGCGGAAACAAGGTATAGCGCCCTGGAAAGGGAACTCTTGGGAATAGTATGGGCGGTCGGGCATTTTAGACCGTATATTTTTGGTCGGAAGTTTAAAGTGCATACCGATCACAAACCGTTGCAATGGGTGGGCAACCTGAAGGAATCATCGGCAAGGGTCACTCGATGGAAGCAGTTCCTAAGCCAGTATAACATGGAAGTCAGGTATAAGCCAGGCAAGGAGGATATAGTAGCGGACTGGCTGTCCAGAGCCGTAATGAAAAATGCCATTGAGGAGGAAGAAGGGGAGTCGTCGCGGGAAGTGAGGCAGTTTTTGAGAGCGTGGACACCGGAAGGTGAAGGGGAACCCGGGGATGCGAGGACAGAGGAATCGAGAGGAGAAGAGAGCTCGGTGGATGAAAGGCCTACAGACATGGAGGAATGTGAGGAGATTATTAATGATAAGCGACGACAGGTGATTTGGAAGACCAGAACGTCGGGGCTTATGAAGATCGACTTCAGCAAATATGGGAAGAAGAAAATTAACACAATTTGGTCCCAGCCAGGGGTGAAAGAAGAACAGATTTGCAAGGCTTTGCACGACGCTTCGGAGTCGGGGAAAATTCACCATCTGTATGTAGGCAATGCAACCATTTGGGAAAAGATTAGGAAACTCTGGAGGGCAGAGAAAATAGGTGTCGACAGGTCGTTTATTAAATGTAGATACTTGGTGGAAACGGTAATGGACAGGGAGCAGCAAAGGGAGGTAACACTGGCACATCACCAGGGCAAGACGAACCATGGGGGGGAGGGTACAGGAAACATTCCACGCACTACGCAGGAGATATTATTGGGATGGCATGCGGAAAACGATCTCGGAAGTCATTGGAATGTGCGAAGTGTGCGCGCGCACTAAGTATGACAGACGACCACCTCAAGGAGTACAAGAAGAAACCCCTACAGGAGATACGCCGTTGAAAGATGTACAAATCGACACATTCACATGGAGAGGCTTTAAATGGGTTACAATGATAGACCTGTTTAGCAAAATGGCAATGGCACATCGGGTACAGGATAGGTCGGCGGAGGCTGTCGTGGGAACTCTCCAAACGTGGGTTCAGTTCTATGGAGTGCCAGATCGCAAAACGTCGGACGGAGGCAGGGACTTCGACAGCAGTACCATCCGAGAAGAAGCGAAGCGCTTGGATATAGTTTGGCACTTCAATACGCCGGGACATCCAAAGGGCAGGGGAGGTATCGAGAGGTTGCATAGCACCCTAAGCGATCACCTACGTATATACCAGGGGGAGCAGGGATTAGAAGCGGACGTAGCAATGCAGAGGGCGGTAGCGGCCTACAACCATTCAATCCACTCCGTTACAGGGTTTTCCCTAGTCGAGGTACTGTTCGGGATAAATATACGGCGTCGAGATTGGAAGGAAACAGTCACGAGCGAGGACCACGCTCAACAGATAACGTGTAACAGAGCGAAAATAAGGAAAGTGTGGGAGAAAACGAAAGGGAGAATAGAGAAAGAGAAGCGGAAAAGGGTGGAAAAGGTTAATTTGAACCTCAGAGATAGAATGGGTGCATTGAAAATAGGGACGGTCGTCTATCGTAGGGTCGGATCCAATAGGGGGAAGGAATTGGTGCGCTACGAAGGACCATTCAAGGTAATTATACTTAGAGAACACAACGTTTGTACGATCCAAAGTCTGAAGGATCCCAGAAAAAGGAGGACCGTTCACATAGAACAGTTAAAACTCCCGATAGAGACGGAGTCACTACAGTAGTGGGATATCCTCTTTTCTGTCTCCTACAAGCTAGGGACCGACGCTAAAAGGTTAATTTTATTTCGTTGTTCACTTTTGGTTGTAAGATGACAGTGTTTTAATTTTATTTTGTTTTTATTACTATTTGCTATTGTATGAACTCTAGTGGAGATTATTTTTTGTTTTGTTGTGATTTGTTTATGTATTATGTCGGTAGCCCTGCATTAGTTTATGAGGTATGTTCATAAACTGGCGGGGGGGAGTTATGGTTAGATGTAAGACAATATAATGCTTAATCCTATCTGTAAAGTGTAAACAAACCGTAATGCTATATATATAGCATTACGGAGAGAATAAAGTCAGTCTTATTTGAGTAACCACGTGCTTCATTTCGGATCCTTTTTCCCTTTTTTTTATTGTTTCTTGTTCGAACAGACGTAAATTATATATATATATATATATATATATATATATATATATATATATATATATATATATATATTTACATATATATTAAAAAAATGATAATTCTTTCTTTTTTTTCATGAGACAGGGTAATATGAATATATATATATATATATATATATATATATATATATATATATATATATATATATATATATATATATATATATATATATATATATAAAAGACATCTGTCCAGCAACAGGGAGTTCTACATCACGAAATAAATCATAAAATAACTCGTGCAAGTTGCTCGTGTTCCATAGAATGATTTTCAAACAGCTCTGATTTGATTAGGAACCACCAACAAAGAAAAAACCACAATTTCAAAACAATTTAAACAACAAATAATAAGAAACTATATATAGATCGAATCAACACATGTGCTCACATACTTCAGCCTGATATTTCCTCAGAGACCACCAAAGTTCATGAAAGAGACTAAATAAGGATAAAGATCAGACCCTTTTCGAAATTCAGAGAAAAATCCGGCGATTCTTGAAATTCGATACTTTGGCAGAAAGAATATTTGAATTTCGGAATCCGATAAGAGAATAATTGGGAATACCAAAGCTACAACCTCCACTAAACGCTCTTTATCATACGGTTCCCATCAAATTTACCTTCAGTATTTTTTTTTTTTTTAAGATAACATGTCATTTTCTTTTGTGGATTTATCAAACTTGAAGAATTCCACTTAAAGACATTTTAATCAAATGGTAGGATTTATTCTTGTTACGACCAATTGTTGGTTTGGTAATGTGTAATTTAATATGAAAAATTTTAATCAGTAAAGCATAAAAAATTTGACACCAGTTAAATGACAAATGGAGCACATATGTCAAGAATTTAAATTTGAATAAAAAAATAGCTCTGACGACATTAACAAATTGTAATGAAGTTTTTCTTAACCAACGTTTTAATAATATTAAATATTTAATTTACTATTTTTTTTTCCTTATTGAACATAAAAAAAATAAAAAAAGAAATAATATTAAAAGTAGTAAGTTACATTTTGGACATATTTTTCAAATTTAGTTTTAAATAACCAAGTAACATCAAATTAATATATATATATATATATATATATATATATATATATATATATATATATATATATTCCATATCATATTTGATCAGCTCTGAACATATGAAATAATATATGATCAAATGTGTAATTTTGGATCTAATGGATAAGAGGAAGTAAATTGAAATCTGGTATCATTGGAAAACAACGAGGAAGTAGTTTTATCACTAAAAATTGTTGAAAAGTTTCTCATGGTATAGTTTCAAATATTTAAGAAATTGAAATGTCTAAAAAAAAACATGAAAAAATGATAACAATACCACATACTTTTTCAATTTTACAAAACATGTGTTCAAGTTTTTAAGGACGATGATTCAAGAATATCATGCTCCTCAAATTATACCGATCAGATTAACAGAAAAAAATATTATAGTTTATTTTCATTATTGTTTAATATAGAGTTTATATCTAATTCGTTAGTATTTCAATGAGGTTTTTTTGCCAGTAGATACCTGTAAATTACTAAAAGTAATAAAAAATCTATCAGTATGTTTATTTTTTTTTATTTTTTGTTTCCTACCCCCCAGGAATTTCTTTAGAATGTTTATTAACATTAATGTCAGAAAATGAATGTTTACAGTTTTCAATAATTTGTGAGATTTCATTTTTTTTTTTTATTGAACATTAAATTCTATTTTATAATAATATTAATTTATTTGGCATTATACTTTCAATCGACATAGAAGTTATGATGAGTTTTAGACTTTAAATCATAATCAGAACTTAATATTCTTTCCCTTCGCCTGATAGGATATTAGATATATCTAAGAATACTATAAAAACTGCATATAAAAACTGTAATATTTACTATATTATATGCAATGTTCACGACGCCACAAGTTATGCAAAGAAGAGCAATGATGGCCGAGCCCTTGGCATTTAGTTTATAAAGATAATTATACAAACACAAATTGCCCCTGACCATCTTCCCATTGAGATGTTAATAGTCCCATCATGGTCTATCATTTGGCCTGGCCGTGCAGCACCATTACAAATATCACTCAGCTACCTTGAAAACAAACCAGCACAAACATAACAAAAAAAAAGTATCACCATCCATTTAGTACTCAACAACAGCTTAATGCAATATTAAATGTTTTTACAATAAAAGTATTACATTTTGACCGTTTTGATGAAAACAAAATATTTTGTATTAATTGTAATCGTTAAAACGCAAATTTCTTAAATATTTATGTGCACACACACATAATAGTATAAACTTATTACGTAAAATACATATATGCATACATATAATTTCATTTCAAACAAATAAGTAGGTTTGTTAAATAATATCCTGAAAATTATTATTACCAACGATTATAATACACATACTTACTAAAGAATCATAACTAAATTATGATTAAAGGAAACTAATGATGAAATAATGCTTACAATTTTTGAAGATTAGCTAACTAATAAGTAAATTACTTATAACTAATTAATTTTAATATAAATATTTTAAATTTATGAAATCAAAATACAGTATAATGTTAACAGCATTATCTTATTTATAGAAAAAATCCAAACTAACAAGCCATGATTATCCAAACATACAGATGAATAGCTAATTTGTCAACGTTTCGCCAATTCTAATATCATTAGGAAAGAAAATCTAAGATCAATTATATGCAGAAAGAAAAAAAGAATAAGAAGAAAAGAAAAAAAAAATTATTATTGCTTCAGACATTTCGAGAAGCAATCAAAACATACTGAAGAAAAGAGAATAATACTGCTAATCAGCTGTTCAATATAACCTTCCTTAGCTGTGTTTATAGAACCTACTCTTTCCTAAAATATCAATGTTTGACTTTCCTAGAGCAAAATAATATTTTCATTTTTTTTTAATACTTGTACATAAAACAGGATTCAGGATTTCAATATAAATTCAGTATGGAATTATTACATCTTATTCATCATGCATCTTGATATTTTTATCATATTTCGATCTGTTTTTTTTGTGACTTTTAAATAGGAAACTACAGCAAAACATGCGTTTCTTAAACAACTGGGGTGGAATAAGTTCATTCTACGTAAACATAATAAACTATCATGTCCCCTCAGATGGGGCAATCGATTGCAAAGGGTTATATTTTTATATTTCACTGCGGCCATTAATTGTGTTCTAAATTTATGTATGATGTATCAAATTAAATAAAAACATAAATAATAGGAACGGATAATGCATAAAAGTGTTACACGGAAATAGACAAAATTATGAAACTATGTACACTTAAATTTTTATTATTGTGATTCAATACTTTTTATTTCAAAAACTTACTAAATTTGTATTATAATATAATATGCGCGTTGAATTAAAGAATGTTTATACATATTTATTTTTTCGAATAACCTCCTTCCTTGCCGTTTCAGGTATGCCGAGGGATTATTCTAGAGGTACAACCAAGCCTATTGTATATTTAAAGGTCGAAATTCATTCCATGGATCCACCAAGAAATGAAATTCTACCCACCCAAGGCCGGATCCGAAACGTCGTCGCTAAACTCGAGAAGCTTAAAATGAACAAAGTTCTAATACGCTGTCTGAACGTATTACCACGTCCTGCTCTGTGATGTTTGTTGATTTGAAAAGAGGAGAGGAGTATGAGATACGCATGACCTTATTCAATCTTGGAAAGTACCTCGTTACAATATTCGTAATAAAAAATCCAAGAAACTGCCTTAAGTAAAAAGAATCGAACTCTTACTCTACAGATCTCTTTAGAGTATAGAATACTCTATATACGTGATCTATTGAAATAATGAAGAAAGAAGAAATATTTCAGCATGATCCTGGCCATCCGCTAATGTGAATCCAGGATATCTGTGAGACCAAGTTCACTTAATTCAGCATGATATGCTTCGTAAACAAATTTCTCTGGTAATTTAATATATCATAAGTTGAACCAAAATCCTAGCAGCCATACTATCACAAAAACGTCCAAAGAACAGGATCGTTCACCCTCGTTAGCTTTTTTCCGTTCCTATCTAGCTGGGTAAGAAATAGTAGCCGGAATGTGTGGGAAGAGCGCGGGCAGAGCCATCTGTCAACGAAGGCAGAAACGGTAGCCATTATCCAATTTCCAGTGGGCACACAGGGTAGATAGCCGATCTACAAGGCTGAGGAGTCAGCTCGGTAAATCCAGGCAGGCGATACCGCCGACCGTTACGAAGATAATGGAAACGCACACCCTTGTACCTCTCACCATCGGCTAAAGAAAACGAGGAGTCGGATTGGGACTAGTGGACCGATTATTTCTCGCACCTGGTAACAACTCTTCTATTTTATCCTTTCAACAATGCTCCTCCTACGATCATAACTTACTTTTGAGTATCGTCGGGGACCGCTCCCGCATGGAATGGCGAAGATCCTGCAGATGCTACTACGTCGATATGTGCGGGTTGATTGCTTTTAAAATTAAACATATTTGGTGAATACGATGATCGTTATCTATAGTTTTTCATAATAATTATATTAATTGAAATCATAAATAGAATGGCAAAATTTGTCAATTTGTGTCTTAACTAAACAAGGAGTCAGAAAAAACAGCAAATATTTGTAATAAATATCCCTGATACTATCTTCTGAAACAATGCCGTGGTTATTTCACCGTCTTAACTCACGTATTGTAAAATCTACTGAATCTGATATTCCAAAACTTCCTCAATCATTCTATAGCTTGCATAGACTTTTTGTCACTAAATTTCAGAATGTGTACTCAGTTATTACACAGTTCAGTGGAAATTTATTCCATTTTCTGTTACGTGATTCTTTCTTAATTTATAACTTGCATTGGAATATTTAATAACAGACATACTTTGTTTAACTGCTATTCACCAAACATTCTGGCATAACGTTTTTCTTAATCGATTCAAATAATTTTTCAAAGAACATAGCATTGAGATCAAGAACGTTGTTGTCACATTATTTTTAGGAGGGTTGGAGTAAAGAGGCAAAATTCCAAAGATCTTGTTTTCTTACTTCACAATAACTAATTTATATTATTTTCGGATAGAACATTATTTCAACAAAATCTCTATTTTCTAAGTTATCAAAATTAATCATTCAATAAAATATTTAGCCACAATTTTCGGAATTGGAAGTATGTTTTCAAATTTTTCATCTTTTAGGATTTTCAATTTATTTGGGATGAGAAATCACACCACACCCCCAGCTCCTATCATAACAAGGCCGAGTTAGAAAGGTTGAACCAGACGTATTCATCAGTCCACCATTCTTAACCTGGAACCACACAACAGTTAGGCTCGATCCAATTCTCCGCGAGACATAGGGGCTTAATCTTCTTCAGTAAAAATTTCAGTGAGTTCCCGATATTGCTACTTTTCCGGTCTATGGCCGTCCACAATTTCTTCATCCGCATCCTCCGCTCTACATTGCTTCAGCTATACCATCCTAATTTTATGTGGAATCCAATTGGTCTTATTCTTGTAACATTGTATATCTTTTTTTTTTGATGGGCGTGGAGTAGGTTGGGGGATCGACGGATTCCTCCGCACGCTAAGCTAGCTGTCATCGACAGAGAGCCTCGACTGAGGTGTGATTTAGCGACAGATATAATAACAATCCATTACAAGAGGAAGGGGGATGACTTGCGACGCCTTTACGACCCGGCCCTGAGCACGGACAGTAAATCTCTCGGACTGATTAGAACTGTATTTGCTCGGTGACATTAGATTTATCGTTCGTCAGTCGTCGTAAAGTCTAGGCCTCCTTAAGGCTCATCCCCGGCAATTACTGAGCTAGGGCCGCCCTAAATCTTAGTTAAAATCATTTAGTCCTTCCATCTTCCTCTAGGTACCATCACCTCTCGCCTTTACGAGCAGGTTAATTATCCTCAATGGCACAAGGAATTACTTAGATGAGGGTAGAGTCGGATTTACACCTATTTCGCTCAATATCAAAACAGTTTATAACTCTCAATGGACATGATTCATTAACGTAATAATTATAAATAAACGTCTGTCAACGGATTAGCAACGGAACTTAAAAATTAAGCATGGAATAACTAACAGTCCAAACGAATCTTCTTTGGATTAAAAGTAAAATAAAAGCACATTCATAATAATAGTAATAATAATGAAATTAAGAGAGGATGTGTTAAGAGAGGCTCAGCAAGCGGTTCTCTTAGATACAGCCAGAATAACAAGAAAATTTTTAAATATCTAAAAATGTTATAACTGCAGGTGGTTGGACTTGTCCCCCACCTTCAGCTTTGAATCCGCAAAGGCGAGACTAAAAAAGATAATAATAATAATAATAAAAGATAAGTTAATATTGTTTAAGAGGCGGGATAGCCGAGCGGGCTAACGTGTGTGCACCACGCGTTGCCTAGGAACCAGATAACCGAATTAGAGACAATAAATTATAAGTCCCGTCCGGAAGAGGTCTGTTTACTCTGGCATTAATCCCCCGCCCTCCCTCCCTGACCCGGTAAATCCCCGGTATAGCCTAAAACGCGAGATAAGGAAGAAAAAAAAAGTTAATATTGTGTAGGAATAATAATTATGAATATTTGTAAAAAATAATATTTTGGTGTGACGCCGAGTTATAAAGAGTCGGAAAGGAAAAATATAGCGCCGAAAAATCAAATAATAACTACTGTTTTGAGCATTTGGACTAAAATATCTAAAAATTTTAATGCCATGGAGAATTCAGAAACTGATTTTCGGCCGTCAATATATATGTATTTAATTAACCATAAAAATAAGGAATTACGTGTTTCTTAATAAATAGCGTTGTAAATTTCAATGAATAAATAAATAAAAATAATATTCATCAATAATACTAAATTAACGAGAGTGCTTTGAGTAGCAGAATTACTTGAATGGAATTTACATTTTTACTGTCTAGAATTTTATATATAGTATTGAAAATTGCAAAAAAATAATAAATAAAATACGAAAATATGATCCCATGGTCATATTTCTATAATTAATTCATTTTGTAAAAGCCTGCTTCTACTGGATTATTCACCTTATTGACATAGGACATTGGGTTGTATAACCTACCCAAAGGATTGGTTATTCATCAAATAAAACGTCACACATCGGTTAAAGAAACCCTCTGCCATAATGATCAAAGTTCAAACAAATAGATTCTCTGTTAATGGTCTTAAGAAAGCGAGGGAAGAGTGTTAAGAACCGTGCATTGCTATTTATGTGTACTCGGCCATAGGGATCCTGGGAATAAGGCACACCTGATAAAAACATCTATAAATTCAACTCGAATCACGCAAGCTAGATTTTATCTAACTTTTCTATTTATTACTATCTTTCTAAACAAAATAATAGTCGTAAAGCAGCATGTTTATCCAATCCAAACGTGTATATGGCTACTATCTGCCTCGTTAGCAGGATTTCAATGAAGGTATTGCAGCGTCGATGTGCATCCATTAAACATAATAAATAAAATAAACATATTAATGTATTAACTCAATTTTAAATAAGGATGAGAAGACTTTTATAAACCTATTGTTGATTACATGATTATATCTGTTATTGTATTATATCTGTTTTTGTACATATTCTACCTAATCATAGATCGAGGAAGTTTGGAGTATTTTTAAAATTTCTTCACTAACATGTACAAACGGATCCAGAATTTAATTTTGGGGGAGGCTTCAGCCCGAAAGATTTTTTTTTTTTACAAATATATTAGGATAATGACTTCGAAAGAAAGGAAGAAACTAACTACCTATATGAAATGGTCTTTAAGTGATTGTAGAAGTTCTATTAACTATAATTAGACGAACAATGATACGTTTAAAGATTTTTTTTCCAAAAAATGGGTTTATTTCACCATTTCGGGAGGAGGGGTGACTTCAGCCCGAAAACCTCCTCCCTCTCCTCCTAAATCCGTCCATGCTTACATGTATTGTATTTGTATGGGTTTGATGAATCCAAAATACATGATTTCAAACAAAAATATTGATTGATAGTTTATTCCTATGAGATGTTAACTGAAACCAGATATTTACAGCAAGCCACACTTAGATATTGAAATTTCATTACGGTTTTAGATGTACAGGAAATTCAAAGACTAATGTAATTCAAAGACAAAGATTCTTAAGAATTTTTTTTTTCTATTCATTAAGAAAAAAAAATAGTAATAATAATTAAAGTAAATTTGTAAAATAAAAAAAATATGATTTAACTAACATTCTGTATTATTATAAAAATATTTTTTTAATTTATTTAGAAATATAATAATCTGTCACATGGGCAATAATTATAGTGAGATATGAATACATCCACACCATTATACAGATAACATAAAAGTAACAAAAGTAAAATAATAATCAATAATTATGTACAATAAAAAACAAAATAACCTAAAGATAAGTAAATTAAATACATAAAAAGTCATACCTATATACAATCAGGCAGAGAACCCCAAGCCCGGCTTGCCCCCCAACTGTGGAAGGAAAAGCAGGACTCCAAGAGATCTCTGCGCTACTCTCTCAACCGCAACACTGGTGCTAGATCCAGTGGAGATTGAGCGGGAGTGCTTTAGCCACATACACTCATGTCATGAGGGGAGAATCTGGCCATTGCCGGAACTTCAAGATATATACCACAAAAGATCTCTGGGCCGCTGCTGCTTCAATCTTCAAGGAGGATTGTAGAGGTGTGTGGAACTAGACATGGATTGTGCAAGGGTATTTGGATGATTTGTAAGGTTCTGATGGAATTTGGAAAATGTTTCAGGGACAAATGGAATATTAAGATCATAATGTAGGATTTTGTTGGTTACATAGAACGGATGTTCCGACTACTGTACGGAGGACTTTGGACTGAAAAGATTGGATGCGTTTGATGTTAGAAAATTTGGCTGTCTCCCAAAGTTCAAGTCCGTAGGTCCAAATAGGTTTCAGGATTGTCTTGTAGATCAGAAATTTGTTGTCAATTGAAAGTTGAGATTTTCTAGTCAGTAGTCAGTATAATTGGCCGTATCGTCGTTAAGTTCCAGTCTTTTAAGTCCAGTATGTGGATTCCACGTTAGTCTTCGGTATAAGAGAAATCCAAGATACCAAAAGTGTCTGTAAAAGGAAGCTGGATGAAACTAAAGTGGACTGGTGGACAGGATCTGTGCCGGAGCGTAAAGGTAATGTGTTTACATTAGGATTCCTTTACTTTGATGGGCCATTTATTATACCAGTGCTCAATCAGGGAGAGGAGTTTTTGCAGATTTAAGGATGCTATTTCGGGATCTGAGTTGGAATATTATAAAACAGGAGCTTAATCGAAGTCTTTTAAAATTATCCTAAGGCCATGAATGTTCATAACTGAAAACGATACAATTTTTAAACTCCAACAGAATAAAATAGAAATTCAGTTGAGCTAATATATTAAATTTTTTTTTTTTTTTTTAAATTTCTTTATTGAGTATTATAACAATCTGTCTGTTGGACATTGGTTATAGTGAGGTAGGATGACATTCACACCATATGTACAAAAAAATAAAATAAATAGAACAAAATAATAATCAAAAGTATATACAATAGACAATAAAATAAAATAACCTAAAAAATAAGAAAATTAAAACTAAGGAAAAAAAAAAAATAAAATAACATGCATACCTATATACAATCAGGCGAGGGAACTCCAGGAGAACCCGCGCTACTCTTCCAACCGCGTCACTGGTACTAAAGCCAGCGGAGATTGGTCGAGAGCACTTTAGCCACATACACACATGTCTTGAGTGAAGAATCTGGCCATTGCCAGAACTCCAATTTATATAATCTACAAAAGGTCGCGAGGCCACTGCCGTTTCAACCTTCTTGGAGGATTATAGGGATGGGAGATGCTTGATAGGGATTGTGCAAGAGGATTTGGGTGGTAAGTAAGGTTCTGGTGAAATTTGGAGAATTTTTCTGGGATAAGGTCTAGGACAAATGGGATGTTAAGGTCATGATGTAGGGTTTTGTTGGATACATAGAAAGGAGCATCGACTATTGTTCGAAGGACTTTAGACTGGAAGGATTGGATGCGCTTGATGTTAGAAAATTTTGCTGATCCCCACAGTTCTAGTCCGTAAGTCCAAATAGGTTTCAGTATTGTCTTGTAGATCAGTAGCTTGTTTTCAATGGAAAGTTTAGATTTTCTGCTTAGTAGTCGGTATAGTTGGCCGTATCGTCGGTTGAGTTCTTGTCTTTTGAGTCTAGTATGCGGGTTCCAAGTTAGTCTTCGGTCTAAATGAAAGCCAAGATACCGGACTGTGTCTGAATAAGGAAGCTGGATGGAATTAAAGAGTACTGGTGGACAGGAATTGCGTCGGAGTGTAAAGGTAATATGTTGGCATTTAGATTCATTAACTTTAATGCGCCAGTTATTACACCAGTGCTCAATCAAGGTGAGGTGACTTTGGAGATTTAAGGATGCTATTTCGGGATCAGAGTTGGATGATAAGATTGCGGTGTCGTCAGCGAATGTTGCAAGAAAAGTATCGGGATGAACAGGGATGTCAGCAGTAAAGAGGATGTAAAGCACGGGACCCAAGACGCTGCCTTGGGGAACACCGGCTTTAACGGAGTAGATATTGGAAAATTCTGTTCCACAGCGAACTCGAAAGGAGCGGTCAGAGAGGTAGGATCGGAGGACTAGGTACAAGGACTGAGGTAAATGGATTTTAAGCTTGGAGAGCAGTCCGGAGTGCCATACCCGGTCAAATGCCTGTGCAATGTCCAGAAAGGCACCCGAACAGTATTCCTTGTTTTCTAGGGCTGAGGAAATATGATCAACAACTCGGAGTCCTTGTTGAACAGTAGAATGTTGAGAGCGAAAACCAAACTGATGGGAAGGGATATTTTGGGATTCTATAATGGGTAGGATTCGTTTCAAAAGGATCTTTTCAAAAATTTTTGAAAGGATTGGGAGTAGGCTGATTGGTCTATAGGATGTTGAGCTATTGAGAGGTTTTCCTGGTTTTGGGAAAAGGATAATAGTGGAGTGTTTCCATAACAGAGGGAAGTGGGTGGTGCGTAGGATACAATTGTAGATATATGTAAGGAATATGACTGCTTTGGATGGAAGTTGTCGAAGGATTTGAGGTGTAAGGAGATCATGTCCAGGAGCTTTACGGAGGATTAGTTTTTTTAATTGAAATTTTACTTCGGAAGGATGAATAGCTTTTGGGGGCAAGGAAAGTGGGATTGGTGATGTAAGGAGTTCTTCTACTGTTACGGTGTGGGCAGGATGGGATTCCGGATGTGAAATAAATGTATTGGATAGGTGAATGGCGAACTCCTCAGCTTTATCTTCGTCAGATGCTGCCCAGGAGCCATCACCTCGTCGGAGAGGATGGGAAATGCGGTGAGGATTTAGGATTTTTGTTGTGGTTTTCCAAAGGGAATTGTCGCGAGAAGAGAGGGAGGATAGGTAGGAGTTGAAGGATTGTGATCTGAAGGTGGCTAATTCCAGTTTTAATTGTTTGCAGTAGTAATTATAGGAGCAGCGGTCGGTAGGATGTCGGGTACGTTGCCATAATAATCTGGCACGGCGTTTGGTGCGGATTAGGTTAAGGAGGTGTTGGGGTAGAATGGTCTTTATAGGAATTCTGGAGGAGTCTTTTGGAAAGGAGGCAGTCCAGGCGGCTTGTTGGATTGTGGTAGTAAAGGAATTTACGGCACTATCAAGGTCATCGGGAGTTTTGAGGGATATGTTGAGATCAATATTATCGGAGATTATTTGGCGGAAAAGGTCCCAGTTTACTGGGCCCCTAATGAATGACGGTGGAGAAGGTTTGGGAACAGGTTCAAGTGAAACATTAAGGATTAGAGGACTATGGTCAGAGGAAAGTTCATTTAGACGTGTAATGGAACAATTGAGGGGACTTAAGCCGCTGTGGATAAAGAAATCAAGAAGATCAGGATTACGGTTGGGATCTGTGGGCCAGTAGGTAGGAGAGTTGGGGGAAAGGAGGTGAAAACGTTGGGAATTGAGTGCAGACAGCAGGGTTCGGCCACGAGAATTCGTGGTTCTGGAACCCCATTGTTGGTGCTTGGCATTTAGGTCTGCACCCAAGATGAAGTGATGTCCTAAGGAGTCGAGGAGAGAACTGAATTGGGCATTGGATATGGATCGGTTAGGAGGGCAATACGCTGATGCAAGAGTGACCGGAAAGGAGAAGGTTTTTATCACGATAGCGGTGGACTGTAGGAAATCATGTATTGGTAATGGGAGTACGTGATGGGAGAGGGATTGGTGTACAATTACAGCAGTACCGGCATGTGCTTTTCCGTCAGGGTGGTCAGTACGATATGTCAGGTATTGTGGTATATTGAAGTGCTGTTTAGTGGTTAGTCGAGTTTCAGTAATTAGTGCCACATCAATGTTCTTGTCAAGTAGTAAAGTAGATAGTTCGTCTGTATGATTTCTAACACCATTCGCATTCCAAAGGAGAATGGATATGGGTTTAGGGATGTGAGTCATTTAAGGATTTTTCAAAGGAGGGATGAGGTGAGATACGAGATTCGTGAGGAGTGATATGAGTGGAGTAACAAGGGATTTGAAATCGGTGAGGAAAGATGCTAACAAACTTGTGAGATCTGTTGCATTTGAAGGAGGAGGAATATGAGGAATTTGTTGTTGGTGGTTAGGTATATTAGGATGAAGAGGATTTTGAGGTTGGGTTTGAGGTTGTTGTTGTGGCAGGGCTTGACATTTATCGGTTAAAGTCTTACCTCTAAGTAGTTGGGAGAATGATACATCATTGTTTACAATTCTGGAAGGCTCTCTCTCTCTTCTTGTTCTTAGTGCTTCATCTTGAATCCGGTTTTTCTGGTGTCTGGTTTTGAGATTCTTGTAAATTTGGCAGCCTTTGTAGTTGGCCGGGTGTCCCTCCAAGCATAGGGCACATACTGCTGGATCTTGTATAGGTTTGGTGCACTCTACAGATTTGTGCTGTTCACCGCACTTCACGCAACGCGGCAGATGGTGGCAATATGTCTTCGTGTGGCCATAGGTCTGACAATTATGGCACTGCACGATGTCTCTCTTGGGATATGGCTTCTCAACTTTCACCATTGTGTAGTATATTCTTGTGATATCATATATTTTTTCGATACCTGGTGATGGCTCCAAGTCCACGAAAAACAATGGTAGTGGGATCCTATTTCGTAATCCTGGCTGCTCCCTGTCCTCCTTCAAAACGTTTGTTACCTGGCGTACATTGAAACCAAGCGTCGTTAGTTCTTCTTTAATAACTTCAGTGGGGGTTGAGGAATGTAAATTTCTTATCACTACTCGTAAAGCTCTTTCCTGCCTCAGCTGGTAAGTGTGAAAATTCGCATTTGTTTCTGATAAGTACTTCACTATTTTTCGGTAGGCTTCTGCAGAATCAGGTGTTATTTTGGTGTCATTGGTCCTGTTAAGGCATGAATAACTGCCAGAGCAGATTTTATTTAGTTGGGTGCAGAACATCTGGAAATTTTTTATATTTTTCACAAATATCGGAGGAGGCTTTGGTTCTCTGGGTATTGCTGCAGACTCCATTACTTCTCTGTCATTTTGAAGCACTTGGTAGGGGTTTGGAGTAAAGAAAGGTGATTCTTCAATCGTTTCTTGTGCAGACGTACCTGGTTGGGGCTGAGGTTCTGGTTCTGAAGTGTTCATTTTGGTCACTGGAGGTATTTCTCGTAGGCAGCGACGAGTCCTTTGTTTGGCTGGTGAGCTAACTCCGTCTGACCGAGACCTCTTGGGCACCTTACTGGCCATCACTTGCTGATCATACCGCATATCATAAGAGAAAAATAAATAAATAAATAAAAAAAAAAAAAAAAAAATATTTTTTTTTTTTTTTTCTTAAAATATCAAAAAAAAAAAGATGCCAACAGTAAATATCAACTGCTCTGATATACACTTTAACTGTATCACGTGAATAATCAGAGAGATTCCGCTATAAAATTGGTAAAAACTGAGAGAGGAGTTGAGGAGACAACCTTCTCATCAGCTGATCCACTGCCTTCTTAATATATTAAATTAAAAAAAATATATATATATATTAATGAAAAGTTGCTTTTTTTGGTTGTCCTAACTTATTTATAGTTAAATAAGCATTAATTAAACACATTTCGATGTCAATGTCGAATTGAAACTGAACAGATATCAGTCCACAGGTTTTTACAGTCATTAAGCAAATGAACTATAACGTCCTTTCCTGTCACACCAAAGTAACGCACTGTTTATGCTTAAAAATGTAATATTATAATTCCTAATTTTAATAACTTGCCCTTCATCAAAGACTCAAACAATTCCTTATGTACTATGATTTATGTAAACCTCATTGATATTATTATTTAATTATTGAATAAGCCATACAAACAATAACGGAGTATTTGATTTATTATTTTTCTGACCTATAAAAGAACAGTTTTAATGCCAACACATTTAACAAATTATAAGCTCCATATAACAAGAATAATTATTTGGACTTTAAATGAGTTTTATTTTATTTTTTTCTGTCAATACTATCCTGCAATTTTATTTTTATTTTCCTAAAGTTACATGTTTCTATATATTAAATAAATTATACCTTTGTAAAAACAATGAAAGAAATAATAAATAAGAAAACAAATGAATCATCAAGTTATTTAGACCTAATAAATGATATTATATGTGATATAATTTTAAAACAAAAGGAAAAAGTCCTTGTACCTTGGAATAATCACTCTATGACCAAACACTATCAATATATTTTTATTTTGGCATATTCAATACAATTTTTAAGCTTGATAAATATTTCAAAATGGGAGAAAATAAAAACTAACCTTAAAAAAAGTACAAGTAAGGTGTAGCTTAATGGAGAACATTAAGGAGCTGTTGCACAACTGCTACAGATACCAGCTCGGAATAAAGAAGGGGAGCATTTCCTACCGCCTTTTCTTCAGCGTTCAAGGAAAAGGCGGAGATAACACATGTTCTAAAGTTTCTTAATAGCTTGGTGGACACGAGGGTGGGTAGGAGGGTTATTAATAATTTATGTAAGAGAGGAAAAAGAGCAACAGACTTGTTAAGCGGCTGCTATAGTTTATGGAGGAGGAGGTGCAAGAAGTGCTTATCTGCCGAGGATCTGCCAGGCCAAAGAACCCGGTCGGCAAAGAACCACAATTAAAAGCGACCGAATCCTTAAACTGTTAATGTCCTTGTCTGTTGGTTCTTTTTGCCGAGTAGCGGGTGTTTTTATCTTTATACACCTTTGTGGACATCTCACCGGCCTCTGTTTTATTCGTTCTTTTGCAGTCCTCCGTTTTCTTGTTCTAGAAGGGTGTGAGTGTCGAACGCTGGAAGAAAGTGAGATCTTGCACAATGTCCGACACCCAGTTTCTTCTATACGTGGAGATTACTCCTTCCTTATCTAGGCTTATATGATTCACTCCTTTTATTTATTTTTTTTTCAAAATTGACTTTATGACATTTTATGATTTTGTAAAATATCGCATTTAAACATCGAGGCCTTTTTTCGTGTACCGGCAACATTGAATTTAACAAACATAAATTACAAATTACTTGTAAATTTCACATTATAAGAAAAATTAACTTATATATAACGTACTTCTCCGAAAAGAACCTGGAAAAATATTTACGAGGGTTGCTAAAATTAGATTTCCATATAACTCAAAAAGTATAACATTTTTTGTTGATGACAATTTAAAATGTTCCTAAAATTGATAAAGTTCCCAATAAATGAAAAGTAATAATTTAAATCGTGCAGAAAATAAGAATACGCTGTACCATCATAACTGGTTAAATTTCGATGAAATTTTGTTTGTTATATAGATAATTTAATTATCTTTCAAAAGATTCGATATAAATTTTATCATAAAACATATACTTTGATAGTTAAGCCCTAAAACATTTTCTCAGGAATTTACTACACGTACGAAAATTGGAAGAACATTAAGTAGAAAATTTCATCAAAATCCTTATAGCAGTTTTTGCGCAACGGTCTATAGAAAACATGTTTTTCTCTTATTGCTCAGGGAGCATCCAATTTGTGTCACAGGCATCAGTAGTCAAAAGCCTAAAAAATAAAGACGCAACAAAATTCAATAGACTAGTTCACGAGATAATTTTGGCATACACAAAAAGACAGAAATGCCAATGGGTAAAAATGTCTTTGAAATGTAGAGATCCATTGAAAACAACACATCAGCAATTTGAGTCGATCGCAATACTTTCCTTACGTAATAGAGGTAGGAATGTAAAAATAAATCAGGGGCTTGAAAAAAAAATGTTATATACTCACTGTAGGCAAAAACCTGTCCTCTTTCTACATTAAAATGCATTCAAACCACTGGCGGATCCAGGATTTAATTTTGGGGGGAGGGCTTCAGCCCAAAAGATTTGTTTTCATATATATATAACGATAATTAATAAGAAAAAAAAGACAGAAATTAACTACCTATATGAAATGGTGTTTAAGTGGTTCTTAAAGTCCTATTAAATGTAATTACACGAACAATAATACTTTAAGAGATAGTTTTTAATATTTTTTTCTGCAAAACATGGTTATATTTTACCATTTGGGGGAGGGGGGAAAGCTTATGACCAAAAGCCCCCCCCTCCTCCGTAAATCCGCCTGTGCTTCAGAAAGTATATGGAAAAAGTAACCACGGATACATATAATGTAATAACGTTTGAAACGTTAAGAGCGAACAATGACAAGAGCCGCGGGAATCTATGTCCTCACTGAAAATGAGTTTCCTCAGTTAGTCAGTGAGGAAAATTTCCCGCGGTTTAAGGATTTCATAAATGGATGGAAGACTGCAGTGGGGCCCGCTCACTTCCATATTGGTGCTCGCAGAAGAAGAGGACAAGCGCCAGGAAGACCTCCAGATTCTGAAAGCTAGGCCGAAAGAAGAAGGAAGAAGATAAAACAGAAGAACTATATATGTGCATATCTAGTAGTAGTGTGTTATTAAGTATTATGCCTAAAACACACTATTGCAAACACCCGTATTGCCATTGTGGCATGGGAGGGTGGAAATAAATAAATAAATAAATAATAAAACATATAATGTAATTTTCATAATTAAATCGGAGGATGAGGGTTGAGGGATTGAAGGGTGAGAAAGATAAAAGTAATATTCGAAAAGTATAATTAGGTTCTCTTTACTTAAATTAAATATTGTTACATAACATGACATGGATTTGAAAATCACTGATGACAAAGCGAATGCATGGCAAGTTAAAATTTTAAATATTGCTATACGACGCATTTCGTTGAAGGATCATTGATTTTCCATACACAGAGACTGGACTGTAGTTGAAAACCACACATCGCATGACCGAATTATTATTAAAGGTATTAAATAAGCGACAAACAGTTACTTTGTGATGTACTGCCAAGATAAGCGGCAATAATCCGTTATCCTCCCGCGTACGGCACGCCCCGACGACCATCCCCTGGTAGCTGGAAGACAAAGAGGCCGACAATTAAGTCCAATAGAAGGCACTGTTTATATAAGACTGTCCTCGATACAGACCACGATCTCAAGTGAGCCGTAATCCTCGCACGAATGGCCAGGACTGGGTAATCTATATCCCCAGCCCCAGCGACCAACCTTCCATGGTAGCCTTCTCTGTATATATTCCGCTCTTGCAATAGCTATACCTTGAGTATTTATGTATATCAATCCACTGCAAGAAGCATAGTTTCCAAGACCGACCTCATTTTATCAATTTATTAACAACCGTCTAGAAATTCATGAATGGCTTCATTTTATTCACAAACCGACAGATTCTTTATTTATGAAAATTCTTAGAAATGGGGCCTTTCCTCATCGAATTAATTGGTTTAATGAGATATTAAAAACTCATGAATGCCCGTTTGCTTTCCACTTAATCGCAACATAATTTAATTTCTCATAAAAACGAGAAAAAGAATGGGCTACAAAAATATTGGGCCATTTAGCCTTTATAACCTCGTTATTTTTACATGTTGCGGGTGAGAGTGACGCCAAACGGCCCAATATAGGCCACATTTTTTTCCCGAAATTGTGATCAAATTATTTTGTAATTAAGTGGAAAACAAATGAGTAGCTATGAATTTTTAATATCTCATTAAACCAATGCATTTGATGAGGAAACACTACATTTCTAAGAATCTTCCAAAATATTTTGCAAATATTTTGTAGGCCACTTTTTTTTTTTCGATTTCGTGATGATATTAACATAACATTATTGCGAAATAATATATAAATATCTACATGTACATTATATCAATGCAGCCATTGATGTACATTATATTTTTGTGAAGAAAAAATGATCTTTCTTATTTTTTCTATATTTTTTGTTTCGGTTGACTTGGTTATTTATTTTATTCAATTTAATTATAAAGCTATTGTTTAAGTATATATTGCAGGCTTTTATATACAGTAAACTATAAGTGTCCTTTTCACTTTTAATTAGCATACGCAACAGAAGAAGTACACGGTGGGCCAGACCCCCTTACCGTGCACCCCCCCCCCACATCCCTATAAATTGCATATCGTTGTGTTCCTTGTAACAATTTATTAAAAAAAAGCCAATGTTCCCACAAAAAAAAGTGAACGCACTGCCCCAAAATGGCGTCCAAAGATGGCGGATTGACGACTTTGACTTTAGTTAGTTTTTTGGTCACTGAGAATCAGCATTAAGCTTAATTTCCTCATAGTTGGTCTTTTATTAAAGCTGAATAGTTATAGAATAATAAAACATGAAGTAATATTAAAAAATAATTGGCTAAGGCTATGAAAAACACCAGTAAAGTCAATTTTTTTAACAAAAAAATTTTCAAGTTACAAATCAAGCATCGTTTGTAATTAAACGGCCTACAATAACGCAAAACGTGCTGAAATAAACCATCTGGAGAATATATTTCTCTTTCTGAAACGCTGATTATTTTTTACAAATGTTTAAGTAGTTCCGTAAAAAATGCACTTATGCGGCAGAAAAGCGGTACTGGCGTGGGTGCCTACAGGCCTCTACCACACCATTCAGTGCCCATAAATGGCTTAGTTATAGTGATATAATAACATTTTTGGTACATTATATTGGTTTTATTAACGAACAAATATTAATACAATAATTTTATAGTAAAAAAAAAAAAAAATTAAAATTAAAAAAAAATTTATTATTATTTTTTTAAATTTTACCTCCTTTATTCTATAATAAAATTATAATAATTATAATAATAAAACTTAATTTAAAAATATTTTGCTAAATATCTTGATTTTTTTTTATTCAACATTTGCAATTTAACACTGTGTTTTGAATATTTACTGATTCTTAGAAGTAATTAAATTTTTTATATACTTCCCAGGAAATGAGTCATATTCATAACTTTTTTATAAACTAAAATAATATATACCTAATCTGAACTATATATAATGAATAGCTACCGGGTTGTTTAGTAAAACTCATATATCACTAATTACAAAATTAATTTTTATTTCCTTTATTTTGTGCAGAAGTTGGACTATATCATAAATAAATAGGAAATTTTAATGTTGAATGAATTATTCTCTATGCACAAAGAAAGATATAAAGGGTGACCCTATAAGTTCTTCTATAAACCAAAACTGATTGTTTGGATTTGATCTCAAAATGAGGAAAAACGTGAACTTAAACGAGAAAATTGGAAAAATACATTAAGCGAACGAGAAAGGAAGTGCCAAAACCTCGGAATAGATAAAAAGGACCAGTTATATCCATTATATAGCTAAATGAATGTATAGTTATATAGTAGATAGATTAACAGAATATTTCAAGATGCTGCTAAAACGGGATCAATTGCAGTTTGGATGATATTAAGTGGACGATGTAGGTTTATTATGGTGAAAACCACTTTATTTTCGATTGCTGAAGGTGCACCTCGGGACTATATTAACTTTGAAGATGAATATAGAGATGTATATCGAGAAAGTTATAGCTCATAGCTTTCCTTCTGTTTAGTGGATTTTCAAAAGATTTTTTAAGGGATCTAAAAGGAAAACGAGTTTTTCTGAAAGACAGTTAGATATTAGCATAATCCAAAGTGTGAGGCACTGAGCAGATAGAGAGCTATTTTTCTTTTTATGTGGACTTCTCTATAACCTGCCTTAAAGTGAAGACAGTTCCAATTTTCAACTTCTCTTCCAATGTGCAACTTGAGTTTCTCAATCCATATCAATCTGGCAATCGACAATATTTCTTATTCCAGCTTCTACGATTCTTGTGTATAATTTGTTTGATACACTAAACAGGAATGGGTCTTGATGGGTATTACATTTATTAGTATCTCCTTTCTTGTAAAGGTAAAAACCACAGTCCTTTCATATTATTTTCTAATATGCTTGTTGCCTATGTACGCGCAAAACTGTCAAAGCAGTTCGGTTTCGCCCTTTCCATCTTTCTTTGTGCAGAGAGAATAATACATTCAATATTAAAATTTCCTATTTCTTTATGATATGGTACACATTCCGAACAATTCAAGAATAACGAGAAGAATAACGAGCTACAACTAATATAAGATACCTTAAAAAATCTTTTGAAAATCCACTAAACAGAAGGAAAGCTATGAGCTATAACTTTCTCGATATACATCTCTATATTCATCTTCAAAGTTAATATAGTCCCGAGGTGCACCTTCAGCAATCGAAAATAAAGTGGTTTTCACCATAATAAACCTACATCGTCCACTTAATATCATCCAAACTGCAATTGATCCCGTTTTAGCAGCATCTTGAAATATTTTGTTCATCTATCTACTATATAACTATACATTCATTTAGCTATATAATAGATATAACTGGTCCTTTTTATCTATTCCGAGGTTTTGGCACTTCCTTTCTCGTTCGCTTAATGTATTTTTCCAATTTTCTCGTTTAAGTTCACGTTTTTCGTCATTTTGAGATCATATCCAAACAATCAGTTTTGGTTTATAGAAGAACTTATAGAGTCACCCTTTATATCTTTCTTTGTGCATAGAGAATAATTCATTCAATATTAAAACTTCCTATTTATTTATGATATAGTCCAACTTCTGCACAAAATAAAGGAAATAAAAATTAATTTTGTAATTAGTGATATATGAGTTTTACTAAACAACCCGGTAGCTATTCATTATATATAGTTCAGATTAGGTATATATTATTTTAGTTTATAAAAAAGTTATGAATATGACTCATTTCCTGGGAAGTATATAAAAAATTTAATTACTTCTAAGAATCAGTAAATATTCAAAACACAGTGTTAAATTGCAAATGTTGAATAAAAAAAAATCAAGATATTTAGCAAAATATTTTTAATTAAGTTTTATTATTATAATTATACTTATTATATTTTATCTATAGAATAAAGGAGGTAAAATTTAAAAAAATAATAATAAATTTTTTTTTAATTTAATTTTTTTTTTTTTTACTATAAAATTATTGTATTAATATTTGTTCGTTAATAAAACCAATATAATGTACCAAAAATGTTATTATATCACTATAACTAAGCCATTTATGGGCACTGAATGGTGTGGTAGAGGCCTGTAGGCACCCACGCCAGTACCGCTTTTCTGCCGCATAAGTGCATTTTTTACGGAACTACTTAAACATTTGTAAAAAATAATCAGCGTTTCAGAAAGAGAAATATATTCTCCAGATGGTTTATTTCAGCACGTTTTGCGTTATTGTAGGCCGTTTAATTACAAACGATGCTTGATTTGTAACTTGAAAATTTTTTTGTTAAAAAAATTGACTTTACTGGTGTTTTTCATAGCCTTAGCCAATTATTTTTTAATATTTCTTCATGTTTTATTATTCTATAACTATTCAGCTTTAATAAAAGACCAACTATGAGGAAATTAAGCTTAATGCTGATTCTCAGTGACCAAAAAACTAACTAAAGTCAAAGTCGTCAATCCGCCATCTTTGGACGCCATTTTGGGGCAGTGCGTTCACTTTTTTTTGTGGGAACATTGGCTTTTTTTTAATAAATTGTTACAAGGAACACAACGATATGCAATTTATAGGGATGTGGGGGGGATGCACGGTAAGGGAGTCTGGCCCACAGACTATAATATATTGTCCTATCCTATCAAAAAAAAAAAACTAAAAGAGGATACGAAGAAAAAAAAATATTAATAGAAATAAGACTGCGAGGCCACACGAAAGGTTATGTGTTTGGATTATCCGCTAAATAAATGTAACGATTTTTGATCGAACGGCGATTTTAAGATCGATGGCTCAAATTATTCCGTGAAATCTCATGAGTATTTAAAAAAAAAATTGAGATAAAAACACTTACTCCTTAATGAATAAAATGTGTTTAATCAATTCGCTAAAATATATGTAAAAAGGTTTTCAGGAAACGGCTGGATCGATTTTTAAGTTTGATAGCTCAAATTATTCGGAGAGATCGCCTGTCTTTTGAAACAATTTAGGATCAAAATATTAAAAAACTTACTTTAATATATGTTAGGTATTCTCTAATCACATATGTAGAATATAAATTGTCAATACTTGAAACACTATAAAGGTTTTTTTTTTTATTATTATTTGTTAATGATATTTACAACTGTATTAAAGAAATACATCTAGTAAATTTGAACATATGGATATAATGACGTGAAAACACTTGCTGAGTAACTACCCAATGGTAGCACTCTAACGAATCCTCGGAAGTTTATCAGGAATTGAAGAGGAAGCGAGGTTAGAAAGGAGAAGGTTGGGATGATTCTGAAATTTATTATGGAAGGATAGTTATCTGAATTGGGCAAGATCTGAAACATAAGTAACATTAAGGTCATTATGGATGGTTTTATTTGTAACAAAGTAGGAAGCATTGAGGATTTTACGAAGGATTTTGGATTGTAAGGATTGAATATGAGAGAAATTCGATGGTTTAGTGGAGGCCCATAGCTCAACTACGTAAGTCCAATTAGGCCTTATTATAGTCAAATATATGAGTCTTTTGTAATTAATTGGAAGTTTAGAGCGTTTGTCTAGTAAGTGCTGAAGTAATCGGAAACGTCGAGCGGTTTCTTGTCGTTTCAGTCTGGTATTATAAAGTTTAAAAAAAAAAAGAGTAAAAGAAAAAATCCGACTAAAGAAATCGGGAAATCCTACCCAACCAAGGAGAATGTTTTTCCATTTATATTTATGCATGTTGGTAATTGTTAGGAAAATTTTCATCTACAAATACTTAAACTTAGTGTATTAGTCGAATGGCTTTTATCACACATTACAGCTCCTGGCAAATAGATTTCATAGCACGAAGCGGAGCCAGTGTTGAGTTTTGTTGGGGGTGTGGCTAATATACCAATGAGATTAATTGCATATGGAAAAACTTCATTTAGGATGGACATGATTTCACGATTTCTGCAATATATTATTTTTTTTTTCTTATAACTACTAAGCATAAAATCATTTTTTACTTACTAACAATTCTTCCTTGAGTGATTTTAATTTTAAATAACATTTATATTACCTAGTAACAAATAAGTATGGTGGAAAACTCCTTGCAGAACACCACCACCGCATATCAATAGTGAGGCCTGGAGTGGAGGGGGGTCAGTTTTTGCTCTCCCAGATGCCTCGGCGCTTTTTAAACCCAGTCCATGTGGACAAGATTTCACATGTTCTGTTTTACAAAAGACCCTTCGCCGTCACTACGGCCGTTTCATTAGGCGATTTTTTTTTTTTTTTACCCTTCCTCCCTCTCCCCCTATTCTTATTCTTGTTTTCCTGTGAGTTTTCTTCAGGTTTCCTCGTCACTTCCCTCTAGCTCTCCTAATCACTAGGACATTAGCCGCACTTCGGATCCTTCAATAATTGCACATCGAGCTTCTTATGCATCGGCTACCGGCTCTTCTTTCTCACGATCCCGGCATAGTGGAATTCTACTCGAGCAAGTGTGAAGACCGGAGGAAGAGAGAAAAAAAAAGTGAGAAGTAAAAAATCACCAATAATTGCTAACCAGTAATAACCGACGCTGGTTTAACAGGTCTCGACACCTTCTTTCTTACCATTTCCGTTGTAGTCGTCCCCATTTCACGTTCTTCACATCTTGTTCACAAGTAATCTGAGTAGTAGGTACATCACAAAGCGATTAATTAGAAAACTATCGAGAACCTTAGATAGTTTCATGCACGCTTTAAGACCTCCAATATCCCATCAAAAGGAGAAACAAAAATGGAGAAAATAATTCCCTAATTAATAGCTTTTTTCAAATGGTTCTTAACCAAACTATTCTTCAGTATATTTATATATATCTTTTATTTAATTTCATTTGCATCATTCCCGGAGAGGAAGTTTCTATAAAACAATGCATTTGAAAAATGTGCCAAAAAGCATTTATAAAACTTTACTAACGAAAATAATTTTATTTATTTTATACTAACTACTTAATTATAATTTTAATTAATTATAATTAGAGCCGTGTTTATTTATATGTAAATGCAATTTTTAAGTTACTAACTTTCTTAATTCGAATTTCTTAATATAATTTATTATAATTTATTATTATTACTATTATTATGATAATATTGTAATTTATACATACTTGGGTACATTAGTTAGCTATTGAGAAGGGCTTTTATATTGCAATGGTACTTTGAATAGACGTAGGTGGCTTTCACACGCTATGCTTTTAACCAGCTGGGAAAAATACATTTGCAGCTGGCACAACGAATAAAACCCGGATTTATGTCATTCATAAAATAATAAATTATAAAAATAAATAATGTTTGTTAATAAATAATAAACAACAATGTAAAATTTTGCAGCATTTTTTTTTTTCATTATAATAGCCATCTAAGGACCACGCGTACATCATTTCTCGGCTCTATTATTAGCCCACATTCTCTCCATTTTTCACTCATCTCTCTTTTTCGATTGTATATCTATTTTTAAATTTTAATTACCTTAATATCTGTACTGGCATTCTTTTAATGTAATACCAAGTCTTGATATTTTCTCACCCATCAGACTGAAGGATCCTTTAATGTTTCTATTTTTTTGTATATTTTTTGAGTTATTAAGAATCTAATTTTACTATCCCTCGTAACTTTTTTCCAACTTCTTTTTATTGAAGTATGTTGTATAGATAAATTTAAAGGGTATCAAGAAGACTTTAGCTAAGTTTCATTGAAATCGGTACATTCGTTTAGGCGTTACAGTCTATAGCAACGTTTTTCGGCCGCCATTTCGAAAGCAATAGGCGGATAGTAATGTCGATGAAGAAGGATCATCCTCGGGTGACCCCTGATTATAAATAAAAATTTGAAAAAGTATTTAGCATTAAATTTACTTATTATATTTTTTATTTTAATGTAATTCCTTAGTATTGATGAAATAGTATACTAAGAGAAATTAAAATAATATCAATAGGCTTCCATTGGTAGATTAAGATGCCTTTTCTATTTTCCAAATCAGCAACATTAAGCCCTCGCCTGATATTCCATTTTGGATGCGTTAATCATGTAAGTTTTGTCGAATTATTGTTGATTAACTAGTCTATTTATAGATAGTTCCGCCTGATCCATATACCTGAGATGTAGGGGTATCAAAATGTTAATTAAAGCAATAAACACCTTGCGGACAGAAGAAATAGATGAGAAGGTGACTAATATAGAGGCCAGTGTAATGATAGCCATCAGAACTGGGAGCCGATGAGCGTGGGAAGGCAATCCGTCAGTTTTAGCCGGAGTCAGCAGATTACAGAGTCCCTCCCTACTTTCCCTCTTTAACCAATACTTGCTACGCACCCCAATTCTCGGGATCAATTCTTTTATCTGCTTTTGAGTCACGCCGATATTATTTTTACATGGTCTTTAGCTTTGCCCAAAATTGGTCTTGGTCTTGGATTTTGGTTGACCAAGACCAACACCGCCTTTCTGTAGCAAGACCAAGACCAAGACTGGTAAAAAAAGTCGACTTTTTGAATAAAAATTTAGGTAAAATGTTTACTAGTTCTTGACAGGTTTATTTACTATGTGTACAGAATTGGTGTAACCAATATACTTTTGCATTTAACTCTTCTAATTTTTCATTCAGACTTAATAAGGTTTCTCATATCTAAAAAATTACAGTAATATCTCTCTAGTAATACACTAATAGGTAACTGCAAGACTGTTACAAGAGTCTTGCGCAAGACCAAGAACAAGACTGAGATTGCAAGACCAAGACTCGTCTCGGTCTCTCATTTGGGCAACACTAATGGTCTGAAAGCGTTTTTATTTTTTTTTTTTTTTTTTTTTTTATTTTAATATTAATACTTGATGTCTGCCACATTGAAGAGTATTAATGTTAAGGCTATATTAATCATTCTCAAAATTTATACATTAGAAAATTACAAAAAGGAAAAGAAAACGAAAGTATTTTTTAAAACTTCCGGTACCTTCGGTAATTTCCGGTATTTTCGATAGTTTTTCAGTCCTTTTGGAACTATCGAATTGGAACTAACTTTTCAAGAAAGCTTTTACAGAAATTTTATTTATAAAAAAAAAATTCGGCAACAATAGGGCGTTATTCAAATCTGCAAAATTTTTATCATTATTCAATCACAATTTAATTACATCTACTGTTAAAATATTAATGATTTTTAGATAATTAGTTAATCTACTGATTATTTCATACGTTTATGCTTATATCAATTATTAAACTTTTTTAATTTCCTGTCATATACGTAACATTTACACATTTATATAGATTCTATTGTTACTTTAATTGAGTCCTCCAACTGAATATCTTTATTCAATATCATTTTCCTCAATCTGAGAAGAATTAAATTGTCCTAATATTTTATGGTTTCCCCTTCGTCATCAATAGAGGGAAACTTTTATCTAAAAGTAAAAAAGTCGACCTAAAAAATGATTTTTATTCACAGTTTCTAAAAAAAAAAAAAAAGACACATAAGAATCATGTGTAATTTATTTATGACAAATAAGTATGCATTTTTCTGTTTGTATGATTGTTGTTGTACCCAAATTCAATTGTTGTTTATTTTTCATTTAACTGAAATTTTTCCAAGAAGTTCAATAAATACAAACTAAACTCGTATCAAAAATCAGGAACTTTATTACAAAAAAGTTCCTTGGAACTTTCATTTTGAAAATTTTCCTAAAACGTTTCACAGAAACTGATAAAAAAAGTTCTATAAAAGTTTCGACCTCCAATTTTTCTAAAATGGGATATGAAAAAAAAAATTAAAATCAAAGATAACACTTGAAACTATTTCAGAAAAAGTTAAAATAAAAAGATGTTTAGCCACTTGAAATTGATTTAATAAATACCTACATTAAATTGATAGGGTATCTTTTGGATGTATATGTATAAAAAAAGAAAGATTGGTGCAATGTATTATGTATATGGTGTAATGTATTCACTTAGAGAAAAGTCCACTGAGATTCTAAAATTTGAACTCTAGGACCTCATTGTTCTACAGATTCATTGACAAGAAGTCATTACCAAATACTGAAACATTGCTTTTTGTTTCTAACAACGTCTCTGAAGAAAATTACCTTGGTTCTGAATTTTTTGAGGTAGGAGTACTAAAACATTTATTTGACTGTGTTGAAGATGCCAAATTCCAGATTCGAACAGACCTGACGGTAACTGACTGAAGTTAGTTTATCTTACTCATTGAACCAGACAAGCAGAATTAAAATATGACGCAGTGACCAAAGAATTTCAACTGTATAATAGGATCAGCCAGCCCCATCAGAGGCTTTTGATTAATGATTTGTGATTCAGAAGTTGCAGCATGTTCTCGAAGTTCACTACAGTAGGAGGGAGAGGTCTGCTCGAGATAGTACTGCTGCACTTCTCTAAATATAATTTACATAAATTCATATCATTGTAATTGATATCAAAATTGATATCATTAATATTTATGCAATCAAGATAGAACACAGAAGGTCATGGATATTAACAATTAATTAAGGTATTAATAATATATCTGGAATTTCAGATTCATATCAATAATGGTTTTAATTGTAAATGTGGAGTTCATATCAAATTTATTTAAAAACATTGGCAAATTAAATTAATTAAACTAAATTAAAAGAACAACAAATTTGGTTTTTGTTGAGTATAGATGTTATGCACAGCTCAGAGCTTTTTCTTTTGTATTTATTAATTAGTCATTTTTTTCTTTTTATTTAATTTAATTAACATTTAACCATCCATTAATTACACACTGATACATTGCAATGGCACTGGAACAAAAATTGTGTGCAACTGGAGTATTTCTGGATGTCGTTCAAGCATTCGGTAGAGTCTGGCATATGGGACTTCTCTTCAAACTTAAGACGTCACTCCCTGCTACATACAATCCTTTCTTTCTGACAAATTTTTCTCTGTCTTCCAAGGCTCAGAATTTTCTTCAATAAGACCAGCCTTAGCAGGAGTTCCTCAGGGGGCAGTAGTCACCCCGCTTTTATACATCTTATACAAGCATGACATTGATTACAGCGCAGTAATTATTATTACGAATTATGCTAACGATACATCAGTTTTAACAAGACATAAAAATCCTACACACGCCTCACAATCTTTAAAACATCATCTAACGGTTTGTGCAAACTTTAGAAAATTCGAATCAACCAAGACGAATCACAACACATCATTTTCACATTCCGATATGAAACATGCTTTCCGATTTACAGGGACAATACATAAATTCCTCAAACAGATAAAATACAATATCTTGGACTGATATTCGACAAGAGAATGACATGGGACCCACATATCGACAAAAAAAGAAAAACCTTAAACCTCAGGCTACGACTGTTATGCCCACTTCTCTCAAAATGCTCAAAATTAAACCTAAAACAAAAACTGAACACTTACAATCACCTACTTAAGCCTCTATGAACCTACGCTTCACAAATTCACGGGACAGCCAAAACGAGCCACATACGAAAACTAGAAACTTTTCAGTCAAAAACTTTCAGGACCATAACTAAAGCTCCATGGTAAGTTACAATTATTACTTTACATAAAGACCTTCAAATATAGTTAACGGCCACATACGGACACACTACAAACGATTTCACAATAGCTTACATGGACATACTAACACATACAACAAAGTATGGCTGCATTTAACATGCCCGAAAAAAACACTTAGGAGGCTCTAAAAGAGTTGGATGAGGGATTTCCTTGCTTAAAAAGATACTAAATTCAAAACAGGAAGGGATGCCGCTGGGCATTCCTCTCCCTCACGCCAATCAAGGCTCTACCTGAAACTCTTATCGACAGCAGACCCGCTAATTGTCATTGTTTACACATTTTTGTTTATTATATTTCAAGTATGTTTATTTATTTTTTTACTTTCACCCCCGCTAATCAGCTGTTAAATATAAACTTTCTGTGTTATGTTTATGGAACATTCTGTTTCCTCCAGTATGAATATATGGATGGCTTGGGGAAATGTCAGTAGCAAATGTATTTATTCTCTTTTTTTTTTTCCACATATATGTGATCTTGTTTTTCCTGTCCTGGTGATGCCTGAATAGGCGAAACGTTGGCAGTTTAACTGTGCATATTAGAGATTCGTGGGTTTATGGTTTCGATTTTTCAATTATAACGTAATCACTGTATATCTTTTTTCAAGCTTTATGGTCATTTTAGTACTATATATAGTATGTGTATTTATTGTATTCAGATTATGAACAACTAATTAATAATGCGAACATTCCGAAGGAGAGCCGTAAGGCACAGGTGGTTCCCATGTCAGGTGCTTGTTCATCATTAATCGCCGGGCCATCGCTGTGAATATATTAGCCGTTCCGAGCGGGAGCGATATCTCGCCCGCAGCGAGGACCAGCGTTATCTGGTCCCAACTTCAACATTATGGGTCCGAGACCATTACCGAACTTCGCCACACTTATGTTTCAACAAATTTGTAGAGAGTGTGTCATTTTGATGCAGTATAAAGCGAAAAATAAAAATATTATAATAAATCAATATCATTATTATTATTATATTGTAATATATCAATATTATTATTATTATTATATTGTAATCAATAAATATTATTATTATTATTATCATATTATTATTATTGATTTATAATATAAGGCTTATTGATTTATTATTAATAAATCAATATTATTATTATTATATTATTACCCCGTCCACTTCTTGTTGGAGAAATATGAGTTCTCAAAAACTTAAAATCATACAATTTACAGCCCATAAATAAGGTTGGTAAGAAAATGATCAGATATATCATCGTTTTTTTTTATTTATATGGTTGGAATTTACCATCAATAAATGTTTCTTGAAGAATTTAAAAAAATGAAATTAATACATCAATTACACACAGTGGCTGATTACATTGCTGGTGCTTTAGAACAAAAACTGTATGCACACATATTAATATTCTTCTAAGATCCTAAATAAATTTGTGTTCTATTCAATTAAAATTAAAAAAAAGAGGCATCGAGACGACGTCTGACATAATAATACAGTTCTAGTGCTAAAGTTTAGTCGATTACTCTGAATACGATTAAAATATTAATCATGAATAGAGACTAAGTTTTTAGTCGTTTAAATTTATCTCAAAACAATGATTATTTTCTTATTAGTCGTTTTATAATAGTCGCGACTAATCACTAACAAATTAGTCATAACCGTGATTATTTTATTGTGATTAATAATATTGATAATTGATTAATTTTAATCATTGGTCTGTTAGTGTTTTTACAATTCACCTTAAAATTATTTATTATGTTAAGAGGATAAGTATTATGTTAATGTACTAGTATAGTGTTTTGTTTTTCAAATAAAATTATCTATGACAAATTAATTGGAAATTAAAGCCGAATCTATTCTATTACAGCTCCAATAAATAAAAACTGAAAAAAAACAACATTAACAGAGGTACACTATCGGATCCAGGATATAATTTTGGGGAAGGCTTCAGCCCGAAAGATTTTTTTTTCATAAAAATGACGATAACTACTTTGGAAAAAAAGGAAGAAACTAACTATCTATATGAAATGGTGTTTAAGTGATTCCTTAAGTCCTTTAAAATGTAATTACACGAACAATAATACTTTAAGAGATAATTTTTTAATATATTTTTCCATAAAACATGGTTATATTTTATCATTTTGAGGGGGGGGGAGTCTTCAGCCCGAAATCTCCCTCCCTCCGCCCGTGCAGAGGTATAAATATTGTGATATGTCTTATGGCTAAAATAAATCTTTATTTACCTGTACACCGTTGTTATTTTTAAGAGACTTTGTCCCAGAATAAAGTGGATTATTCTAATCTATTACATTTTAAATGTTATTTTATAGATGATCTGTGAGATGTTTCCGTTAAATCCGAGATATTTGAAAAAAAAAAGTTATAATTTTTTACGTATATTTTTTCTTTCTTAGTACTCTTAGCATATATATCTTCTTAGGGTCAGTTAAACGCAGAAAAATAGTGAAATAATTAGAAAAAAAAAGGTATATATTTTTTGTAGTTATTCCAATTTTGTCATTATTATTATGTCATTCGTTATACATATGCATAAGTATTATTAAACATATATACATATGATTCATCCAAAACTCTTTCAACGAACAGCCCTGATGATGGTCTGAAACGTAGGCCGAAACGTAGGCAAAAAGGACAAAATTAATATAATTTATTTATTCTTTCATTGACTGAACACCCCAACCAACTTCTCTTTAAATAAACACATATAATTAATTAATTTAATTCCTAATTATGTTGTCGTGAAGCATTTTCTTATTATATCTCTGATTTACCATTTTGGAAATATTTGTTATCAAGAATCCAATAAATTTTCATGTTTTTTAGAATTATATTAATCACTTACATACATTCATTTATTTTTTATTGATTACTATTTTTATGAAACATTTTTTTCAAGTGAATAGGTTCACACCAACTATAATTAGTTGTGTGTGTTTTTTTTTAGGGATCTCTAATAGTAGATGATAGTAGTAGTAGTAATAGAATAGTAATAATAGTAGTAGTAATAGAATAGTAGTTTGTTCTGCTAAAGCGTTAGATGGCCTACCTGTTCATTATCTTCAGGTGAAAAGTAATTAGGCCAATAATGATTAATGATTTGTTGACCATGGATAAAATATTGATACCCCTGATTGTTTAACAAAGTTGTGGATCAACGTGAAAAAATATTTTCAAAAAATACTTTTATTGTTTTTTTCATTATTTAACTTATAGAATTGAAGTTTGATTGTTTTGAAAATTACCTTCAAGATAATAATAGGGAAATTTATTCCAGGATTTTTTTATTAGTTAAGGAATGATGCACGTGTCTTCAAGGTTTAAAAAAGATATATACATGTTATCTTCAATAAAATGTGCTGATTAGAATTTAAAAAAAAAAAAATGTTAAGTTTTATTTTTGAAGTTCCGAGACAAGAAAAAAAAAAGTAATTTGTACAATTAAACCTGAATATTATTGGATGTGAAACTTCAAAATATTTTGAATTTTTTTTTTTTTTATTAAATCGAACACACATATTTAAAAAAAATGGTGTGAAAATAATTTCTGGAACCGGCTTTTTTTTCAAGGGGTAGTGAAACATGCATTTCTTACGTACATTAAAAATGTAAAAGATCCGTAAATGCTTTTTTTACCGATTTATTCAATTAAAAATTAATTTCGTTGTGGACATAATAACAGACTAATAAGAGACATGGCCACAGCTGACATACCTCAGAACATAAGGAGGAGACTAAAAAGGCGTTGGATGAGGGATCTCCTTCCTTAAACAACCTAACTAATTGGAACAAGTTAGGGAAGAGGTACTGATGAGTACTTTCCTTCCCCATGCCTATCATGTCATTATTTCATGTATCGCCATCACATTTACTGATTGTCAACAATAAGTTGACAGGCCCAAATACAGTTTTTCTAGACAAAAAAAAAATTATTGTACCATTATTTTAAATAAAATTTTAATTTTTTATAGTAAAATTGTTATAACTTTTTTTTTACGAATCATAAACCATTTTTCTCTCCAAAACCAACTTTTGATGTTCAAAAACGGGTCAAGAAGTTTAATTCTTTCCAAAAGGGACCTTATTCAAGTTGAAATGTTTTTTTTTTATTACTACTGAAATAATCATTGATTTTCCGAAATGTTTTCAATAGATAAATAATTTCTTATTTTATTTTAAAATAAAATATTTCTTTTAATATTACAAATGAAACAGAAAATATAGTTTTCCGTACTTCCTGAGACATTTTTAATAATGATTAAGGTTAACTTTGGAAGTAAACGACTCAAATATCCTTGAATGTATTCAATAAACAACTTCAACTTCCTCCTCATCTAACCCAAGATTACTTTCATATCAGAACTACATCTAAACGTTTTTGTATTTCGCCTCACAGGTGACAAGACACAATTATGGGAAGGAATAGATATTGGCTAAATGCAATCGAGATCTATAGATTGTCCCTTATAGAGGTACCCTCCTCACTTTCCACGGCGGGGAGGAGTTTCTTTCGAGAGTCGTGCCTCTCCGGGAGGAATCCTTAAGCAGGCGGGCCCGCGGAAAAGCGGCCGCGATGTGGAAGGAAAAAAAAAGCGCGGGAATGAACATATCAGCTGAAGGCAGGGGTGCGACACACCTGGCCGGTAATGGCCCTGTCCGACACATCCCAAGAATCCGCGGTCGGTCGCTTTTTTTATCTCGTCACGCCGTTGAGGCAGCCAGACCTACCGAGGTAGACTGCGTTCAGCCTCCGACTACGGTGGGCGGTCTGATGTAATGCCAACGACAGCTCTTACATGATCTTATGTATTAGATAAAACAGGATGTCTTCAACTTGCTGAAAAAAATATATTTCATTGGAAAATCAGATAACATAGTACTAACTACATTTTAGATACACTAATCATACATTAATAGCTTGTAAAGGTAGGAAAATGGTTTAAAAAAATCATGAAAGTTAACATAATACAAAATTTAAAGTGCTTTGAAAGCTAGAAACATTTTCCTAAAAGATGTTTTTAGTCGAAATGAAAATTGCCTCAAAAATAAAAAAAACGAGCCTTAAAATAATTTAAAAACCATAGTTTTGAAATCACCATTATATAGAAAATAATTAGTAAAAAAATATAATGGGGGAGGGAGAGCTTTCAGGGTAAAACCCTCTAATATTGTTATGGATGTTGATCAGGAGTTAATTAGATAGTCCTAATGATATAAGCATCTAATATATTTTGACTAATATATTGACCCAGCCGATTTCAATATAAGAAGAAGAGGAGCTACTGGACCATTAGTACGAAAAGTCTAGGTGAAACACTTAAGGAAACCAAAGAAATAAAAAAAGAACAGATGATCAAACTTTACTTGTAGTGGTGAGATGTTAAGCTGACCCTCCTCCCCCTCCCCAACATCTAACTTAGACCTTCCTCCTCCTCCCCATCCCCAAAAAAAATGAAATCCTGTGTTCACTACTGTAAAAAGTCAATAATAATCAATACAATGTAACTATATACTGCCTGAGAATATATTCATCGTGTTAACAAATGGGTATATGGGCATTCCTTAAAGATATAATTACTTTTTTTAAAACGTATTAGGTACACGAGCAGAGAGACGGATCCCATTTTATCAGATCTAAGCAAATTCGATTCATGCCGAAGTGGACGACGATGGGACAGAGGGTGGAACACGCCCACAAGTATCTCACGCCGCAACCCCTAATCTAGAAGGCTCTGACTTGCATCTTAATCCAGCCTCAGTCCGGCCTTTGATACAGCTATCTCCGAGGAATATTAATAGGACCTCGGCCACGTTAGTCCAATCTACTATCATTAGAGTAATCCGCCGTGTAATTCTTAAGTCGATCCTAATTAACGCGGGAGGATAATATGTGAAATAAAAGTTAGTTGTGATGGTTATCGCCCCTAATGACTCCACTAAATGTGGACGATAATTTGGGCGCAACTGATTCCTTATTATGGGCCACCCACACCGCCTCCATAATCATATCATCTCAGCTGTTTGCAGTGCCTATAATATCAACTCTTGAGTACCTTAGCATTCAATCTGCAGCTTTGTCATTTACATTAACTCACTATCGCCTAAAAATAAAAACAAAACTATTTAATGAAGAAAATCTTCTAAATTTGTTTAATATATTTCCTGTCGCAACATTGCATTCCATTGATTCCAGTTTCATTTTTGATTTTCAGACTTTACCTGGAATAATTTTAGATTCTACAGATAAAGAAAAAGTAATTACAAAAGACTGGCATAAACAACTATAATATTTCTGCTAAACAGAGAGAATATAAATATACCGCATTGAAGACCAGGATTTGTCTTGATTCTAATTTTTTTTATCTCTGCTGTACTAGTATATAAACTCATTCAATTTAATGAATGCAAGATACTCCAAAAAAAATATTGCTATGATGCCGGTTTATCAATTACTGTCTTCAAAATCTGTCATGTGTGTTACGTCAGCAGTGCTACTAGTGTTTGAATTGATTTATGGGAATTCTTAGTGAAGAGTTTTACAGCAGATATGGTTTTCTAGAACAAATATAATTATAGATAAAAACAGACTACAATGGTGAATATTTCACTCAATTTTCATGAGTGTTAACTTGATAATTTACTTTAAAAGTAATGCTTTAAACATTTATTCGATTTAGTTCCTTAGATAAATGTATATTTCTATACTCATCTCGAACAATATCGAGATGCTAAAGCTGATTGTTTCTCATTTATAAGATGATCAATCCAACTCGTCGAAAACTGGTATTTACCTTCCAAAATATCAATCGTGGTTCATATGCAACATTCATGACGTCCGTGTCTACCAATAATTTCAGAATTTAATAATAATCAAATTAACTCTTGTTATCAATAGGTAAAGACCATTAAGCTTAAGACGACAGGAGTTGGAAAGGAAGAAAGACAAAATTCTAAAAACCATAATTTTAATGATAACTAGCAGTAAAATATGATGTATTCTCACATAAAATCACCGTATTTGTGTTGATAAAACGTGTAAAAGACTTGACAAGAGATAACAACTAGATGTTAGCTAATAATTGAAAAAAATCAACACATATTCCGAATGTATTTGGACTCCATGGAGTGAAAGGATCACGTTTTTTTCAATCCGATGATGCCTCAATCGGTGAAACGTTAATGGGTCAGATTGTTTTATACCTGTATTTCAAAGATACAAGAGTGACTGGTTGGATTTTTTCCAATTATAACCTAACTGTATATATATCAAATTTCTTCCCTCTGGTATCATTTAAATATTTTAGTATGTTTTAACAACGTAGCACTACAGGCAAACTTGCATGGATTGAAAAAAATCTCTTTAACTACAAGAATTAAAACTAGAAAGTAATAATAAATCTTAAAAAATGCTGTAAATTATTGCTAAATGGTTTACTAATCCCAAATTGAATAATGTTTGATCAAATGTAACCAAAGGACTCAAAGCTTTACAGTAGAACACTAGCGAATCCAGGATCTTTTTTTTTTTTTTTTTTTGGAGGATGGCTTCAGCCCGAAATCTTTTTTTTTCATATACATATAACGATAATCCCTTTGGAAAAAAAGAAACTAATTACCTAAACGAAATGGTGTAATGCTGAGTTCCGATAATCATGCTCGGGTGCTCTTTGATATTGATTGACTAAATCTCACTAACAATCGGGTCAGTAATCTTGGCGAAAACCCTAGAATAAGCTCTATTTTTTTCTTGATCGATTACAAAGTTTGTTTATTGAAAATAATATTGCAAAATACACTGCAATGTAGCAACGCACAATACCACGTTCTTAATGTTTAAAGATATGTTATGGTAGTTTGCCAAAATAATACGAATAAAATAATACGAATATTTCATAAACGAAAAACTCAAACGATTAAGCAAATCGAATTGAAACAAGGATTTAGCGTATCGACGTCTGGCATCTTTAAGTCTGATGGCCGGAATCGATACTGATTATACAGGAAAAGTCTTCTCGAAGACGTTAGAGTAGAATTACATCGGTTACCACAACTCATCTTCAATTACCAACTGTAAACAGCATCGAAGGTGGAAGAGGATGGTAATCGTCTGCGGCATTAAAGTCTTATCTCAGGATCAAAAGGCAGCTTTGAGTGCGATACTCGCATTATATTTAAGCCGAAGCAAAAAGCAAGGGAACTGTTAATTTAGCATTCAACATTGAACAGTATATTTCCTAATGTTAAGATGGATCTCGTAACTTGCATTTATTTTTATTTTTCATTTCCATAATGTTAAGGATGTATAATCTTCCTGTAGCCGAAGTATTCTTTATAATTAATTACATGAGATTACTTACGATAGATCAATATTAAAATTTAATACCAATATGGTATTGAATATTACCCATGAATATACCAATTATTATATTGAATATTACCTTGATTCAGTAGAGACACATATGACAAAATGAAATACAGTAAAGATTCCCTAACCCGTCACTCCCATGTGTAAAAATACAGTTTGAAAAATATCTGTAAAAAAAATACCTTAACTTAAAAATAGCAATCAACTGACTCCTATTTTATAATACGTTTGGAACATGACTACAGTTCAGGGATCAACCGCTGAAACACCAACAAAAAAAAAATTAAGAAAACATTTCTATTTAATTCTGGACTTCACCACCATTTTATTGGCCTCCATTTTGAAATCAAATTTTCCTGCACAGTTAAACCTAGGCTGCTGCCTACTTTACAGCAGTAAAGTGCGTAAACTTATTTATTTTTCTGACCCGACATTAGTTAAAGAAACATGATTTTATAAATCCATGTGAAACAACCTGCTAGCGGAAGTATAGTGAAGAATAGGAGGCCAAGAAATCAAGACAAATTTTTATATACCAAGTGAGCCCACACTTAGCATAATATAATTTTTCGATTGAAGTAAAATTACTTCACTTTCAACCCTGCAATGTCAAACTACTAAATTGTAGTTTCTTTTTTCTTTCATCAGAAATATTTCCTTCATTTATAAAATTATATCACTATTTTTTTTTGTTGTATCCATGATATTCAATATATATATATATATATATATATATATATATATATATATATATATATATATATATATATATATTGGCCAGATGTAGTTTTTATTTTTTTGTTCATATCTGTTATTCATAAGGGACCTTGTCTCAGAATAAAGTTTACTTTCTATCTATCTATCTATATATATATATATATATATATATATATATATATATATATATATATATATATATATTTTATTTATTTATTTTTTTTTATTCATTGATAAATAATAAATAGTAAATGTGCACACAGTAATAATACAATCACATGAAAACGCTTGTTGGGAAACTACCCATTGATAGCACTCTAATAATATATCTACAAGTAGATCACGACGCCATCTTCTTTTCAGACGAGTCGGAGGGATATTCAATATAAATATTTGTTGTTGCACAAATATTTAATTTCAGTCATATACCCCATACAGTCCACTCCAATTGATACATGAACCAACCCAATATCACACACTTAGAGGTCAATCAATAATATTTAACTCACACCAAATTACCACCACAATGCAATCACAAAATATTTATATTAGACAACTAACTTCTATTTAAGTAATATGAAACTTATAATTAATAGTAACGAAGTTATATAAGACTAAAATACAATCGGTAATTTTCCTTATCTCTTTTAGAATCGACTTTTCAGATCTTTTTATGCTCTCGAGAGCGAAGGATTTTGATGAATGAGTTGTCAAAGGAAAGGGAATTTCAAGTAGAAGTAACAAATCATGACGATCCTTAATTTCTAACTATAATTTTAGTAAAATTCATTGAAAAAAGCAGGTGGTTTCAAATCTCCAGCATCGATAAGTTGATGGCTTGAGATGGTTGATGAACTGATTGCGTTTTAAATATTTCGATTTCGGCCTCAACACTCAACAGGGGTTAAGCTTTCGTTTTAGAATTGCAAATATTTTCGAGATAAACTTATATCCTTACCAAAAAAACTGCTAGATGTCACGGTTGCCATGTTAACCTTATCACATTGTTCAGGTTTTCATTTTCCAGCAAGCACTGTTAGACAATTTAACCATTCATTCTAATTCAACCAAACTAGCAACTGCAATATTCCAGGAGATGTATAATACAATAGTTTTTGATTATTTGATAAACTAATAAAATATGAACTGATTTCTGTGGAAACCATCATATATATAAACTATATTTATCGTATGTTTGTTTGTATATATATATATATATATCATCATATATATAAATTATATTTATCGTATGTTTGTTTGTATATATATATATATATATACAAACAAACATACGATAAATATAATTTATATATATGATGGATTCCACAGAAATCAGTTCATATTTTATTAGTTTATCAAATAATCAAAAACTATTGTATTATACATCTCCTGGAATATTGCAGTTGCTAGTTTGGTTGAATTAGAATGAATGGTTAAATTGTCTAACAGTGCTTGCTGGAAAATGAAAACCTGAACAATGTGATAAGGTTAACATTGCAACCGTGACATCTAGCAGTTTTTTTGGTAAGGATATAAGTTATATATATATATATATATATATATATATATATATATATATATATATATATATATATATATATATAAAGTGTATATAAATTAATTCATCACCCTAATTATACATTGCATTTATTTATTTCTATATCACATTGCCGTTCGTTCACTGACCAATATACTATGCGAATTATTCAAAAGGTTACGCAATTCATTATAAAATATAAATCAAAAAAAATATTTAGATAAATTATCATTTCAAGCATATTGCAATTTTCTGCAGCTTTTATTGACCCACTTCCCAAGATACTTCGGCTATGCAGGATGCTTAAATTTGTTCCACTTGGTTTATTTCAACTTGAAAAATATTTCGAGATTAACATTTTACGTAATATCTATCCAGTTCGATTAGCCAATTGCGAAGTGATATCCACATCACTCATATCTTTCCGCCATGAGAAAAATCCTATGGTGTTGAAGAACCGGGAGATGTCATTATGTTAATATGGGCAGTGAGGTCCTGGCTAAGAAACCTAATGAATAAATTACCAAGGAGCAAAGAGTCATTTTTCATTTCCACCCCGGACCATGGGAATATCCCCTATCGGATAATCCTGGCGAGAACTAAAAATACCCGTGCTATACCAGCTTACACCAATCTAACAGTCCTATACGCTGTCTGAAATTTACAGCTGTCCGAGGCGTGTTTTTTCATTTTCTGTCTCGGTGGAACACGTGAAAGGAACATTCTTCATCTATTTCGTAAGGCGCCCATCAAAATCTGGGAGGCGTTGTATTATTATTAACTGTTTCTGATAGCCGGCGCCCTTTTTACTGCCAGCGATTTTATTAGATCCTCCGAGGTATACTGTCTTCTTCGTGAATTCGTATATGAGATGAATGATTTAACCTAAATTATTTACTGAATGTTAATAAAACATTCGAAGAGAGAATTATTCATAAATGATTGTGATGAGTGAAACAGAAGGCAAAACTGTCAATGAAATTGACTTTTGAAATACAAAGTCCCAAGAGAATAGACAAGATCGAAAATGAAGAATATAACATCCTAGCAATACATTCAGACCATTTATCTTTCTTTTTTTATTATTACTACTATTATCCTTGATTTGATGTAAATAATTTTATATAGTAAGATATATGGCTGCTCATGGGGAACACATGGGGCATTAAGTTGATTTTTTTCTTATCAAATTTTCTTATTTACAAAATACTCGTTTTTTTTTTATCTAAAAACGAAAAAAAATAACATAACTTTAAATTACAAATATTGTAAGTTACAATAAAAATTTAATCAGTTGATTCAGATATTGATTTTTGGACGCTTTGATAATCGTTTCAGAGAGCTCGATTATTAAATAGTTGCGATCTATTCTCTTATTAGTAAATCGCGATTCCCAAACCATTGGTCTTTATAAAAGTGGTATGAATTATCTAGACCAGACCAAACAACTTAAAAAAAAAAGGCAAATTAACTTATTATTAAGAAACCTTATAATAATAATAATAATATAATTATTATTATTATAAGGTTTCTCTAAACGTTAACGGAATGATAAAACTATAATTGTATAGTTATTATTAATGAGGGCTTAGCCAGTGGAGGGAGGAGAAGTCCTTTCTTACAACTTACAAACTATTTCTTCCTTGCAGGTGATGAAAATAATTGGTAACAGATCCATAATAAGTCAATTTATTTATGATAGGAACAACTTAAACCAAAAATAATTAACACAATTTCTCATAAAATAATCAAAGATCGTTTCTACTCTATTCTATTCTTCAGTCTACTTCACAACTCTCGATCTTTATAAACTCCCTCTTAAAAAAATTATTAACTCCAACACTTGTTTTTAACTATTATTATTTAATCATTTTGTCAACTGTGACAATATACAATGAAATTACAAGGTGATATTAAAAATCTACGATGTGTTCTTAAGGCCACACGATAGACGTGAAAAATCAACAAGCCGTGATTAATATTATGCAATATATTGAAGAGAAGATTAGTTGAGTTGATCAGTCAAAAAAAAAGGTAAAAATAAATAGGTATATTAATTTTTGCCGACGTTTTGGTCCAAAGTTTGCCGCCATCTTTAGATTTGGTGTTGCGGAAATTTTACCTATCTTTGACCAGCTCTGATGCTGGCCTGAACTTTGGGCCGAACTTCGCCAAAAATAAATATACTTATTTATTTTTTTTTTTTTTTATTTTATTTTTTTTTTTTTTATTTTTTTTTTATTGATCACCTCTTTCAATCTTCTCATCAATTATTCACTACAGTCAACCATCAATCCACAATTATACAATATAAATATGTTTTTGTTATATATTTACAAAGTAATAACATTTACAGTATGTACAATTATAATTGTGTATAAACCATTTTTGTTCAAAATTTACTCTTCAAAAATGTAATAAAAAACATGACATTATAAAATTGTAAATATATAATATTTTCGTAAAAAAAAAAAAGATAAGTTATTGTAAAGCACGCTCCAACTTTTTCAGAAATTCACTCCCTCTTCAAATCCGACATACTCCTTCGTTATCAAATTTTAAAACCATTTTACTAAAAAAGAAAAAAAAAATCTGAAGATAACCATGTATTATGTAACAAAATTTCATTTTTACTATTCACGTTTAACCACGAAAACATTTTATAATGCCCTACGATTTAATTTTTATTGAAATTGAATATTTAATGAATAATTAAAAATGAATAATGTAAATATTAAATGTACTTATTATACAGCATATATGTAATTTTTTTAAAATTTACAATCAATAATTATCTTTCTTTTGTTTATTTATTTTTTTTATATGAACGATTAAGAAAATATTTCTTTAAATATTTTTAAATAGCAGAATAAATTTTCATTTTTATTATTATTTTAATTAAAAACTCTATTATTCTACTTCGAAAATAATCACTCACAAGATAATCATGTATTATGTAACGCGATTTTATTTTTATTATTCTCGTTTTACCGTTGAGTAAGCATTTTAATTTTCTGCGGTTTAATTATTACTGAAATTGAATTTTCAATGAATAATTCTGTTTTAATTAAGTAAATATTATAATATTACATATATACATGCATACATATTATGTACTTGTCATACAACATGTATATAACTTTGGTTTATTTCTAATCATCATTTCTGTTTCTTTTCTATAGTAATTTTTATAATTGAAGAATTATGGGTACCTATTTCTCTAAATAAAAGAGGACATTTCCCTTTTTTATGATTATTATTTTGAAAGAGGTGTTTCCAACCTATTAGTGAAAACGTATGGAATTTTATTTATTTTTTCTTTACCGTTCTGTTTTTGTTGTAAATATTTTATATAACCTAATATTCTTTTGTTTTTATTTATTCAATATTACAGGTCTTTTAGTCAGAAATAATTTTATTTTTTCATGACACACTACCTATTCTTAACTGAAATGTGCATAATTGTGCATGCAAGATGTAAAATTGTGTAATTATCACCTGAAAAAGTGTAAAAATCATCAATTTTTACATTGAAATATGATTAATTCTTGTGGTGAGTTACTTCATTAAATTAATATGTTATGAAAAGAAAAGTAACTTGAAGTTATAATTGTGTTTTTTAAGACAGATTGTAATATTTTTCAATAAATAAGTTTAAAAAAAATTATAATTGCAACATTGAAAATCAAATTCTTAATAATTTAAAGAAATCTTTATAAACGCACATCAGTACTTGAGCTTTTCAATTTTCTAAATATTTCACACTATATTACCTTGATGTTTGTCACTAAAAAAAGTAGTTTTGGACTTATGCTATTAAAAAAAAAATTAATTCTTTAATAGAAATATTTTTCATACCTGATTTACAATGAGCGTCTATCTGCGATTTCCTGTCAAACTCGAATGATTTTTCACAAGGCGTACAGAAGACAACTTTCCGGTCAAATTTCGACTCATGAATAAATTGAGATACAGAATTTAATTTTTGTCTAGAGACTAGATCCTAGTTTTGGCATTATTCTTTTTTTTTTTTTTAATGATAATAAAATTGCTAAAATTCACTTCAAAGCCAAACATAAAAAAATACTAAAGAGCTGAGGAATGAGTGAGAATTAAAGTCGAAATGGTAACAATAAATATCTTTCTAACAAAACAGCTTAACCAAGAAAAGCTCTTTTTTATTGTTCTTCAATAATTCAAATCTCTTATTTTTATTTTTTTTATATGTTGCAATAAAGAATATTTACTAGTAAAACCGTGTTAAAAAAATGCCAAAGTTTTTGAAGAACTCTTTTTTTTTTTTTGCTTCTAACAACTTATCTCCTTGAATACTCAAAAACGACCGAAAGAAAAAAAAAATGAAATGATATAGGCGTTTAGACAAATGAGCGCATTATGTCTTGCGAAACAGGTGACAAATATTGAAGTCTAACATTACACGAGATAGGACTAAGCTGTGGCAGTGTCCCCAATTAGTCAAGGAGCGATACCTCCCACAGCCCGCGGGCTCGTATCCTCCAACAGATTAATGGAGTTCTCTTCTACCATCTTTAGGGGAAATGTTCAACCCTATTCCACATCCTCATGAGAGCTATATCTCATTTCCCACGAGCTCTCATAAATAACAATGAAGTATAAAAAATTCTACTCCGGTACCCGGGACAAGTGAATCTCGCTCAAGATACCGCTCCGTACCAAACGAATATGAGTCGTCCTAACCGTTTCATGAATAGAATTTGAATTATAATTCCGTCTAGTTATCCTTCATGTTTTCGGCTAAATGGGGAGCTTAGCTGAATTTAAAACGTAAACCGGGATTTCGGGATGATACCATTACAAAGGAACATGTATATAAACATGTTGCATGTCACAATTACCGTTGAAAAAACATGATGTGCCCCACTTCAACTATCTTTTTTATTACGATTATTTTTTTAATGTTCTATTCGCGTTGTCATGAACTCAAAATAGAATAAGAAGAACAAATTATCCTTAATAAATTCGTAATAATCAAAATAAATATAAAAAATTAAATAGGGTACGTTTAAATATAATTCTAGATAGATAGATAAAAAAATAACTTATTCTGGGACACAGACCCTTGAGAATAACAAAATAGAACAAAATTAAAAGATCACATCTGGCCTAAATAAAGTCAATAGAAAAAAGAAATAATGTAAAGAAAATATAAGTTAAACATTGTATATAAAAAACAAACGAAACTATTAACACTATGACGAGACACTTAAAGCTATTTGCACTGATAGACCAATATACACTTTTAAGAAAACAATAAAGAAAAAAATATATATATTCCTTAATCCTTAGTAAAATACTCAGTACTCCTTACTTTGTTACTAATAAAATCATCTATAATGACCTTAATATTCCTTGTGTTTCCGATCTGGCTCAATCCAGATACCTATCCTTCCATAATAAACTTCAGAACCAAACGAACACTCTCGTTTCTAGCCTTGCTTCCTCTTCGATTCCTGATAATCCTCCGAGCCGTCTGAAAAGAAGATGGCCTCGAGATCTCCATTGTAAATTCAGTTTTAGAGTGCTACCAGTGGGGATGTTTCTCAACAAGTGTCTTCATGTTATTATATTCCTGTGATCTCATTTACTGAATGTATGTTAATTTTTAATACAGTTTTAAATATAATAAATTTAAAAAAAATTGCGCCTAACTACCAAAGCATTCCATGATAAAAAATAATGAAATGTTATTATGAGAAACCTCCCATATATTCTTTATGGATTCTGAATTTGTTCGTCACTTAAGGTTTTCTTTTATCGTAATGGACAACATATTTGAGTTAGAGCTAATATACCACACATTATTTGATATAGGATCGTGTAATGTAATTAAAATACTCATTTCTTTAATATAATTCCGAAAAACTACCGGGAAGTATTTTCAAAAAAGTGTAGTTAGGTCAGAATACATAATGTGAACTACCTTAAACTTATAAAACATCGCTCTTCCTGCTTATTAGGCCGGTGAGCTGAATAGAGGGAGAACTAAGAACTGCCTTGGAGTTAAATAATGATTCCAGCTTGGACCCTCTTTACCAAAAAGGCAGTGGCGTACCAGAATAAATGTGAGCTTTTTTAGCGAACACACCGAATAAATACGTGCTATTAATTTCAGAAATGGTACCATTGCTCTTAATAAATGGGCAGAATGGGAATGAAAAAGTCTACATATATATTAATGATAAATAGCGAGCTAACTCGGCCATTTTAAATTTAATTTTAAAGTCAGAACATTTCTACTATTTCGTATGAGATTTTTGTTTATATATAGAGTTGGTCATCGGCAACAGTAATGCCTATACTGAAGTCCAATAAAGATCCAAAACTCGTACAAAATTATAGGCCCATCTCTCTTACGTCAGTTCTCTGCAAAGTGACCGAAAAAATAATTAACCGCCGCCTTTTATGGGAATTAGAGACAAGGCATCTACTAGACAGCGAACAATGCGGATTCCGTTATACTAAATCAACAATGCACAATCTTTTTAAATTTAATTCCTTTATAAAATCTTCGTTTACTAGAAATCAGCATGTTTTCGCAGTTTTCTTAGACCTGGAAAGTGCATTTGACTCATGCTGGAGAAACAAAATTCTAAAATCCCTTCAGGATTGGGGATTCTCGGGCAATATTCTGTTTTTTATACAAAACTTTCTCAATAATCGGAATTTCAACGTTCGTGCTGGTTCGACTTTTTCAAACAAATTCGAACTACACAACGGTGTTCCGCAAGGATCTGTTCTAAGCCCAACCCTATTCAACATTGCCATTAACGATATCAAATCGTTCATACCAAAACCTGTGAATGTTGCACTATACGCTGACGACGTCCTGATTTATTACAGCTCTACCGATGTAAACTTTGGGCAATATGTTATACAAGAGTCCCTCAACAGCCTTGAAACATGGGCCGCTAGTTGTGGCTTCAGGTTTAGTCTTTCTAAATCCACTGCTATCCACTTTTGTCGAATTCGTAGATGTACCCAACCACTTACAGCACATATTGGAAATCGACCTTTGAACAAACGCGATTCAATTCGACATCTAGGAGTAATGTTGGACTCAAGACTGACGTGGAAACTACAAATCGAAACACTACTATCCAAATTGTCAAAGAAGTGCAATTTAATAAAATCACTTTCCGGTACTACTTACGGCTGCGATAGAACTTCCTTGTTGAGGTTATACAGATGTCTAATAAGGCCGATTATTGACTACGGATGCGAAGTATACGGGGATGCCTCAAAGAAAATATTAAACAAGCTAGATCCAGTACACCATTCAATGATCCGTCGAGCAACCGGAGCCTTCAGGACTAGCCCTATTAACAGTCTACTTTGGGAGGCTGATGAATGGCCGCTAGAACTACGCAGACACTTTCTTTTGTTAAAGTTTTTAGGACGCTTAAAAGTAACTACAGACTTCTTTGACTTCTCGACGTATAAATTACCAACTCGCCTTGCCAACTACCCGCCACTAATCAATACGTACACACTTCCAAAGCTGTTCAAATCAAACGTAAACCCTTTACCTCCTTGGACAAATAGTAGAACACTTTTCGATTTTTCATTAAAAAACAAAAAAAAGTTAAATAGCCCACTAGTAGCACTAAAACAACTCTTCTTAGCTCATATAAATAACTACGAAAAGTACACATGCATTTATACCGATGGGTCGAAAAAATCAGAACATGTTGGATGTTCCGTTGTTCTACCTACAGAGACCATCCGCTACTCTCTACCCTCCATTTATTCAGTCCTATCCTCCGAACTCTTTGCCATATATTTAGCGTTAGATATAATAATCAACGAAATTAACAATGACCACATTTTAATTATTAGTGATTCCTACTCAGCCCTAAAACTAATAGAAAACTTTCAATCATGCAACAACCCCATTGTCTTCCAAATTATACAAATTATTCAAATTACAAAAAAAACAATAACATTTTTGTGGGTCCCCAGTCACATAGGAATACCAGGCAATGAACTGGCTGATAGCGCCGCAAAAGAAGCATCCACCATACTTCCAGCACCAGACAATAAAATAGCGCTATACGATTACAATAACGCAATTTTGAACCAGTGTAGAGAGGCCTGGCGATATTGTTGGGCAAAGGTTCCTATCACAAACAAAATGAAAAGAATGTTTCATGACATGAATCCACTTCCAGAGATTCAAGGAAACCGACGGGAGCAGACTATCATCACACGCCTCAGAATAGGGCACACCAGGCTCACGCATGGTCATCTACTCGACGGAAGTTCGCCACCAAGATGTCCCAGCTGCGATACAGCTTTAACAATGTTTCACATCTTGGAAAATTGTCCGAGCTTAGATTCATCAAGGACCTCATATCTGCTGTTAGGATATCGACAAGCCATACAATCTGGAAATCAGAAACATCTATTCCAATTTTTGAAAAAACACAATTACTACAGACATATTTAAACAATATCATCCTCATAAACGAATTCACAACGTAAATTAGAAATAACCTATTCAGTTGTAACAACACGTTCTTTAAACAAAAATACTAACAACATACACATCCAAAATTTTACATACATAAGACATATTGAAATGTAAATCAACAATCAAGATGGTGCCTCTAACCTATAAAGTTGCACACGGCACCTAAAATATAACCAAATAAATAAATAATAAGCGGCTTTCTACACTTCAGAGGCAAGTTATCTTATTTGAAAATTTTGTAATTTGTTTCCGAATGAATTTAATACTCAAAAAAGGCAGAACTTCAGTAGAAACTTAATTCACTTTTTAATTTATGTCTAGTAGGTAGTATTTTCATAGTTTATATTTTTGGGGAAATATGGCTAATAAATGATAAAAGAGCAAAACCTCTAGGAATTACTAATTAATAAATAGTTACTAGAACAATTAATAAATTTAATAAGTCAAATATATTTTATTTTTTTAATAAAAAAAAAAGAAATAATATATATTGATGATAATTGTTTTTAATTTGTTGTAACAATATCTATTTCGATTTTATTTATTTATTTTTATAACAGAAAAATTGTATTAGTTATTAATGTATTTGAAAAGCAAAATATTTTATTTGATTATAAATACATAAGTAGTTTTATTTTTATATCATATATAATGTAATTATTAATTATCCAATAAGTTCTTATTTATAACCTTACTATTTTACTGATTCGAAATATTATATTAGTTAGGCTAGATCCTCCAGCGGAATCTTAAGTAATAATACTCGTGCAACATCCACTTTAATCTTCTATATTATTAATTTCGTTACGCTCTGTAGTAGATTGCACTTCACGAGCATCTTCATTAACAATATTAGTGCAACACTACACCTAGCGAATCCAAGTGTTGGCATGCACATGCACAGTCTTGAATTATTTTTTATTGCCATTATTACAGGATTTATTTCCTAATCCATTCCGAGTTCCGAACCCCCATTAGGCTCATTCCATTCCCGTTTTTCGACCCATAAAGATCACCGCAGACGGACATTACCGGCAGCAATATCGAAGATGCTACACACACTAAGCACCGGCCGACGCTTACAAATGATTAGCGCGAAAGATTATACGCTATTGAAGAAACCATTGAAGGGAGATTGTTAGTAATCTCTCAATTCGGAGATAATTGTCTTAGCATTTTGTGCAGCCTCACCGGCACAGGGTTCCCACCGAGTGGAGCGCTACACCCTTCGCCCCGTAATTGTCCAGATTAAGAGCTCAGTGAAGGAGTAGGTCATTACCTTTCATCTCCGTCCGTCGGGTCTTCATCAGGTGGACAAATCGGTGGGAGTGGCCAACTTGTCACTGCCGAGGCTTTGAAGGCGCAGCGCCCGACAAATTGATCCCTCAAGCGCCTTCTGTGCCATGGGGAAAGAAGTGGATGAACCTAGTCACTAATGACGGTCTACATTAGAATGAAGATCTACATTCTTTTTTTGAAAGTCTTATTTTAAGTTTTGTTATAAATCTAAAAATGATTAAATTCGATTATTTCAAATAGTCTTAGATACAGGAGGATTTGTATTCAGGAAGCTGAAGCCCCCCAAAATGGTAAAATATAACTATATTATATAAAAAAAAGTTTAAAAAAAGTTATATTGTTAGTCAGATTATAATTAATTGGAGCTTAAGAATCAATTAAACACCATTTCGTATAAGTTGTTAGTTTCTTTCTTTTTCTTCCAAAGTAATTATCATAACATATATAAAAAATCGGTTGAAGCTCCTCTTCCCCAAAATTTCACCCTAGATCCGTTAGTGGTCTTAGATAAGATATGAAGCAAAGGTGAAAAATTTGATGATGTCAAGCTCATTTGAGTTTTAATAAAAAGAGTGAATCAATGAACAGGAGAGACGTCGATCAGCGACATAAGCATCAAGAGGCTCTCTAATCGTACATTAAATGTTGTATTTTGTTAATTTTTTTATTCCATATGAAGGAAGCAATGACTATACAGAAAAATTTACTTGAGCTCTACTTTTTATTTTATTTTATTGAGTAATATAACATTCTGTCACGATATGGAGGATGGTTATAGCGAGAGAGAGTATATTCACACCTTATTTACAGAAAAAACAAATGCATAAAATAAAACAAGCAAAACAACAACTAAAAATAATCAAAAAGTTTACACAATAAATATAAATAAAATAAACTTCATTTATGCTAATCTGCAGAAGAAGGGGAATCGATTTAGGAGATGAAGAACATAAACTTAAAGAAAAATGAAGTACACATACCTTAGCTACATTTTGAGATCCAAATCCAAAATAGTGTTTAGATTGACAATATTTTTACTAGAATATATTATCATAAAATAAAGCTTAATATTGAAAGAATTTTCATTACAATAGATTTTTTTCAAATGAACAATGAGGAAAATATTTTCAAGGTTTTTTCGGGGTACGATATTTTTAGACCTAGTATCACCAACAACTTTTGCATTGAAACCGGTCACCCCACATCCATAATCTTCCCTTGGAATCTTAAACCATCTTGCCATCTTCTTGGACTTTTTTGTTATTATAGTCATATTTTTCAAATCCATTCCCAGATATGGATGATATGGGCATGTCATTAGATTTTCCTCTCTAATCCAGTCAAATGAATTATTGAATCCTCGTTTTATTATTGTAAGGATGAAGTTATACCGAGAAATTGCAAAACGTCGTTGTTGTTTTTGTAGCAGATCCCTTTATGTGTTGTTGATTCTGATAGTATACTTTTATAAATATACGAAATGGTATGGAGTGCGGTTGTAAACCATGGTATAGATGTATACCATGATGTAGTAAGGAGAAGGATGATGTAGGAAAGACCGGACTGACAGATGCGTCACAGCCATGACCCCTAGTCAAGGTGAGCCACGCATATGGCACCTGTAAACAGCCTCTTCTCTCATTTCCTTTATTTGATTACTTCAGCGTTTCTTTATTTTTTTATTTTTCTCCTATCTTGAATAAGCGATCCTTTATGCTGCTATGTTTAATACTCTGATATTTTGTCTTATTATAATGGTTCTATGGGATGGTATAGCGATTCGGTATTATTTTGGCAATCGTTCATTGAAGTAGCAAATCCTTTCCTGTTTGTAAAGTTGTAGTGATTAATATTAGGTAATCAATTTTTTTCTAATAAATATTTTTTTTTACTTTTAATATCTATCCGCACCTGTTGACGACTATTGACGATCAGCAGATGGTCTGATTAAAGTAACGAAACTGAAATGTCAGGCATTTGAAAGGATAGAACCCAGCATTACCTCTTCCCTGGCTTAAATCAATTACAATAGTTTGTTAAGGAAGGAGGTCTCTCATCCAGCTCCTTTTTATTCTCCTCCGCGTATTGAAGCCATATCTCTGATCAGTATGTTAGTAAGTCCGTGTAAATTATTGTGAAATCCTTTGTAAAAAGTTCTTATGTGTTGATCAACTGTAGGCAGGAGGAAGTCTGTATTTAGGGTTTTGTTTGTCAAAGTGCTTTAGTTATGAATCGTAATATTTTTTATTGGAATGTTTGAAGTTTCTGTAAATGGATCTTTTCCTACCTATGGAGCTATACTGTATATTTTTGAAGAATAAGTCCATATTGGTTTAAGTAAGTATAGGTATGTATTTAGTTTCTGTCTCAGTTTTGGTTTTGAATATTTGGAAAAAAGTGAGTAAAGTAGTTTGAGTCATCTATTGAGGGTCTTCCGTTTCATTTTGACACGTGGGCTTCATGCCATCCTTCTTACTTAATAACAAACCGTGTCCGTCTGAGGAATTTGGTTGTTAACGATATTAATTGTGGGCAGGTATTTCTTCGGATTGTAAATGTAATGTGTTTCGATTTATCGTGGTTTAGTCTAACTTTTCATAATTTTTACCAGTCTTGTAATTTATCTAAATGATGTTGTAACATCAATGAGGCTTGTGTAGAGTCATGATGTTTGGTAAGAATTGCTGTGTCCTCAGCACAAGTAGCAGTCAATGTCTCATTGTTAATAGGTGTGCCGTAAGTGTATACAATATATAGTAGTGCAGCCAGTACTGAACCTTGAGGTACTCCCGCCAAGACGAGACGAATAGAAGAAATTTCTGAGCCAGCCGAAATTGAGAAAAATTTATCGAAAAGGAAAGATTGAAGAATCAGGAAGTATGGGTACGGTAGTATGGACTTGAATTTAAAGAGAAGATCCTGGTGCCAAAAGGGTCGATATCATTTAAACGAAAATACTATAAGATTGATTAGCGCACGCGAATAATTCACACAGTATATTTTTCAGAATTAAGGAGGATATAATATAAAATAAATAAATGCAATGTATTATGAAGATAGGAGAAATGATTTTTTTTTCTTGGTTGGTTAAAATGGTTCATTTAAAATATAACAATAAATCGAAACAACCAATATTTGTCATTGATTTTTCCTGATTATATAATATTTTATTCCTCTCGAAATTTTTAGGCTGTGTGCCAGTACAAATGATTCAAAAAAGTAAAACTACTGATTACAAAAACTCTAGATTTTTCAATACAATCAATCTTTTGTATCAATTGATTAAGTAGAGTTTACAGCAAAAGTCTAATAATAGGTTTAATAATAAATTGGTCCAAACGTTATTAATAATAATGAATAAAGTAAATTACATATACAGTAATAATGCATATGAAAAAAAATATGCAATACCTATCTGATGGATCTTTTTTTTAAATTAACATAAACATTATAGGCTGATAGTGAATTTAATTTTAAATCAAATATATATTCATTAAACCAGAATCTTTCTTTAAGTACTTACAAAATGATTTACTTTTTTTTTTTTTTTCTTTTTTTTTTCTACCCCCCAGGAATTTCTTGATTACAAAATACAATATATATATACATAAATTTTCAATTTCCTTTTATTGCCCAAGGCATTTTAAGGTAAGAGCACTATGCACGCTGTATGAGTACTTTGCATCTGTGACCAGAGGCCTAATGATTTACTTTACAATAATTAAAATTATTTAGGAGAGAATACAATTCTTTAAACCGGGATTGAGTTCGTCTATAGCAGGCAATTATTAATTACGGAATTATTAGGTTACATCTACCGTGGGTTGATCTTAAAATCGGGAAACCCTTCAAGGGCACATCCAGCCTCTTTAAAATAATATTGTTAATTAAAGAATTAATTAAGGAGTAAAAATCAATTGGTTTGAACGTTATCTGGGTCAAATCACCTCCTCGCACACCCGTTGACTAAGAAAGAGTACTTATTTCCTTACAAAGTACTGAGACCAAGACTTTCCATGGGTTGTAATGGTAACGCTTTTTAAAAGTAATTAGATTTCTTATTGATTATTGTGTCGTCAATAAGATAAAGATGTATAATTTTAAATCAAAAAGATGTAGCGGTTTGATCATTTGAATACATGGATGACCATAAAGAGTTTTCATTAAACATTCCATTTGAATGTGTTTTTTTTTTTTAATTTTTTAAGTATATTTATTCAAATTCAAAAATATTTATTCAACTGTATTAGTGAACAAATAGCACAAGTAAATTTGAATTGATAACATGGCATGTACAAACTGAAGAGAAACTACCCATTGGTAGTACTAAAATTCATTTGAATATTAAAATTTACTTTATTTAATAATTAAAAAAAACAAAACCAAAATTTTTTTTTTCTCTCAAAATCTAAATCTACACCTGTCATTAATTTTTGGCAATAATATGATGATGACGAGCTTTGTAATTTTGTAAATTCGGAAAATCGTATGGTAGGCATAAGGAAGAATAATACCCGACAGCAGTTTTTTTTGTCTATAATTTCTCCCAAAATTCAGAAAAGGAGATCTCTTATCCAGCTCCTTTTCATTCTCCCCCTTATAATTAAATCAACTGTGGCCATGTCGTTTATAAGTCTATTCTTGTGTCCTTGTAGTTTAATAAGAAATCGGGAGTAAAGTGTAGGTATGTATTGGTCGATATTTGGTTGCCGTAAGTCGGTATGTAAAGTTTTGTTTCTGTACCAAGAAGCTGTTATTAGTCTTAAAATTTTGAATTGAAATTATTGCAATTTTTTTAAATGCGTCTTTTTTCCTGAACCAAAAATCCATGAGACAAATGTTCATATGGATTTGAGTCGATATGTGTATGTATTTAGTTTTTGTCTAATTTTCAATTTTAATTCAGAATAAAGGGCGTTTAGTATTTTAAGTCGCTTATTTCGTCTTTTGTTACATTTTTACCTGTGGGCATAAAAAAGTTAAAATATTTTCCTATAATTCGCATTATCAAAAAAAAAAAAATGACAAAACACACATAGGTTGTGCTTTGAACTGATTACAGTAACGACCATCTTCAAGAAGTAACGTTTCCCAGACGAAGAACAAACCGGCGGAGGAGGAAGATGTAGCGCTGCCGGGTGAAGCACGTACGTTCGAGTTTAGAATCGGCTCACGATCCTCGATGTTAGGGAACTATTTCTGCTACTAAACTAAACTACCATTTTCAATAGTAATCTGCATTCCGCAGCATCGGATTCCTCCACGAACTGTTATAAATAACAATGTAAAAGGCACCTTATCTCCTCCAGTGCTACATTAAACAGGACATAACTCAGCCCATCTTTCATCTTCCAGCGCTCTCAGCATCAAAGCGGTTAATGGTCGGTCTCGTCACTATCATGTGATATCATCTCTGATATACAATCTCATAAAGGATATATAGTTCATCAAATATTGTAAAATATTTAGATGCTAGTAGTGGTATGATTACAGCTAGTAAAAAAAAAAATTGTTTCTGTCTCATTTGGGATCGGAAGACCCTCCTAAGGCACACCCAGATACAATAAAGTAAGTAATCTTAATTAAATAATTAATTAAGGGGGAAAATTTGGTCGTGATATCGGCCCAATCACGTACCTGCACAACTGTTGGGCTTGTAACAGTTAACAGTACTTCCTCATATAGTACTTAATCCAAGACCCTTCATGGCTTGAAGTGGTATATGCTTTTTTTGTGAGTCTCATTAACCCGGCAATGGTAGTGTTCGTCAAAATGAGGTTTCTGCATCTTTCAATTAGGTTACTAGTATACCCCTTCTTCTGAAACTCTCTCCTGAGTCGCTTATTTCAAACAGTTTCTCATAGAGGATCATTTTATAATATTGTATAAAATAATTAATTAATTTATTAACACTAAACAATGCTTTGCACCGATAAATCTATGTAAAAAGTTCCTTTCTAAATGCATTTTGGCAAATTGTTAATTTTTTTTTCTTTGTTTTTTATTAATTATGTCGTTACACACACACACACACACACACACACACACACAGATATATATATATATATATATATATATTTACAACTTTTCCTTAATCGACCTTTGAGTATTAAATTTAAACTTAACTATTTAATTGGGAATAAGGTCACTTAATTATTATTTAATAAACTATTGAATGTTCATTTCTGCTGTTTATTGACGTTTCGATCCCGGTATTTTCTTTTTTTTAGTCAACCATGGGATCCTCTTCAAAGTTAGAATTTTAAAAAATAGAGCTTCGATGGTGTGTCCCTGGCCTAATCGAAGCTCTATTTTTTAAAATTCTAACTTTGAAGAGGATCCCATGGTTGACTAATAAAAAGAAAATACCGGGATCGAAACTTCAATAAACAGAAGAAATGAACATTCAATAGTTTATTAAATAATAATTAAGTGACCTTATTCCCAATTAAATAGTTAAGTTTAAATATATATATTTACATATGTAAGCATATGTTATATGATAATATTAATAATATATAATATATGAGCTATATATTGCCTATATATTCAGTGACCATACGTTTTTAACTATCCAATACTAAGGCACAATTGTTATGCGGGTTCTATTTACAACTTGGAATATTCATTTATGCAAGTGACCGTGAAGTAATTTTCCAGAAGCCTACCTCCAAGTTGACTTAATAATGTTCTGTCAACAATGTTTAGAAATATTTGTAATGCCATTTCCTACAAACAAAAATAGATCATATCTGAAATATTAGTACAAGTGTCCTTCGAAATGTGACTTATCTGAAGAAAACTTTTAATCATACAATGCTCTAATGCCCCTTACTCAACATTGAATTCGGACTCAATTCTTTTTTTCGAAAAAAACACATTTTATGATTTTATTTTAACAAATATTACGAAGATAATTATTATATACTATTCGTAGGAATAAGAGTTTCTATCTTATTTCCTAAAATTAAAACTTGTGAATAGAGATTTCTCATATTTTGATTAAGCTTAGTTTTAATTATACAAATACAAAACATTTTACGACAGTGTAATTATTTCGAACAGATGATAAAAATAATTTTTATTTTGGAAAATTATTTACTTATGAGTATTTCAAAATAAAAAAATTGGCTCAGTTTATTTCCACTCTGATACATTCAGTCATGATTCGGTACGACAAAGCTTCTCATACCTAAGTTCCAGTTAGGTATAATTATGTTCATCTCCCATACAAGAAACAATTTTAGCGTTCTCACTCAAACAGAAATTAATAATAATTCGGTGTAATTTATTGCAGTGGGTTGTTTGCAAAGCGGAATGGTATACATATTGCGCCTGGCAGAGCAGCAACCGTACAAAAGATATTTTTCATATGTTTTTAAAAGTAATCGTTTTGATACCTAATTTTATCACATAATTCAATAATTTGAATTTTCATTTTCGAAAACTTTGTTTGTTGGAAAATCAAATTCAGGTATGAATAAATTTTGTAAAAGTATAATATATAAATTAAAATTATTCATCGAAACATTTGTTATATGTTGATAGTAAAATGTAAATATAATAATATCGCAAACAACAATATAATTTATAATTTTTATCTAGAATTCAGTAATTGAAAAAAAAAATACTAAAGTAATAGAATTCGAGTATGATTAAGGATCAAAATGATAATGTGAAGAGGGGATTTTTAAAAATGTATATATATATATATATATATATATATATATATATATATATATATATATATATATATATATATATATATATATACATATATACATTTTTAAAAATCCCCTCTTCACATTATCATTTTATATACATATATACATTATCATTATATACATATATACATTTTTAAAAATCCCCTCTTCACATTATCATTATATACATATATACATTTTTAAAAATCCCCTCTTCACATTATCATTTTGATCCTTAATCATACTCGAATTCTATTACTTTAGTATTTTTTTTTTCAGTGAGACAGCTACTGAATTCTATATATATATATATATATATATATATTAAATGAGTATGAGTTTATTTGGACCATATCGCCCGTAGGTGGTTAAAAAACTAAGTATTAAGGTTTTTAAGTTAAGCCGCAACTAGTACTAACTTAGCTAATTGCCTCAATATTTTTCCTGTTTTTTTTTTATTATTATTATTAAGCCATTAAACAAATATCCGCTGTTTCACCAGATGCGTGCATTTCTGTCTGTGCCTATCTTGGGCTAATTCTTTATAGTTATTTGCATGTAGCCCAAGAATCATCTTTGTTAATTCAATCTATCCATCTTCTTTTTGGACATCTACCTGGCCTTTTTCCATCTATTGAGGCATTTATTGTTTTGTAACTTAACCCGTTAATCTTAACATCCTTTCCTTTATATCATGAGATGTTGATTGACCAATTTCTGCAAACTGCTCTTTATCGGTATTTCATCTCTATCTGTAAGTACTCTGACCCCAGATCGTTCCGGTTATTGTGCGGAGGATTTTTTTCTATCCATATGTTTTTCTAGGGTACTGGTTAGTGTCCAGGTCTCACTGCTATCATAGCATTGTACACACTTAATTTGAGATTTTTTGTGATTTCCCTTGGAAAGGAAGAAGAAAGCTCTGTTTGCCCCTGTTATACTCTAGTCTAGTTCTGACCGTTGATCAATCATTGAGGTTATTGTGGAGCCGAGGTATAATTTTTTAAGTATAGAAGAAATATATAAGTAACAAATTAGAATAGATACATTATTAGACATGTATAATATAATTTATAAAAATATTTATTATGGTTTTAATAAATTATTAAGCGCTGGAAAAACTAACGTTTTTAGAAATGCATCATTAAAAAAGAAACGCTGAAAATGATTTCAAATGGTTTTTTATTTCCAAACAATTAAGCATAAAACAAGTAACATTTCCTTTCTAGTAATTCCAATAGATTCCAATTATTGGCCAAAACATTTTTTTTTTCATCATTCATTTGTAAAAAAAAAAATATATTATTACTTCAATAACTCATTCGAAAATCAAAAACCAACAAAAATGATACAAACTATGCAGTTGATTATATAAAAAAACATCTAGAGACCACATATTCGCTCCAAATTTTTCGATTTTACCGATTTTTGCTTTGTTTTTTAGAAAATTTCTTAGACTTTTAAATAAACATATTCTTTTATTTATTTATCTATTTATTGAGCATTTCAACCGTCTATCACTTGAACATTGGTTATAGTGAGGTAGGATAACATTTACACTATATGCACAAAAAATATAAAATAAATAGAAGAAAAAAAATAATAAATAATAATTAAAAAGTATATACAATAAATAACCTAAAAATAAGAAAATTAAAACTAAGCAAAAACACATGCATACATAAATAACCATACAAATAAAGTTTAAACTTTTTTTCCACCCCTCGTATGTCGTCTATAAGTATGTCAAGTATAAATTCAAAGGGCATCGAGAGGAAGACTTTAGTCAAGTTTCATTGAAAGCGATACATTTGATTAAGCGTTACAGTTTATTTTATATAATATGTTATATGTTATTTTAATTTCCCACGTTTGTATTATACATATCAGTATGTTTTTAGTGTTATTGTTTTATTCTTTTTCCAATATTTTTATCTTAATAAGAATTGTAAATAATTGATTTTATATATGGGCACACAGGTATTTATTCTGTATCTTTAATTTTTCTTAAAGGGACAACAGTCCCAAGATAATAAAAAAAGTATATATTTTAATTTTCATTTATAGCAACACAGGTTTTTCGACCGCCATTTTGAAAGGAAAAGGCGGATAGTAATGTAGGAGGATCATCCTTGGGTGACCTCTGACTATAAATCCAAATTTGTAAAAAATCGGTAAGAGTTTTGGAGAAAATGCGCGGACGATGGATGGACAAAAAAAAATTGTATTTGTTTTTCGAATTCTACGTATCCCGAAACGTAAAACCTCAAATTTTGAGTGAGAGGGTTAAGTTTTTGTGCTATTACAATAGTTTATTATTGAAAATAATAAACCGATATAAAACGCTTTCTTGACTAACGAATTAGTAAAAATATTAACAAAGAAAATAAAACGGTTAATATAGCGAAGGCTTTCTTAGTATCAATTTCTAAATTAATCATTAAATAACATACGAGATTTAAAATCAGTTCTCACCCTTATGTTGATTTTTCTTCTTTTTTTTTATTCACTTCCTCTGGTCAGTGTGCTTAAAAAGAACCATAACTCAGAGCTGGCTGCTCACTAACCACTAACACCGGTCCAGAACTCCAACTGTGAGAGAGGGAACATCTGTTTCACTTTCGGTTGATTAGGTAGCCCGTCGAACTGATATTTTCAGTTCCTTGGGAAGACTAATCAATCACAACTATTAACCGAGAGCCCAGTTATTAGAACTAACTACACAAACTATAAGTCAGTTCCGTTGCCAGGTGAGCAAGGCTGCTACGATTAGTCTTGCCTGTCAGGAGGTGCTAAATGAGCAGAAAGGGTTAACATATTGCCTCACTCGCTCAGCCGGATACTATCCGACTCTAATATCTGTTTTTACAATATGGTTCCAACCACTTTAATTCTCCATACGCACATATTTAATATACGTTTAACAGGTTAATGTATGGCGATATATTTGTGCTTTCTGTCAAACCAAATAAAAGGATTTAGTTCAAAACTAGCTATATCCACTTTTTAAAAATCTCGAAGCGGTATTGATTAAAATAGTTATAATTCAATATAAAAATGTAGTTAGGTTTACCAAACTATTATATTATTTTCTTTGTAAACAAACAGTTCAAAACTCTTTAAAACAGATAAAGCTAAAATAGGGAGCCATTACGTTTATATAATTAGCAAATTAAATATATAAAAATAAATAAAACTGGTTGGAATTTGACCCTTCGTTTAAGCTTTCTGTAGCTCACTAGGCTCTCCCTAGAGGATTGCACAATATAATTAAGGAAGCAAGCTAGTTTCGACTTTTCTACATATCAAGGGTGATAAATATTCAGTACGCAGTCATTATAATTTTTTTATTTTATTTTGTTATAGTGACTGCGTCCTGAATGTTTATTACCCATAATATGATTAAGGTAAATAAATTCATTACAAAAACTTGCTACTTACATAAAATTAATAATAATACAACACATAAAATTATTGCATTTTAGGGATGAATCATAAAAATATAATACAAAAATATTTTTAAAAAATAAGGTGATAGAAGGATAAGATATTGGTAAGATTGACAAATCTGTTATTGGTGTTTTAAGTTATGTAAAAAAATATTCTAACGGTCACTGGTGGATCCAGGATTTAATTTTGGAGGGGGTTTCCAGCCCGGAAGCTTTTTTTTTTAAAATATATAACTATAATTACTTTGGAAAAACAGAAAGATGCTATCTGTATGAAATGGTGTTTAAGTGATACTTGAAGTCCTATTAAATGTAATTAAACGAGCAATAATACTTTAAGACATACTTTTTACCATAAAACATGGTTACATTTTACCATTTTGGGAGAGGGGGGGAGGCTTCAGCCCGAAATACCCTTCCTCCCCACCGTAGATCCGCCTGTGGTAATGGTAATATAAAAATGCAAATAACAAAATTTTTTTCTAATTTCTACGCTGAAGACGGGATAGTAGAGTGTCCCGAAACGTGATAAAATAAAGAAAACAATTGTTGGGAGATTAAAGCTGTTACTTATTTTTTATTAATATAGTTCAAAACTTGGTTTGTAGTTCTAAAACTCTAGAACTTTAGGACCTTTAAGAACCATTAAAGAAACCAAAAAGAACTTCGGGCCGTTGGTCTATCTGTGCAAACGAGTCACGATCGTTTCTTCAATGTCTGGACTGATTTTGTTTTGTTGGGTTTGATGTCTATAACATCAAAAAAAAAAAGAATAAAATAAGAAATATTTTAATACGGCTGTATTAGCAAACCTATGTTGTAAACAATATTTTGACCAATTTTATCTTGAATTTTTTGTAACTTGATTGTTTGCACCTAGATATTTAAAAGTCATCGGGATTTGTACTCGTAATCTTTATTTTATTAGGTTGCCGGGCAACGCGTGTTTTGCACAAGCGTTAATTTGCGCTTGTTAGTTTGGCCTGAGGTATTAAATAAAAATAAAAAAAAATCAATGCATATTCAACTATGGTTTAGTTGTGATATTTGCTTCCAAGAAATCACTGATAAACCTCAACATGTATGTAATACAGACATGACACATGAAGCGATGTGACCAAGACTAATACTGGCTACTTTTCTATAAGACACCTGAGTCCAAACAATATTCAAATGCGAACATTCCCTATTCATTTATTCCTAAGCGACTGTAATTTCGCAGACTGGGTAAACAAGACGAGTCAGATAGTCTTATAAAGGCTCAGATAGATGCTAGTATGGGTGAGTTATGACCAGAGCGTAATGATGACCACACTTAGCTATGATCTACTGTGACCCAGCCAGGACCGAGTTAACACCTCCAGTCGTGACCGGGCCCTGATTTAGGAGGCTTCGTGAGGCGGTAGCGCCCTGGTCACACGGATAACTGGCTCGCCTAATAGGCCTTTAGCACTCTACAATCCTCTGATAAACAATTTAAATATGTTTATAATGTTGAATCAATCAGCCGCCTCACGCCTGGCATTCACGAGTCTTGAGAAACCTTTGATTTTCAGTTAAAGGTGAAACACGGATGCTAAACATCTCTCAAAGATCCACACTCGAAGAGAGATAAGCTATTAACAAAGGTGTTAGTAATGAGGGGGTAGAGCTGGCAACAGGTGGATTCGTGAAGTCATTATTGAAAACGTGTCAATCACGAACGGTGAATGAGTAAATAAAACTTTATATAAGCAGAATGTTAACCTATGGTCCCGATGAACCGGTGGGTAAGTCAAAAAAAGTAAATATGAGAAAAAGTAAGTATTTTCCTAGAATTGAAGTTAAATCTATTAACTTGAGTTTTGGGGCTCTAGTAAACTATCGGATTCCTCTCGTATCCTGTCCTAACAATCCAAAATCCTTCTTAAAACCCTCAATGCTTACTACTTTGTCACAAATAAAATTATCCATAACGACCTTAATGTACCACATGTTCCCGATTTAGCTCAATACCTGTCCTTCCATAATAAGCCTCTAAACCATCCCAACCCTCTTGTTTGTTATATGCAAAATTCGAAGCAATCCCTGCAGAAGGACGAATATCGGAACCCGGAGACCATAGCCGCTGCTTACGTGTTAACAGAATATATATACATGCATTAGTTCTCTAAGACTCCAAATCGGTTTTATACCGAATATAAACTCTTCTCATGCTCATATGACATTAATGGAGTATCTTTAAGTTCAGAATTTCATGGCGGGTCAGCGAATCTCACTCTCCGTTTTTATTTTTCCTTCTGAACTAAATGAATCATACATAAACAATTCACTATGCTTAAATACTGCAACAGAAGTAAGTCGATGGATCGAGACGGACTATTTATAATTTGAAGATTTTGATATGGACTTTAAGACCCAACTAAGTTCATTTGGAAGAAATCACATCCTGTTTTAAAGCCCCAAAATGCACCATAAAGGGTTTACAGCAACATCACGTTAATTTTAGTGTTGTCATAATATAAATATCGCATGTCGTCGATTAGGTTCCTGTTATTTATAGAGGTGGAGTTTATATATTATTTCTCAGAAGTATGTTTTTTTTTTTCGATATACCATATCTTCATTAATCCTGTTGTTGATCAATTAACATTACCAAATGAAAGAGAATGAATTCCTCGGTCTTATAATAAGTCGGATTAATTTATTTCCTTATTAATTTGTAATTTCTTCACCAATATACCTTGCGAAGTTTTCGTATTGCCCAACTAGTTTTTAAAAATAATATTTCTGAACGAATTAGACAATAATCTAAAAAAATCTCCTAGCTATGACCTAACGAACCAAAAAATAATTCCCGGCCATCAATTTGGATTCCGACCACTGAACTCAACCATCCATCGGTTTCTACTGGGTAATATTAGGGGAAAAAGAAAATCAACTAAATAAAAACAATATACGGCCTTGGGTGATGTTGACGAGACATATAACTTAAAGAGAAGTTGGTCGGCGATGCGGTCATTGATATATTTTCATGTCCACACAAATCATTCGATATTATCGTATTTATTGTGTGCCTACATTTATGAGCCACTTTGCAAATCTTCAGACAAGTGAATATGTGCGAAGTGGGTCAAAAATTAGCCACAGAATAAAATACAACAAGCCCATTTATTAGTGTGTTTCAACTTCATTAACCGAACTCCTGTACAAGTTATATATCCTTTAGCGTGCTTATTAAATGCCATAATAATAAAAAAAAAACATCGTAGTATTAATTGTTCTTGAGGTAGAACCAAACCTATTCTAGCCAGAGTGGGAAGGTCGGAAGTCCGCCACGAATTCGTTTTCGTCCATGGCCGGTTTCGAACCTGCTGACTTGAGAATTTTAAAGTTTAACACGTTCGGCCATCACTACCTCAATATAAATCTGAAATATCAAGAATATATATATATTATATATTTATCCTCCCTCCCCTTCCTTTCCTTTTAGGCTATACGGGGTTTCCTGGGTCACGAGAAAGAGCGGGGGTTTAATACAAGAGTTAGCCCCCAGTCGGCAACGGAACGGAAACTTTTAATTATTTTATCAATTTATATGCAATCTATCAAGTTGCTGAGCACAGCTTTAGCATGCCCGTTTATCCGGTCTCTCATTAAGAAACATCAATGGAACTTTTGATATTTTCTTTTTATTTCTTCTATTATGTATAGTCCATACTTTAAAAACCATTCCCTGACCCGAAATTATTTCCCAAACGAAAAGAGTAATTGTCAAGTAGAACATAAAATAATATAACATCTAATATCTTGCGTAAATGGAAAGCGACAGATGGAAAGTAAGATTAAGTCATTCTGCCATCTCATTTGATGGTGCACACTCATTATATTTATTTTATTTTTTTCTCAATAGACTGTTGTTTTTTTTATTAATAGAAACGTAGTGTATCGATTCTACTGTAAAAATAAGAAATAAAAAACGATTTATTAGTATATTTCTGACATCGACATCATTTGCATTATTGCAGTAAAAGTAATATAACGGCATCGTGAAACGATAAAAGAATAAATGGGACAGGTATAAAAGCTGTAAAGAGACCGTTATACCATTCCGATGGGCCTGGAAGGAGTGCAATATTGGCCGGGATCAGATAGGGAGATGCTCCCGGCCCGTATATGGCCCAGCTGTCAGAGCCGCTGATCTAATAACTATGAACTCATGATGGTCTGGATTAGCATATCCTAGGGCCGCCGTGCCAAGGCCTGGGGAAAACACCTACACCCGCCGTGGAAACCCGGGAAACTCAGGGACGGTTGCGACAGCCTTTGAGTCACTCCGGTGTCATCACCGAGGCGGGGGAAATGCAGCTCTCTATCTCGCTTGTCAATGGCCGGAAACTATGGTAGTAAATTATAAAGAAGTAATGGCTTCCAACCTGTTCCAACATTAAAGTTACCATTGGCATGACGAAATTATAAAATTACCGTAATGTAGCGGATGGATATGGGATCGGAAAACATTAATTCCAGTCTAATAGATATTGCAGCTTCCCACCAATAATTACTTATTCAAAACAGATATTCCGATAACTATTTGGTTTCTACATTTGAGGTTTTTTTTTCCTTTTGCCTGTGCCAATACAACCCATGAAGGGTCTTTGGTTCAGTACTATTTAGGAAAAATACTGTTTCTTAGTCAAGGAGGTGATTAGACTGAGATCACTATCAACCGCCCCCTTAATTCATTATTTAATTAAGGCTACCCACTTCATAGAGGCTGGGTCTGCCCCAGGAGGGTCTCCTGGTCACCACATGGATGATGAAACAAAATAAATATTCCTTCTGCCATGTGCCGGGTTTCCAACCCAGGACCTTGAGCATTGGAAGATCAGTGCCCTACCACTGAACAACTCCAATCTTCTGTATTTGAGATTAGTCGATTATTTTTTGCTTCATTAAATAACTGTTAAGAGAAATTAGCTCTGTTATTTGTACTGAATGATGACGTTGTATATTGTATTTTTTACATTGAAATATAAGTTCTAGACTCAGGTTAGTATTGTCACATGTTTGACATGTTGTTCGATGTAGGCCAAGAAGTGAATTGTCCAATTCTCGGTCTTTTAAAATTGTTTTAACAATTTAAAATTATTTAAAAATTGTTAGGGTGGTCCCTCCACGCCCAGTGGTATAATAAAAGGCCTCTGGCCATAGATGCAAAGTACGCATAGCCCTTTTACCCTAAAATGCCCTTGGGCAATAAAAGGAAATTAAAATTTTTTGTATATATGTTCATTAAGTCGTTTATATATTGTATTTTTGTATAGTAAATAAAATTCCTTGGAGATAAGAAAAAAAAAATTAAAATTGTTAATATTGTTATGTTTTATAATGTTTACACCGGATTATAACCTGAAAATTATAATCTTAAAAAAAATGATAGGCTTGAGCTCTGTTAAGAATTGTAGTTTCATTTTTATTATTCTGTTCTTTATTTTATTTTATTATTTATTCATTTTAATTTTTTCATCATTTCGAAAAAAATAAAATTAACAAATTGATTATTTTATTAAATCTGGAGAAACTGAAGAAAATTTATTGGCCTATGTTTTTTTCGCCTTTGTGTGGCGCCCTTTCCGAAATCCAGCAGACAAAGTTTTTGACAAAGTTGATGCTGAATTGAAAAAAATTAAGTTTGCAGAATATAGCAAATTTAATAGATTAAATTTCTTTAACAAATTCACCATCTGTAAACGTAAAAGATACAAAATTTACGAGAAAAGGTAGCTCATAACTCACCAATTAAGAGCACGTAGACTAGGAAACCCGCTGGACCCGCTAATACGATAGGTCTTGCCGGATAGTGATGGATAGCGTGGGCGGAGGAACTGGAACGACAGTCCAACATATATCATCTTCCTCCCGGTCCATTATCGAGAAGGAATTAGCCGAGGTCAGGATACATAATCCTTCTCTGATGAGTTACATCAGCCCTTCGATAGAGGAACATCGCCGCCATCAGCAATAGTTCATCCCATCACCGACCAGATGGAATATAAATGTACCTTTGCGCAACCCACTGGATATATTTTTCAACTGTTTCTAATACTGACCCCAATGGAAGTATCAGTTGATATTTAGAAAATAAAAGGTATTTTTCTTTTTTTTTTTTATTATGAGAAAATTAATACATTCTGCCGCATTGGAGGGCATTAATATTAGGACTACATTAAACATTCACACAATATATACACACAAATGATAACTAAAATAGAGATAAAAGAAAAAGAGTTGTGGAAAGTAAAATAAGAAAATTAACATACACAAGAAAGAAAAAAAAAAAAAAAAAAAAAAAAAGCAGACAGAAACTAAATGAAATTGAAATATATAAAAACATTTACAACTATATACAATATTTACATTTGCCCAGGAGATACCGAGTCATGCTTTGTTCCAAAATGTGGAAATCAAGGCAGAACACCAGGAGATCCTAGTGCTTCTCTCCTAGCCGCGTCACCGGTATTGCAAGCCAGTGGAGACTGATAGAGGGCACTAGAGCAACTGACGCTCAGGACTTAAGTGGAGAATCTGGCCATTGCCAGCACTCCAATATATACATATTTACAAAAGTTCGCGGGGCCACTACCGTTTTAACCTCCGGGGAGGATTGTAGGGATGGCTGGAGCTAGATAGGGATTGTGCTACAGGAGTTAGATGATGAGTGAGTTTCTGGTGAAATTTGGAAAATTTGTCTGGGATTAGGTCAATAACAAATGAGATATGAAGGTCATTATGGAGGGTTTTATTGGTTACATAGAATGGATAAAAGTATTAAGTAATACATTTTTAATATTTCCTCCTTTCAGTCTAATAAATTCAATAGTAGTTATTTCAGAACTGAGTTTATTAAAGTGTTAAGTGACGATGCAAGTTTTCGCTGCGTGGTTAAAGGTGATAATGTACTTCATCACACAAGATTCCTCATTATTATTGCAATTAGTAACTTTTCATATGCCTAATAAATATCGAGCTATAATACTTAGGACTAGTTAACAAAATTTCATAATGGATATTATTATATTTTATTCTTAACGTTGCCGAGATAGGTTTACTAAGCAGAAAAAAAATTGTAATAGAAACGCGATATTTATAAATTTATAGTAGACATGATCAGGTGAATTTGAAAGTTTTTACTAAGAAGAAAGACACTCTGAAATTAACCAACAGAAGTTACTTACGCTAAGCAGAAACATTGGTGAACTTATAAAAAATATTATTGAGCATAAGTGGAAAACTTTTTTATCATTAGAGCCCGCAGTGAGGTCAGGAAGTGCTAATGGAGGCCGCATCATTTTCTTTATATTTTACTGTTGCTATTTTACTTTATCATTAAATACAAACCCACATAAATATATTGAACATTGTATGATCATGATAATTTAGTAAGAGCCAAATATTACCCATTAATCTCAAAAGTATAATTTTGGGTTGGTCCATGTTTCAATTAGTGAAATAATTCAAAAAGTGAAATAATTCTGCTTTAGGCGAAAATTATAATACTGAACATAGTGGATTCACTTGGTGTTCAAAATGATCTTGATTTTTCTTGGCCTCTCCCGTTCCTTGAATTTTAGAACATCATAGTTCTTTAACAATACCTGGTAAAAATTAAATGTGCACACTTCGAAGTAGCCAATGCTTAACAGCACAGGAATAATTGACATCAAAATAGAGGTCAATGAAATGGTGGTGAGGCCCAGAATTATAAATAAATATGTTTTCTCTTTCTTTGTGTGTTTCAGGAGTTAAGCATTAAACAAACTTATTCTATTCATTTTCGAAACTTAATTAGTTAAATATTAATTAATTCTAGCGCAAGATTGATAAATAGTAAAAACGTTTGGGTGCCGTAGCCACGTCACGGAGGCCACATGCGGCCTCATAGCCCGCACTTCTACACCTGTGTTAAAGAGAAATATGAAAAAAAAAATCAAAATAATTTTTCTTAAATATTATATTTTAATATTATCTTTATAGTCGTGTTCTAGGAGATCTATAAAGATTTTCCTCACTCTCCTTCCATATATTTTGTTTTTGCGTATCCCTGCACCCTTTTCTAATTGAGTAATTGAGAAGTGTCTATTGGAAGGGTTAACTTTTTCTCCCACCCGCGATATTTTGTTCTTGAATTTTAGCATTTTCAAGTCTTTTTGCACCTCTATTTTTTTCAGTTTGAGGATGGAAAATTATTACGTGAATAAAGTTATTGTCAAAAATGTCCTTTTTTGGAATAACTCAATTCTTTTCGCAATATTTTTCTGCGTAAGATGTGAAAGAGACAATATAAAAAAAAAAAATCAGAGAAAAATACGATCTCAGTTTCAGAGCTCTTCTGCTCACGATTTTTTAATTATTGCCATTATTATTATTTTTAAATAGTTGTTTAGAGATTAGAAATTCAATTGCAGATGAGACGAACGGAACCCTTAACGATCAGATATTGGATTGGAATTATTCACAATTAAATATCGATAAGAAACATAGAAAGTGGACGGAAAAGGTTAATGGGACGGAAGGAACAATGCGAGGGTAGATTAATCTAGAGGTATAAGTGACGCCGATCGAATCTGTGGAAGAGGCTGCAAGCGGAGAGCTATGGAAGGCGATTCAGTCCACGATGGACTCTCGAGATTAGTCCATCCTAGCCACTAAAATATGGGGATGAGTACGAGACCACGGGGTGCATACTAAGCAGTACTACTCCACTCCCACCACTCAACCCTCATTACTTATGCTAATCTAGATATTACCGGCTATATCTGTGTACCGTTAGTCTACCGAACTGGAGGGGAAAAAGGAAGTGGTGTGAGCATGAGTGTGCCCCGGGCGGCGGTCGGCCCGCCACGATTTACGATCTGTGGGAATCGCCTATGTGGAGCGTATACCACCAACGCCTACGCCCGTCAGTGGATAATTATACGGCTGTTTAGCGAAACAGTGTCACATTACTGCAATCGCTTAGATCATATCTGCACCCATTTAATTGTCTCTGTCTGAAATATTTCCCTGTCTGGGATGGTTTCCCCCCTTAACGTATGGGATGAATATTATTAATGATTATCTGTGGTAAAGCTATAAAGACTTCTGACAAAATAGAATGATGGTATCGTCAAAAGATGAACTTAAGTCATACCCCAAACCAACTAAAAACTAGAATTACATAACATATCTTTAACTAAATATAAAAAAAATAAATATTTACGAATGCATTATCACAACACAGGGTACAAATGCCACATATCTTCAATTTTAATCATCCACATATGCATACAAGACTAAGAATAAAAAATATATTTTTAATAACTGAGGGCTATGTAGATCACTAAAAATAACAAAATAGATAGTTAAATACAAGACCGACTCCAAAAATCTGGGTACACACTATGCAAATACAGTAAATATAATTGGTTTTCTTATTTTTTTCATACATCATTCTCATGTAATAAGACTCCGAATGAATCCGACGTTGCAATTTTTTTTCAACAATGAACCTAAATATTAAAGAAAGTTGTGTGAAAATATGCTGATTTTCGAAATCGGCCTTTTTTTCAAGGAATGCAAAGAATCTTTTATTTCTTAAGTGATCACTTGGAAAAAAAATCATTAAAAGCTTTTTTATACAAATGAAAATTGTATATAAATTTATTGTATTCCACCATTATTATAAAAAAAAAATACAATTATTATAACGTTTTTCATCCCAGTTATAGACCATTTTTTCTCTCCAAATTAAATTTTTTTTGTTGAAAAAACGGGAATTAATGTTTATTGCTTTCCATAATTGTTTTGTTTTCCATAACGTTTGTTGAACCCAATTCAAATTTTAAGTTTTTTTCATTACGACTGAGATAATTAGTGATTTTCAGAAACATGTTCTACATATAAAGAATTTCTTAAAATATTTTTAAATAATTTGGTTTTTATATAAAATTGAAATAGAAAATACCGTTTTTCGCGCTTCCTGAAAAATTGTTGATATTCATTAGGATTCACTCTGGAAATAAACGACTCAATTAAAATATAATAAATACAAAATTGGCTGAGTTACAGATTATATAGCCGGATAGAGCTAATGTTGCCCAAATGACGAGTCTTGGTCTTGCAAATTCAGTCTTGGTCATGGTCTTGGTCTTGCGCAAGAGTCTCACAACAGTCTTGCAGTTACTTATTAGCTTATTACTATAGATATATTACTGTAATTTTTTAGATAGAAAAAACCTAACTAAGCCCGAATGAAAAATTAGAGGAGTTAAGTGGAAAGGTATGTTGGTTATACTAATTATTAACATATATTGAAAAATCGATTTTTTTTACAAGTACTGGTCTTGGTGTTGCAAAGTGCAAGACCAAGACCGATTTTGGGCAACACTATATAGAATTGGGCAACAAAAAATAACAAAACTAGAGCAAATGGTAAAGGAGGCTAAAGATCTAAAAGCATTAAAAAATCAAAAGATATCTATTTGTAGAATAAGACCATCATTTCATATTAGAAAAATATTTATAAAACATCAGTAGGGAAAAAAATAATAATAATTATGTAAAGACCCAATTTTGAATAGTTATATTCTTAGCTTTTATTTTTTTCTTAAACATTGAAGTTGTTAAAAAATAAATAAAAAGTTAATGATTAATAATAAGTCAACGAAACAAATCAATAAAAAACCCGTTTTCAAGGCAAAGCCCAGACAGAGACATACCTTTTTTTGCTTCTTTTTATTACGTATTTTTGTTTTAATGTTCAGTAATTGCTATTAATTATCCGAATTGAAGATTACCTTTAAAATATTTTGAACTCATTCTCGGCCTTCAAAAACGAATCTCAATGATAAACCATGATTTTTATTCATTTAAAAAATAACTTAACGATACCACAAAATTAATGGCAGTGAGAAGTGATAATTTTAATTTTACAGTCATAAGCCATTAAAAATTCGACATAATTATCCTGAATTGTGATTTAAGGCAAAATAGCGACACACACTTGATAAATTTTATTAAGTTTTATTTCAATCAATCACATATATTATGTGAAATATAACACCTAAATATACCTGGTACTAATCTATATGTTTATATACATACATCTATGTTATATGCATAAACACATTTCTATTTTATAAGATCTTGAAGTTCAGTCAATAAATACTATAGTTGGAGGCGTTTTATGACTTAATTGTTCTCAGATTCATGCCCTATAGTGAAAAACCAGATGTTTATAATTGTTTCCTAAAAGTGTACGCATTAAACGTGACCGTAAGCGTGCCAAAGCGTAGAATTGAACGCTCTCAAGTCCAGTGACAACAAGTCGTATCCGACCTGGGCGGTTTGAAAATGATTTTGTGGCGGGTCCACCGAATGGATCTCGTCCTTCCCACTCTGGTTGTAATAGGTTTGGTCGTATTTCTAGAACAATCCCATTCCTCTGCCCTTATAACACAAATGATGATGCAGAACAAGAGAAAAAAAAGAAACGAATGGAATAAACAAAATTCTCTAATTACAATAATATTGTTTCTTTTTCATTTAAGTCCTTAACTGTCTGCTCCAACAACCATAATTTTTGGACCGCTTAAAGCACTACTGGATTATGAGTACGTAAATTTACTTAGATACAAATCAAACAAAACATAATGTATAATTAATAGGAATAATAAACTCTATTTTCTGGAATATCCCTCCGTTTCTCGGATAGGACAAATCATACTGATGGTTAAAATGAATACGATACAAGGCTTATTTACACAGATCAAGGAAACGATAATATCTGCATACGAGAGCGTGTTCATGTGAGTGGGCAAGCGATTGCGCGGGCGCGGTGCTAGCTAGAGCTGTGAGAGATGAGTATTGAGAGAGAGAGAGAGAGAGAGAGAGAGAGAGAGAGAGATGAGAGAGAGAGAGAGAGAGAGAGAGAGAGAGAGAGTGAGAGAGAGAGAGAGAGAGAGAGAGAGAGTAGAGGGTGGGAGCAGGAGGGAGCGTGAGAGAGATGGAAAGAGAGCTGGGTCAGAGGTCACCCGGTACTGGCACACACACACACACTCGACCAATATTAATGGTCGGTTCCCTCTGCCAGGCCGAAAAGATATTAATTATAGAAAATATTATCCCAGGGTATGGGTGAGCTTGGGTTCGCTGTCGTTTACTTCACTTTTGGCACTGAATTTAGTGCTAGGGGAATGGATTCTTATTGCGCAACGAAGATGGGCTGAATATATCGGATATCAGCAGGGTTAAGTTTTTTTTTTTAAATTTATCTATTATAAACGGACAACATGTGGGTTGACACATAATATGTTAAAAATAGACATGACGAACGTGATACTGGCTATTATGAGAAGGCGCATGTATTTTACATAAGAAATATGGACAAGTACATGATAGACTTGAAAATAGCTCGATGAGCCGAAAGTCGTAGTAGGATTTTCAAGTGCAAAACATCGGTGTAATGTTTGCTTAAACACAATAATTAGAAACTATAAAATAAACAGAAGCAAAATAACAAATAAATAATAATCAAAAAGTATATACAATAAATTAAAAAAAATAAATTAAACATAAGGAAATTTAAAAAAGCAAAAAACACATACATACATATCAGGATTAATTAGATTTAAATAATTACTAATTAGGCTTTAGTAAATACCTGTTTTAAATTTTTGAAACTCTCAGGAGAATTAGAAAATATTTACGCAGAGGAAATTAATGTAATATATCATACAGGAGGGTAAAAAACAGGACTTCATTAAAACAAGTTTGTTTTATGTGATTGGGATTAGGTGCGTTTGGACATTTTACTATGGGAAACACAAATATTTAAATGTTCTTTTCCCCTGCCTGTGTTTTTGTTTCTTGTTTTTGATGTTTTCCATCTGCTGTCAGTAACAAGAGAAATATTTTTAAAAAGTTGAGCTTAGTGTTAATGTCGCTATTAATCAAGCGAGATAATTATGTTCCTCATGGTTCGTGAAATGATAGAATGAATCTTAAGGTTTTACTTCTCATAATACCTAGTTCTGCCAAAAGTTGAACTTTTTTTAAATCCTTGGGTATTATTTAGATAATCCTTACCTCTATCAGGTTATTTACTCTACATGTCAGGATAATAACCCCAATTAGTTTGTATGTTTTTTTCGCTAAGTTCACATGGAGTGGGGTGATAAAGAAAACCGATTTGCTATGATGGCCTTACACAAAGTTGGAAAATGAAGGTCAGAGATTTTCAACACTTTGAAACGTTTGGATATCAGCTGTATGTTCATGTACCCCACTATAAATAGATATAATGAGACCCCATCTGTATGTGACAGACTTCGACGGGGCCGTCCCCGCACTGAGAGAACGGCAAATGCAGTGAGAGCAGTGGCTACTCGAATCAGAAGAAATTCCATTCGAAAACAACACATGATGTCGCATAATAAAAAGTGAACTTGGGATGGGTGCATTCTGCAGAATGACAGGACAAAGGCTAACCACTTCCCTAAAACAAATTAGAGTGGATAGAAGCGAAGTGCTCCTTGGCCGTTTCACCAATGATCTTCATCGAAAGATTTTGTTTAGCGATGAGAAAATTTTTACAATTGAAGATAAATTAAATCGCCAAAATAATCGTGTCTACGCACACAGCTCTAAAGAAGACCAGAAAGTCATTGGAAGAATGGAAAGAGGTCATCACCCTTCCTCAGTGATGGTTTGGTGGGGAGTTTGCGTTGATGGCACCACAATGTTCCATTATTGTAAAAAAGGAGTTAAAACAGCCGCTAAAAACTATCAGGACGATATTAACCTGTTGTCAAACCTCTAAATGATACGCTGTTTGCTGGAAGTCATCGGGTTTTCCAGCAGGATTCCGCTTCAGCTCACAAGGCCATGTCAACTAAGCAGTGGCTTCAAAAGAATATTCCAGAGTTTTTCTCTGTCTCGGATTTGCCCTCAGGAAGCAATGATCTCAATCCACTAGATTATCGGTATATCGATAGGTTATGTACGTTATAAAATAGATTGTTCTGGTTACAACGTTACAATCCTGCCCAGCAGCTGTTCACAGAATAGTATTCTGAATGGATTCAACCATATTTATTGATCTTAAGTTTTCTGAACTTAATCGCTCAATATCATGAAAATGCTAGGCAATAATACTTGGAGAACATATTGATTATTTAATGTTTCTTATACAATAAAATTTATTCCAATCGAACAAATCATCAAAGATATATTTAATATGCGGCATGTTTGCATAAACCATTTCAAAGATTAAAAATTATGCAAATGAGAAGGAAAGAAGTCGCGAGGCTGCTGAGTGAAGATAAATCGACCAACTATAATAGCCCCAAGGCCGTTCTTGATACAACCCTTCCCATTTAAATATTTGTTTCTCCTGATTGGACAATTAGTCTATATAATTCCTCTGTCACAGAGATAGGCCATTTAATATCATACCAAATGATACCCTGAGGCTCTATTACTCTCCTTCCTCCTTCCAGAAGTCAATCAAGGCAACTTCTTCTGTCCTCAGGGTTTCAGGGAGGTCCTGTCAGGCTTGTCATTTTGAAGGATCTTTTTTTTATGCGTTACTCTACTTCTTCAAACATAAATTAGTACTGGAACTGGTATGCAAAAAGAGGATTAATTAGCATTAAAGTAAAACTTTATAGTTTCTATAGTTCAGTAGGAGACTAAGGCGTAGAAGATTGAATCTAGAACTGAAATATTAGAAGCTTATAGCAGGATAGGCACAGGTATAGTTCATGATCTAAAACTTGTTTTGAAATTTCAACGTTCTTAAAATGAATAATAAAAAATATTTTACTTATTCCTGTGCATGTTCATCAAGAAATAACGCTGCAGGTAATAACATAATTTGACTTTAAATTCTAGGAGTAATTATAATAAAAATGGAATTATAATAAATCATAAAGGAGTAACTTTTTAAATCTGTCAAGTTATTGAACTGAAACTAACCATATTAAACTTCTAAATTTCTGTACATATTACATTTCTATAATGAATAAATTAAAAACAATAATCTGGCAACTAGGTTCAGTATAGCTTCTTTAGCATATCAATTACTTACAAAGCTATCTATTTTTCGAGGTCTATGATTTTTCATTTGAAATAAAGTCTATATGATAAGTTGTTTTTGAAGTATGACCTTATCAAGAAAAAATCTACGCCTAAGCGAAAGCACTTGATACAATTTATATTGTACCATTTAACTATAAACATTCATTGTCCCTGAAAATTAATCAATTCGAATTAAAGGCATTAGATGTTATGTCTTTTGACGGATTCGACATTGAATTAAAATTTATTATTTAAACAAAATCATCTCATAAAACAATATCGTAAATATAATCTCCCTTTCCATATGTTTACTACCTACTACGTTTCACAGACATTATATTCTTAATAATATGGTACATTAATTCTTTAACGATAATTGATACTACATCATTTGTACAACTTTTCTTTTTTTTTTTTTGTTTCCTTCCCTTTCTTGCTTTTAAGGCTATATGGGGTATTCTCCTGTCAGGAGTGAGGGCGGGGGATTAATGGTTAAAGACTTCCCCGGTACCGGGACGCGAACTCGTGACTATTTTTTATCAATTTGTCTTGATCAGGTTGACGGGCAACGGCGATACTGTGCACACGCGTTAGCCCGTTCGGCCACCACACCCCGAGAGCACATTTATTGCGATGTTAGTTAGCTTAGATCACTCACAGTAGCAAAAACGGATCTAAGAAAAAAAAACTCTATTTTGGGGGCTTCAGCCTGAAAGCCCTTCCCCGTAGACCTGTCCTGTTTCTAACTTGCACACCATTTTCGTCTAAGAATAGAATAATCAGGTCATATAACAAGATGATACAGAGCTTTCTTCCTACTTTCACAGGTATTGAAATCCCAAAAAATCTCATATTAAAGGCGTACAATGCTATGGTAAAGCCAATTTGGAAATACCGCTGCGAGATTCGGACACTAACCAGCACTGTAAAAAATTATAAAAATATTTGAATGAAAAAACCTCCACACGATAGCAGGAGTGATCGGGGAGCTGGATCTCTCATGAATGCCTCAATAGTAAACAGAAGGCCAAAAGCAGATGGATAGATCGAATCATTAAAGATACAATAGAGCTGCGTGCAGACAACTAGAAATAAATATCCCAATATAGACCGAGATGGAGTAGGATTTTTAAGGTGGCAAAAGATCTACAAGGTCTATAATTCCAATAGAAAAAAATAATAATATTGAAAAATGACTTTCTTCTGAGACTGCATTTTAAAAATAACAGTTTAGTAAAGAAAAATTAAGAATGGATCCGAAAGTTCTTTAAACCATATCGATACTGCAAATCTTAATTATTTTTGATCCTTATAGTGTTCCTTTTATCATTTTAGATAATTTTGTATAAAAATAATTTAGTGAATTAAGTAGTCATTTTAACTCCCATGTTTCTTTAGTGGTTCTAACTCAAGGAGCACAATATGAGTAACTAAGAAAAAGGAGTGGCCATACTCCCTAATGATTAGTCAGCACTAAATTATAAAACAACTATCGGATTTGAATACAATGTAATGCGGTCCTCGTGGGGAAGAAACCAATTCAATTTACAACGGACCGTTCTGCCTATATATAGGGTATTATATGCTCGTACTAAAATTAAATTCAGAATGAAGTAATTCTAAAAAAAAATCACTTAACTATTCTTACTTCTCTTTCCTGATTTACTAAATTACTACAGTCGTAAACCAATGACTTCCTGTCCTTCAGTATCCTTTAACAAAACCTCACTTATTCCAGTTGAACAAATCCGTTACCTAGGACTCCACCTGGACAAACGTCTAACTTGGAATCCTCATACCAGACTGAAACGACAGGAAACAGCTCGACGTTTCCGACTACTTCAACACTTACTAGACAAACGATCTAACCTTCCAATTAATTATAAAAGACTCATTTACATGACTATAATAAGGCCTATTTGGACTTACGGAGTTGAGCTATGGGGCTCCACCAAACCTTCAAATTCCTCTCGTATCCAACCTTTACAATCCAAAATCCTTCGTAAAATCCTCAATGCTCCTTACTTTGTTACAAATAAAATCATCCATAATGACCTTAATGTTCCTTATGTATTAGATTCGGTCCAATCCAGATATCTGTCCTTCCATAATAAACTTCATAACCATCCCAACAATCTTGTTTCTAACCTTGCTTCCTATTCAATTCCTGATAACCCTCCGAGGCGTCTGAAAAGAAGATGGCCACGTGATCTCCTAATATAGACATATTATTAGAGTGCTACCAATGGGTGGTTTCTCAACATGTGTTTTATGTCATTATATCCATGTGCGAATTTACTAGATGTATTTTTTGTATACAGTTATAAATATCATATAAATAAATAAAATAAAACAAATTTACTACTAGATGCCCTATAGTACCATATTAAATGTAAAAAATCATATTTTCATTTTCGTTCGTTTACCATAACGGCCATTATGTGGTAAAAGGTGGAAGCTAAATGGCAACCGGCAGAAAGGAAACAGTGTTTTAAGGAGGATATCATTTTTACTAATTTATAGTTTAGATGTGTACATGTTTTATTAACGAATAATCATAGTCGAACGTTTACATTGTGCAGACTTCAACATGGTGCCGACGATATCTGAAACAATGCTCAAGTGTGTAGCGAGAACGGATAAAATAAAAATATTATTACTAATAATTATATTTAAAATGTTTGTATCATTACCGTAGCTGCCAGAGTAGTTTGGTAACTGAATAAATCGGACCACCTCTTAAACTAAAATTATTGTTTTGAACAATTGTATTTAAGATAACATTGAAATTCGTGAAATGGAATACTGTATTTATTTAGAAAAGAATATTTTAACTTTCCCATCGATGTATAAAATATTTAATTACAATTAATAAAGTTATTCAGGAGATTAAATAAATTATTTACTGCACACACTTATTTTTTACTAATTAAAAAACTACAGTGTTTGCTTAAGACCATATGTAATAAGTGAAAATATCAGCAAGGATGTTAAAAATATGAAATATAATTTTTTTTGTATATATTCACTAATTGTAAGTAATAATATATACATTATATACCTACAATTATAATTGTGTATAAACTATTGTTTATAAACTAGTGTTCTCAAAGTGGGGAAGACTGGGTTAAGGTTGTGACAGTCGTCAGATAGTGAAACTATGAAGTGATGAAAGGGATGTTGTATCTGTCGGAACGCATTTAATAGTATTGATTAACACTAGTAGAGGTCTTCATTTTTTTTTTTTTTTTTTTTAACAGACATAAATAACTATTTCTGTTCTATTATTTAAATAATTGTTGTTACATATATATACAGCAGGGGTGCTCAGAAGGAGGTTTGATGACGTGGCAAGTTGCGCTATCAAAATTTTTGAGGGGGTCATATTTCGGGAAGGTTATTAATTTTCAAAATGAAAATTTTCATTCTAAGGGACAAGGAGAAAACATGGAAGTCTAATTGTATATAATCTCCGATTTTTCTAATTCTACATTTGTTTGCTCTGTTTTTAAATAAAGGCGAGCAATAAAATATCTTGGGAGGAGAGAAGATAGGTTCTTGCGCCAGTGATCTAGCGGGAGATGGGCACCTCTGGTGTACAGATAGAGTAATGAATGTTTTTCCTCGTTAAAACTTAATTATTGGTTGTTAATTAACAGTAACTAACGTACACACATAATTTTATATTGTCGTCGCGACTTACGGATGGGTACAGTTGCGAGATATTTTTTGGATAAGGTTGTGACACAGGTAATTGTTTTTTTTTGCTTTTAGACACGCAAAAAACGCTCTAGGAAGAACGATAGTTTATTCTTACACAAATGCTTATGCCATATTAGTTATAAGCGATCAAATCGTTCTATCATGCTATTTAATAAAATAAAAGGAACTATTTTTTTTAACCTGACACTGCTGATCCTAAGCACTGTCGCGACCGTATTTGGGGTGGGGTCGGTTTTGACACTTTCTTAATACATAGGCAAGTGTACTCAATAAACAAAAACTTTCTTCTATCTAATTGGTACACTAACAAAATAAAGGAGAATTAAACGAAAACTATCTCCCATATTAACATTGATAATATATACAATTATAATTATGCATAAGTTAATCAAGATATCGTTATGAATAGTTTTTTTCTTTTTTCCTTCCAGACATTCTAACTCGACATAAAATAGAATTTTGAATCATGAATCAAGAAATGTAGAAAATTTCTCTTGCTTAAATTATACAGATCAGAATTTGACTTTTTGAGATATTTTAATCCAAATTTTCCCAAAAAATCATTTCTATGATCCATGATATAGTTGACATAGTTAAATTTTTAAACTTTAATGACGATTAAATCAACTTCGCACAAGAACTAAAAGATTAAGCCGAGGCTAATATTTAAATGAGAACAGGATAGTTTGAATACAGATGATCCAAAAATGATCTAGCTTTGGTAGTTAAGAAAACTTTTAACCTGATTTTATAGCTCTATATACATATATAGATATTATATATTCAGTATCTTTTTGCATATAAATCAGACTACGTGAGCTTCCGTTGTCCTGTTGGTCATTTCGAAGGAGTACAACCAGAATATTTTATAATCATTTCGACTTTATGTGTTTTTCAAGGAATCACGGCTTTAGTAGAGATTGAGTTTGTGATACGGACCACGTCTGTCAAAATTGAAACAATAGGTGCAATTTCATGTGATGTCGTCATCACCTTAATGAAAAAAACGTCTGCTAAGTAAGGCCAGTATATCTTCCACACCATTTTCGTTGACTGAATGATATCTATATTTCAAAATATATAATATTTCGTAGGAGTAAAAAATCTTCGGGAGAAGCCATTTTCGGAAATACAGTAATTCCTAATCATTCGCGGGTTTGATATCCCCCCCCCCCGATCAATGCCTTCTACATTTCACAGCCATTATATTATTAACAGTTATTTAAATTAATTTTAATTATTAAATAAATGGATTCAAATGAAAATGGTACTAAAAAATGTCTGAACTATTCTCCAAATTTCCTCCAAGTCTGGATCAAATTGAACGAGCCGTTTTCATACTATAGGCCTGTCAAAAAAATACTAAATCAAATAATAATTTACTAAACAGAAGTATTTTTTTTTTTTAGATTAGTGGATATAATTTGATAAAATCTATACTTACTCAATTATCTCTTAACCAATGCCTAACTGCCCTCCAAATTTGAGCCAAATCGAACAAGCTGTTAAAATTGATATGGGACCATCTAAGCCCTAATCCACACATTCCCTGAAAACTGAATTAACGGTAGCCCGCAGGTGATATGCCCATTACATCGATTTGACTACAGACCGACAGACAATGATTTCATCAAATTTGATCCTTGATGTCTGAAACGTAAAAAACGAATGGTGCTCGATTCTGAGCACAAGATTTTTTTAACCTCTCGTACGAATACAATGATTCTCAACCTTCGGTAGTGAGGAAGCAAAAAGGTGAGATTGAAGACATTTTAATTTAAACATTAATGACTTTACTAATAAGTATGTATTAAGTAACGTATGTCAAAACATTCCAACAGTTTTGGTGCATACATGTGTTCCACAACTAATTAGTAGGATAATAGGCTCCAGCTTTCTGGACTGGACCAAGACTCGATTCTTTAGAGCTCGGTAGTAAAAGGCTCGAGTTGCGGATGGAAACTTTTTCCTATATATTTATGCATTATACTTCAAAAAAATATTCACATTGTTAATATCAACAGAATATAATGTATAATGTAAATATATTTATTTAGGAATATGTACAATAATTTAATTATTTTTAAAGTTAAAGTCATCAAGATTAGAACTCTATGAGCTTTCAACTCCAGCTTTGGAGGTTCGAGGTTTAAAGGCTCTAGAGCCAAGCCTTCAAGATTCGAGCCTCTACGACTCGAGTCGAAGCTCGAGGCTTTTTTTTTTTACAACACTTACATCATCCAGGATGATCCATTCAACAAATTTATCAAGCCAATCTACCAAGTTAGCATCATTGAACTTGTTTTGAACAAGATCTTCACAAATGACCTCTAGTTCAGGCAATTAATTAAATCACGACATTAAATAGCTGCACCTCTGAATTAAAACTAAACGGAAGCTGAAGAATCGATTCCTACAAAATCTCAGGAATATTTATTTTAAGGGGTCGTCAATCCAAATGATATTTTAATCATAAGAAAGAAAGCACATCAGTTGTGACAGACCTTTCCACTAAATATGTAGTTTCGCCCTAAGGAATGAGAGGTTCTTCTACAGACAGTTCGAAGGTCCTTCAGACCCGCTGACCGCCCCATAAGGTTCAGCCGGGGAGGATAGTAACTGTTATTTGCATTGGAGCGGTACAGATTCCGGAGGGCGTTGGGAAGAGCGACGGCCACGTAGAAAGGCGATGATGACAGCGGGAGGGAGATCACGTCGACACCAGGGCTGGGGTCAAACAGGTCAAAAAGGCAGACCAACGAGATATGAAGATCCTTCGGCCTTTTATTATCCTCCGATCGAAGATGGACGTGAGGTTAGGAGCAACGGTCCATCTTTATCTGCCCCGTCTCCTCCGCCTTGTCTACATGTGATCCCGGCTCTGTCTATCGATAGCGGGTGGATGAAATAATTATTTATTTATGCACCACTTGATCCTAAAGCTTTCACATAAGCAATTATTGTCAGATTCCAAACCGGCTTGTACTATCTTGGCACTAGGAATGCCATCGATGACAATCGCAACAATAATTGGCGTACGCTAGTTAACAAGAATAATAGGATCCAATTGATAATTCGATCTTTACTCTGCAGAATATTAGGAGTTGAAGGAATTAGAGCAAAGAGAAGAACTAATTTTCAAACGTTGAATAGGAATATTAATTTGTAAAATTCATTTTTATATGAAACGGACTATTTGTGACGACTGATAGGAAGATAGAATGGATAAAGTCTTAAATGTGTCCACGAATTTTTCATAGCCAAGAAAGAAGACGAATGTAATAAGTAAACATGGAGAGACTTGGGATTGATATATATATATCCTATATATATATATATATATATATATATATATATATATATAGAGAGAGAGAGAGAGAGGATATATATATATATATATATATATATATGCACGGCATCTAGTGAAAGGGGACCAAATCACAGAATAACTAAAAATGAGTTAAAGGTGAATAAGAACCATTTATTGGTTTAGGTATCTAATGGGAAATCGAAATTGAAAAAATAATTTTTTAAACTTTTATTGAGTATTAATACAGTCTGCCACACTAAAGGGCATTGGTACTAGTGCTATATTATTCATTCACAAAATATGTACATAAGAAAGGAAAAAAAAAAAAAATATATATATATATATATAAATAAAAAGATAAAGTAATATACAAGATAATTAAAACAACGAAAAAATAATAGAAGCAAAATGCAATATTTGTATACAAATAATAATGATAAACTTAATTTTTGATCAACTTATTAAAATAAAAGCAATCATTAAGGGTAAATTGTGTTTCTGAGAAAAAATGTATTTCTTTTTAAGCTTATAGGTCTTCTTCCTTACTTTTAAATAACAAGGAAACTTTGGTATTCGTGCAACAGATTAAAAACATTTCTGTGCCTGAAATAAAAAAAATTCTCTCACTTAATTTGGCTGAAACGCTCCAACTCAAAAACCGCTCTTTCGATTCGGTTCAAATCTGGATAAACGTTAAACGTTGGAATGAAAAAACTATGCTGTATCAAGTTTATGAAACTCCATCCTTAACTTACTTTTATATATTCCCAAATATATTTTCAGAGTATCTATCTCAAAATCCGTAGGTTTGAGTTGGCTTTAAAGGGAAGTTAGGAATCGGTAGAAAAATGATGGAGTATCAATTTCAACAAATTTTAATAAGCAATTAAAATTAACTTACCTAATTAGGAATAGAATGGCTGTGAAATTTAGTTGACAGTGTGAATATATGGAGAGGGAGTTTATATTTATGCCATAGTTTTTTGCAGTTGTAATATTTTGATATATATTCGAATACGTAATTTGAATTATAATGTGTTGATCGTAAGACGGATTTTCAATGAAATTGAGTGGTGCATTTTCATTTCATGGTTCAAATTTGATTGTGTCACATTCCGTCTAGCTTTTTGGTTACGGGAAACGTTTTGTCTTGATTAGACTATACTTCAACAATAGCTTCTTCTATTATTTTATTTTTACAAACAAGAAATCATAGATATTGAAATATATGTTATTACGTAACCACTAGATTGGTGAGAAAACTATACACACCAAATGTAAAAAATATTTTCTGAAGGTCATTAACATTAACTAGAGCTTTTCTCAAAACATGTAAAGTCTAGATTGGTTACATCTATTAAAAGTTGTCCACATAAACAGAGTAATAAGGAGTGGGCGCGGAAAATTTAGGTTAGTAATATATTATCACTATTGTCTTTGTGGATATTACTTGTATAAAATATCTAATAAATAAAATGTTATCGTGCTATCTGAATAGACGAGAACGCGGTGACAACTAATATCTGTGATAACACTCACTGAAGAACAGGAGCCGGATGATGCTTCAAATAAAAGTGTTAGACAAGATCGATCCATAAGTTAAGTATTGGAAGATTCATGTTTTGCTTCAAAGGATTAGCATTAACCCATTATAGCAACAACACTGGCTAACTTGTCTCTTTAATAGTAGCCAGCGATTACCAGGGATTGTCTGTCATTGAATGGATGGGTCCATGTCATTAGGGATCCTGATGGCCGTGAAACCAAAAAAAAAAAAAATGTCCAACGTCATTATTCAAATTGGTTATCGCTTGTTCCAGTTTGCTTAATGTACATCTTAGTGTGTTGTTGATTTTGTTTTCTTCTAATGTGTGCAGGATAATTTCGGTACTGTTATTGTGTACTTATTACTTATTAATAGAAAAAAAAAAGAGACTAAACTGACCTATAACGAAAATTTAAATAACCTTCACCTGGGTATAAACGTCTAGAAATACCCATAGTGTAAATAAACGTCAAAACTCCTAAACTATATAATTAGACATTATACAATTCTTCCACTTACGACATCGCCAATCTTTTAAATAATTCACTTAAGGTTTGTAATTGTAAATATTTTATTTATCTTAACCTATAGTTATCATAATATAATCGGAAGCTTCCAAAAGCAAAGTCTCAGCTCTCTAAAATGAGGTTAACAAGTAAACAGCCGTCAGTTTTTCATAAAATTAGGCGTTATAAGGAAAGAATCAACCAAAATAACATTTATGTAAATATGTTATTATGCATATGCATATGCAACCATTGGCGGATCTACCGGGATGCTTTCGAACTGAAACCTGCACCTAATAGGTATTCGGCAAGAAATCCGATTTATCCCGAAACCGCACATTTTTGGGATATATAGGAGGACAAAAACAACTTTTAAAATATGAGAAATGTAATTTATCATCCTTTTTATAGATAGTTAGTGGCCTAGTAAATGTTCAAATTTCGTTTAAACTCCCACAGTAGAGTACGAAAGAGAGAGGTTTGAGCGAGAGAGACTTCAGTTTCACCAATTGACAAATAGTTCCAGCATTACTTAATTTATAGATTAAATCAGAGCCTTTGTGCGTTATTGCTTAAGACTGCTTTTGATAATTCAGTTAATTATATTTATTTTTCACTGGATTAATTTAGGTTCAACCAGTTTGATGTCGGTTAAACCTGCATGTAAAAATGGCTTAAATCAATTCTTTGAAATAAATAACGCTTATATGGTCGTGAGGTCTATGAGATACAATTTTGTTTTCTTTTTCTAGCATTTTTTACATTCTTTAAAGTAATATATATAGAAATTTGCGCAGCTTTGCGCTAAACACAGATTTTTTAAAAAATGATGTCAGAAAACATAAACTAAAGTTTTGGAATCAAATGTTTTTAATCTTATTAAAACGTTATGAATCATATAATAAAATTTGTACAGGTTAAAATGTCAATATTGCCTTATTTACATAAAAAATAAATGATCTTTGGAAAAGTACTCAAAAAATGATTTTTGTTTTTTTTTAGAAGAAATGCCGAAGTATATTTTCATAGCCGAAGCATATTTTCTAGACCTGATAACAATTACAATATTTCTCAAGGTCTTGACCGAATAATGTTTTTTATAGTGTTGCTTCAATAAACTAATGAGCGGAAAGTAAAGGATATAATATAGTGGATTGCGTCAACAAAATTTTGAGGGAGCACATTTTTACGGGGATATGGATTTTTGAGAAAAAATATTTTCAGACTGTGTAAACAAGGAAAGAAAAGATCTAAGGAAATAAATGGGATATGGGATATTTTAATTTCAGTTAGGGCTTCCTAACATCTAAATAAACAAAATACCTAATAAATACCTAAAATAAACACTCATAATCGCTTGGTTATGAGTGACTTCAGTCAGAGAGTATATTTCCTACGGATGTCACTCCTAGCTGTTATGAATGGCTTACAATATAAACATAAACATAAATAAAACATAAACAGATTTATTTCATCTTTAAATCCTCGGTCCCTCGACAGGGTTACTATCGCCGAAAAGAGATCCCCAGAAGTTATCCTATCTTGGTCCATATCCTGTACTCCGCATCCCATCCTCCGCGGAGACTACACCCACAGACCTCGATACCCGCAGTATTTCACCCCAGCCTTCGCCGATGTGGAGGGATTCTCCCGGTATCATGGCACGGCTACACCGCATGAATAATACATGGCTCATGTTCCCTTTGCCGGCACCTCACATTATGGTTTCGTTACAGTTTACCGTTTCTGCATTTACAGGCAATCTTTCTTCAGCGGATACTGACTGGGAGGTCTGCCAGTTGTACCATTTCCACAGTCAACGGAACTTCAGTTGATTATTTTACACGGCCAAAGGGATAGAAATTGTTGAATCACTAATTACCTGGTATTAAACAAATTGTTGGCTAGATATTTCTGCCTACTTATTATAAATTTTAGTATTTAATATTTATGAGGAGATAATATAATAGTCTGTGATACAGACCTCTTTCTATCAAATTATTTACATCCGCCAAAAACTTTGTAATAGCTTCATTTTAATAATTTGACAAAAACAGATGTCTGTAACACGGACTACAAGTTTAATAATCTAAATCATTTTTTTTTTCTTAATAATATTTACAATTGTATTAAAGAAGTACATTTAGTAAATTTGAACATATGGATATAATGATACTTGTTAACTTACTACCCAATGGTATATCTACTCTAATGATATATCTACACTAGGAAATAACGGGGCCATCTTCTTTTCACACGCCACGGAGGGTTATCAGGAATTGAAGTGGAAGCAAGGTTAGAGAGGGATGGGATGATTCTGAAGTTTATTATGGAAGGATAGGTATCTGGATTGGGCCAGATCTGAAACATAAGAAACATTAAGTTCATTATGGATGGTTTTATTTGTAACAAAGTAGGGAGCATTGAGGATTTTACGAAGGATTTTGGATTGTAAGGATTGGATACGAGAGGAATTCGGTGGTTTAGTGGAGCTCCATAGCTCAACTCCGTAAGTCCAAATAGGCCTTATTATAGTCATGTATATGAGTCTTTTGTAATTAATTGGAAGTTTGGAGGGTTTGTCTAGTAAGTGCGGAACTAATCGGAAACGTCGAGCGGTTTCTTGTCGTTTCAGTCTGGAATGAATGTAAATCATGAAGCCAAAAATAACCATTGATGTTTTTTTTGTGTTAAATTTGTTTTATAACCTTATGAATGTTAACGGTTAATATTTAAAATAAGTAGGGAGAAGTATTTAGCCCACAAATTGATTAATATCCCAGGCGGATCTACTGGAATTGGATGAAGCATTCGGACTAAATCCCCCTTCCCTCTATACATGTCTTATGAAACAAATATTAAAAAATTATCTTGAAAAGTATTATTGTTTGTGTAATTACATTTAAGATAAACGTAACAGTATAGACACTTTAAGAGAAATTTCCAACATTAATGTGAAGCATAGTTAATTAATCATGAAAAACTTAAGGAGTTCTGACAGCATATTTTGTACCAGTAATAGCCACTCAGACTTTTGGGGTAAATAGGTTCTTTCATGAAATTAAAATGGCCCAAAATAGAGGCTTCGCCGTTTAAAACTGTGAATATAGCAAACCACAGATGAATGAATAAGAATTTCAAACTTATCTCCTAAAGAAAAGTAACAAGGAAACCTCCTAGAAAAAAAAAAAAAAAAAAAAACTTGTTTTATGAAAAAATTAACTGGCAACTGCTATTGTGGCTTGATATTATTTGTTGTTCAGGCAGCACCTTCTCAAGTGTTTTAACTGAAAATCTGCTCATATTTACAATCTCTTTTTTATTTTGTATAAAGCTTATAATCTGTTAATGACTTGGAAAACCCTCTATTACTGGTAGTGTTGCCCAAAATCGGTCTTGGTCTTGCAATTTGCCAATTGTTCGTGTAATTACATTTGATATGACTTCCGTGAATCACATAAAGACCATTTCATATATGTAGTTAGTATTTTTCTTTTTTTTTCCAAAGAAGTTATCGGTATATATATAATAATATATGTGTACATATAATGTTTATTTTATCACTCACCAAAAAGAAAATGATTTGATGTAGTTATTCGTGCATCACTAACCTGAAAAAAAAATTATTAATTATTAATTTTTTTTTTTAATCTATTTTTGAATAATAATACAATCAGCCACTGCTGGAGGGCTATAAGTATTAGGGCTAAGAGTTCTCATTCATACAATATATACACATAATAGAAAAATAAATATAAATATAAAAAGTAAATAAATAATACTGATGAATAAAGTAAATAAAAGAAAAAAAAGTAAACAAATAACATAAAATAGAAACTTCTAAACACAATCATACCTATATACAATATATACATTCGCCCAGGAATCTCCGAGCCAGGCTTTTTCTCCCACATGTGGAAGGCAAAGCAAGACTCCAGGAGATCCCAGTACCACTTTTCCAGCCGCATCACTAGTATTAGAAGCCAGTGGAGACTGAAAGAGGGCACTAGAGCCACAGACGCTTAGGACATGAGTGAAGATGCTGGCCATTGCCAGGACTCCAGAAGCATATTTACAAGAGATCTCTGGGCCACTGCCGTTTTAACCTTCGTGGAGGATTGTAGGGATGAAGGGAGCTGGATAGGGATTGAGCTAGAGGATTTGGATGATGGATAAGGTTCTGGTGAAAGTTTGGATGGGATGATGTCGAGGACAAATGGGATGTTAAGGTCATGGTGTAGGGTCTTGTTCGTGACATAATATGGGGCATTGACTATTGTTCTGAGTACTTTGGACTGGAAGGATTGGATGCGTTTGATATTCGAATGTTTAGCAGTTCCCCACAGTTCAAGTCCGTAGGTCCAGATAGGTTTCAGTATGGTCTTGTAGATTAAAAGTTTATTTTCAATCGAAAGATGGGATGTCCTACTTAGTAATTTATACAGCTGGCCATATCACCGGTTAAGTTCTTGTCTTATAAGTCTGGTATGTGGGTTCCAAGTTAGTATTTAATTATTAAATTGATAACTTAAAATAGAACATTATCAAAATCATCGATGTAATATTATTTATTTATAAGTGCAAATTAATTTGCAATAATTTTATGCTAAATTAATTATATATCATTAACTATAATAAAATGTAAAAACAAATAGTGCCACTCGGTTGTATCCGCTTTATATTTGGAATTTACATTTTTAATTCAAATGGTGAATACAAGAAGTGCATCTGATTGGCTGAAGTATATCTTTAATTCATTTAAATAAACCAACGGCCCAATCACTTAAAAAAATAAATAAAGTTTATGTATCTTCAGTTTGATAGCCTCATGCTAATATTATCTTACACGAACATGGTAATATTAAATTGTAACAAAAAAAACTTATAGTACTTTATAGTACCTTAAGCCGATTTCAATATCGTTAAAAATCTTAAAGCCTCAAAGTACCTAATACTAAAATATAAAATGGCATTCTCTGAAATTATAGCGTTCAAATAAAGAAATGTTTCCGCTTTCTTTTTTCCAACTTCACGTTACCACTGACGGTTATGAATTTAATCGATTTTGACAGATTATAATGATCGCAAAAAAAATAAATGAAATTTCGTAATGCGAAAAAATAACTATAATTATTGTTGTGGTGCTTTACAGAAGCATTATTAAGCACATTATAGGCAACAACAAAAACAGATATTATTTATATTTAGATATAATTTATAAATTATAATTGATGTGATATAAATTAGAATCGTACTTCAGCTATTTTAATTTGTACGAATATTATTTTTGATATTCTCATGACCACAAGGAAGTAACTACAAAAGAGCTGAATGAGGTATACCCCTTTAAATTACTCAAATTGAGTAAGTAACGAAATCAGCTACCTTATGTCTGACATATCTTAAACATATTATTATAAAATTTGTAGGTTGTTATGGTTCTCAATGTCCAATTGATGATATAAAAAAAACGTTATTTAAATTTATTAAGAAATAAACTAAGGTTAATAATACTCCAACAAATACATTATACTCATTTTAAATTTAGCCAGAAAAAAATTAATTAATTAATTAATTTAGTTTTTTAATATTTAATCTTAATAACTATTTTCAAAACCTTCCGATTAAGTTTAGTTGTTTTAATTTTTCATTTAGTCCCATTTTAATAACTAACTATTTTGGTAAATCTTTATATGAAAATATAAATATCAGGGGTTTAAAAAAAAAAATTATTTTTATTGAAATTATAATTCAATTGAAATGATACTTTTTTTGGTAAAATTTATGGTATCAGAATTAACGTCATATATAAATAATTAATAATTAATCGAAATATTTTTTGTGTAGATATTATTAGACCAATATTACTAAATTATTATTTTCAATTATATTAGTTTTCATAACAATTCGGAATTAAGTTATTATTTCATTTATTTCTTAAACACAGGGCAGTCTTATGTTTTATCCTCCTTTTTTTTTTTTTTTTTTCGGAATGTGTCAACACGCGACGAAAAGTGATGTAAATTACAATCAGCTGTATTACTTTTGTAATAATTAGTACAAGCATAATTAGCAGTTAAAATGCTGATAAAGAACTATTTTTGAACATTAATGAGTGCGAAAACAGAGCCTTTGTGGAGCTGATAACCTTGTTCTCCTTGGCAAGGCTTATTATCTGACGGTATTGCTCCTCAATCCGCCATCGCTAATGGAACAACATAAATTATCAACCATTATCTTCGAGGCCATCGGAAAATTAATTTATTCTTTTATTTTCCCTAGCGGCTTCAGGATCGAAAAAGGAATTCAATCTAAAATGAGTTTACTGGTCGCTTACAATCCTATTTTCAGACATTCTCTTACAAAGTGTTACTTTTAAACTGTTAAGCATGATATTAGGGTAACAATGCAAATGATTGACAGGCTAGCAGTATTTGACGCCCTAGGAAATAAATCTGTCTAGACGACTTCAAGAACATATTGGAATATCCTAAGGTGTAAGTTAAGATCCTGAAGAGACCTAAGGGGCCAGAAATCAAAATTGTTTTTTTATATATTTATTGGAATTTACAACTGTATTAACTAAAATACAACATACAAATGTGAACTTGTGTAAGTAAAGACATGAAGAGGAACTACTTATTGGTAGCATTCCCATTATAATTCTACACAAGAAGCTCCTGATGCCATCTAATTTACTACATCCATCTACTAAACGCCTAAGAGGGTTTTCATAAAGCGAAGTGGATGCAAGGATGGAAAGAAGTGCATTTGGATAAGCTTCAACTTTATTATGAAAGGATAGGTATCTGGATTGGACTAAACCGGCAACATATCGTACTGATAGTGCAAAAGATCGAACGTAAAAATTGACTTATTTTACGAAAGGGCATTTATTGATTTATTAATAACAGTTCACATTTTATTTCCCTCTGCTATTTGCTATCAGTTGCAGACTACAAAATGTCACCTTTAGAACAAAGAGTATAAACATTTAAAATTGTTGCATACCACCTTTTGCACTAACAGCAGATATGTGGAGCATTAAGGTCATAGTTTTATGTGTGCCGAATTAGGGAGCATTGATTGATTGAGTATGGATACGATAGGACATAAATATGATTGTTTAGCGGAGCCCCAAAGCTCAACTTTAAAAGTCCAAATAGGTCGTATAATGGTCAAGTATATAAGTATTTGAGTAAGTTGAGAGGGTGTCAAATATTGGTGAGCTATCAATTACTTATATAGAGCAGATATAGCCAATATAGCACGGATGTCTGATATGGCACAGATAATTATGTTAAAGTCAGCAATTACACGCCCTGCAGTGAGCAGAGTAGGTCAGGACTGATACACAGAAAGAATAAAACCGCTTTCAAGGTTCCGATTGGAGAGTGGCCAGCAAACCAAAGAAGTTTCGCAAAAGTCGGACCAATTTCACGGATTTCTGAGTGTAATAATTGACTACTAAAATGAAGACATTCTCCATTCATGAACCAATTTTGCTTCATTCGTTTCTTCTTTAATGATTATTATATTCCAACAGTAATAGAATTAACTAGTTATTAAAAATAAATAAAATAAAAAATGTTAATCGATATTTTAAAACATCAGTAACTCCTATGACTAGTCACGTGTTATTAAATCCTATCGCAAGTAATAATGCAGTTATGAATTGAGTATTTTATCGGACTACCTCTTGTGTTGAAAATAGAGATATAAAGAACGTAATATGATGGCGTTGTTTCTTAAATGGGGAATTAAGGCAGTGCTTTAATTACACATATATATGACTATAAATATATATATATAATGATTTTGAAAAATACAGTGACAGCTGAACTATATGAACAGTTTCAATAGTGATAAAACTTATTTTAAACTATCGTTTCTTTATCATTATTTTTTTGTAGTAGTTCGTTAATATTATTTTTAATTTTGTAATATTGATTACTACCAGAGATTGGGCACAACGCCTGTTGGGTTTGAGCACTTAAATAAATACAATACAGTATTTAAAAATCTCTTTTATTAAAAATCTGTGATCTCTGAACACTATTATAAATGTCTTTTGAGACAGAATGTAATATTTTTCAATAAATAAGTTGAATAAATGGATTTAAATAAAAAATCTCAAATAATCTCAAATTAAGGGTGTACAATGCCATGATAAAGCCAGTTCTGATATAAGACTGCAGGACTCGGAAACCAACCAGCACTCCTGAAAGAAGTGTTGAAAGGTTTGAGGGAAAAATCATCCGCCCGATAACCGGAGAGGTCTAGAATCTGTCTAGAAAAACTGCTTACAGAAACTGATCAATCAATATCTTATAATATAAAGGCAAGAAGGTTAAGATTAGTGTTACCCAAATGCTAGACTAAGACGAGTCTTGAAAATACCTTTAAGCCTATTACTATATCGATATTTCAGTAATTTTTCAGATAGGATAAACCTAACTAAGCCTGAATGAAAAATTAGAAGAATTAAATGCAAAAGTATATTGGCAGTACCTAATCTTAACATATAGTAACTTAAATTGTCAAGTATTAGTAACTATTTTGCCTTAATTTTTCTTCAAAAATCTATTTTTCCTGTCCAGACATGGCCTTGGTCTTGCAACAGTTAGGCGGTGTAAGACCAAGACAGACTTTGGGCAACACTAGTTAAGATGGGCGGGAGCTCGAAGCAACCCATTGGAAAGCCCTAACACAACAATGAATGCCTCAATTATTGGTAAGAGAACAGTGTTAAAAACAAGAGTGATAGATCGAACCAATAAATGAGCAATAGAGCTGCATGCAGATAGCTGGAAAGATATAGCCCGAGAATGAAAGAAGGTCTGTAATAAAAAAAAAAAATAGAAATTAAAAGAATATATTTCGGCCCTATGAATTAATCTCTAAATTCGTACAATGATATCTTAATATTAATGATATTTAATAATGCCGTCTATATAGCTTCATTTTGCTAAACAATTTTTAAATATTATATTTAACACAATAATCATAACCCGGTTTCCGCACATCTATATGAAAGGTTGTTCTTGTTTCCATTATACGGTATTAGATTAAACATATACATCGTGTAGGAAACGTTAAAGATAATTGAAAAAATATTTTCCTTCATATGCATCGATGAAGTCTTTGTAATAAACAGTAAAGAGGAACTCCGTGTTTAGTACCAAACACAATTTTAGTTTTAATAGTAACAAAAACAATTTTAGTTCTTTAGTTGTTAATTTAGAACATATAATAGTTGTGTGCGATACCCGGTTTAGGTAGTGCATTAAGAGAGAAAGTTCCAATGTATCACGTCACTCTACTAATAAAAAAAAAATAAATAAATAAAATAAAATGCGGCAGACAATGAGGAACCAAAGAAACAGTGTTCTATAACCCAGCGGGAGCGGTGTGTCTCTGTTTTTGTAGAGACTATTACACCAGCTGTTTAATGGGTTTGAAGGCAGCTGGTAATGGATGACCATCTTGGAAACATAAATGTGATATATCATTTTGCTCTGTCTTAATCCGATTGGTTGGTTTCGAATAACGTATCTCACATATCGAACCTTTTCAATAAAATATTAAGGAGTCCAGGATATGACTAAGGATCGCCGGTATATGATTGTTTCTTGCCTTTAATTTTAGTCCAAACTCTCTTTTTTTTTTTTTCACTCATTGCCTTTTTGCGGTCTTATGTCCATTTCATTCCTTCTGCTCTTTTTTACTCAAAGAACCTTATTCACTATTCCCTTAAATTAATCTCTGTCTAATAATTTCTCTTCTTTTACCTCAAATCTTACTATTTTTTGCTTTATCTGTGCAGGGAACCCTTTGATGTTCTTTACTCCGGTTACTTTCTCAAATATCTTATTGTTTATCCTATCGATACTCATTCTCTTTGTGTGAACAACTATTTCAATCTCCTTTTCCTTATTGATGTTTCTAAATCTTCGACACCTTCATACAATTCTTGATTTTTTTGAGCCAGAACTCATCTCCCACCTTTCTTGGTCCATAAAAATTTTTATGTTGAAACATTTATTTTATCATTATTTAACACTGTTTTAATATAATATAGTTTAATAATATTAAAAATCGGACAACATTCATTTTCCATTCTACTTAGAGGTCATGATGTCCACCAGGTTGGTCGAATCAAAGTGACTGATTCGAAACTTTATGGATACGATTACTATTAATATTTATTTCCCCGCTGCCACTAGAAATTAATCTTGGCATTTCCACTCTAGTTAGCACGCGGCGGCAACCTCTTAAATAACCGTCCTGTTCGGTGTTGAAAAAAGAACCACAAATCCCTACTTACTGTATTAATTCCGCCACCAGTAGCAACATCTTTTTTTTTTTTTTTTTCCTCCCTACCTCGCCTTTTAGGCTATAAGGGGGTTTCCCCGGACTAGGGGTGAGGTCGGGGGATCGATGCCAAATTAAAAGAACTCCTTGGTAGCGGGACGCGAACTCCTAAATGTATTGTCTCCAAACTTTGACCATCTTAACTTATTAAATTTCTGGTAAGTCCAAGATAAAGTACCGTGTCAGTTTGAGGAATTTGGTTGTTGTCAAATATATTATTATTAAATCATCTGCTTAACAAGAATTATTTTTTACGTTTCGGCTCTAATAGGTCATTTTCAAAAATTGTTTTCTTTCAAAACAAAACAACATTAGTAATAAAAACTTTATTTATGAAAATTTTAATTAAATATGTATATAGAATACTACTCAAAGAACAATATTTGTTTAGTTGAATATAAATTTTCTTGCTGTTATTCTCCACAAATAGCCTTTTTTTCTCCCCATTTTACCAAAAAAAACATAATTTATATTTATGTCATTTATATAAACAATTTTTTTTCATAAAAACTATTTCATTTAAAATCTTTTTGGGCAAAATTTACCTATTTTTTTTAAGTTATCTATTTTTGTATAAAAACAAAAATATCAATTTGAACTTATCTTCTGAAGGTATTACAATCAATAAGAAGAAAATTTAACAAATCAACATGAACATCAGCAAAACAACTGAGAAAAGATTACAATATTTCCAAAATGGAATAATTAGAAAAATTGTAAGAGGAACCACGCTGCAGAGAAAGAAGACATTGGATATACAAGCAACACTAAATTTATCAACAATAAAAGAATTTCTCGCAAAACAAAAAAAAATAATTTTTCAAAAAATCCCAACAATTGGCAAACCCTCTTTTCAACAACTTATTACCAGCCAAAATTCTAAAACGTTGGCAACAAATCACATGAGACAGATGTTTTATTAATTTAGTCGTAAGCTCTAGAGGATAAGGTCAACTCAAGCCTGAGGTGAACCCCATCACCTTTTATATATTACAGATCACTAGCGGATCCAGGATTTAATTTTGGGGGGGGGCTTCAGCCCGAAAGCTTTTTTTTTCATAAAAGTAACGATAATTACTTTGGAAAATACGAAAGAAACTAAGTACCTATACGAACTGGTGTTTAAGTGATTCCTAAAGCCCTTTTAAATGTAATTACACGAATAATTATACTTTAAGAGATAATTTTTTAGTATTTTTTCCGATAAAACATGGTTTTATTTTACCATTTTGGGGGGGCTTCAGCCCGAAAGCCCCCACCCCCGTAGATCCGCCCGTGTTACAGATGAAGAACAAAACACTCAGAAACGATAAAAAAAATCAAAAAATACCCTTACAATGCTTTTAAGCAGTGAAAGGACTATTATAAAGAAATGAAATCAATAATAAACAATGAAAATCCAAGGATTCAAGACAAAAATAAATAAAAAGGGGCTATGAAAAAAAAAGAATCTACTGCACTATAGATACGAATACAAAACATATTTTTACTTGCATTTTACTAAAAAAAAAAATCATCAACTAAGTATTTTAATAAAAGTATTACAAATAAAATAGAATTATTTAACAAGGGAAGTCATAATGTCTCTATGCTCAAATGATTTATAAATTTCTATTTATTTAATTTGTTTTTTATTCAACAAGAATCAAATTTATCGATATTTTAATAGTAAAAGCAAACCATGGCAAAGGGCAATTAAGACTATCGTATCCCTAAGAGCTGATAGATCGGGAGATGAAGAAATGCCCTCGAGATCTAATAACAGACTGGTAAGGTCGGTTCCCACAGTCGTCAGATGTGGATCAAGTCGTGATCGGCTAAGTAGGGGCTAGTCCAGATGGATGATAGCCCCTGTGTCTCGATGGATGGTGTCTTCTCCACCCACACCTCTCAGCGTCTCGAGGGTAATTCGAGTACGTCCTGGCTACCTGCATCTGCCAACTAGAAGAAGGCAGGAGTAAGTATGTCCTACGTACCCGATGGTGAATGGTATTTAAATTAATATAAATTACAATGAATGTAACCACAGGCTGATCTACGGGAGAGCTTTGAGGCTGAAGCATCCTCCCAAAATGGTAAAACGTAACCATGTTTTATAGCAAAAAATATTAAAAAATTAAGTATTATTGCTCGCTTAATTACATTTAATAAACTTCAAGTATCACTTAGACACCATTTCATACAGGTAGTTAGTAACTTTCTGTTTTTCCAAAGTAATTATCCTTATATATATTATTATATGTGATATTAAAAAATACTTCCGGGCTAGAGTCCCCCCAAAAATTAAATCCTGGATTCGCTACTGACTGTAACTACTTCAGATTTATCAGCGAAGTTACTTAGAGTTCAATGTGAAGAATATGTATACTGGAAATAGATTGGAAAAGATAGGAAGATATTGAGAAGGTGGATTAAAGCGACAAAAGATCTAATTGTCAACATAAATTCGGTTTTTATTAGAAATTTGTGATGCTATGTCCGAACATTAACTATTCGTCAAGTTGATCTGACATAATTCAAAAGTTCTTTTCTTCTGATCATGCCATCTTTTTTCATCATTAGTCTTTTAAACAATCTATTTATTACGAACATTTTGATACGAATAAATATTATTAATAGCGAACAAATAATGAAAAAAAAAAAAAAGTTTCCTAAATTTGCAAATATTGAAATTTTACATATACAGAGTGTCTCAATTCTTAATGGCAAAACTCTGGGGGCGATCCATTTGATGCATGGACCGATTCCTAACGAAAAATGAGTTAAGACCAATTTTGTGTGGTCACGCTTTTTTTTATTGAATAAGAAGAAATTGCTCAAAAAGTGTTCAAGATAATAAAATTCTAAGTACACCATCGTAGAGAAGACTTTCTTTTGTTTGAGAAAACAGAAATTAAATTTACTAATGTCAATGATACAGAGATTTTATGGCCGTTGTACAGAGATATGCTTGTTGTGTATGGGTACTGTGACTGACAGTAGTACAGCGACCGTATAAGTCCCGTTTATCATCGACCTTAGTAAATTGATTCAAAACTGTTGACAAAAAAAAATTGTCTACTTTACGATGGTATACTTAGAATTTTATTATCTTGAACAGTTTTTGAGCGATTTCTTCTTGTTCAATAAAAACATAACCACACAAAATTGGCCTTAACTTCTTTTCCGTTCGGAATCGGCCCATGCATCAAATTTACTTTTTTGTTGAAATTTTTGTCTAGAATCACTTCTCTCTCTCTCCCCCTCCCACCGAGATTTTGGCCATCAAGGACTTAGACACCCTGTATATTTTTATGTAAGGTTTAAAGATTGTCCAAGTGATACATAACTATGATGTGTATGTAGCAGCCCAATATAATTGAGCAATACACTTTAATGATAACTAAGTGTTTCTCTCTCTTGATAATTTCTATACCAGTAGACAGTTAGCTTAGTAGCGATTTATCTGTGTTTTTCTATCAAAACATCAATAATATAATTTAGAGATAGGTATAAGGTTGACTGTTGAAATTTTAATGATGAATAATGGATAGGATGTGCAGTAAAAAAAAAAAAAGTTCAATAATTTTACAGACATTTCTACCTGAACATATGAGTAGTTAAAAAATACCAAGTAACATAAGATTTTTTTAGATATTTTTATAATTCATTTTCCATACCAAACTGAAATGACAAGAAACCGCTCGACGTTACCGATTACTTTAGCACTTACTAGACAAACGCTCTAAACTTCCAATCAATTACAAAAGACTCATATACACAACTATAATAAGGCCTATATGGACTTACAGAATTGAGTTATGGGCTCCACTAAACCATCGAATTCCTCTCGTATCCAATCCTTCAATCCAAAATCCTTCGTAAAATCCTCAATGCTCCCTACTTTGTTACAAATAAAACCATCCATAATGACCTTAATGTTTCTTATGTTTCAGATCTGGCCCAATCCAGATACCTATCCTTCCATAATAAACTTCAGAATCATCACAACCCTCTCGTTTCTAACCTTGCTTCCTCTTCAATTCCTGATAACCTTCCGAGGCTTCTGAAAAGAAGATGGCCCCTAATGTAGACATATCATCAGAATGCTACCATTGGGTAGTTTCTCAACAAATGTTTTCACGTCATTATATCCATATGTTCAAATTTACTAAATGTATTTCTTTAATACAGTTGTAAATATCATTAAGAAATAAAAAAATAATTTTTAGACCCGATGATGACCCACATACGCCTCTCAGATTTACGGTTCGGCAAACAAAACGCACTTGCATAAACTATAATCATTTCAATATTTCAATCCAAATTTTACGACTTATAACAGTAGCTCCCAGGTACGACAACAACAAAACTTTACATAACGACCAACTATAGACCAACACTTACTCTACTCTCGTTTTCATCTCAAACTACACCGACACGCAAACGAACTTACAAACGACATGGCCACGACTAACAAACTCATAAAAAAGAGCTGGATGAGAGATCTCCTCACCTAAATCAAGGAAGTTAATAATGACAAGGAAGAGGTTCTAAATGGGTGCTATCCTTCCTCATGCCAATAATGTCAATCTTTATCTTCACAACACATCGCCTGATTGTCAATACCATCACAGGTATAAATAGTTAATGAGAAAAAAAAATACAAACATTGGTAGGAACGGTAGTCGCATTATAATGAAAATTATTAGTAATATTTTGTTGGTCATGTAGCAGTCATATGTTAAAAAAAAAAATGAACTGGAAAAAAACCAAAGCCAAGATCTGATCATTGATCTTGCAAAAGGTATTCAGGAATTCAAACATAATGCGGCTGATAAAACAGAGTAGAAGGTTGTAAAAAAAAAAAACATAACGTAAAAAAGTAAGGAATATAAACCATAATAAAGGTCATTTCTTACGACCTTTAAGTGACGAAAATTGTATTTTATTAGTCCGGATCGAGAAGTGATGCATTGAATAATGTGGTTGCAAGAACATAAATTACATTAAGAGAAGTCATTTTATTTATGTTCATTTTTTTCTAATTTCTGGAGCGAATAAATTCACCCAGAAGCGATATTGATCGGAATTCAGGGAATATTCTGGCCTTATGTGATTTTTTTTTTCTTATCTAATTTACTGTTACTGAAACATACTTATATTTACAAGGAACTCAATGGAATAAAGCATTTCAAACATCCTGAAAAAAAAAAACTTGTTCAATAATTTTTTTTTTTTAATATGTTGGATCAACCATATATATATTCAATAAAAGTAGACAAAATTTAATTTTAAAATAAAAAAAGTTAACTAAAAGTAGCAATCTCTTTTGAATAACAATACTAAGTACAATTCAATTAAAATTAATAAAATGTTATTATTAGAATTAAATATCTTTATTTTTAAAATAATAAGACAAAGAATAGTACGCGTCACAGTTTGAATTGAAAACATAAATAATGTATTTTATCTAATTTCATCCAAGTTTAATATATTGGATGAAATATATTGAAATATATATATGTGTATTATTGTTTATTTGTTTATTTTTTTGTTTTCTAGTCCCTTCATCACCTTCTAAACCCTTATTGAGCGCAAAAATCTACTACATCTCATTGAAAAGTAGGCTCGAGTTCATACGTATTTAAATTTTAACAATTTACCTTTTTGAAAATTAATTCAGTCATTCATTATTTTCTTTTTTTATTTTATTTTAGCTATTCGCCTCAAATGTTATCTGGGATAGAACTAATATATCTTAAAAAATTTCGTTGGACTAGTTTATTTCAAAACTGGTGAATATTTTAGGAGAGATTTAGTTCACAACTAAACCTAGTGATCAGCATATTAATTTTACTAAGTTATAAAACCGAAATATTTCAATGAATTATATTACCTGAAAGAGGAAAAACTGTATTTACCAACTATGTTAAAAATACAAAGAGCTGTCTAGAAGAGGGTTGTGAGTCGGTAGTTTTTATGATATTCTGAATTTTTAAGAGATATATTTTAATAGGGTTATAATGTTTGGGAGGAATGGTATTTTTTTTTTATATTTTTATATTTTATATTTTTAGGTTCCTTCAAAGCTGAGAGGACAAATATGGAACAGACACAGCTAGTCTAATTTCTATAATCTATAATTCTTCCAATTTGCCTTTCACTTGCACTTTTTTTAAGGAGAGGGTGCAATACAATTTCTGAGAAGGGAATGATATGCGCCATGGATCTTACAGAGGTTGGGAACTCTTGTGTAAAAAAATAAAATATAGAGTCAATGTTGTTTCATACACTCATTCATCATATTAGGTTAAATTTAAAACACATTCAGTATACATATATTTAAACTGTACAAACGATGAACCAAGGCTATATCTAAAACCACTCTTTCAACACCCATTAAGGGGCTCTTAAGCCCATAAGGACCATGGAAGATACGGGAAAGACTTGGGCCTGAGAATACAAGAATAAATAATACAGGCGGATAAATAATATTAATAGATGTATTAGTATGCATGTAACTCTGGACCCATTAGCCAATACGTGTGAACTCGCTGGGAGATTAAGCTCCGACGAGGCGAAACTAATAAACCCAACAGCAAGCCTTATTTATACACTCAAAGCCTCGTGATTTAGTGTCCATTTGCATCCCAAAACCCCCTCCCTCTCCTCCCATACAATAATATATTCAGATAGATTTATCTACGCGACGGGGCCTTTGGCATTTTTTCGGAAGGCACAAGCCGAAAGAGTTTTATTTTTTTAAATAGTCTGTAATAGAGAGTGTTTGGTCGTTATATTTCTGTTGAGCCGGGCTACGTGAGAAGCGTACGATCTCTGCGGGGGAACACTATATCAAAGCTAGATATTGCCAGCCCCATTTCCAATAGTAATAACTCATCCCAGTTATAAAAACTCTAATAGTTATGTCCACGTGATATAATGAAGTCGTTATTTTCGGATGTAGACAGGGAATTTGTATAAATATTTGATAAAATTAGATGCTATACGAGACCATTATTTTTATAGCTGCAATTTTATAAAAACTAAATAAGCTACATCATATAATTTTATTAATTCAATTTAAAACAAATGTATATGCATGTGTATATACTTTTTTTTAATATAATGATAAAAACTATTTATTTATTATTAGGAAGGAAAAGGTCCCGGGGTGGCGGTCATAAAAAGGCTAAATAGTGGCAAAACTATTTTATTAAAGGCCAACGTTTCGACCCGACTTTGCAAGTCTTCTTCAGAGCTAGAAAGTACAAGATACAAAAAGAATTAGAGAATTGTGGAAGTTACATAATGTTTAGACAAAAAATTATAAACAGTAAGTACGTTAAAATATAAACAGAGTAAGCTAAGTAACAAGATCCTAAACTGAAGTAAATAGATTGCAACAATTGTTATAGTGTAATATATAATACATGCAAATGTGAATATACTTCTTCAGATCTACAGGAGAGAATGAAAGAAAAGGAAAAAGGATATGATAGAAAACAATAGACATAAAGGAATGTGGAGAAAGAAAAGAAAAAAGAAAACCAAAAAATATAAATATATAAAAGAAGAAGAATAAAATTAGAGACTTAATAAATACTCAATATTTATTATTAGGCAAGTATGATAAGAATAATACTACAGTGAAAAAAAAAGTTGCCATTAGAGGCTTATATAAATAAGGAAAAGAGCATAAAAATGAGTAAATAATGTTAATGAAATATTAAAAAATTGGATTATTTTTAAAGCCAATTAATTGAGTGATGCAATTTGTAATAAATAATAAATTATTTATAATTAATATAAACAGTCAATGGATAAACACAATTAAAACAAATCCTTGCGCTGGTTCCTAAACTAAGCGCTAAGCACATGGAGGGCGTTGTTTCCCAAAGTTTAGGTACCATCAATTAGCTCAGAGCTAAGTTTAAGAATTTACCCCACTTTTACTATGTAAAAATAATATTTTGAATTAAAATATGTAAAAAAATATTATTTTGTTTAGTATTATGAGTGTAGAATTCAGAGTAGACATTTTCCTCATCACTTACCACTATGACTATACTACCACTATACACTTGCAAGTTGTTCATCATATGTGATAGATGAAAAACTTTATTCTGGGACACAGTCCCGTGAAAATATCAATACTTTAAAAATATAAAACATTAAAATCAAAGAAATAGATATTATTGTAAATACCCAAGCATTAAAATTGTTAGCTGTATATGAATTTCATCACCGTTTTGACGATGTTAGCTTCAAAAAGGTTATTTCTATACTACCCCCTCCCTCCCGCCCCCCCAATGATGCCCAATGATTTAATGATGTTTTCCTTTGTTTTTCTTTTCAATAGATTTTTCAATTTTCCTATATTATAATTAATAAAGATATTTTAATTTTCACAAACCTAAACGACATATGTTAAGTATTCCATGGTAACTGTGGCACGTGGTCTTTCGGCAAATATTAGGATTCACCTAGAAAATAGTCAATTTAAGGGCTTTCAAATGAAGAACCTGACTAACCAAAGCTAACTTTTGAAAAATTTTTAGGTTGGAACAAAAATCATCTTCAAAACTCTTTATCAAATCTACTAACCTTCGGAATACGAGGGAAATTCGTTGGATCATTTTAAATAAAGAATTAATGTCAAAATATGAGTGCAGGAGTTTTTTTTCTATAACAGCTTCTTAAATTATTTAAGAATTTTATTATATTTTCATTTTTCAAATATTTAAATCTATTTGAAGATTAGTTCTAAAAGAGTTGGATAAAAAAAAATTACCCCCAACGACTAATTACAATTAAATAACATGAATGGATAGATGAAGAATTTTACAATGGTACAATAATTTTTAAACATTATTTTATTTATATAAAAATTCTAATTCTATGCCCCGAGGTAAAGTCACTATGTTTATTTTTTTAAATTAATTTAATAACTAAGAAACAAATTTTAATAGCCCAAAGTTATGGAAAATTGACTGTGAAAATACAAAAATGGATATGGTGTTTTTTACCTCCGGGAGACAGAATTATTTTTCCTCACCTGTAAAAATAATGATAAAAACATGATTAAATTGTGATAAAATATGATTTTCATATACGTTATTGTTCCACCGGATAAGCGATACATGTATTATATGATATACAAATCTTCTACCTCAACATCATATATCAGTCATTAAACCCTAAGCAAGAACTTTATCCCATCCATATTACAATGGAATACCGCCAACTAGGATAATATGAATGAAAAAACGTCACTAGCCGAAGCGAGCTATTGTCAATGGCGATAAGATCATTGAGTAGCGCACATGAATGCTATAACCAACTGCTTGAGCTTGCTACTTGCCACCGTGAATCAACATTAAATTTAATGTATTTTTTCCAGCTGATAAGGATCGACTGATCGTGTTTTTCCCTTATTCATGAGTGAGCGGTTCACGGCATCAATTCAATGATAATAGATCGTGAAGCGTTTTCTCCGCTTATCCGCTCCTTTTTAAATATTTCTCACAAGCTACTGGAAACATAGAAAGTATCTTTTTCACAAAAAGATATTAAAATTTCGACTATGGCTTGGAAATTTAGGGCATTTTTAATCGATAACGTATTTAGGAATACATAAGACTTAATAAATAAATATTTTGGCACAGTTATGTGGGAACTGTTGCTGGTGGAAGGGTATCCATTTTACGAGTGCCGTAGCGATTGAAGGTGATTAATGAGGTTAGGTTTGAGGAACGGCGTGGCTGAGATCTCTCCCACGGTGAGTTTGTGGCGGATCCTCATCAGTCTAAACCAACCATCACGATCAGTTTAACCATCACTTCTACGGGAGCAATTACCCTCAGTAACCAGTCCGATTCCTTCAGGAAATTCCATTGTCTGGAAGGGAGAGAAAAAAATTGGTCCAAAACGGTAGGAAACGGCAACTCCGGAATGTCCGATTCTCGATCACATCTCGAAACGATGAATCATTCTCTTTTAAAATTCATGTTCAATTATAAAACTTCATGTCTGAAATTATTTTTTTACAGTTTTACATTCTATCCTCATCTAATATAAACTTCCGGTTATACTCCTCAAATATGAAAGTATGCTTTCAACAAGTTCCTAAAACGACGTTTTAAAAAAATATTTTATCAGTAACGACGCTTTTAACTGATAATTAACTATAGAAAAATCAAAACATAATTTGGTGATTTGGAGTCGAATAGAATTATGTTCTGATTTCTATCTTAACCTCTTTCCAAAGAAACAAGAATATTGCTATTAAAATTTGTACATATAAGTTACGACGATTACGTAGGCAGTGGCCAAGAGATCTACTGAGCTGATTTATATTCTGTAATAGAACTCGCAATATTTAACTTAATAATTCCCCTTACTGTATTTAAACTATTTAGTGGTGGTACTTTAGACAGCTGTATATAAAAAAATTAAACTAATAAACAAGAAATAATTAATGAATATTTAATAGTTGACCGTTGCATTATAAAGAAAGGAGATGGTCCGGGGTTGCAGTCATAAATAGGCTAAATAGTGGTAAAAATATTTTATTGAAAGCCAAATATTTTATTGGCTTTCAATAAATTAGTTTTACCACTATTTAGCCTATTTATGACCGCAACCCCGGACCATCTCCTTTCTTTAAGAAATAATTAAACTAATAAAACATGGACATTGTAACAATTTATTTTTCTCTCTAATTTACTAAGTTTTGAAAAATATTAAATATGTGAAATACTCCTTGAAAATTCACAACGTCGAACAGAGTTTCAATATCAATTTTTAAAAATACACCATTATCACAAACGTCCATAGAGTGTCTGAGTTTCAGTACTTAGTAACAAACAACAGTTTTCTTGGTCAATGGTTGTGTACAACGGAGAGAATTTGATCGCTCAACCACTAGGTTTTTCCTTTTAAATAATTGTTTAATTAACAATACCCACTTAATAGTGATTGAGTATGCCCAAGAGGGGACAATCCAAGGCTGGTGTAACAGAATAAATAATTACCTGTCAAACCCGGGATTACCTGGATTAGAATCCGGGCCCTTGGGCATAGGCAGAAAAACCTTACACCTTTGGAGACAGCCCTGATGAAGGCCTGAACTTCAGGTCGAAACGTCGGCAAATGTCAAAATAAATATTATCATTTATTTTTGCCTTCTTATTTGACTGATTGCCCCAACTATTCTTTTCTTCATTATTGACGACAGTCAACCATTTACCCACAATTAAGTTTAATATACTTATTCTCTCAATATAATTAATATATTGACGATGATAGAAGCCTTTCACTTGAAATTTATTTCCTCATAAATATGTTATAATATAAATAATAATTAACATTTAATTCAAAATGCCATTGAACCTCCTAAAGGTGTCATAACAACAAAAAAAAAAAGACTATGAAAAGAGATGGGATTATAAATTGGATGACCTCCAAAGAGACAAAAGAAGTGTTTATCTTTTATAATGAGGCTCACGCCCGTTCCAATTATTTATTCATAAGTAGACATGGCTAATTAACCGAAACAAATCAGCTCTGCATATCCCAGTCCCTAGGCGAGGCGTCCCCTTATGGGTACCAACCCACAGTCCTCGATAAAATTGGCTGTCATAACTAAGACAACGTTAACTAAGCAAACGGAATCTTCCGCATTTGTATTAAATAGGTAAATAAATCTGTAATAGTGAATGATATAAGAAAAGGATTATGTGAAGTGCCATTGTGAACTCTTCTTGAAAGTATCAGTATACCATAACAAAAAAACGTCAGTTGAAGAAGTTGGTTTTATTTGTGATTTCGTGTCAGCTAAGGTAATATTGCTAGCTTTCTAGAGATGCTTTCTAGATTATACTGGGAAGTTTAATCCAAAAATAATTAGTAAACACTATATATAGGGATTTATTTATAATTCATGATTTCGAATAATTAAAATTTTTACATTTAACTCAAGGATGCACAGAAGAGGTTTGAATGGTGCAACCAACATTTTTAAGATACACCTTTTTAGTAGGTTCTGAATTTAATTGAGAGAAATATATTTACGGAGTCGTGAGATTTTTGAGGGTACCATTTTTTTACGTACCATATCAAAGAAAACTTTCAAACCAAGGAATAAAGGGAAAAACGAAACTACAGTTTTTAAAATGTTACAATCATCTGCACCACTTTTAAGAAGAGGAATGCAATAAATTTGTTGTCGAAGGGGGTGGTACCGTTATTATAACTAAGCTCCTTTTAGATAATCGGTTCTTTGAACAAGTCCGTAAGCAAATTTGTAGGGGGAAAAAATAATCCCAATGAGATTTTTAAAATGTTTACATTTAAGAATCCATATAAATAAGCCTGACAAACAAAAAAGAAATATAAATAAACATGTTTTAATCTCCTGAGCAAAATAACTTAATTCAATAGAACAACTCAGTACTTTAAAATCCTGTTCTTGAATAGAGTGATAAATAGTCAGGAAGCAATCATTATACAAATTTTTTTTGTTTGTGCCAACGTTTTTATTTGTTTAAAGTACGGTCAGTACTTGAAAACCTTCGGTGCTCTAACCAAACCCTGAAGATGACCCACATACTTGGGTTGAAACGTTGGCACAAATAAAAAAAAATTGTATAATGACTGCGTCCTGACTTTTTATTACCCACGAGACTAAGGATGATGTTTAAGTGAGGCGGGAGTTCGACGGAAGAAATGTTACGAACCCAATCCATATTGCCACGGGGATAAATCCCGTAAATAAGGTAATTTAAATAAGGAGGATTATTTATCACCCATGATATGTAGAACAGTTGACTAGCTTCTTTCTAATGTTCTTGAATAGAGTTGTTAAACTATAATCAATTTATATCCAGATATTCTGCAGTATACTAACCTAAATCTTTACTTATATATGTAGATATAATTGAAACCTCCGATACCATGAACCTTACTATTATCTGAACTGAAACTTCCTCCCAACTTCGACACGACTCTGTCCTAGTACCTACCGAGTTTCTTGCGAGATGTATAAACACTATTTTCTTTAAGAAACAACACTAATATCCATTTTTTGATATCAGTGACCATACTGCACAGCGGAAGACTAGCCCCGGCAGAACTACCCGACAGGAAGGAGACCAGAAGAAGAAGCTGGACTGACTCACGACTCCCACACACGGTATTGTTCTAGAGGCGGAGGACAATGGCCATCGACTAATTACAGAGGAAGCCCTTCCGGAAAGGGTCACCGGTACCATTGTGAGGATGACTGATTACAGAGGCAGTGAACCCTCGGAGGGGCACAATTTGGTACCGAGCGCCCACGCTGGGTCTTCCACACCCTAGTCTGTCCCGAGGTCTACTTAGAGGAGATTTATATACTCGTCTCTTTGTCTCTAGTGCCACTATATCATTCGTCATATTGTTCTCTTCTAGCAGCCAGTATCGTACTGACACACATCTCCCAACAGAAGTTTATTAATAGAAACAGTCATTCATATCTATAGCTTAAGCAACAGAACGTCGGTTTACCTGACTCGCAAACGGCGAGGTTCGAATTAATAGTACGCGGTATAGATCAAATTATCAAATTAATAATATCCGTCTAAAACTTCGTGAATGGCTTCATCTTCTCGTAACCTACCCTTTTATATTAAAGAAAAATTTCAAAACTGGGGACCTTTCTGATTAAATTAATTAATTTAATGCGGCTGAGAGAGAAGCGCTGGGATCTCTAGGAGTCTCGCCTTCCCCTCCAAACGTGGAGAAAAGGGCCCACATCGAAGCTCCCTCGGCTGTAATTATTGTAAATAAGTATGAATGTGTTTTTAATTTTTTTATTTAATACTGTCTCTTGTTTGATTTATTCTGTTATTCCAAGTTTTCTTTTCCTTTCTTTTCTTTTGTTATAATCTTGTTTTTCTTTTATTGTATATATGGTATGATTGTGTTTCATACATCCAAAATCTCAATGCCCTTAATTAAGGCAAAATTTACTTTTTTCTCAATAAAATAAATATTTTAAAAAAAATAAGGTTCTAAAACTCAAAAATACCAATTTGCTTTTCACTTCAATCATATCAGTTAAAGATATGAGTAGTAGATATCTCAGAAAACGTTGCATAAGAATTCTCATAATGATAAAACTATAAATGAGAGGTTCGATAAATTATCAGAAGCAAAAACTGACGAAAACTTTTATAATCGTAATAAATTGTGAATAATTGAAAATTCAGCAAATATATTTTCTTTACTATAATAGAGCCAAATAAAATATTGATTTTTTTTTTTTTTTTGTAAGGTTACATACTAATGGATTATAGTCCGTCGTACAGAACCCTTTTTATCGAATTGTTAACATCCGCCTGAAACTTCGTAAATAGTTCATAATTCATCTCATCGTAAGCAACAACTATTTTATTTATAAAAACTCTTGGAATTGGGGCGTTTTCAATCTGGAGGGGGGCAAACTTTGTCTATCTAAATAGGTACTAATAACTCGTAAATACACATTTGCTTTTTATTTGGATCGTCAGATAATTTGATCACTAAGTTGAGAAAAAAGTTGGCCTTCAAAAATATTGAGCCGTTTGGCCGTGACCTACACTCCCAAAATAACGACGTTATATAAGACAAACGGTCCAATGTTTTTTAGGCCATCTTTTTTAACTATTTTGTGATCAATTTATCTTACGATCCAAGTAGAAAGCAAATGAGTATTTAAGAGTTTTTAATGCCTAATTAAATAGACAAAGTTTGTCCTCTCATCAGATTAAAAACGCCCTAATTCCAAGAGTTTTCGTAAATAAAATAGTTGTAGGTTACGATGAGATGAAACTATTTACGAAGTTTAAGGCGGATGTTAATAATTCGATAAAAAGGGGTCTGTACCACGGACTATTACGAATTCAATTATTTTAGTACTATTTCCACACTCGAGTGAAATCTTGAAGAAATATGATTTGTGAACAATGCCCTCCTCAGAATGGTTCTACCTTCCTACAAACTGTCACATTAACATAATGATGAAGAATCCATCTTTAACGTGTAGCTGTATATGTTCACACCTACATTTTATGACGCAATTTCAATGGAGAGAAAATAACATTAACTGTTAATTGTTACAACCTTCATACAAGTCTCTGAATCATCCCAGTGCAGTAATAATCCTCATTATAAGTAGAGACCGAATCTTCGTGCTGTAAAAATCCGAAAAACGTGTAGCAAATATTATACAATCTATATACAATTTAATTACAATGCACTCCTAAAAACATGCAAAACCATTTTTTTTGTTTTATTAAAAACACCTGTAATGGACATAGCTAAAGAAATTGTTAATTTGTAATAATATAATTTCTTATTTGACAATCAATAAACACAACACTTAATTGCATAAGTGAGCAATTTTAAGTTATTTTAAATTTATTTGTAAGTAATAAAATATTTTATTACTTTATAAAATACAAAATACTATGAGTTCCAAACGTTAATCAAATTAGTCGGAAAAGTTAATCATAGAAGTGTAAAAATGGTTTACAAATTATTTTATATTATTAAATAAATGAGTAATAAAATAATTGATAGGATTTAATTCAGCTCACTTTCATAATTAACAACAAAATTATATTTATTTATCATTTAAATAAATATAAAAATTATTCTAAATTAATATTGTCAATGAACATTTTTAATAATTATATATTATTCATTAACCATGATTAATAATATCCTCAGTTCCGTTAACCACCTCTGGTAGCTCAGTTGGTAGAGCGGTGGACTGTAGTTGGTTAATTATGGCAGAAATCCATAGGTCGCTGGTTCAAATCCGGCCCGGAGGAAACTTTTTTTTTTTCTGTATGACACAAACCTTTTACATCCTTATAAACTTCGTATTATAAATATTTATTAAATTTATCTAAAGGGATTAAAACTAAAATTTACGAATTTATTTTTCGTGAGTCTGCATTTTTGTTTTGTTTTTTCCTCTTATATTTAATGTTATTTAAGTTATATTTTATTATATACTTTAGTTAAAATTTAAATTTCAAACACGGAGAAATACATCGTTCCGGAATGATATCATCTAACCTTTATTTTTTAAAATTATAATTTCTTGTCTAACATTTAACTAATATAAAATTGATCATTACAGATAATGTGAATGCTTTATTTTCAATTATTTCTAAAACACTTTTTTTTTATTTGTATTTATTTATCGTAGAGTCGAATTTTACAATAATTTGGTAATTTGTAAAACTTAAATTTATAATTTATTTTATTTTATAACTAATTTAATTCATTTATAATATAACTAAAAAGTGTATGAAACTCCAATATTTCAGTAGAGAGATATGGAAAATTAAAAATTAAATATAAACTTATATACAACAAAATATTGTTACAATTTGACATAAAAATAATTTCTATTTTTTTTTTGTATTAATTCCTATTTCAATAATTTATTTTTTCAAATATTATTGCAACATTTATTTAAACGTTCCCTCATAATTATCATTAATAAATACGATACAAATTTAAAACATGTATAAAATATGAACTATTCGTTTGAATAAAATAAAATTGCATTTTATTCGTTGTGTTTAATACACTTGATGATTATTCGGTTGAATAATCCTGAATCATGAATAATCATTGAATAATGAATAAATCCCATCACAAGACAAAAAGTTTGATTTAAACTTGAACCATCAAGCCCAATCAGAGCAAGTAATTAATTTTCATATTAATAAGAAAATTATAATAAAAATGCTGCAAAGTATTTTAATATCCTTAGAAAAATTATCCATTTCCAAAATAATTAAACACTCAATTCAAAATGTTTCAATGTTTATAGTAAGAGAGTTGTTTGGAGGTTGTAGTCAGTGAAATACTCAAACAATTTTTTTTCTTTATGCTGACGTTTCGGTCTAAGTTTTAGGCCATTATCAGGGCTAAGAAAAGACAAGATAACAACTTTATGATAATAAAAAAAATAAAGAAAACGTATTAATAATAAAAATATACTAATCATATAAAAAATAATACGTTATTCACTATAAAAGGAATACTAAGAAGCATATACAAATTACGTTGTATCATATAAATTAAAGTACAAAAGTACTTTATTTAATGACAAGGTATGTGAATATCTTTGTAAAATATTATCACATGCAATATATTTATAAAAAAATTATAAAATGCAATACAAATTTATATGAGCTAGACTATTGCCCCGGTGCGCCGTTCGCCATTATTAAAATATTTAAAAAAAAAATACAAAACGTATTAAAATAATCAAATTTAGTCTATTAATAAAGCAACTGTATTAGAGAAATATTGAATGAAATAAAATTATAATATTACATAATATAAAATAGCTTAAGCAATAATTTTTTTAGGGGGAAGAGGTTACGTCATTACTCGAATTATGAAAAGTGAAGCCAGAGTCTATTCTTACAAATTAAATTTTATTGTTAAGAATTTATGTAACAATGTCATTTTTTAATGTAATATTTATTTATTTTACAATTTGGACCAGTTAATTAAAAACAACGGTTACAGATAACATTTTTTTCAAAATTTACTGAATCAGAAGAGTAAAGTACACAACTTACCATTACGTCACATATCCACTACCGATTTTAGGCGTAACGTGTGAAACCGATCCGCTGCCGATACTTCCTGGTATTTGAAAGCTGTGCTACCTAGATCACAAAAGGCCATTGTCGGATCTGGTCCAGGCAGGCTCCTTCTGGAGAGCGGCCGTGGTCAGCAGGTGACGGAGTCGGCCCCTTTGAGAGCCACGGTCCATCGAGTAGCTAAGCAAGCGTGGCGGTGGCGTGGCTAGGCTTATCCTCGACACCAGGGGTCGATATAATTGGCTCAAATGTATCTCACTACCTACTTACTACAACCACTCTCTTATCCTTTGGAGGACCGATACCCCCCAATCCGGGAGCAAAGTATATCACAAAGGGGCACATCGACTGGATGATTTCAACAAGTGTGGATCGCACAACTACCCTCTGAATGACAGACCTACTTAGACCTATCACTAAAAACTAAATAAGAGATCCATGCATTTGCGGATTCCAGGTGGAGGAGGAGCTTTCGGACTTAAGCCCTGCTTCCTCCCCATATATATTATTTTTTTCATTGGTCCACAATTTTTATATATATTTTTTTCTCATTGGTTCACATTTTTTATACATGATTTATTTTATAGGTTCATTTTTTTACTTTCACTTATCCATATATGCAATATATACTAAGGGTAATTATTGCGATCGTGAAAATGTTTGCATCTGAGCTTTCAACGGAAAAATATGTTTGGAGGTCTCCTGAGTCCAATTAAACAAGTCCCGCAAAATGGTGTGATCAGTCTAGCTCAAAAACGAAAAGTCTTATAAAAGTAAAATTAAATACCTTAAAACCTCGGATGTTACCGCAAATTTTTCGCCAAAATCGACTTAGTTGAAGTGGCATCTTTTATAATCGATTTAACAAATTTTTACGATTTTCTCAAAAATTGCTCTAACAATTTTGATTAAACTGAGTATATCAGTGTATTATTAAGCAGTTTTTAAAATAATATAAGTTTTATTCTCATTTATGTGTTCTAACAGAGCTTAAATGGTAAATTTTCAATATTAGCTTCCTCTAAAGTACCTGTAATAATTTTTTTTTTTTTATTTGAAATAATAATTCATTTCACCTTAATCTTTAATATAAAAATATTTAAATATAAAATATGAAATAATTTGATAATTAATAAAAAAAGAAATAAAATATCGCAACGGATTACAGTTGAAATGGAGTAACCAAAGGAATACTAGAGTACCCAGGCTCACCCAAAAAATTGTAACAGGCTTACATACGTAAAATGAACTTAAAATCATACGGACTTCGACAATATTCTGTACATATACACATGTAATATTTAATTGTATAGATTACTGCGATATAAAAATTAAAATTTGTATATATAAGGATGAAATGTAAATAAGTATAACGTTTACAATTTTTATTTTCACTTTCCCATTGTCTGAAAATACTTATTTCTGCTAACAAAAGTGTGGTAAGTGAAAGTCGTGTGATGCGAACACCAGGTTTTTTTTGTTGGCATTACAGGACATGTAGATCTTTAGCCCCTGGTAAAGGCGGCTTCCCTATCTCGGAATATTGTGAGCTGTTTCCCCTCTGTTATCTGTATAGCATCTTAGTTGATTCCATCGAACCATCTGTTTTTGGCCTCTCACATGGTCCTATACCTATTATTGGGGTATTGATTTTTGTTTAGAGGCCATGGATAGCTTTTTATGGCCTAGCCCACCACAATTATAATAAAAGTCATAGGAAAATTTAAGAGGCTTCTAAACAGACAACAGAATATTTTAATTTTTTATAAATATTTCAAAGATTCCTGCCTTATTAAACCCTAAAATGCACTGTTTTTGAAATAATGGGAATAGCCTTATATTCCAGGGGTAGTGACTCTTGATGACACGGTTGCCAAGGATTCTAAATCACTAAAATATAACAATATCTATTTCATAATATTCTGTACGCCATATGTTCGTTAATTCTTCATCACAACTAATGGTTCAGACATCCCGCCTAAATTTCTGGAGAAAAATTAAGATAAAAAAGAAACTTTATTTGCGCACAACCCAAAGAAGTGTGCTATTTATGATGAATTAAATATTTATATTAAAATGGATTTTCAAAACCCATTATTATTTAAAAGGTTACTAAATTATCTACAAAATCAAAAAATCAAAAAAATCATCGAAATGGAGCTATGATTATCAAAGATACACCTTATAGTAGTTTTTACATGTTTTGTTTTATTATAATTGAAATTTAACCGAAAGAAAAAATTTTGATTCCTCGAACTAATAATTCATCGCATTGTCTTACTTCTATATTATTTTGTCATGTGTTCACTGACCAATATACTAGGAGAATTATTCGCGCGGATCAATTAGTAAAAGTAATAATTGAGGGTTGATGGTTGACTGTCGCGAATAATGAAGAGAAGGATGGTTGGGTTGATCAGTCAGAAATAAAATGGCAAAAATGAATAATAATATTTATTTTAACATATGCCGACGTTTCGACCTGAAGTTCAAGCATTCATCAGGGATGTTCGAAGAAATTGCTTGAATAGAGTAATAGTAATAGTTAAAAACAAAAAAATAAGTATTAACTCAAATTTCTTAATTAAACATATGAAAGTTATCTTTTTTTATTACTTTATTTCTTTATGTTTCTGTATATACAGTGTAAATGCGCTCTATGAAATCTATTATGTGTCCTTGACTAAGATAGATTTTAATATTTCTCAAAAAAAAGTTTAAAATAAAAAACATATGAAAAAGTACAAAAAAACAAATCAAGAAAAAATAAAAAATAAATGTAGATAAACTAAAACAAAGAAAACAAGATTAAAAAATATCCAACTTATTACTCTCACTTCAATAGGAGTTGAAGATAAACTTCAGGAGTAAATTTCTTCATCTTCTTATTATATTTTTTGAAAATATCCTTTTTTTTTGTAAGGGCAGTTATTTACTTGTTTTTATAATTTCCTATTACTAATTTTGTAAAAGCTATATACACATCTCTAGAAAGCATATTTTAGAGTTCACATTTAGAAACGGTAACACCAGTATAAGTCTTCTGTCGCTTAAAATGGCGAAGTAAAGTAAAAGAATTTAAAAAACTTCCAACATAAAAAGAGGAGCTATACAATTTGCATACAGTGGGACTCCAAACGCATAAGGGCACGGTAGCCAGAGGTGTAATTAGGGTGCGCTGAAGAAGGGTGTGTCCAGAGGTGCATCGGCTTTTTGCTTAGTTCGATTTAAATTTATTTTTTTTACTTATATATAGATCGTGAAAAAAGGAAACAGAATTTCATACTTATTTAAACAATATTATAATTAACTAGAGTGCAATAATTTTGTGAATGTCCAATAAATTTAAACAGCAATCGATTCCGTGTTTATAAATAATAATATAATATAAATAATATAATCGACATAAATCGGTCGAACGATAAGCTAGAATTTTTTATTATTCAGAGCTTACTATTCTATTTGATACATTAATGTAGTTCATAAATGACCTTCTGTAGAGTTTATCGAAATCAAGCTTATACAATCTCTAGGAATCGCAAATCAAGGGTGCATAATACAATGTGAAGCCAATTCTGATATATGACTGAGAGAGCTAGAAACTAACTCTTGAAAAGTATTGAAAGTTTCGAGAAGAAAATACTGGAGTAGATCTGGATCAGAGGACTAAGCATGGAAGAGAAAAAACAAATACGAACTGCTACCAAGTCAATCTATATCGCATGATATGAAGGTAATGAAGTTAAGATGGACGGGGCATGTAGTTCGGAGTAATCCATCAGAATCTCTCTAAACAAAAATCAATGCCTCAATAGAAGACAACGCGAGAGGCCAAACACTAGATGGATATATCGAATCATCAGAGATGTAATAGAGTTGCATGCACATATCTGGAAGAAATAGTCATAGACAGACAGAGATGGAGTAGTCTAATTTAGATGGCAAAAGATCGACAAAGTCTATAAAGAATAAAAATAAAAAGAATAAAATATTATGTCGACAAAGATACGAAATTTTCTTCGAAAATAAAAGATAAAACATTGCAAAAACAGTGTTATTACTCCTGAACATAATAACTTCAATTGTTACTAATGTTTCAAAATATCAGCGTTAAAAAAGAAATTACTTATACAGCAGACGGTGGGTTATTGTACGTTAATAATTGTAATTTATTCATACACAATAATTGTAATTATCTTTATAGCTGCAACTTTGAATTATAAATAATTAAAACAGGGCCAGATCTAACTTCAGTGTTTACAACTTGGATGAATTTAAAGTTTTATCTTTACACTCATTTTTAGCGCCTATTAAATAAAAATAGTGGTTTGATCAATTCCTAAATAATATTAATATTGTGAATGCTGTATAATATTATGAATTTATTAAATTGTATACATCAATAAGAAATTTAGTTATGGAGATCTTTATTTAAACCTTTTGTGAACCATTCTATGGAAATATTTTTACAAATGATATATGCGCTGAATATAATTTTTCATTTTAGTCAATGAATTATTACCATACATTTGTATAAAAAAAATCTTGATATATAGATAAATAAAGTTGAATAAGTCAAATATATTATATACGACAAAGTTCAATTTATGTCCATGTAGTGTTTAGCAAACGTGGGACTTTTTCCTGTAGTCTATGTAATTTAAGTTGAGTTATAAGACTAATATTTAAAAATTATTTATTTACCTTTAGAAGTACTTTCTTTAAAATTAATTATTGGGATACTTTAATTGAATATCCATGTTGTTTATAATTACCTATTATACATAGATGAGGCAGACCACTTTTTTATACGATTCTGCAAAAATAAAAACAAACCTTTTTTTTTTATTTCTAAAGGATATTTACTACTGTATTAAAGAAATACATTTAGTAAATTTGAACATATGGATATAATGACGAGAAAACACTTGTTGGCTAACTGCGCAATGATATGTCTACATTAGGAGATCACGGGGCCATCTTCTTTTCAGACGCCTCGGAGGTTATCAGGAATTGAGGAGGAAGCAAGGTTAGAAACGAGAGGGTTGGGATGATTCTGAAGTTTATTATAGAAGGATAGCTATCTGGAATGGGCCAGGTCTGAAACATAAGAAACATTAAGGTCATTATGGATGGTTTTATTTGTAACAAAGTAGGGAGCATTGAGGATTATAGGAAGGATTTTGGATTGTAAGGATTCTATACGAGAGGAATTCGATGGTTATTGGAGCCCCATAGCTCAACTCCGCAAGTCCAACTAGGCCTTATTATAGTCATACCTATGAGTCTTTTGTAATTAATTGGAAGTTTAGAGCGTTTGTCTATTAAGTACTGAAGTAATTGGTAACGTCGAGCGGAAAGAAACAAGTAAATATATTTCTCTACATTTAGTCCGGTATGACACGAGCTAGTGGAAATTTTACATTCTATTCAAAAAGATCCGTGAGCCTTGAACTCTTTGAGAAGGATAAAATACTCTTGAAGTTATTTACGAGTCCGAAGGAGTTTTATTGGCTTAAATATTTGTAACAGATGGTATGAGGACATCCATGGTTAGCAAAACCCACGTTATCCCTAAGGTCATCAAGCATTTTATTCCTAACAGTCTCTTTTCACAAGTTGGAGGTATTTATGTATAACAAGTATCGGTGGGCATTCTTCAAGAAAATAAATAATAATCCGGATCCAGCTCCCGTCCTGATAGCCAATAAATATCAAGGACTAAGCATTTTTTTAAAAAGTAAACGTGGTCTCCAATACATGCATATATATTATATAAGTAGGAACGTGTGTGAATGTAGACCATAGGCGCCGAATACTATGGGCTAGCGGGGCTTGAACCCCCGTAATACTGCTGTGATGAGCTCCCCGTCCCCTCAAAAAATTGCTGTAATATGAACTTCATGAACATACTATCGTGTACATTACAATTCCATTACAAAAGACTGTATCTACTTGCAGGTATAGTAGAATTTGTTTAACAGTGTCATATTTTGGATTTATAAATTCAAATAAACTTTAAAAGGAATAATCTATTAAAATACTGTACTGTTTTAGTTTAAAGTATTTGGTGTGATAACACTTTTTTGTCTTCAAGAAGGGCTTGTAACAATTCTAATACCTGCAAGTGCTCTCATAGTGCAGTGGATAGCGTACTATTTTTAAATAGCGAAGGTTCCTGGTTCTATTTTTAGTGGAAGGGTGGCCGAGCAGGCTAACGTTGCAATTTCATTACCGAGTTTGGAGATATTAAATAATAATTACAAGTTCGCGTCCCGGTGCCCGGAAAATCTTTTAACTCTGTCATAATTCCCTCCTTTATCCCTTTGTTCGGGAAACACCCCGTATAGCCTAAAAGACGAGATAGGGGAGAACAAAAAACTAAAAAAAAACTCAATACCTGTTCGTATTATACTGTCCGAGATAGTAATTTTTCATATTAGCATATATTATATATTGCATATAGGCAAATAGGATATATCCCAAACAATATCACCATTCTCCCAGAACCCTCCTTCCCCGTGATCTAATAGTTCACTCACTGATAGAGAAAAGAATAAAGAGACAGAAGTGGAGGATTAGGAAAATAGGACATTTGAATTTAAATATACTTTTCTGGTTTCAGTAATAAATTAATTGAATCGTAGTTAGTTGTTTGAGGAGATTGGTTATAAATGAGGTAACATAAAAATAAGAAATCTTTAATTTAAGGCATTTAAAATTTGCATATATTATCCATTAATACATCTAATTGCAGTTTAAATTTCGCGGAATCAGAGTACTAACTCAAGGAAAAATGCCAATAACGATCTCCGTACAGAAACTGGTTGATTAATGTATCTTGATATGAAGGTTAAGAGGTTAAGATTGGTAGCCCGATAGATAGACCTAATCATGTTTATTATCACTTGTTGCAAATTTACTTTATCCAAAAAAAATCAATTAATAAGAATTAAAATGAAATGAAAGGTTACATCTTTTGTTTACAGATATAAATTGAGAGACGGACAATCGATGCCTTTCAAAATGGTACATTTACATTTTACAGTAATTTCTACGGACGCCAGTAAGAATAGACTAGAAGGAAAACTTTCCTACCGAAAGCATGGTTTCTAGGTAATGTTGCAATGGATAGAAAATCAAATGAGTCTGTTCTTCGAGTGTCACATACATATATAGGATGCTATCAGTCTTCGAAGTAGAAAAATTGTATTTTGGACATACATATTAAGTACTGATATTTAGAGATATCAGGACAATGAAATATTGACAAACTGCTTGAGGAGAATGCTGCTCATACTTCGCATTGCAAGAGCACCGCTATCCCGGACCAGCCGCACACGACAACGTGAAGACTTGTTATCAAGAAGAGATAAGAAGAGGAGACAGAGATCAAAGAGGACGCCGCGCCATTACCACAGTTGTCCGACAAACAGAGAGTATTAGTCGACCCAAATAGGTTTGAGAGTTGGCTCAGAGATTTATGTGGAACTGGCAAGGGGCTAATACACCGCTCTCTCGGCTCGCTATGACAAAGAGACTGTTTATAAATTTTCTCGAGGATAATTATTGCCCCTTTGGTGAGACAGGATATATTTACCGTAAAATAAGCCAGCTCACTAAGAGATGATTCTCGACAACCTTATACTCGGGCCTTTGTGTTGAACGAGGTATAGATAGCTTTCCTAGTTCCTCCAAGCTATTGTGTCCCATTTCTCAAGTTCGCGCAACGTCTACAAGCTGATTAATGTCCCTGAGGCGTTCTAGTTTTACGTCTTTACCTTCTATGATCTGAAATATTTTATATTGATAGTTGTCATTTGTTTAAAAATCCTTAAAAATCATTGGGCGTCATCTTATAAATATAGATCTTGTTGTATTCTATAGCCTCTAAATATTCTCTTCTAATTGTTCTACATTCTGTTTAAATAATGGATATTTATATAAATGAACTTGTAGCTCAAAATGAGACATAACGTAATCATGGTGTAAATGGATATTCCAAATCATAATGCCTTGAGTTTCTAACGTATAGTTGAAGAGTTAACTTGCCAACGTTTTGCCATTTCAGGAAGAATCAGGACAGAAAAAACAAGATCACATACAAGCAAAAAGAAAAGATGTAAAGAAAAAAAAATACATTTACTAGAAAACATTTCTTGATGCTATTCAAATGTATACTGAAGAAAACGGTAAGTAGCATGAAAACAGTTGAGATCAACCTCAGGTTAACCATCTTTTCCATTAATTTCGAAGTAGAGCAGGTAAGCGATATAGGTCAAAAACAATCGGGATTAATAGCATTTTTGTTCTTAGGTATCGGTATGATCCTAAAGGTTCCAGGTTCGAATCCCGGCTCATGTAGAAAATGTATTTATTCTGTTCCATTGATCGTGGGGCGATCCTGGGATAGGGAGAACCTCCTGGGGCACACTCAGCCTCTACAAAGTGGATACCCTTAATTAAATAATTGATTAAGGGGGAAATCCTGGCTGTTAAGCGTGATCCTGACCCGATCCCCTTCCTGCACAACCTTTGGCCTTGCAACAGTACTTTCCCTAAATAGTACTGAGCCTAAGACCCTTCACGGGTTGTAGTGGTACAGGTTTTATTTTTCTTCTATTTTTTTAAAATATTTTTATAACATCCATGCTCAACCAAATCTAGAGGTAATATTACAGTGAGCTATTCTATTGTAATTTTTTTTTCTTCTTTCTTTATTTTTTCATCGCCTATATGTATTCTTGTATTTTTCAGTCCTAATGATACCTGAATTGGCGAAACACTTCTGGTTTACTCTTCAAATACATAACAAAAGTAATAGTTAATAATTTTCATTTAAATTTCTGAGATTAATTTAAAATAAACGAAGGAAAATTTTTGTAGCTCCTATAAAACCCAAATACCATCGCAAGTACCAACAACCCATCTTTTCCTAAAGAATAAGCCTGGATATGTCAGAAATATTTTAATAATACTTATACTAACCTAATTATTCTTTCGATAAACTTAGTATTTTCATTCCTATAGGATAGTGGTAAAAAAAGCCAGCTAAGAAGTTCAAAGTACAGGATATCCAGAAAAGCAAGTTACCTACATCCTCTATTACAGACCTGCTTATAATTTCTTATATATATTTTTTTTACAGAAAAAAAGTAATTTAGAAGGCTCCTCAGAACCTTTCATAAATTGTGAAGGGCCTGAGCAGTGGGAACAGATTCCTTTCAGTTAAGATAGCTTTGTTTCGATCCCATTCGTCACAGAATAGCTGGAATTCTTACCATTTTTCTTTGTTACCCATCCAACACAACTGGGCTATGCAGGGTATTTTAACATCTTTTTGACCCATCCAATATCTCGATCGGAAATAGATTTATATGTCATACCGAATCCGCCTTTATGGGAGAAGACTTTTTTTTCCATCAAAATACCAGAAACGGTCGCCGGTTTCATCTGAAATAAGTTATCTCTACATTTTTTAAAAGTTATGTTCATGTTTAAAAACTAAAAAATAATAATAATACCTGTAAGATGAATAGAACATGTTCATTTCTGAAGATTTTTCATTTAAAATTTTTCTTAAATTGCATTGTGTTAAATTGAAGTTATGAGAGAATTTAGATGATAGTTCGGGTAAAAATAATATCTCAGCCAAACAAACTTGTGCTGTGTTAAAACTTGTTTAAAAAAATTGGTGCTTCATAAAAAACAGATTAACTTCCACGCACAGAGTTTAGTATATATTTCTGAACTAGATATATTTCTGAGAATTCAAAAATTAATGGAAATTGTAACAATTATGTAATAAAAAAAGAGAGAAAAAAAGTTTTTTTTAAAATATTAGAGGGCAGCTGGAAGTTGGTCAGTTTAATTGAGACACAAACAACTTATTTAAAAACATTTAATAATTATTACATGACATGTAATACATGTTACTTGATGTGTTATATTATATATTTTATAATAACATCTGCTATTATAAGCATTTGTTTAAAAAGAAATAGATTTATAGAATATGAGAAATGCAAAATTGTTGTTCTATGTGACGAAACTTTTCTCTTCCGCTCGGTTGAAAAGATTTTTAGCAATATTCGACCAACGAATGTTAGTTATATATGCAACGAAGAAATAAAAAGAAGAAAAGCGTAATGAGAATGATAAATAAGCAGAGAAGTTGGTTGAGGTGTTCAGTCGCACAAAAAACAATTTAAAAATAAATAAATTATATTTATTTTTTGCCATAAGTTTCAGACCTTTATCAGGGCTGTTCTCACGAAAGGTACCATAAGACAGCTAACAACAAACTTCGTGAGAACAGCCTTAATGAAGGCATGAAATTTGGACCGAAACGTCAGCAAAAATCAGTAAATATATTTTATTTATTTCTGCTTGGTTTTTATTTGACTGAATACCCTAACCCCTAAGTTCAAGCCCTGTAACATATTGTTACTGTTAACTCAAAAGATCGTATGTTAAATTTACATGTTAATTTCCTTTGCGTTAAAAGTGACATTTTGAAGTCTGCAACTGCTATAAGTATAATGTTAAACGAGAAAATAGGGTAAGGAATTAAAATATGAAATTATACTAAAGAAATAATCGATTTTTATGCTCTTATACTTTTATATACTCTTCAATACATCTCCGACGGCCAATTATTAATCCACTGTGATAAATACTAAGGGTTTGCAGTCTGGATTTATTTTATTCGGTTAGCCAAACCATAATGGGCTATATCAAAAAAATTACATTTTAAGACATTTACTAAATGTCTAGAAAAATGTATGAATTAAGATCCATAAGATAACGGCAACGTTGCAGCTATGATGATGAAATTGATTTGGATATATTAAGAGATTTATCATAAAAATTCTTTTGTAGATTTATAGTTTTATCAATGTGAATTATTAATTGATAACTTAAGCATTTAATGAATAATCTTTTATTACATCAATTAATAAATATCTTTTTCTTTTGGCTCATTTCGTTTTTGGTATTTAATTGTTTTTTTTTTTTTTTTTTTTTTTTTTTTTTTGACCATAAATAATGTTATCAACCGCGAACAAAAACATTTGCTCAGGAAATATAATTAATAAATTTAGAGAACAGTAAATAGTCGACTGATCAATTATATGGACGAAACAAAATTGTCAGAAATTTCAGTCAAGACAATATTTATTGGGTTAGCCGACGTTTCGAACCAAACATAGGAATAATCATCAGTACTACCGTTCGGATGGCGAGACAAGAATTCCGTGTTTTTGTCTCGATATCCGAATAGTAGCTCTGATGATGACCCACATGTTTGGGTCGAAACGTCGGCTAATACAACAAATGTTTTCATGAATGAAATTACTGACAATTTTGTTTAATAATTAATAAATGTTATGACTAAACTAAAACTATGTTATTAAACTAAAATAATTCTGACCAAGTCTTATATGTAATAACTATGTTTTTTCTTCACCCATATGAGTTTTCAACACACAAGAGAAACATCTGAACCTGGTAGAAATACCCCGAACTATCCAGGTTTCGAGTGGCCCATAGAGGAGTGGGCGGTTGTGGTCCTTTAGGCGACAATGCGTGGGATAATGAGCGTGTAAGGAGGATTTCACGGACAGCTGGCAATGTGTGGGGAATCCACCACTCAACTCCCGGCTACCGTAGACCACAACACTCCCCCTTTCTTCCTCCTCCTATTATATATATCAGTGTCAATTATACTAATAGCCCCTTCCACGGTACAAATAGCCCATTCAGCTCCCGGTTCAGCTCCTTTTGAGCCGCTGCTAGTCCGCCATATTAAAAAGGTGTGAAAATATTCGGTTCCACCTTCCAATTATCCACTCTCCCACATAACTATCGCTCCTAATTATGATGATCGAGAGTAATCTCAACTCCAAAAATTATTGGTTGAAAAATAATCATCGTTAATTAAAGTCTAACAAATTACGCGATCCTATCCAATTACTGAATGTCCTATTTAAACATTTATAAATCCCTATCTGTTTATAAATGTATAGGTATATATTATATCTACAGTACATCGTTATAAGGTATTATGTACTATTTTTTTATTGCTGGTTTTGCAAGGTGAATTATGGATTAAATTCAAATCTTGGCGACCGGAGAATATGGTGATTCACGAATTTAAGAGCTCCACTGACGACCAGCATACTACATCGTTCTATTTTCCTTAATATTATTTAAATTGGATAATAAATTAATCAATAAATTTTATTTATCGTACCAATTAAATTGGTCAGATTTATTGAGAGGTCATTTTAAAAAACATAACAAACTCATAAATACATAATAGTTTTTTTTTTTTTTTCAGTCGGAAGGATGAGAAGAGTTCCGATAATATTGGCCAACCCAGTTTAAATGAAATGGAAAAACTTAGTACGTAAACGTTGGATATAAATAGTGCTTATATAATAGCAACATCATTAAATGAATATATCTCTACCTCTCCGTCATAAAAAAAAAATATCTGGTGCGCGCATCAAACTGTTTTCATTTACTGCACTACTTCGGAAAGCAACTCTATTTTTTACCCTTAAATAATTTACCAAAATACAGTTACTTGCTTTTAAATATTGCATTGACAGGTCACAAGTCGTCACACTTATAGTAAAATAAGTGAATAATGTTATGGTTTCACAAAGAGAAACTTATGAGGTTAATAAATCGACAATCTACACCTAATTATTTTTTAAATATAATATCGGATTTAAAATTATTGAACTTCAGTAAATTTATTTAAGGTTATAAAAATGTTTTACACATCGTTGAAATATTTTTATATTTCATTTCTTCTTTAACATGAGGACAATAAAATGTTTTTTTTAACAACTCCATTGCATCAAATCTTTGAATTACTTACAATTTTATTTTTAAAATCTAAAATAATCTTTAATAAGATTTCCATTTAATTAGAGAATTTCACTTAGTTTCCATGGGAACATTTGGTTCCTTAAAATATTATTAATTTTCATAAATTATTATTTATAATTTTTTCGTTACGTTTGGAAGATAATTAGATAAAACAATTACGAGTTCGCGTCTCTGTGACGGGGGAGGGGCTTTTAACTCTGGAATTAATCCGACGCCATCAACCCCTGGCTCGATAATAGCCCGAATAGCCTAAAAAGGTCAGAAAGGAAAGGACAAAAAATAAAGTGGATATGCCAAGATTCATTTGCCGGGGTTGCTGAGAAATGAAAATAACCGACCCAGGTGAAAATCGAACCCAGAACGTTCACAACAAGAATGTCTCCTTGGTGCTCGGCCATAGCAGGCTTATTATTCAGTATAAAAACTGAAACGAGAGTAGTCTATCGTTTCACTCTATCAAAACTCGCAGTAGGTTGGAGTGACTGAATTTCCCAGTTGCATGATGGAGTTTAGGACCAATACAGAATGCAACCGAAAATCTACACTCTTACACAGCCCGGCTTTATGCTGCAAACAAATCTACTACCCTCCAACAAAAGACTTAACATTTGAACAAAAATTAATATAGAGAAAAATAAAACCTCGCTATATATGACAAATATTTATTTATTTTAGTAGAAAGGAAGCAATCCACAAAATATGAAAAAATGGGTTAGATGCTGTTTTTAATGAAATTATTTCTTACCATTTTAAACAATAATTAACAAAAAAAACCTCTTCGATGAGGTATTTAACTATTGAAGATACTCAAGAACCTGGAGACATTTTTTAATTCAATTAAAAATCACCTATGAAAAAAGAAGTTGGAAATTATTTTTGAAAATGGGATGGGACATTTCAATAAAAATAAATAAATAAAGTTACTTTTTGACCATTTCATTAATGTATGGTAATAGCAATATTTTGGGAAGAATGAATTGAGTTAGTGACAAAAAAGAAAATATATTTATTTTAAAATTTCCAGATTTGCAGGGCCATTAAACTTTACTTGTGTTTAGTAAAAAAATGAGCAATCCTGATGGGTTTTGTTCCACGTAAAGACAATCCAATATTATAAAAAACCTTCATTAGTAGTTACTAAGTCTGATAGAAAATGCAAAACTTAATAAAATGCTGAAGGTTTAGTCAAAGGTACAGATATACACTCAAAACTCACAACATAAATAACAGAACAATTGTACCAAGAGATGCCAGAGCTGACCTCAAATTCGAAGAACACAATACAGTAGCCTGATAGGTGGTGATGTGGTTTCCCACTGACCGTGTCAAAACGGGCGACCTACCCGGAACCATGGCAACAACTGATTTACTGCCCCCGAGAACACAGCCCAATGGTCCCAGGCCATCCTCATTACTCTTCTTCAGGACACCTGTCACCCCTCTCGTACTCATCCTTTCTCACTATCTCAATATTTATCCTTTCTGTGCCACTTTCCAGGACCTCTGATGGAGAAATATTGGACGTGCTCTGGGAGACTAATGTCAATGGTGTCCCTCTGGAGTAAGCGATAGACCGGAATGTTAGCATAGCGGTTGTAGGATTCGCCTCCTTTTAAACTGTAGGTTTATTGTTAAACACGAGTATTGCGCAGAATAAATTCGACTTGAAATAAATGGAATACTAAACAAGTGTGATAGTTGAACAGTAAAAATAACAAACAAAGCCCAGAAACAAACAATCAATTTGTTATTTTGAATTCATATCTTCTGGTAATGAATATAAGCCAACAAAAAGAAATATATGAATATTGGAAACACTGTCGAATCCACAGGGGAGAAAAGGAGCTTCTGAATGGAAACATATTTTTTTCATTGATTCATATTTGTTTCAGTGAGTCAGATACTTATCTTAGATATTTCTCTGAGCTAAATACTTAATTAATCATCATTGCTACTCTTCTTAAATTATAAGTCATGTACTCCAGCTAATAAATGGAATCACGTGTCAACGAAATTATATAAAAATGTTATTCCTAAAATCGTTATTGTTCCACCAATTTTCTTTTTTTGTCAGGTCTTCAAGAATCACTTAAACAATGTTGTATAAATTTCTTTGTTTTCCTTCCAGAGTAATTACCGACATTGAAAAAAACAATTCACCAAAAAATTAAATCCTAGATCCTCTATTGTCTAACTTTAATTAATGTATATAAAATGAACAGTTAAACAGTGCATTCTTAAAGCGTTTATTTCAACATTAAAATTTTTACTTTAAATTTAAAGATCGATGAGCGGGTATTGATAGACAGGAAAAATAACAAACAAGACTGAAACAAACCTTTCATTCATTTCTTATTTTAAGTCCTATTTCATGTAAAATAAATACAAGTCAACAAGTAAAAAAATTTAAATATTACACATAAATTTTTGATTAATGAAAATATAATGAACAATCGAAACTCGGCGTATTTTTAAAGCGTTTTTTCCACATTATAATTTCATCGGAAGGAAATCATTTATTTATAAATAAATAAGACTGCTATAATTTTAAATATAGAACTTTCATCAAAGATTTCTACGTTAAATTTAGTTTTGAATCTTTCATTTTTATTTTTAACTTTTTTTTTATATTCATACCTGTGAAAAAGATTATTAATAACCAGAGATCATTTTTATATAACGAAAAAACAAATAAATAAAAAACTATACTCCACCAAAATAAAGCTTATACTATACAAATTAATATTAGGCAAATAAAATTTTAATTATGAATTTTTATTGGAGTTGTGGCAATGGCCAGATTTTCCACTCATGACTTGCTCAACTCCACTGAGTTTAGCCCCAGTGACGCGGTTGAGAGAGAAGTGCTGGGATTTCCTGGAGTCATGCTTTTCCATCCACAGTTGGAGGGACAAGTCTGCTTTGGAGTTCTCCCGCCAGATTGTAAATATTTTATATAGGTATGTATGTGTTCTTTTATTTATTTATTTTTAGGTTATTTTATTCTTTTTTAATGTATATATATTATTTATCTGTATAATTTATTTTATTTATTGTACATAAAGTGTGAATGTGATACCTGACCACTATTATAAAGGTCCTTGAGACAGGTTGTAATATTATTCAATAAAAAAATAAATAAATAAGTATTTTATTGTACATAGAGTGTGAATGTGATATCTGAACACTATTATAGATGTCCTTTGAGACAAATTGTAATATTTTTCAATAAAAAAGTTTTTTTTAAAAATTATGAATTGATAAAAAATATAACATTTTGGAACAGCATTGACTAAAAATAAGTTTATATGCATCTATACACTCTAACTACCCATCTTATTAAGGTTTTGATTATTTAAGATGCGTGTAATCAATTTGTATTTAAACTTTTTACAACATTTTCCAATATTTTGTAGGTAAGTCCAACATAAAGTATCACACCTGTTTGAGGAATTTGGTTGTTGTCTATATAAACAGGAAGGAAGGTATTTCTTCGAAGAGTAAATGTTTTAATTTATGTTTGAATTTTCCATCGTTTGAACCAGTCATGTGATTTATGTAAATGAAGGGCTGTGTACGGCCTTCAAGAGAAAACAAGGGGGAAAAGTTCCTCGGATCCCTCCTCCAGTTTAATGTTAAATCCACTATTGAAACTCTGTATACAACAAAAATATGATGTAAAACATTGTTTAATTACTATACAATACATGTAATGCTTTGGTTTCAATCACAGGCGGATCTACGGGGGAGGGGTTGAGGGGATTGGAAAGAGCTATCGGGCTGAAACCTTTCCCCCAAAATGGTAAAATATACCCATGTTTTACAGAAAAAAATATTAGAAACTATCTCTTAAAGTATTCTTGTTCCTGTAATTACATTTAATAGAACTTAAACACCATATCATACAGGTAGTTAATTTCTTTCATTTTTTTTTTTAAATTAATATCGTTATATGTATATGACGAAAAAAAATCTTTCGTGCTGAAGGCCCCCCAAAATTAAATCCTGGATCCGCTAGTGGTTTCAATAAATAAAAGGTGCAGGGCCTACCCTATGGCTATACCCCCATTGTCTCCATACCAACCCTATAATTGTCCGGTACAGAAGGGCATATAGCTACGTTTGAAATTGTTCAGACTGTTAAAAGTTAAAGAATAACCGTAGACGTGTGGAGCTGAGACGTGCCCTACCGCTAATGGACTATTGAATATCGACTCGGACGACTACGGCTCAATCCGGCCCTGGATAATTAAAGACTGAGGCGTGGCCTATTAGTCCTATCTCCCCAAAGGCACCGCTTCATCTACACCGGCTCTATCTACACTATCGTGTGAGGTCGTGGATCCCCAATCTGTCAACCGTCATTCGTGTTCCTCAGTCCTGTGGTAGGAAGAAAGTTGCAAAAATTCTTCAGAAATTATTTCTCTAAAGTTGTGCAGTATTTATTGTAAGTGGAATAGGTGTCGTCCAAGTTCTTTATATATAAAAGCTAATAATGTCAGTTGGAAAGAGGCATTGAATCTTTATCTGGGGTGGATTCGAGTAACATAATGAGAGCAATTTGCTTATATCTAGAAATAAAATTTTAAATATTAATCGTATTTCTCCATTTTATTTTTCTACTTTGTGCTATCTTTATCTTTATCTTTTGGTATTGTTATCTCACTTTTTTCTTAAATGTTAACTTTCCTTCTTAAATCAAATTTAGTTGAAGTTTATAACAAAAATTTTGATAATACAACCATGGGCGTACGTAAGGAAGGGCAAGAGGGAGACTCCTAAAAAAAAATTGTTTTTAAATTTATTTATTGAAAAATATTACAATTTGTCTCAAAGGACATTTATATTATTGTTCAGAGATCACATTCACACTCTATGTACAATAAACAAAATAAATTATACAGAAAAAAAAACATACATACAATAAATCAGAATAAAATAACCAAAAAATAAATAAATAAAAAGAACACATACATACCATTATACGCTATATTTACAATCTGGTGAGATAACTCCGAGCCAGACTTGTCCCTCCAACTGTGAACAAACTTCCAGGAAATCCCTCTCAACCACGTTACTGGGTGAGTGCTTTAGCCACATACACTCATGTTGTGAGTGGAGAATCTGGCCATTACCAGAATTCCAATATTTACAAACTATTAAAGGTCGCGGGGCCTCTGCGGTTTTAACCTTCTTGGAGGATTATATGGATGGGTGGTGCTGGATAGGGATTGTGCAAAGGGATTTGGTTGATAGGTAAGGTTCTGGTGAAATTTGGAGAATTGTGCTGGGATAAGATCTAAGACAAATGGGATATTAAGGTCATCGTGTAGGGTTTTGTTGGTTACATAGAAAGGAGCATCGACCATTGTTTGAAGGACTTTGGATTGGATGCGTTTGTTGTTAGAAAATCTTAAGTAAGTCCAAGTAGGTTTCAGTTCCTCAAAAATAAATTGAAAAAAAAGCATAAAATATTTAGTATAATCTTATAGACTTTGAAATCATTTATATACCTGAGATTTTCCGTCTTGCTCCCTCTCCCCAAAATGGAAGCTGCCTGCGTACGGCCTTGAACAAAACTATACAAACTGATCTCGACTCGCCAATAGTTGACCAACACATAATCAACTATTTAATACAAATTTAAGTAGAAATAACAACAGCCCAGTAGTTAATTTTATATTAGCATAACGATTCCTGACTGTCCTTATCATTTAAATTAATTATTTTACTTTGGAAAATAAAGGACAAGAAAGAAAGTTTTAATTAGATAGATTTAGAAAACACTGACTCATTTCACCCCCATAACGGTCCCTACGCCCCCACAGTGCATTCTTCATAATTTCTGAGAATTATTGGAAGAGGAGCAAGACAAATAGGATAGGAAAGCTCGTAAGAGCTCCTGAGGAATTATTATGGTCGGGTAATAGCTGACAGTTGACAAGAACAGGTAGTGCCCCCGAAGATTCTAGTTTGCCTAACGGGTCGCGCGCAGATCAGTAACCGTGGGAACCTGTTTCCTATTGTTCTAGTCAATCCATGCATTTCTTACAATTCTCTAAAAGCTAGACCAAAGTCAATTGTTTTTTTTTTTTAAGATTTCTACGTAAGATTTATTGAATATTTAATAGTTGACCGTTGCATTATAAAGGAAGTACATGGTCCGGGGTGGCGGTCGTAAATCACTATTTAGTCTATTTATGGCCATAGGCCATCCCGGACCATCTTTTCTAAGTAAATTTAGTTTTAAATCTAGTCAAAAATATAAAGTGATGGTGAGGTCGCATTCTGGTAATGGGTTACGAACTAATGATTTACCACCGAGCAACCCAAAATTTTAACTGAGTTGTTCTAAACTGTCAGAAATTACTCCATGATTCGTGACCCTTAAGAAAAAAAAACTTGAGCATCCCTGAACGCACTTATATCAACTTTTTTTCTTAACACCCCCTACCTTGCTATTCCGGATATACGGGGTGTTGTTCTATAGGCACAGCGAAATCTATTCTACCCACAATGGGAAGGTCGGCATTCATTCCGTGATTCGCCCACGAAATAAATTTCATTCTGCCAGGCCGGATTCGGAAAGGGGTCGCTAAACAAAAATATTTACTGCACTTGATTCTAAATTTTATTTCAAATTTTCCCTGCAAATGAAAATAAATTATTTTGAATGTAATGAGTTCTTCGGAGATGTTTTAGCATAAATTTAATTTTTTCACATAGTTTCCCACATAAATTACTAAACCGGGAACGGTATATGCTAGTGAGTAAACATTGACTGCCAAAGCTGAAAGTCCTAAAATTGAATCCGGCTGATGACAAGGAATTTTTTATCAGCCGTAGATCGACCTGATAAATTGAGGGTCGAAAGACCCACTTTGAGCAAACCCAATTTCCAAAAAGTGGGTACCCTTAATTAATTAAGGAGGAAAACTAGGTTCAGCGTGCTATCGGTCCGATTCTCTCCCTGGACAACAGCTTGCCAAAACCATTACTACCTTACAAAACACTGGACCTTCATGGGTTGTAGTAGTACAGGTTTATTTTATTTTTTTTTTAATTTATTACTAAACCAAATTGATTCAATTTCTGGAAAGTAATTTTTGTAATTTATTTGTAAAATGCTTCATGCTCAGCGGTCAGATTTCGTCGATATTTTTGCCTGAAAAGAATTTGGTTCAAGAACGGTGAGAAACAAACTGAAGAGGAACAAAACGTGTTGTAAAAGACCAAGTTCCTGAATATGAAGCGAACCTATCTATTCCTCTTCCGTGGCGGAGGGATCTATCATTAAGAGGCTCTACTTTAGCCCGCTGGGGCACAGTTTAATTACAGTGCCTCGAGATGGTCTACATAAATAAAGTTCATTAGCCGGCGATGAATGAAAGTGAACGTTAAAATATGAAGGTTCTTAGTTCAATTTATCGCTCACGAACTGGGTTTTAACTTCGCATTAGTGTCTTGTTAAATTTCAGAAGAATGTTATTAGCAAAAGCTAGGAATATACCAAACCATAACCGGCCATTACCCACGCCTCTAAATCGTGTTGGGCCACATAATTCCATCACCGATTCCACACCTAACAAATCCTCAACATTTCATAACAGGATCCTTGATTCAATATTATTATAGCCTGTTAAAACTAATCAGAATCATTTCCCAGACTAATGATGACAGGGAAAAAATCGATTTAGGAATTCTGAGATTGAAATATTGCTGCCATATTTAAGAAGATATTTTCTTGAATTATTCTAGAATTTCTGACAAAAGGTAATCGAAAAACAATTGAATGCGACTCATGATAAGGTTGATTTCCAGGTATTATAAAAGAAAATGTGGTACTATTGTTTTTGTGTTTCTCAACTTTGATGGGTGGGCATAACATGTCATGTCAGCACATCATATATGGAATTTCGAAAATTGTTGAGCATTGACAACGTGTTCACGAATATAAGCTTCCTCTATTCAGATCGCGGCATCCGCAAATTTCAAACTAGTGCTTTTCAGATTTTTTTCCTATCTCGCTTTTCCGACTGCACGGAGTTTATCCCGTACCTGGGGAGAGGGCGAAGGATTAATCCCCGAAACTGGAACTCAGACTCATAATCTTCAATTCATTAGGTTGCTGAGCAACGCGTTCCTTGTTAGAGCTCGCTCGGCCACCCTGCCTCATTCTTTTCTGTTAAAAACTGGTTTTCAGTTAGATTTAATAACATCTCTGTTTTTAACATCCACTTACAACGCTCGCTCAAGAGAATAAGCAATTCACCAAAGAGTCCTTTTCAGTTGAGGTCGCGGACTTCAAATAGTTTGGTCGCCGCCGTCTACTTTTAGATACAACCAGGCATTTTCAGAATTAACTTATAGTTAGATCATACGATCTAGTATCTACCCATCTAATCTACGACCTGTATCGTAATAGAGAAAATGCAACACGGAAATATATCAACTAAAATGTGACGTCTTTAATACAGTCTCAAAAATAGCTAACTTGATCTGCTTAACGTACCTCTTTCCTAACTCCTAATTCAAAAATGTTTGCAATCTCATATAGAATATTTTTTCCACTTATATGAGCGTTTTAAAATTACACCAACAACATCAGTCAATTTTATATCTTCTAACACTCCAGATGATAGAACATAATTTTATGTAAATGCTTTTATGCTATATCTAAAATAAATTTGTTTCTAAGCTAGTCCATGTATAAAAAAACAAAAAGAAAAAAAAGCTAGGTATACCATTACAACGCATGGAGGCTCTGGTATTCAGTATTTTGTAAGGAAGTGCTGTTTCTTTGCCAAAAGCTGTATAAGGAGGTGATTTGGCCGAGATCGCGCCCAGGTTTTTCCTCTTAATCAATTATTTAATTAGGTTTACCCACTGTATGGAGAATAGATGTACCCAAGGAGGGTCTCCCGATCACAAGATCAATCCACGGCTGATGCGATAGAATAAATAATTACCTGCCACAGCCGGATTCAGTTCCCGAAACTAATGCATGAGATATTTTACAGAACCAACTTGTGCTTTATTCAAACTACTAAAATTTTCTTTTTAATGCAATTGATTCTAAAGTAGAAACTTTTCATCAGTTAAACTATTGTCCCATGTCAATCTAAAATAAAACATTGATTCCGGAAATTATAATAAATATTATGTTTTTGTAATCTACTTTTTTTTATTAAACAATTTATTTAGTTTTCTCATTCATTAAAAAAATATATTTCATTAAAAATTAGCCAAGGATTTCATACACATAAACAAAAAAAAATTTATATATTAGTTAAATGGTCCTTAATACCAGGAATGCAGTGAGTGAGAGGCGCTGGGATCTCCTAGAGTCCTGCCTTTCCTTCCACGAGTAGGGGAAAGACTTGCCTCGTAAAGATTTTGAATATTGTATAAAAGAATGTGTGTATTTAAGTAGTGTTTCTGATTAATTTAGTTTCCATTGTTTATACACAATTACTTTTAGTATTATTATTTTGCAGTTTAATTTATTTTTATTTATTCTACATAGAGTGTAAATGAGCTACTCTATCACTATTACTAGTATCCTTGAGTATGACAGAAGGTAATATTAGTCAATAAAGAAAAGTGTTTATAATAAAAATCAAAATACAACATATTAGCTAGGAAAATATCGATCGTCAGATATGAATTCAGGTGGTTTGAGAAAAAAAAAACTATTTGATTCAGGCAAAAAAATAATAGAATAATTTCTATCTAACATAAGTAAACGATACATAAATGCCCACATGATATCTGAATATTGACTCTAAATTGATGCCATCTTAAGCAACATTGACATTTCACTGAACCAGTTCTTGATTTACATCACTGTACAACTTCACAAATAAATTTTCACTATTCAGTCATATTTAATTTAATTATGATCCGCTGTGAAAAAGTAATCAAGGTCGAAATATGGAAAAACTGCATTAATAATGCATGCAAGTGGATTAGCTCCATTTAATTCAATTTATTTCGGAAAATGTTTTTATAAAATCTTCTTTGTCTCTTTGCATTATAGTGCAGAATTTACAATTCTGAGGTTAATTAAAACAAAATAATTAGCTTTGGAACCTTGATTTGGATTTTATGAAATGTTAATGATGAAACAGTTTCTATAGTCTGCATGATCTTTTATTGACTTACATATTTATAGCGACTATATGTCTAAGCGAAAATGACACACCAATCACCAATAAATGATATTAAAAAATATATATATTTTTTTTAGATTCTATTTCGCTTCATGGAAGGAAAGGTATGACTATTAAAATATAATGCCGTTGAAGTCATTGCTTAGGTTTTACCAATAGGTTCTTTGTAAAAAAAAAAAAAAGAAAGAGAAAGCCTTGGAAATGTAACTTAAATTTAACATAAAAATATCTCCTAAACATATTTCAAATAGAATTCGCATCAGCCATGTTGATCAGGAATATTTAGGCAAATTAAGAAAATTTAATAAGCTTATTAACTGATAAGTTGTCATCAGAAATATTTAGTCAAATAAAAAAAAAATCAATAAACTTATAAGTTTATTATATTAACTTATAAGTTTATTATATTAACTTAGTTTATTAACTTATAAGTTGTCAAAGTAAATTCCATGCCAAAAAAAATTCAAATATCTTAATGCAGTGTGACTCATGTTAGGTTGCTCCAGAGGTTCTTTCCCTATTCTTTATTTGTTGTTTAAAGTTTATTTACTGTGTTATATATGAACCTTAGTTCTATTACCTTCTTTTATTCCTGAGGAAGCCTCTTATAACTTTTTTTTTTTTCAAAATTGTTGAGACTTACCTGCAAAATATTGATCGACATGTGTTTTTGTTTCGCTTTTGGATTTTTGACATTTATCTCAGAGACAATTTTTTAACGATAGTAACAAGTAATAATCGGAACGGGCATGGTCTGGGGATTACAGAGGATGAGGTAGCATGTCCTAGTAGAAGCTTTAACGGTTTTTGTTATACGGTCAACGAAACATGAGGGATTGGTCGTAAGACAAAAATTCTTACAGTCCCTCTGGGATATTCAACATACCTAAGTAAGTCTCAAAAATTAGAAGGAAAAAAAAAGGAGATAAGAGGCTTTCTGAGAGAGAGGAGAAAGCAATAGGCAGAAAGGTTCAAACATAACACAGTAAATCAATCTTGAATAACAAATATAGAAAAGATAAAAAACTTATGAAACAAGCTAATATTACTAACATAATTAATAATGTTTAAAATTCATTCATTAATTAAAACTCTTAATCCACTATAAATAACTATATATAAACTATAAATAATAAACAATAAACTATTAATAACCCTTCCCGCAGTTCCAGAATAAAAATTGTTTTCTATTCTATAAATAGGGAGCGGGGTAGCTCAGTGGTAGGGCACTGAGCTTCCAATACAAAGGTCCCGAGTTCGAACCCCGGCTCATGGCAGAAAATTTATTTATCTGTTCCATTGGCCGTGGGGGCGACCTTGGGTCAGGAGTCCCTTCTGGGGCACACCCAGCCTCTATAAAGTGGGTACCCTTAATTAAGTAATTGGTTAAGGGGGAAAACCTGGCGGTTGAGCGTGATCTCGGTCAAATCACCTCCTTGCACAACCGTTGACCTAGAAACAGTGCTTTCCCTAAATAGTACTGAATCCCAGACCCTTCATGGGTTGTAGTGGTACAGGTTTTTCTATAAATAACTAAAGTGTTTACAGATAAATAGGCATATGCTATTATTAACTTAATTAGTATAGCAGAAATGCATATCAACAACCCGTGAATTGACTGATTTAATCTTCAACCTAGTGATGGGAAGGTCATTTGAAAAGAACAATATCCAGCGATATCTTGTCCCAGTTTAAATTACTCTAGTTAGAAAGATTAGGTAAGTCAGATCTGAGCCAGAACAATAAGTTATAGTAAGTCTTGTGGTCTCAATTTTTCTAATTCAAAATGCCTAATCTTATAGAATAGGATTACATACTCTTATTATAGAAAAGCTATTTCTTTTCCTAGTCGAGATAATTGGAATAACAGCTTTGGTTATCATCCCAAGGACGGAAGATTGCAGAAGCTCTAGTGAAATGTTTAACTCTTTTCAGCGCACGTTATAAAAAGAAGAGAGATCCTAAGAGATAGTCATCTTCTCGCCGTAAACGAGGGATACAACTAAGACGGAAATCATGCACCGAGGTCACCCTCACGACATCAACTGCCTTGAGATGGTCCCCAATTCTACCACCTGCACTGATTTATTTCTTCTAATCTAGTGTCATTCTCTACACACACACACACATATATATATAATATATATATATATATTATTTATTTATTATTTATTATTTATTTTTTTTTTAGTTGACGCTATAGAACATGAAGATCTTTGACCGCAAGTGTGGTCGTAGACCACATCCTGATTCCCGATTTAAAGTGCGGGGTAGGGTCATCAATCTTACGCCCGGTCGGTGTGAGTTGCTTCCAGTAGACTGACGGGCCTCACATAACGGGGGGGAGGAAGGAATCTCGGGTAGCGTGGCTTTCCTTAGTGGACGGTCACCCATCCAAGTGCTAGATCACCACCCAACACCACGCTCGGCGTTGCTTAACTTTGATTACCTATTGCAAGCGCTTTAGCCCGCGAGGCTACCCCAGCCCCCATAACTATTAGTACTATTTGTTACTTTCACTTACGTATATATGTAATATAAAGTAAGGGTAAGTATTGCGATCGAGAAATTTTTTGAATCAGAGTTTTCAACGGAAATGCACGTTTTGAGGTACCCTGAGTCGAAATGACCAAGTCCCGAAAAATGGTCTGTGTGTTTGTGTGTTAGCAGTCTAGCTCAAAACAAAAAGTCGTACGAAACTGATATTACGTATTCAAGATAGGTATATGCCTTAGATGTGCCTTACTTTTTCCTCAAAATTGGCTAATCGGAAGTGCCACTTTATATCAACGCTGAAACACATTTTTATAAGCTTCTAAAAAAACAGCTCTAACGATTTTGATTAAACTCGGTCTATCATTGTATAATGAAGTAATCTTTAATATCAATTAGGTCTTATCCTCATTGATGTCACTTCACAGGGCTTAAATGCCCAATGTTCATATACGTCTTCCTCTAAAGTAACTTTTATATGGTTTATTTTAAAAAGTTAATCATTTCACATTATTCAGAGTTACGAAAAAATGCTAAATATAACTTTTGAAAGAATTTGATAAGTTAATAAAGGAGAAAAAAAAATAAAAATGCAGAAAAAACTGCCTTGCTATAAACTGTAGCGCCTAAACGAATGTACTGATTTCAATGAAACTTGGCTAAAATCATTTTCTAGACACCCTTTAAATTTATCTATATAACATACTTCAACGAAAAGAAGTTAGAAAAAAGTTACGAGGGATGGTAAAATTAAATTCCGAATAACTCAAAAAGTAAACACTTTTTTGTCGATATTGTGATAAAATGTTTCAAAGGTATTTAAATTTCCTAAAAAATGAAAGAAGTTTAATCGAAATCGAAGCACTATTAGAAGAGATATCACGATTTTAAAATATTTTTACTTTCACTTATGTATATATGTAGTATATAGTAAGGGTAAGTATTACGATCGAGAAAATTTTTGAATCTGAGTCTTCAACGGAAATACACTTTTTGGGGTACCCTGAGTCGAAATGACCAAGTCCCGAAAAATGGTCTGTGTGTCTGTGTGTTTGTATGTTAGCAGTCTAGCTCAAAAACGAAAAGTCGTATGAAACTGATATTACGTATTTAAGATAGGTATATGCCTTAGATGTGACAGCAACTTTTTATTTTTATATAGAAAATCTTTATTACTCAAGCGATTTTTCTATGGAAAATTTAACTAATGGTTTATTTACCAATGAAAAACTTTTCAAAATTTATTAAAACACACATATATAATTGTATTATTTTAGCTTATTAGCTTTTTGTGGATACTTTTGGGCCCTAACTAACTGTTCTCTATCTCTGTCTATCTTATGGTGCACTAAAAAATTTCACGAACTGTCGGAAAAACAAATATCTAAATGGTTGCTTTACAGAGAAATATGGTCAGTTATAGAGAAATACAAAAAAAGTTTGGCTTAGCGCTAATACCGCTGTTTATTTAGTTAAGTTAGATAATTGCGTTTCTCATAGCTTGTGAAGTGCCTAAACACGCCTTTAGAGCTCAAATTATCAGCCTACAACTCTACAGTATCTTAGTTAATTCGATCATCTGATTTCTGCCTTCCTCGTGGTCACATTCACACTATTCCGAGCTATATGTACTGCCATCTTAACATATATGCCTCACCTTCATTTTATGAGATATTGTTTCATCTTTTTTTGTTTGACTAGCTCTTTATCGGTCCTTCTTCTCAAAACATTTCTACTCTTACTACTCACAAACCATTTTATATTTCTTCCTATGTCTCGTATCGGTAAATAAGAACTGGCTTCATCATAGCATTGTAAACTCTTGATTTGAGATTTTTAGGGATTTTAATACCTCTAGGTATGACTGTGTTTATGTTTTTAATTTATTTATCTTTAGGATATTTTATTTTTTATTGTACATAGTTTTTGATTATTATTTAACTTTTGTTAATTTTATGTTTTCTGTATATATGGTGTGAATGTTTTCATATATCAATATAATTATTGCCCACGTGACAGATTATTATATTTCTAAATAAATAAAAAACCTTTAAATGAGAGAAAATTGCTTAATTGGCGATTTTTATACGCTTGTTTACTATCGACCGTTTTCTGTGAGGTATTAGAGTTTGGCTACTGAATATTTTTACAATCTGTTCGATGTAACATAGCAGGTATAATTCTGGGACAGCTATGCGGCTTAGTATATCTGACGCGCCTGCAGCAGGAGGAATTTCTTAACAAGCATTGCAGTCAAAATAAGATTAAATTAATACTCAAGAAAGAAAATCAACTATTTTGCGAAGAAAACTCAAAAATATGGGTTAAATGTACAAAACAGAAGTATAGCCCAAGCTTATTTCATATCTTATGATATAGTCTTGTTAATAGTTTGATTCAACAGTAAATTAACACATTTTAATAAGAATCACTGAAATACTTTTTCCCATTGTTCTAATATAAAAAATGCTATATATCGATGGACTAGATAATTATTATATTAATTATAAATATTTTGTTATTGTAATTTTTTTACGTTACAATTCACCGAATTAACAACTGAAGTTAAAAAAAAATATTTTTATAATAACTAATGAACACATTATTCTTTCAAATACGAATTAAAAAGTAATTTTGTTTTTTTGTAATTATTTTTATTTCACTATTGCTAGTAACCTTGACAGTGAGACGATTTTGAAAAAATATGCATTTATTAAACGTCAAACTTAATCCTAAGACGACTTGGTCTGACTGGGATTACATAATGATATAAAGAAAACAAAAATTCACATTATTAGGGCATTTAATTGTAATAAATCGGGATTCTTTTGTCGGAATTGTAAATTGTGTTTCATAATTAATATTAAAGAAGTTCATTGCAGTGACAAACACACAATTTTTTAATATTCGAAATAATCTCATAATTCATTTAATCATAAATATTATGCTTTTAGAGGTTACTTGAATTTGAATTTCATTAATTATTTTTATACTTGTGAATTTGAATGTGAATAGCTCATACAAACTGTTGTATTGTAAGTTTATATAAAAGTGTAAGTTCTATACATGTAAATCCATATAATTTTTTTTTCAATAATGGTTATGATCGAATTTCCACCACTTGGTTAACACTAGTTTTAACAACTGAATAAGTATTTGATGAAACTGTATACTACAGTAATAAAAAAATTTATAATTATTTCCTAATAACTTTATTAATTGAGTTTAGCACCGGTGTAGCGGTTGAGAGATTAGCGCAGGGATCTCCTGGAAGAAACAGCTTTTCACTCTATAGTTGGAGTTCCTTTTCCCGATTGTAAATAGCGTATATCGGTATGTTTGCAACTTATTTATTGTATATATATTTTTATTATTATTTAGGTGTTGTTTATTTAATATTTTCTGTGTATAAAGTATTAACCTCACTGTAATTATTGTTCATGCGACACAATGCTATAATAAATAAAATAAAAAACTTTGATAAACTGTTTTCTAATTCTTTCGTAATTTCTAGACAAAATACACTAGTTGACCGGGAAAACTCAGATGCCATGAAACGTCTCATCATCTCACGGGTGCACGTTTGAAGTGGTAGCAGGCCTCGGATCTCCTTGCATTGGCCAAAGATCCCGAAACTCCTGAGCTCTTCTTGCCCCTACTTCGAGGCACAGGTGAGACACCTCCTCTGACGGCTTCAGGCCGTGCCGGATGACCAGAAGACCAGGCGATAAGATTAGAGATCGCCCTTGGACGCTCGTGCACCGTGTGTGGGGCAATTCAGCCTTCCCATGTTGTTATGAAACCGCCTCCCATTTCCCACAATTAGAGGCAGAGGGCCAGTTACACCCCCACTATTGTCGCAGCAGGGCCTTGACTCAGTTAGGCCACTGTACTCGTTAACACTTTTCTTTATCTCTACGCTCACTTTTTTTTCTTCTTGCTCTTCACTTGTTTCGACTTCTTCCTCTTCCTCGTAAGAGATTCTTGATGAAATTCTTAACCGATGTTGTAGAGGACCATATACAAACCAATGAATTAATACTACTCGATACTTTATCATAATGATCGATTATTTCCACAAAAGAAACGAAACATTTCCAAGAGATGGAATATACAATTTATTTATTTTTTAAAATTCATGACTGTATTAAATAAAATACAACATGAGAATGTAAATTTGTACATGATATGTATAACCGTGAAAATAACTACCCATTGGTAGCACTCAATTATAGTTCTATTTCTAAAGTCTAGCAAGGTCCCGGAGCCATCTTCATTTACACAAGATTAGGAGGGTCGTCAGGAATCGTAGTAGATGTAAGAATAGAAACTAATGGATTTTGTTGATCTTGAAGTTTACAATGGAAGGATTGGTATATGGATTGGGCTACATCGGAGACAGGTCAATTAAGGTCATTATGGACAATTCAATTGTATGGTGGCAAAATAAGGAGCATTGAGTATTTTGCAAAATATTTTAAATTGTAAAGATTGAACCCGAGAGGAATTCGATAGTTTACTGGAGCCACAGAGCTCAACTCCACAAGTTTAAATAGTCCTTATAATGGTCAAGTAAATGAGATTTTTGTAGTTAATTAGGAGTTTGGATCGTTTGTGTGTTGATGTAGTCGAAAGCGTCTAGTAGTTTCTTTTCGTTTCAGTTCTTTAAGATAATTCCCGGAAAGACATTTGTCAAGATGGAGTCCTATGTAGTGAATCTGTTCAACAAGGATAGGTGAGGTTTTATTAAAGGATAGTGTAGGGCAGGGAGTCATTTTCATCTGATTTTACCTTTTTTAAATCGTACCGTATTGACAAACAAAGAAAACTTCTAGCTCATCAGAAAAAAAAAAAATTATCAAGAAAAGGAAACGCAGTGGCACTGCTCTTCGCTTATTTTGCACGGTGAATAGCTATACAACAATACCAGGGCCGGAGGAAAAACTTGAATCATAAAATTAAATTTTATTTTTCATGTCGCTTCATCACAAAATTTAAATAAGAATGAAATAAAGATGAAAAATGTATCATTGTACTACGATTAGTAATTTCGCTATGTCTTGTTTGTAGTAACTACATTTTTATAGATTTGGGATATCTGTATATTTTTAAATCTCGGTATGTTATATATAACTCCGTATATATAACTATATATATAACTAATTATATATAACTCCGAGATTGAAGTTGTGTTGTTTAAATAGATTGATGAAGTTGGGAAATTCTCATTGCTTTCTTTCGATGTAATAAATACGGTTCACGTTATTTTTTATACATGGATTTTTTATTTTTATAAATGGATAAATCTAGACTATAAAGCCATGAGCCTCTAACATACAAATGAACCGTTAACCTGTCAACATTTCACCAATTCAGGCATCATCAGGACAGAAAAAAACAAGTTCACTTATATGTAAAAAGAAAAAAAAAAGGAATGGAAAGGAAAAAGATATAAAACCAAAAAAATTTGCTACTGACATCACACCAAGCCATCCAAATACAAACTGAAGAAAACAGAAGATTTCATAAACATAGAGGAGCAACGTTATATTAAACAACTGATTAGCTGGAATAAAAGGGGGTTAATTGTTAATTTAATTTAATCAACGAAAATTTGTTAATTAAAATAAATAAAAAGAGAAAAACATTAATAAATACAAAAGAAAAACCTTTAAGGTGTATTTAACATCCATACTAAACAAAACTCAGTCTTACACGGTTACTTCACAAACGATATTACTAAAATAAACATATATAAATGTATTTGAATAGCTTGGTGAGATGTCAATAGCAAATTTTTTTTGTTTACCATATTTGTGATCTTGTTTTTTCTATCTTGATGATGGCTAAAATGGCAGTTAAACTGTTCACCATTATGTTAGAGACTAATTTACGTTTATAACGTGATCACTTATATTTAACATTAACACACACAATTTGAATTTTTTTTCTCGGAATATATGCTTATTTTGGTAAGGTCATAGAGTTTTGCATTGATACATATGATGAAAATTCAAAAATATCTTCAACATAGATAAGCTCCATTAAAAAGGCACTTCTAACACTTCTTACAACAGCCTATTTTTTTAGAAAAAAATTATACACAAAGTAATCCACTAAATAAGAGTTTTGTGATGGGCTAACCACTTAATTTTATTTTAAAATTGTGAATTCTGAAGACTCAGAGTAATCGGTAATATACTTCTGATTGTAACGATAACTTAATACAACATTTAAATAAATGTTTAGTGCTCAGACATAGCTATGTCTTCATTTCCTTAATTCGATTACATTCCAATCTAATATTTGCCGATTAACAACTTAATTATCATTAATTATAATAACACGAGGAAAAAGCAAAAATTTCAGGTGATACTTGTTCCTATTTGGATTAACTAAAAACATCTTCACAGTCACAAGCCTTAAGTGAGAGAAAATCATTTTTAAAAAATTAAGTGGGTAGATAAGGATCTGCGCCGGTCCAAGCAACTTGAGGAATTCAGGATTCCAACCAGCGGTAATTATTTCCAATTAAGTTCTGTTAAAGTTCCTACCACTCGTCTAATAAACATAACTAGTCTTAAATTCTTTATTTCGATTGATTTTATTTCTACCAGTTTTTCATGACAAATTAAGTGTAGATTTCTACGAATGGCATAAAATACAGACCTTCAAGACCACTTAGTTATTTTTAATCAAAAAGTTCTATGCCAGTAAAAAAAAAGACCTTTCCTGACTTCAGACAGAGAGAGAATTCACCGAATTACTTAGTGATTTGGTTTCATGAAAAGTTGCTCTATGCCGTTTTGCAATAAAGTTATGACATGGTGTGTCAAGTCATATGTGATCACTTAGATTAGATTTTGGCTGGTATTTTAAAGACTGGAGTCTTTATGTTTAGAATCTGTAAAATTTCCTAACAATTATTTATGTTTATTTTTCTTTTGTTTTTTCTTTTATATTAATGTAAACATAAAGAGGCGCAACACGGGGAGGTGAGGGCGGCGACCAAGAGGGAGCGGCAATATGCCAAACAAATTTACGATGAATTAATCTTTTACTATTTAAACTCAATAACCGTTCTCAATAACTATTTCTTTAGTTTCAAGTTAAACACGTGCTTTTTTTTTTTCTTTTTGCTAATCTTGAAGTTCGATCAATAAATCTTGGTAATTCAAACTTCAAAAAGTGGTTGACATGTCTGTACATCCTAGTACAGGTATACAGTACATACAGACAGGTATACAGTACAGCTATACAGTATCTGTACAGGTATCCTAACGGTTATTGTTTATTTTAATCTTTCTAAAAACAGGTAAATTTTTAAAACGTCATTTTCTTTTAATGCATTATAACTATCATAATACTTAGTCTTGTCATAAATATTGTTACAAGGAAATATATCCAGATTTCAACAAAAAAAATATTTTTTTTCAAAAACTTTGCTATAAATAAAAATGTATATCTATAGAGAATAAAATGAAAAGAAATTACTCAAAATGTCATCCTTTTGCCTTGACACAGGCATTTGATCTCCGCGACCATTCATTAATAGGGGCACACAGCACTTCTTGAGGAAAGCGCTCAAGCGCTCGGAACAGAGATTGTTTGAGGCTTTCCAAGTTAGGGTATTCTCTGTGGCATGCCATTCTCTCCAGTTCGGACCAAAGCCAATAATCTAGTGGGTTGGGATCAGGGCTTCCAGAGGACCAATCCGAGGCAGAGATGAATTCTGGAATATTCTTTTGCAGCCACTGCTGTTGACCTGACATTGTGAGCTGGATCTGGTGGAATCCTGATAGAAAACTTAATGACTTCCACCAAACATTGTATCATTTAAAGGCTTGACAACAGGTTCCAAAATACGGTCATCATAGTTTTTAGCTGCTGTTTTAACTCTTTTTTCACAAAAATGGACCTTTTATTGTGCTATCAAAGCAACCTCCCAACCAAACCATCACTGAGAAAGGGTGATGACCTCTTTCCACTCTTCCAATGACTTCCTGGGCTTTTTTAGAGCTGTGTGAGTACACACGATCATTCTGACGATTGAATTTTTCTTCAATTGTAAAAATATTCTCATCGTTAAACAAAATATCTCGATGAAGACCATTGGTGTAACGTCCAAGCTTTGCATCTATGCACTCTATTTTTTTAGGGAAGTGGTTAGCCTATGTCCTGTCAATCTTCGAAATGTACCTATCCTAAGGTAACTTTTTATTACACGAGACATTGATCTGACAGAGATTCCCATTTACCGAGAAATGATTTGTTGTCATATGGGATTTCTTCTGATTCGAGTAGCCACTGAATTTGCCGTTCTCACAGTGCGAGGATGGCCCGGTCAAGGTCTGTCACATACAGATAGGGTCTCATTATATCTATTTATAGTACGGTACACGAATATACTACTGATACCCAAAGGTCTCAAAGTTTTGAAAATCTCTGACCTACATTTTCCAACTTTGTGTAAAGTGATGACAGCTATTCGGTTCACCCCACTCCATGTTAACTAAGCGAATTAAAAATACAAAGTAATTGGGATTATTAACCTGGCATGTAAAGAAAATAACCTGATAGAGCTAAGGATTATCTAAATAATACCCAAGGATGTAAACAAATTTCAACTTTTTTAACAGTACTTATGGCAGAACTAGTTATTTATATAAAATTTTCATATTAAACCTTTTTGATTTACCTAAAATTATAACATTCTAAAATATTTTATTTTTATTTATATGTAAATTAGTACTATCGATGAAAGTTGGTAGATTGTAGCAATTCAATTCTTATTTGTATATACAATATTATTTTTTTTAAATAAAAAGCAATATATGAGAAAAAAATCTTGTTTTCAATATTGTTAGGTTCAATATATAACGGGTTTCTAATTAATAACATTTTTTTTTAATAATTTTAAACAGCTGTTAATATTATTGAAAAAAAAAAGGAAATGATTGACGAAAATTTATTGACTCTCCTGTGGAGATTTAATCAGAAGACGATTCCAACGATGCTACCCCATTGCTGGGATATACGCCCTGAATTCCAGCAGAGTTTTGAAATTCAAAATATTCAACAAGGCACCCCGTGATTTACTGCGGTTTCCTTTTAATTGTGGGAAGGTTGAGGAGAATGCGGAGGGTAATTATTGTTACGGACGGATTGGTATAAATAAATTACGCGGCTGGACATTGGACTCTCTCCCATGTTCTAGGTGTTCGCAAGCGATTTGTGTTCTCAAGGAGCAATTCAACAAATAGAACATTCGTATCATTGAAGAATAGTTTCGTAGTATTTTAATCCCAGGAAAAAAAAATAAATAATCAATTGACTGGCCCATCAACTTTATTTTATTGCTTCCGTTTTAAAATCTTATTAAGTGGTTTGTCTAGATGAATTCAAGCTAAAATGTTCTGAGAAAGAACAGTGGAAGTACGCCTTAAGTGTACCATCATTGGTGAACTAGCGGAAGGAGAGGGGAAGGAGGGAAGCTTTCAGGCTGAAGTTCTGCTAAAATGGAAACATAATAATTTTTTTTTCATTCCTCCATATTTATAACAGTGAGTGATCTAAGCTAAACACTTAAAACAATCACAATATATATATATATATATATATATATATATATATATATATATATATATATTTATATATATAACCATTTGGTTTATGGTAACATTAATCTGAAAAGCTTAAAAAAATAAGGCTATCTTGTCATAAATCTATATTGACAAAGAACAAAACTGTGTGATGGAGTAACACAAGGCCCTGTCTGTCTCCGTTGGGACTCTTGACTACAATGTGCAGTGTGAAGTTTTTTTACAAAACAATTATTTTTGGGATTAAATATACTACGGTACTAGATAAATACGAAATCTAATAAATATGAAATCATCGAGCCCCTCAGGAGGGGCTATAAATAAATCGCTCTACGACTGTAAATAAAGTACATAACATTTATGTAGAGGGCACATCTGAGAGACCCCAAAAATATGCGAAAACAAACAAATACAAAACAATTATTTAGGAGTACAAGAAAAATTTAAAACAATGATTTTGGGCCTCCTAGTTCAAGGGACCCTCGGCGATCGCCGACTGGCCAACGTAGTTAGACCGGGCTTGAAAAAAAAATTATAAGTTGAAGTTATTATCTTAAATAAATAAATAAAATTAAATAATATTTATTTTAAGCACGAAATTCTAGAGAAATTTCAGGAAGGCGGGTTGTACGTGAGTACTGAATACCGTAGAGCTCATCAGCTGAGCCCACAAACCTCTAACCCTTAAGTTCACAGCTTTCTTTCCACAAACTCCAACTTCGCCAACTTACTTTTACTTCTGTTTTTAATCGGAGGGAGTTAGGCAATACTGGTGAAAGGTGGCTTTTACGATTTCGGTTACAATCAGGATTGCCTATAATCTTGTCATCATCGAGGTGATGCCGTTGGTAACCGGGTTCAACCGAAAAATTATTAACAATTTTTCAATAATCTTAAGAAAAGATCATTTCCTAAGGCATCTGAAACGGTTGATATATGATAAAAGAGACCAGCTTAATTATGTTGTGGTTTTGTCCGATATTTCTTATTAAATACACCGTAATACAGGTATAAACATTTAAATATCGAAAACATATATTTTTTTACATAAAAAAAATTATATAATATTCTCTTTTAATGTTAAGAAATTTAATCAATTGTTTTCCATCTAATTCGTCATAAGTAATAATTTATTTGCAAATATGTATAAATTTATTAGTATTTGTTGTGATGAGCAATTAAAATATAAATATTTATTTGTTTCTAATAAAGCTAATAAAAATCTTTAATTGCACAACTATATTCTTTAATTTTAATCGATGGAAGTCGGTTTTCTCTTCTTTCTCTTTCAAAGATGTAAAACATTGATTCCGAAATATCTATATCCTTGAACCTCTATTTCATATGTTCTCGTTTAAAACTAAAACTAAAACTCTCGTTTCGATATATATCGATATTTTCGTTTGATGTTTACATCTCTAAGATGAGTATTATTTTGATTATTATTCCTGAAGAAAAAGAATTTCTTGGATGAACTTGGGTAAAATTTGGAAATATTAGATTGCCAATTTTTCCTAAAATAAATAGTATAAAAACATTAAAACCTAAATTTTAAATTGACTTCTAATTTTATACATTTAATTTTTGTTATCTGAAAGGTCGAATTATTCTGATGGCATTAAAACCTAGAACCAGTATTTTCGCAACATTTAAACAGACAGAGTAAACATCCATTTCTGCTTTTTTTTTTTTTTTTTGGAATATCTTACTGAATTTTTATCTTGAACTTATTATGTAAAACATGAAACATAAAGATAGAAGTAATTTTTGTGTCCTAGAAAAATATTTACATGTGTAAAACAACAAGACACATCTATAGAAATAAGCAGGTCTGAAAAAATAAAAAAATGTAAAATCAAACAAAATGAATTAATGGAGAAAAATGAAATTTAATTACAACACTATTCTAATAAATTAACCGTAATACACGTACTTATGGAGAGTATAGTTCGTGAAGCTTTAAGATTTTCTATAAACATATTGAGGGGAGATTCTGCAACGTTTGCGGATTTTATACAGTTTCTAAAATCCATTAATATACATAAATCTAAAAAAATAGTTCTTTTTTTTCTCCATTTCCTCGCCTTTTTGGATTTACGGTGTTTTTTCAGAGTTAGGAGAGAGATCCGGGGGATTGATGCCAGAATCAAAAACCACCCGCTACCAGAATTCGAATTCGGTATCTTCTGTTTTTCAAGTAATGCGTATTTTTTGCAAACGTGTAAGTCCACTCGGCTATTCTGCTCCTAAATCTAAGAAAATATATTTACGCTTGCGTAAACAAAAGTGTTAGATGGAATTTGATAAAATTGATGTGGAACCATCTGGGCACCAACCTGCATAATCCCTTAAAACAAATATAGTAAACCACCCAAGACTATAGTGTAAATGACCCTAGTGGTCAAAACAAATATAGTAAACCACCCAAGACTATAGTGTAAATGACCCTAGTGGTCGAAACACTTAAATAATACAAAGCGGAATTTCAAACAAGAATTAATAGGTATATTCTAAATGAAACTCTCTAAAATGTTTTCAGGTATCATTTTCAGAACCGTTATAGTATCTAAAACATCAAACGGTGCTGATACATATATTTTTTATCCTTTTTGTTACCTTGGTTTGGACCCTAAGAAGGAACTGTTTTGAACTAGAGCGCCCTAGCAGTTTTTTACCACAGCCAAGACTATTTGAAAGTGAAACTACTAAAGGCGGTGGGTGGGTGTACTTTTATTGCAGTCCTGTCGGGGCCCAAACCATGATCCACCCCTATCTATTTTGACAGGTCAGGTACGCCCGGAACCTATGAGGTACGTCCAGGTCATTTACACGTTTAGTCTCCTCCTAACGGAATATGGAACCATAACTTATGGAATTTAAAGTACGTATTTCCAGTGCCATTTGACCCTAGACCGTAGTTTAAGGTCAAGAAAGTTTTCCTTCTCGGTAGCAGCAGTACACATACCATCACATTATTTATTTAGATTATCAAAACTAGGCACTTAATTGAAGGGGACCGGAATTCAGTAGCGGATCTAGAATTTAATTTTGTGCAGGAGAGCTTTTTATAATTTTAATTACGTTATTAACTCCGGAAGAAGAAAAAAAAAACCTGGTGTAGTGCGCTTATCACACAACCTTCAATTACCTTCCCTCTTGTTAGCAGAAATAAGTATTTTCAGACAATGGAGAAGTGAGAGTAAAAATTATTAACACTATATTGATTTATATTTCGTTGTAGGTATTTTTATTTGTATAAGTACACTTATATATACAAAGTTTAATATTTATATCGCTGTAATCTATACAATTAAATATTAAATGATACAAACAATAGCATTTATGAAAACCACATATTTATATGTAAATAATATTGTTGGAGTCCTTATTATATTAAGCTCATGGTACGTATGGAAGCGTCTTACCTATCGGGCGAGCTCGGGTGCACTCGTATTCCTTTGGTTCCTCAATTACAACTATTCTCCGTTACGATCTCTTATTTCTCCTTTAGTTAATTATCAAATTCTTTCATATTTTATATTTCATTATTTTTTATATTAGAGATTAATTTTAAATGGTCAATCGTTTCAAATAAAAAAAAATTAAAGGTACTTTAGAAGAAGCTAATGTTGAAAATTAGACATTTAAGCCATGTTAGAGAACAGAAATCAGAATAAAAACTACATTTTATTGAAAACTGCTTAATTTGACACTGATATAATCAATTTAATTAAAATCGTTACAGCCGTTTTCGAGAACATCGTAAAAATGTGTTTAATCCATGATTTCTTTCCGGTTAGCTTAAAAACCTTAAATATACAATTTCATTTTCGTACAACTTTTCATTTTTGAGCTAGACTGTTAACACACATACACAGACCATTTGGTGGGACTTGGTTATTTGGACTTAGGAGATCTCAAAACGTGTAATTCTTTTGAAAACTGAGAAAAATCGAAAATTTTCACGATCGCAATATTATCCTTTAGTATATATTTCATATATAGGTAAGTGAAAGTAAAAACTACATAGATGAAATGGTCTTTTAAAAGCAATAAAAATTAGAAATAAAAAATCTGGATTGTTCACTTACACGACTTTCCTACCTATTTCAGGAAAGTTTTTATATCTTTAAATATGTCCATTTAGAAACAAAAAAAAATTGAATTAGATTTATTTTCCTCAAAATTGATTACAGAAAAGATTTGAGTAGGATTTCTTTGATTAAGTAAAGCAAGGAAGCTCTGAAACGTATAGAACCGTCGAAAACAGCACATCGGAAATTTGACCCGATCACAATACTTTCTTTACCTAGTATAAGTAGAAAAGTAATAAATTAAAACATTTGTATACACAATCACCTAATTTGAACATAATAATTAAACTACGCTATTACTATTGCTCTACCCGTGCAATTAATAGCGTTTGTGTTGTTAAATATTTTTGGTGGTGGTGATAAACCACACGAACACATCAAACAGTTATTTTACTAGATGGCAGCAGAAGCAGGACCTCTTCTGAAGACTTCTATTGCCAGATTGCCAGCTCCTTACTTAGATTGCGCCTTTACGCTGTTGGGGTCCATTCATATCACTTGGAACTAACCTTGGCAGCTAAACGAGCAGCATCGCTCTGGTAAGGAGACCCCAACGTGATGGCCTCCCACGACACCCATATGGAGGCTGAGGAGGATGCGAGAGGCGAGAAAAGATCAGGAGGTGCCGAAGTTTACCAAGAGCCACCAAAGCGACACCAGATAAAGGGTCGCGCAGAGGTCACCGTACCTGTTGGAATTCCGGTTTCAAACCACTACGAGGCTCTTGCGCCCCAGGAACCAGATGTTACCCAACATGAAAAGATCCGAACGCCTCCACCCATCATAATCAAGCCACCTATTTCACTGACATCGCTGAGAATTCTACTAAGAGGAATCGCTCAACATAGAGGAATACTCTTCCAATTCTTCTAAGCAAGAAACCAGATTGTACCTAGCTACTGAGGTGGATCATAACACAGCTCTCCAGGCACTTCTACGTGAGAAAAAGGTAGAATTCCATACCTTTGCCCCGCGTGGAACCAAAAGAACCCAAAAATTTGTCCTTTATGGCTTTGATGTAGATTACGACGTCAAAGACATAATCGATGAGTTAAAAAGAGTACTACCAGGCTTCAGACTCACTAGAAGGTTAACAAAACAAGCCCCAATAAAAAATTTCATTTTTCATTCATTTTTTTTTATTGAGAGGAAATACATTTTGCCTTAATTATTATCATTCAATATTTGAGGTGCAAGAGGCTCATTCATAACATATATACAATAACAAAAACAATAGAAAAATTATAAAAAAAGAAAACTTAGTAAAACATAAGAAATAAAATATGGGACAACTATCATTCATAATAGTGCAATTCGTGACTTAATTTTGGGGGAAGAACGAACAACAACAGGAGCTATTATTTAATAGAACGATAACTTAATTGTGAAAGAATGAAATAAATAGTCACTTTTTTTATTTACTTTTATGATCTTCAAAATTACTTCCACGTGGGGGCCACTTTCTAGAGGAGTCACGAGGATATTTAATTATTTTTTAATCCTTATTAAAACTATTATTGAAAATATTAACACCTTTTTAATGATACGTCAAATACCAAATCCATTCAAACAACAAACAATAATGGGACCCTCTAGCTTTGTTTTCCGTAAGAATATCGCCTCTGGGCCCCTAATGGTTTATGGTCGCCACTGAGTGCAATATGTAATATCTAGATTTGATTACTGCCTAGCATGTTTCGCATTTCAATAAGCAGTTAATTTATTATTATTTAATCAATCACTGAATATTAATATAATTTTACTGAACAGTTGCTGTATTTTTAACTTTACAGAAGTTGATAAATGGATGATCCCTTGGTACCAGAATTGATCTGCATTCCCATGAACCCTAACTAATTCCAATGGAATTATACTATATTATTCTTGATTAACCAGTAAAATTATCTTTATTTGATCTCACATATATATTTTTTTGAATTTTTGGATTAGGTTAATATGTGTTTAACATTACATTAGTAAAAAAAAATAAACATAATATAATTACCAATGTTATTTATCTTTCTTGCTTATTGGCCATTTCCATATGACTTTAATTATATTATGATCAAGGAATGATTTGTATCGCACCCAACACCGTGAAAATAAATGAGCAGATTATTGGTACAATGGCAACAACCATTTCAACAGCTTTTGTCTCATCCAGAATTTTGGATTACTGATTTTTTTTAACTCCTAATAATTTAAAACCTCAAAGTATATATTCTTTAAATATTTTATTTAATAATAATAAAATATAGCATGTTAAGGAATTCTTGTATTTTTTTAAAAATATATTTATATGGAGAAAAAAAGTCCATTAATAAATAATTATTTTTAATATAAAAGGAAGCATTAATAAAAGAGGTGGGGAAGACAAGAGAGGAATGATAAGTACAAAGGAGTGAGACGAAGAAACAAAGATGGTCCAAAGAACCTTGAGACAGTTTCCACGCAGCCTATTATCTGGACTAATGCCCGGCCCGGCGTATAAACACAAGATTACGCGTTCTTGCATTACATCATCATTTGCCCAACCGCTCCCGTGTTTCCTCAGGCATGTGAACTAGAGGAAGGACGGGCGACACATTGCGAATCTAATTGGTCAATTGGAGGCTATGGGACCTCTGCTTTGGCTTTTAATTTTCTCCTTAATAATACTGAAACCAATGCCCCAGAGACTTTAATGTCTAGAGACTTTAATGCTTTTTATTAAGTAACGCCAAAAATTAATTTAGAAGTAAAATCCTTTTTGCACAAATATTAAAAAAAAAAACAAATTTTTAAAGCAGTGATAACATTCACTCAAACTTTTAAACACAGTCTTGTAAATTAAAAAATATACATTAGAAGATTTTAAAATATAAAATTTACTGAAAATAAATATTCACCTGTTCGGTCAGGTATAAAAAAAATCCAAGAAATATTTTATATCCTCCCAATATGCCAGAGTGGTAACCGATTGGCTACCAAAAATCACCGAGGCATCTATCATCTGAATTAGCCGTGTAATACTTAGTCCACAATCTTCGAGGGGAAGTTATGAAAAAAAATTAAGGCAGTATTTCAGTATTTGGAGAATACAGATATGGCTTCAGGCCAAACAGAAGTATTCGAGATTTATTTACACAGTGCAACAGAACTCCCCGTACATGTTTAATGGATTTGACCAATGTATTCGACAAAATCAAATAGAATATGGCGAAGGAGCAAAATGAAAGAGAAGTACAGAAATGAAAATGGAGGTCTTTATATGAACCAGAGAGGAGTATCAGAACGAGAAATATGAAAATCTCAAGGCATGAGACAAGATTGCAGTCTTAAGTCCCTTGCTTTTCATTTACCGTATCGCTGGGTGAAGTAAAATATGACCTCTTAAAAAGGCTAAGTTAAGTATGAGACCCTACTGTCTAAGAAATTGGAATTTGAGGATGCTCTACTATGCCAGCTGACAAAGAAGATTTTTTAAATTTATTTAATAAAGATAAATTATTGTGACATGTTGAACATTATTATTAATAGTAATTTTCAATATAATTGCAATTTATCATCCTTCAATTTTGGATTCTCATTTTAATTATTATAAATAAAAACTATAGGTACTTAATAATATATTTACAAATTAGGCACTTCTGACGTTTTGAGACTAGAAAAAAAATCAAATAAGATTGGGTACCTTTGGGACTGGATAGGTAACTTTGGGATATCGGGTAAAATTTAGTTTGTGGTGATTTCATAGAGGATACAAAGTGTTGGTTCAGTCAGCATGCACAGTAGTGTTGCCCCAATGCGAAACCGAGACGAGTCTTTGTCTTGGTCATGGTCTTGGTCTTGCGCAAGAGTCTCGCAACAGTCTGGCAGTTACTTATTATTTTATTACTATAGAAATATTACTGTAAAATTTTGAAGAAGTAGAAGATAAAATAATGAAAAATAAATATAACTAGAATAAGGAAATCTTTTAAATTTAACTCAATGCACCACATACATAGCAAAGAAAACAATTATCCTGTTGATTATACAATATAAAAATTCATAAATATATTTTTCTTTTAAACAAATTGGCTCATTTTCCTTTATGATTCATTGCCTGCCTATGCACAGATACATACACGTTAAATAATCCTTTGATGTGGAGTATTATTATTAAATATTTTAAACAATTGGAAATGTTTATAACTTTAAGATTATAGTTCATAACTAAATTCGTGAAGCTTTAATAATAAGATATATAAAACAATAATGGCAGTCATTTAGATGAAGCAGAGTGAAACAATGGATAATTACGAAAGAACAAGGTTTATCAGGGCAATTGGCAATTGCAGAGCGGTCTCTCAAGGTTGGGGGCAAAGTGTTTCCTGTATAATAACGAGAAACTATTAAACTCAAATCTCTAGCCTAGTTAAAGCGATTGGTTGTAATAATAGATATAATTTTTTATTTATAGTTTTTTTAAAACATATATTTAGTCAGCGATACAGACCCGTTTTCGTCTAATTATTAACTAAAACGTTAGGAATGGCTTCGTGATATCTATTTATCGTAAACTATTTTTTTGTTAATGAAAATTCTCGGAAATGCGTTCTCAATAAGGAGAATGGTAAACGTTATCAATTTAATGAAGTACTAAACCCTCATGAGCATCCATTTGCATTCTATTTAATTCTAAAATAATGTGATAGAGATTGCGTAATAGAGAAACAATGTGGCCTACAAAAATATTAGGCCATTAGGCGTGGCTTTCACAACCAATATGTCGAAAGATTATACAAACCAAACCGCTTTTTTAGGCCACCTTTTTACTCGATTTTGTGATCAAATCATCTTACGATTCAACTGGAAAGAAAATGGGTATTAATGCTTTTAGAACCTCATTTAGTTAATTAATTTAATGAGAAATCGTCTCTGAGAATTTTCGTAAATAAAGAAGTTATAGTTTACAATAAAATAAGGCTATTTACGATGTTTATGATTGTTAACAGTAATAACGGGTCTGTACCGCTTGCTAATTTAATAATAATAATCTTCATTTATTCTGGGCCCAGTCTATTTGGAATAAAGTATAAGGATTTTAGAGTATCAGATGCAAATATAAAAAACAAACAGATGAAAATAATAATAAATTAAATAAACAAAAAAAAAGAAAGAAATGTGAAAAAAAAAATTAAAAACGAACTAATAATTTACATACATTTTACAGACATATCTAATTAAAGTCTTTTGAGGACTGGATGAATAGGAAGTTACTGAATTGGAGGGATTTAAATGTTGAGAGGGCATTGGAGCGACGGATAGGAAGGGATTTGAATAATGAAAGATCTGTTGAAAACCGCAGTTCGATGTAAAATCTGAAGATGGGAGCGGGTACTGCGGGAGTCAACATAGGGTTTGCATTGAAGCAGAATTTATAAATAATTATAATTGATGTCCCTGATTTTTACTAAATAGTACCAGCTGGCTTCTTATTCAGTATCCCGTTCAATTTATTAACAAAGAAACGTGAAATTTAATAGAAATTAAAAATAATACAGTGCCTTATAATATATTTAAAACATATTCATTTAGATCTATCAAAATAGGCAAAATAATGTCTTCGGTATTTAAAAGAATTTTTATAAAAGTCCTCCGAAGACCTATCTTTTGGTCACCATAAATTTGTTAAACAGGAGCGAAAAAAAAAATCAAATAAAAATAATAAATAATAAAACAATTTACAATATTTATCTAGAATTAATGAAAGGAAACCGTGTCAGAAATAATTGTCTATCACTAACCCAAAATAATCATCCGGACTGAACAAAACTCGGTCGAGTTCCTGACTGCTAATATTTCCCAGAACCATCTTCAGGAAATTACTGCCTTCTAGAGTCGCGATATCTGGAGCGGGTGACTCACGGCTGATCCGGTTGCCTCTTGGAGCACTTCCGCCGCCAGGGATTCCTCAAGACTGACTGTTACTTGAGGAACCGACCAGTATGGGAATCTACAGATGGTAGGTCCATGAAGTTAAAATTATATCAGACATAATACAGAAAACTCTTCATTTTATCGTTAGTATCTTCCAATTTGATTTCAAGTATGAAGGTATGTATGAATGTATTCTTTACAAAATCAAATATGTTAATAAATAGAACACAGCCCTTCATGATAACTGAATGAAAAGAAAATTTAATATCACGCAAAAGACTTTAATGCATTCATTTCTTGTCTTCTTATTATTTTCTTTTTTTATACTCAATTGTATGCAAACATTTCATTTTAAGGGTCACCTCCATCCCAAATGCGTCAAAAAGGTTAATATCAGTTATCAAACATTGAAGTTATACTTAATTTAAATTCCCCCTTGCACATAGAATGTAACATAAAACATTAAATAGAGCACGATAATAAATATTTATACCGCTAAATCAAAATCTGGTTACTATCATCGTCGTTAATAAATTATTTATGTACTTATTCTCCATATTAATAATTATAAATTGTTACGTTATCCCAATTTCTCAAGTAATGAATCTGATTTTTTTTCCTAGCCAGAAACATTTCAAAACTTTTACTGAGACCCTTCTCGAACATGAGGATAAAAATTGACTCGTATCTTTCGGCAACAAAATATTATACAAAAATATTACGTACTAATTATATAATATATGTAATGTTTTGCAAAATAAAAAATATGGTATGTAAAAAAATAAAATCTGATCTTCTGGTCAGGTGACCCTGCGAGAATTGGGCCCCAGTCCTAATAAGAAAAAAGAAATAGAAATAGAAAGAAAAATAGGAAAAAGAAGAAGCCTCGATTTCCTTGCCCCTTCTCTCTCCCTCCCCCTTCGTTGGGACTGTCTGTAAGTGAAAATAATACTATGCACAGTTTCACAATCCAAATATTAAAAAAATATGACATAACTTATTAATCATTAGTATACTGATAATACTAACATCATACAATTCGAAGGTAAATAATATCAAAAGATTAAAATAATTCCACTTTTTATAAATTAACTCTTGTAGCACTGATTACTTGTTGCCCATCATTAGGTATATTGTATTATCATTCAATAAGATGTTAAAAAAAATTATAAATAGCTTGTATAGTAATAAAGTGTATAGAGTATTAATAGTAAGCCCCTTAGGAAAAGCTCATAACAATCAAACCTGTTGTAAAATTTAATCAATATACACCAGATAATTACATGAATGAATAATAAAAGCTAGGCCAAAATTAACAACAATATTATAGAGATAATATATATTTTATTTAACTATTTTATATAGCACTTTTTTGTTGATATTTCTAATAAAGTAATCTTAGGTATCCACGGGTTTTATCCACACATTATTCTTAAAATGTTGAAGACAAGCTCATAATAAATCTGCTCTGTCAATTATATCTCTCATAAAGAAAAAGTAAACGATCTCAGAAATAAAGGAGAAAAAAAAGAAAGGTAAGAGCAGAAAGTCACCCATTGGCGATGCGTCATAAAGAACTGCGCGCAATAGATGGAAAAATAAGATTGAGGATATCCTTAAGATTGAGGGATGAGACTCGATGGTCAGTTCGGACATCGGCTTCCTATTTTACGAGTCCGCCAGCAGAAGATGCTGTTATGGTCCTCGGAAGTAAGCGGCTGGCCCAAGAACTATTCCATAATGCCGGCCATCTCTTTCGTCATGTCACTCCCTTTTCCAGGAAGAAGAAATACACCGATGACCAGGAGGAGTGGTGATGGTTTCTTCGCTCCCCTTTTATGGTCATCTTCTGGTCAGTCTCCTGAGATATAACCTTATAGAAGGGCATCCTTGGAATAAAGACGAAGAAAGTTCTCGGTTGGAAAGACGATAAATTCAATACGGTAAGGTTATACGTCACGGCCTGTGCACATTAAGTGAAAACCAAATGACAATTCTTTTCTGCGACGAAACAGATTCAAATAATATTCGAAGACAATAATAATAAAAATCCCAGGTATCCACAATATCGAAATATCAAAAAATACCAATACCAAAATTAAATCAAAAGAATGATTTTTCTTAGCTTTGCTTTTGTTACACTTAAAATTTCTCTGAGAAGAGGTTTTTTTTATATTCATTTATTGAAATTTACAATTGTATATATAAAATACAATATGTAAATCTGCTACAAAAATATTAGCTTGCGTAGAACTAAGCATTAGAAAAATTTCAATGATTATTCTAATTTAGTATTGTCAGGAATAGTTTTAGATAAAATGTTATGAACAAGAGAGTTTCCGTGACGAATGAGCTAAGCATAAAGGGAGGAATATCTATTAGTAGCTAAGTCTGCAACAAGTGAAAATCGTCTGCCAAGTAAGGTCAGTATAGCTTCTTCATCGTTTTGATTGGCTAAAAAATTTCTATATTACAAGGTCTAACACATTTCGTAAGAGAAAAAAAATATTCATCAGCGAGTACTAAAATGTGAAAGAGTTCTGCATTTGCAGAGTACATATTTGATTATTTATGATTAAAAAAAAAAATCTAGTGCATACTGGACAAGTACTACTGCTAGTGAAAAAGGTCGTATGTAAAAATTGAGTGTTTTACAGTACAGCATAAAAAGTAATTGTTTCTTTATGATTTATTCCTATAATTTCATATTTTATTACCCTCTCCTATTTTGCATCGTAGCAGACCACTAATGTTTGGAATCGTCCAAGCTATACAGTATAAATTAAGTTTTTGAATAAAACCTAAAATTTTATAACCCCATAAAAATATTGTCTTAACCTAATTCCCACTCCATATAATCAATGCCTCCCACATTTCACAACTATTATATTTTTAACAATTATTTATATCAATTTTATTTATTAATTAGAATTCAATTAAGTTGATACTAGGTAATGTCTATACTATTCTCGAAATTTTCTCCAACTTTGGGTCAATCGAAAAAGCAGTTTTCAAACTATAGGTCAAATAATACATTTCCTGATCTGAAAGCGGAAGTATTTTTTTTTTTTTTATTTGGAGTAGTGGATAGATTTTGATAAAATTCATACATAATTGATTATCTGTTTACCAATTCTCAAATTCTCTCCAAATTTGAGCCAATTCGAGAGTTTGAGATACAGACGTATCAAGGAAAACACGTTTGCGCAATGTAAGAGAATTTAGTGAACAGATTTCAATAAAATTAACAGTACATTATTTGGTCATTAAACCTTTTATCTAACTTTGAGCGAAACTGAACGAGAAGTTTCTGAAATATTGGTATAATTAAGAAAATACATTTACGCATGCGCAGACGAAAGTGCTTGGTGGAATTTGATAAAGTCGATATGGCAATTATCTAGGCAAAACCCGCACAATCTCTGAAAATTTCATGAATTTTTACATCGATTTGACTACAACAGACATCGAACCAAATTTGATCCTTGATGTCTGAAACGTAAAATGCTCGTGAAAATTTTCGATCCTGAGACCAAAATTTCTTTTAACCTCTCACACAAATACAAAGGTTCTTTACCTTCGGTAGCGAGTAAGCAAAAAATATCTGTACCAGTACAACCCATGAATCTTTGGTTTAGTAGTGTGTTGGGAAGAACTGATTCTTTGTCAACGCCTGTGTAAAAGGAGGTGATTTGACTGAGATTACGCTCAATTGCCAAGTTTTCACACTTAATTAATTAATTAAGAGCCGGATGCCATCAACCGTCTCATTCAAACCCTGGACCATGAGCATTAGAAGTCAGTATCTTGAACTACACTGCTCCCTACAACATATCCACTATACTCCTTCTATTTAATTAACTAACAATACTTAGCTATAATATTATTTTTCTTTAATATTTCATTTAGTTTTATCTTATGAGAGCCGACTGTTTATCTTTTAAATCGAAGCCGAACGTTTTGACCAAACTGCTGATATAAAAAGCTGTTTATCTATAAACAAAGAAGGCATTTTTTAATGCCTGGGTCATGGGGAAATGATGTTTTAGTAGTGGAAAAAAACAGAAAACAAAAAACCCTAAATGGAGTAAGAAGCAACATTTCGAAAGAAAAAAAAAATAGTTCACGACTCGGTCAGTTTTTGGACGAAGGGGTATATTAAAAGGGAAGGAGGCCTAATCATGGGAACGCTCTAATGGATTAATCCAGTTTTTTCCCGGATTTTACCGAGTGGCGGCCAAGAGCCTTGTTTGGTCTCCCAGCCTTTCTTTTCATCCTCGTCGAGTTTTTGCTCCGGCTCTGAGCACGTATGGCTAATTGCTCATGTAGGAGATTTGTACATCTAGTTCACTTCGGTCCAAGGAATGTCGTTAATTGTAACTCCTTAGGAGAGGCTATGTTATTTAATGTAGGTTGAAACATCTGTATTAAATTTATACAATCTACATTAATACTGATAATAATAATACGAAAAAATAGAAATATTTTTACCTAAAATAATATAATACAATTAATAAATTACATTATGAAATATAGATCATTCAGTAACAAAATATGCATAAGTCAATTAAAAGACAAACAAAAACTGGGTGTTAATGAAATTATTTTTCCATAAAATCCTCCAAAATTTAAATTTAAAAAAATTAGAGATGGATATAAAATAATCAAGACATGCAGTCAGTAATCGTGTGTTTTAAGTTTACCGACATTTCGACCCAAAAAAATCAAATAGTATCAGAAAAATGATTTTCATAAAAGTATGTAAATAAGAGAAGAAAATAGATGGAAGGTAAACATGAGATAACGGTAATATAAACATAACAGTCCTACAGACATAACAATAGGCATAGAAAATGTTTTTGTGTAATAAATAAATACAAAAAAATAAGTGCATAAAGAGTAAAAATAAACTAAGTAATTTGTAAAAATAAACAATTAAATAAATAAGTTCTTCTTCCTCGGTACTACGGTCCCATAATAATACTTTTAGAGTTAATTCTTTTCATAAAACTTGGTTATATTTTACCATTTTGGGGGGGGGAGAAGGGGGAGGCTTTAGCCCGAAAATTCCCTCATCTTCCCTCCCCAGTAGATCCGCTTGTGCCACACGGGAAATACGAAGTATGCACAAAAAAATCAGGGCTACAATAAACTCAGATGTTTTCTTTTAATTATAAAAAATAATTTCGTTTCAATTATTATATTTTTGTATTTTAAAAAAACAACCACTATTGTTGTTTTTGAGAGAGATTGCTAACATTGTCTCTTTGGTGGTCAATAATTAGTAGATTCCGAAGTCTTGTATACTTTTATTTTTTTTAATCTATTTACTCTACAAACCTTGTTAGTACACTGGTACGATGTACTATCCATGCTTCTTCAGTACATTCCTTATGGTTTCGTTTGATTTTTTTTTTCTGTTATATTATTATTCGGTTGCCAGGAACTCTTGAATGATTTGGCAAGGAGCGCTATATATTTTGATAACATAAGCGGGCACGTTTTAAGCAACGATTGGTTAGTGATAACGAAACAGGAGACAATATAATAAAGTTTTCCGGACTGCCCTTGGCTAATCACTGATTTCCCACGTCCTTGGCCAGCTTTTCACTCTTTCCACATTCCACTCCTGCGAAGGAGGGGGGGATGGTTTCCGCAAGGAACTGCTTTTCCGTTTGTTTTTTTTTTTTTATTTCATTCTATCGTTTCGACTATTAAGAAATGTTTTCCAAAGACTCATTTCTTTATATTATTAGCTTAAAATAAAAGTATTAAGTATTTTTCCGCTCGGTTTTATTTTAGTAAATAAAATAATGAATAAAGCTATAATTTTATTATATTAATATATCTTCTTAAATAATTTGATGCACAGTTATGGAAAATTATGCCCATTAAATAACAACTTTATTTGAAATTTACAATTGTTATCGTGGCCAACAGTAAAATTTATATTTATGTTTATGTGTCTATGTACTATATATATATATATATATATATATACTATATATTATATATATAAATAAGTATTAAGGCTTAAATACGTAGTCTATATTACGCATTAAGCGGACCAATTCTAAGGCTCTGGTGTGACTGAGGTTGTTTTACCCATATCTGGTACATCATTATTTTCTCGAGGGTGGAGGTGATACAACTTTGTTTTTACCATTAACATTATAAGGTGAGTGGCGCCCCACTTAAAGGACATTTTAGACCCCACGAGTCCCCAGTTTTATTGGTGAAAGACAAAACATTATTTTTGTAATTAAATACCTCACATTGAGGATGAACTCTTATTTCTACAGTACTTCATGCCAACTCTATTAAGCACTGTCATATTGTAGTGGCTAGTGCACTAACTATAATGGTGAAGGTTTCCAGTTCAATACCTGTTCCACCATAACCCTTTTTTATTTTCATTATCATAAAATATTTATGTAATGCATTTTGATAGTTCTAAATTAATTCAACATTTAAATTGAATTAATTTGTATTATATAATTGTAATAGATTAAAACACACATAAAACATTTTAATCTAATTCTAAGGTTTCTTCTTTTTTTTTTGTTAAATGTTCTTTAGGATAATTTTGTTTCTTTAATTATTCTGTTATATTAGAAGAAATATTTTTAATTTATTAATTTGTTATCATGTATTATATCATTTATTAATCAAATGCAATAGTAATTACTGCTGTTCGTATTTAGTTTTTCCTTTTATAGTATTTTTTTATTACTAAAATTAGCAAGGCACCAGTGCCTATGGATTAGGTTGTGCAGGATTAGTATTCAATTTTTAGAATACCCACAGTCGCCACAACTGTATTAAAAAAATATGACTAGTAAATGAGAAAAAAATCAAGAATAATGACATAAGCAGGCTTGTTGAGATACTATCCAATGGTAACACTCCCTAAATAGTTTTCAGTAAGAAGGTAACGAAGTCGTTTTCTTTTCAGACGCCTAGGAGGATTACCAGGTATAGAGGATTCAGATGGGTCAGGGGAGTTTATCATAAAAGATAGGTTTCTGGGCCGGGCCAAATCAGCGACATAAGAAAAAATAAATAAAAATTATTCCTAAAATCATTGTTGTCCACGTAAACGCAGTTCCTTAAAAAGAAAAAAAAAACTTTCAAAATTAAATCCTGCATCCGCCCACTGTTATTTTTATGGATTAGGTTATGCAGGATTAGTATTCAATTTTTAGAATACCCACTGTCGCCACAACTGTATTAAAAAATACAACTTGTAAATGAGAAAAAAATCAAGAATAATGGCATAAACCGACTTGTTGAGATACTATCCAATAGAAACACTCCCTAAATAGTTTTCAGTAAAAAGATAACTAGGCCATATCTTTTTCAGATGCCTAGGAGGATTATCTCTACTAGGAGGAATAGAGAATCCAGATGGGTCAGGGGAGTGACACACTCAATGACATGTGGCAGTTTTTAAATTAATAATTATAACCGGTGGACCAGGCTGGAGGTTGCATTGCCGAGATATCTCTTTATCCACTCTTGGACGGACCAGAAGAAGAGCGGCTAAGAAGAAGAGGGCCTGAACTGTGGTATCAGAGGAGCAGGTCATCTGATAGGAAGGCCCCTCTCAAAGGTACCGCTCCATCTTATCTATATAATGTTCCACTCACGTTTTAATAAACACTCTTATTTTTATCCATTAGGCCACAGCCTCTTTTTACCCTTTTAAAGGATATCTGCTAATAATAATAATTTATTGTGAGATATTGCCTCGTTTTGTTAATAATATCTTTCGCATTTCAGGCACGTACATCGCCGCGTTGGAAGTGGGATAAAAAAATGTGTGATCCAACCATCCCTGATCGCAAGCAAACAGTATTTAAATATTTTAAATATTCTGATCACATAGCAGTAATCAGGTAATCTATGCTGCAATACAAAACTGAAAATTTTGTTTGTTCCAGGGACTTCCACACCGATTTGCAAAATTCATATTTATTTATATAGACATCTTATTGAAGAAATAATTAGGCTCTACGGTCTATAACAATATCAATCAATCTGGAAAACTGTAAGCAATTCCATTTGCAATGCTTTACAGAAACATCTTTAATAGAATCCACAAATAAAGTGGAGAAACAAACTTTTAGGAATACCAGAGCCGACATTTTTCTTTTTCTCCTTTCTAGCCTTTTCGACTATACAGGGTTTTTCCTGGACCAGAGAAGTGAGCGGGGAAATAATGCCCTGAGTAATGAATCAGGGCACCCAGGACTTACGCAAATACGATTTGAACTCGTAATAATAATAATTCGTAAAACACTTTGTTGTATAAATCTATCAAACTGAGAACCGTTGGTTTTCCTGAATGAATTTTGGATGTTATTCTAGTCAATCAGAGGAATAACGGCTAATTTCGAGATTTTATTTTTGTTTTTCTGTACAGAGAAATAGAGATTTTTTTTGTCCAAATGACCTATAACATTCAATAAATAAAATGAATAAAATATTAGATTCTCAAATGTATTTGCGACAAATGAAGAATGGTAAAAAATATCGCTCCTTAGAAAAAAATACAACAATTTCCTCTAATAGGTCAGCAAAAGTCTGAATATATATATATATATAAAAAGAATTACATAATATTAATAATGAATGAAAGTTACTTCTGTTATTTAATAATGTTTAGATAATAGACATCCTTCCAACAATAGTTAATGATCCGTCCTATGCAACTGACGAAACCCAACACCATGACCTTGATATATTTGTTCCAAACCTATCGCAGAAGAATTCTCCGAATTTCATCAGTAATGGGAAATGCTTGGCTCAGAGATCTTGACCTTGATGTTGAAAAGAATTATATGAAATTTTTTTATTATATTTTTTTTTTATTTCTTAATGATATTTACAACTGTATAAAATAAATACATTTAGTAAATTTGAACATATGGATCTAATGACGTGGAAACACTTGTTGAGTAACTACCCAATGGCAACACTCTAATGATATGTCTACATTAGGAGATCACGGGGCCATCTTCTTTTCAAACGCCTCAGAGGGTTATCAGGAATTGAAGAGGAAGCAAGGTTAGAAACGAGAGGGTTGGGATGATTCTGAAGTTTATTATGGAAGGATAGGTATCTGGATTGGGCCAGATCTGAAACAAAAGAAACATTAAGATCATTATGGATGGTTTTATTTGTAACAAAGTAAGGAGCATTGAGGATTTTAGGAAGGATTTTGGATCGTAAGGATTGGATACGAGAGGAATTCGATGGTTTAGTGGAGCCCCATAGCTCAACTCCGCAAGTCCAAATAGGCCTTATGAGTCTTTTGTAATTAATTGGAAGTTTAGCGCCTAAGTGCTGAAGTAAACGGAAACGTCGAGCGGTTTCTTCTCGTTTCAGTCTGGTATGATTGAGTGAATTAAGTTTGTAAATACTATATAAAAGCATGTGTATATTTAAGAAGTTATTTTGAGTAGTTTAGTTTCTTTTTGTTTAGTGTAGTTTCCTTTAGTTTATGTACATTTATTTATAGTATTATTATTTTTCTGTTTATTTATTTTTATTTATTGTACATAGCGGGAATGAGCTATTCTTTTACCACTATTAATATTGTACTTGGATGTGACAGATTGTAATATATCTCAAGAAAGAATTTTTAGTAAAAAAACAAACAAAACATTTATTTATAAAATTGGCAGAAAAACAGGATCGTGTTAATTTTTTAACGGTAAAATATTCTACTGAATCGAATGAATCCATGGATCATGCAAATTTTAGTCTGGGGTCATATTTTTACGAATGCATCTTTACGAAGTTTTTTTGTGTCTATTTCAATATTCCAATATGGACAATTCTATATAAAAGATAAAAGGTCCAAATAAGTATCCGGACAATCTTTCTTCACAGGATAATGTTTCGCTTTTGAAAGTTTATTCGTTATTTATGACTGTTAAGCTGTATAAAATGTTATATATAAAAAATAAATATCATTGCACGGTATGGTTATTCATTATAATTGACCGGCTGAGGATCAATTAGTGGATATGGTACTGTTTATTAAGAAAATCTTGATAGTGGGCTCAAGGCTAGGTGGGTTTGGTAAGAGTATGCAGTGGAGTGCAGATTAGTGCCGTGTGAGAACCGAGTGTAGGTCTCGGCCATGTAAACTGGTACAATGCTCTCCATGCCGCAATCCTAAATAAAAGGATTGCCATCTTTCGAAACCGATTCATAATCAACTGTTAGCAGATCCTATCGGGGTTAATTATGGTCATACTCATCGTAAATGACTAATGGTGTTAGACATGTTAATTAAAGACGAGTCAACTATTAAAAAAAAATAGTCGAACGAATATTTTTTAGCGCGATATTTATATAATTGGTTACTACTTATATATTTATTTGGAATGAATAATTTTATTTTTGGATTTAAATCCTCTAGCTGAAACGACAAGAAACCCCTCGTTTCTTACTAGACAAACGTTCTAAACTTCCAATTAATTACAAAAGACTCATATACATGACTATAATAAGGCCTATTTGGACTTACGGAGTTGAGCTATGGGGCTCCACTAAACCATCGAATTAGTCTCGTATCCAATCCTTACAATTCAAAATCCTTCGTAAAATCCTCAATGCTCCCTACTTTGTTGCAAATAAAACCATCCATAATGACTTCAATGTTTCTTATGTTTCAGATCTGGCCCAATCCAGATACCTATCCTTCCCTAATAAACTTCATAATCATCCTAACCCTCTCGTATCTAACCTTGCTTCCTCTCCAATACCTGATAACCCTCTGAGGTGTCTGAAAAGAAGATGGCCCCGTGATCTCCTAATGTAGACATATCATAGTGATGCCATTGGGTAGTTACTCCACAAGTGTTTTCATGCCATTATATCCATATGTTCAGATTTACTAAATGTATTTCTTTAATACAGTTGTAAATATCATTAAAAAATAATAACTGAAAAAAATTGGTTTTTTTTTAAACTTTTAATGTTAATATTTGTAACTTTAAATTTATTGATGACTTTTTAATATAAATTGTTAGTAATTTAATTTTTTTAATTTAAAATATTGTGTAACACCTAAAATGACTCAAGTGGTTGAACAGCCCAGATAATTAAAAATAAATTAATCTTTCTATCAACATAACTTTAATACTTTTATATAAAATAGAAAAACAAAATGTTTTTTTTTGTAAATTTCATATATTATTATTATCGGTACCCACCTATGGATGTTGTCACCTTGGCGGAACAAATTGTTATCATAATAAATAAACTCTACAAACTCTGCTTTAATAAGACATCGAGGCCGAGTTTTTAATACATATGGATTTGATTGAGGACATGATAGATTGGAACCCAATTGTTGTCGATGCTAATAGGTTGTTAGCCGATTGGCACGGTACCATGGATGGACGGCCACAATGATGGCAGTCCATGTGGGAGCGCATTGCGTTGGCTCACATTTTACGGCAATCGGCGTGTCCAAGGATCGTGGGATTGTTCATTGTAGTCACCTACAAATAAGGTTCTACCTCTAACCTCTTCCGATTGTCATGCTTCGAGCTTTTCCATCAACGGTTAAGTTGACATTTGTTTAAAAAAAAGGTAGCGTGTCTATTTGTCTATCCAAGCAGATGAGTCAGCAATGAAAGGTTGTTGCTCGTGGGTGGAACCTACATCAGCTGCACAACTGCAGCTTATTAATAATTAAATAATCAGGCAGCCGTGTCTGAAAATAAACAGCTCAAATACACGACAGCAATTAATAATAAATGTTTGACTCACTGTGCTACTTAATGATACAAATACTGATTAAGAAGTGACATTACGGAGGTGGTACACCCGCGTTGAGATGAATACAGAATAATACACTTCAGTTTAGTAAAGACAACAATTAAAACCATTCTTTTTCGATCTTCCCTCAAATCCAGACGTTTCCGCAGAATTTACCTGAAAGGTAAATTATAAGTATATTATAATATTATACATAGTACATTATAAGTATGAACTAGTCGGTCTTCCTGAGATCTCCCAGATCACCGTAGAGCTTCGTCGCTAAGTCGATGAGGTGTGGCAAGATCTGCCAGATCTTAGTGCCCTATTCCGCATCTACAGGGAAGGTTTTCTCCGATTTTAAATTTATTGTTAAGGTGTTATCTCATTCTGTTATGACCCAATTTTCTAGAAACAACTTGCTCTTTCCTGCTCATTTTATAGGAGCCATCATCAGCGTTATAATCATCAGAATTACAATAATTCTGGGTGGAATTTACTTGAGGAAATCCAGCTCCTTTCATTTCTATTCGGTCGTCAATCTCATTCCTAAATAGTCCGTAGGGCCCAGGTATCCACTGGAGTACTGCCCTTCTGTACTGGAGTTGGAGTATTTCAATTTCTTCTGCATGAGTGTGGAATCTGGGTTTCTATTCCACAAGAGTAGTGTTGCGAGACCGAGACGAGTCTTGGACTTACAAACTCAGTCTTGGTCTTGCGTAAGCGTCTCGCAACAGTCTTGCAGTTACTTATTAGCTTATTACTATACAGATATTACTGTATTTTTTTAGATAGGAGAAACCTAAGTAAGGCCGAGTGAAAAATTAGAGGAGTTAAATGCAAAGGTATATTGGTTATATCAATTATTAACATATAGTAACTAAGATTGTCAAGTATTAGTAACTATTTTGCCTTGATTTTTATTTAAAAAATCGATTTTTTTACCAGTCCTGGTCTTGGTCTTACAACAGTTAGGCGACCTTGACTTGGTCTTGCACCGATTTTGGGCAACACTGCAGAAGAAGACTGAAGCACTGATGTCGCAGACACATATACTATTTTGGAGTTTGTGTTCCTTTTTAATTGCTTCATTATTCTGTTGTCCAATAAGAGAGCCTCCTTTTCAGATTTGAAACTCGTACAAATGTAACATTGCTCTTATTTAAACCTCATGGCTCTTACTTTAAAAAAAAAATCGATTTATTTTTCGGAGCATCGACAATAAATTTAGTAAGTTATGCAACGTTCGGTAAATATACCGAACTGTTCACTATTTTAAGTTGTAGATAATAAATGAGTTAAATTTTACTCGCCTATGTACACCATCCATTAGACTATTCAATCTATTCATCCTATCACCGGACACCAGCAATAAACGAATCCAACAGGAATCATTCATGGGTTGGTATTGCGAAGACCCATAAAACCCGGGTACTGAGACCCCTGGGTTAACAAGAGTTCACCTCCATAAAACTCATCAAACGAGGCCACCGCGACAGGTTACGACCTCAGCTCTCGTGTCCCTGTGTGGTCCTACGCTATTCCCACTCCAACTAGTCTATTGTCCCAATTATTATTATTAGTATTTGTTAATTAATTATTTTATTATGTTCTTAATTGCTTGATTTTTATTATGTTGTTAATTAATTAATTTTATCATATGTCTATATATGCATTTTTCAAAACAATTGATTTATGACGGATTAAAAAGACTTTATTTGGAATTGCATCTAAATGTTATCGGTTACTAAGAAATTTAACTTTTGAAAATGAAAAAAATAATTTATAAAAGCAACACAAAAGGTTATTACATTATATTTTAAAAATAAAATTGCATTTAATAATGAACCTAATAGTAAAATAATGAATATAATAGTAATAATATAAATAAAAATAAAAATAAAGGAATATTCAAATCATATCATCACAATAATTCCAAATATCAGCTTTGGAATAAAAATAAAATTATAAATCATACAACAAATATGGAAGATCAAAACACACATTAGAAAAATAAAATATAATAGATCGACTATATTAAATGGATTGCAATGGAATATACATACATAGGAGAAACTTCAAATCATTGATTATAGTATCTGACAATAGCGATTTGACAACTGCAACTCTCCCTATTTTCAAGTTTCAAAATCATATCTATAAGATTAATAACAATATTATTAATATATACACTAATTTATCAGTGCATTCACAATTAAATAATTTTTTTAACAATAGCTATTAGTGAATTAAAAATTATACTTAATAAAATAGTATTTTTTTATTTGAGCATGAATATGGAAGAAACTTGTAGGCTTCGCAGTTAAAAGCCGGTGTCCGAATTAGAGAGAGATGTCGAAGGCATTATCGAAATATGAAAATCAATATAATTATTGATTCACTAGCACATAGGCGCATCTAAAAATATACTATTTTCCCCTATAAATTAATTAATGGAAATATCAATTCATTTACCCTCCTTAGTAAAATTAATTTTCTGGCTCTTGACCATCTTCATCATACTCAGCTGTTTCTCCAGAAATTTCTACCCATAGATCGAATTCAGCGAAATGCTAATTTATTTGCATCTTATTTAGATTTCTTTGACAATTCATGGCCATGGTTTGAGAAGGTTCTAACTTAAAAGTTTGGGCAAATTGAGTTTACTGAGTTAGAGTCCCACGCGCGCTATTCAACTCTGCTTAGACACGGCTATCGATAGTTGATATAATATAAAGTATCTATATTTTCCTCTAATACGCACTAATCTATATGAAGCAGGCAAGATGATTATACATGTTTTCCTATCAGATTAATTAAGATAGATGAGTAAATAGTCCAATGATCAATTATGGGAATGAAAGAAAATCGTCTGGAACTTCAGTCACGATAATATTTATTGGGTTTGTTTCGATGTCTAGGTGCAAAACATCTAGGTCGCGCGATACTAAATAACACTACTTTCATACTATTTGGAGGGTTGGTCCAAAAAATAAGAATAAAAAAAGGGATAAAAATAATTAAATAAAAGGATTGATAGAATGAAATAAATAAATAAAAAGAACATAATTAAATAAACAACTACATAAATGAATACATAAATAACTAACTATAACTAATAAATAAATAACCAAATAACATAATGAAATAAAAGAATTAATAGAATAAAATAAATAAATAAAAATAATACTAGACACTTATATATAATAAGATAGAATAGATAAATAAATAAACTTTAAAAAAATAGAAATCAAATCAATAAATGAGTTGAAATTAATAACCAAATGAACTTTTAAAATAAGAGAATAAAATGAAATAAAGTAAATAGATAAAGAAAAAAAAATAAATTAAAGAATAAAAAATAATAATAAATCTGCAAAGGGTCATAATTTATAAACTTGTCGTATATGTCGTTTAAGTCTTTCATTATCTAGGAACTTGATAACTTTGGTAACCATTTCTTCTTGATTTCTTGAAAGACCTTGGAATATCCCTGAATATTTATTGCTTTAGCCGAAGTTTCTACCCAAACATGTGTGTCATCACAGTTCTTTTCTCGATATCCGAACGATAGCCCTAATGATGACCCACATGTTTGGGTTGAAACGTCGGCTAACCCAATAAATCTTATCGTGACTGAAAATTCAGACGATTTTCTTTCATCAAGATTTCTATATAATTCCTAGCTCTTTCCGAAAACGATAGTATTAATTTTTACTTTATAATTAAAATATCGAAGGGACGGTATCGATAGTCGATGATATCGAAGTAGAAGTACTATCGATGGTAAAATATTGAATATCGGAAGGCAAATATTTGTGTTGGCCAAAATAGACCAACGCCGCCTAACTGTTGCAAAGCCAAGACCAAGAGTGGTAAAAAAAATCGATTTTTTGAATAACAATTAAGGTAAATAGTTACTAATACTTGACAATTTTAATTACTATATGTAAATAATTGGTATAACCAACATACTTTTGCATTTAACTTTTCTAATTTTTCATTCAGGCTTAGTTAGGTTTCTCCTCTTTAAAAAAAATACATTAATATCTCTATAGCAATAAGCTAATAGGTAACTGCAAGACTGTTGCGAGACTCTTACGCAAGACCAAGACCAAGGCCAAGACTGAGTTTGCCAGACCAAGACTTGCCTTGGTCTCGCATTTGGGTAACACTAGCAAATATCGATATTTCGATAGCATAGACTGTCGATGGTCATCCCTAGAGTCTATCCCTAAAAATAGAGTTCATAATTGTAATCGTAAGATTACTTTTAAAAGAAAATTGTAATGATTAAATTAAAAAAGTTGTGACTAATTTCAGTTAGTAGTGAGTAATCTCAGTTAATAAGGCCACCATTAAGCCATCCTAACCTTTTACTTCTAAACACTTAAACAGATAAGACAAAAGAAGACCAGTGAGCATCTAGGAAGTTTTTGGACGAATTCCAAGGCAGAGGAAGAAGTCCTGTAGACAAAGGTTTTTAAAGTCAAAGTGGTGTCGAGTGTAAAAGGTTTGGCCATGAACGTCTTTGGTGCCTTTGTTTACTAGAATGACTCCTGCATAGCCAAGGATTGCTAAGTGTCTTTGGGGGCCTGATGTCATCTTACTGTCAACACGGCCTCTTGTCGCCATAAATAGAGCGCACTTCTAATTACTTATGTCTCCGTTCACCTAGTAATCACTACATTATAAATAATGTATTTTGATTCATTTAAATACAAGCCTTTGTAGCATAGATGCTAGGAAATCTTAAATAACTGTAATAATCACTGAAAAACAGTATACAGTATACAATCTTATAGTCCGGCATTTGTTGATCCAACAGGTTCGCTGATCCGATATCTATGGACGAATAATTTGACCGGTTATAGGAATGGGAAGAAAAAGGATTTGGTTTCTCCTAATGTTCGTAATTAGTAGTGGTTAAGTTGTATGATTTGAAAGTTATAGTTATTTATATATAATAACTAATATATAGTTATATATAATATTTTTAAATAAAGATATATTAATAAAACAAAACCTATATTTACCATTATTGGGACACGTAGTCGTCCAGAATATTTGGTAATTCGACAAAGAGTCGGATAATCAAGATTAAACTGTACCTACTCAAAACAGATAAATAGTGTCAGAGGCGTAAATCCTTCAAAAGATATTCCAAGAATTGCATTTAGCGAACTTATTCCCGTAAATAAAGTTTGCTAGCCACAAGGGAATAACAATAAAATATAAATTAATAATTATTATTATTATCAACAAATAAATAAATAAATCAGAAAAATCTCATTTTCATAAATAAAAATACTCATGAAATATGTAAGAAATTAAATGTTAGTTATGTATCAAGAATAAGAAAAATATCAATATTAAGCCAACTTATATGAATATGTAATAATATTAATTATTGCTGGAAAATAATTATATCTTTATTATTTATAGAAAGTGCTCTCGATCGATCTCCGCTGGCTTTATACCAATGATGCGGTTGAGAGAAAAAAAACATGTGTTTTAATTTTCTTATTTTATTTTATTTATTGTATATACTTTTTAATTATTGTTTCTTGTTATTTTCTTCTAGTTATTTTATATTTTTTGTACATATAGTGTGAATGTTATCTTACCTCACTATAACAGATTGTTGTAATACTCAATAACAAAAAAAAAATCATTATTTATAGAATTCTATATGTGTAAGGCATGTCTTGTTCCTAAATAAACAAAACTCCATTAAATCAATTAGGAAATAAATACAGTAATTTAAAATAAAATAATACAATCGAAAATAAAATATTTTCCATATTTTTTAGTTGAAGTCTTTGTGAAAATGTTTTCTTGTTTTTTTTTTCTATGAAATGTATTTGCACTAGTCAGCTATTTGTTGACAATCAGAAAATGTACTGGAGATACAGGATATAATGACAAGACAGGCATGGAGAAATGAGAAATATTTCATAAATAATATTGTATATTTTGTATTATTTTATTTAATTTGTTTCTACTTGCCCCAATATACTTGTGATACACAGATCCAAAATATGAGTTTCAATGAAGATGAGAAAGTATTTAATCTCTATTCAACTAATTTACTAATTTGATCTAAGAATTAATCATCTAACGCAGTATTCAATATAATTTATACAGTTGATAATATATTTTCGTATCCAGAACACTTTCATATTTGGGAACAAAGGTATCCCTCTAACCAAGGTTAGGATTAGTAATGAACTGTGATTACTATAGTCTGCTGAATGGCTAGACTATCAGTGTTAACTGAACCCAACCAACATACAGCATTTGTAAATCTAAATCTCTTAAATTATTCGGAAAATGTTTCCCTCCCAACTTCCTTATACATCAATATATTAGTTATTTCAAATATTTCAATATTTCTCTTTATATCGTCGGCACCATGTTGAAGTAACGTCACCATATTCGGTACTGTAACATGGCGTTGACAATATCTTCACTCACACCTGTCATAGATACGGACAAGCAGTCAATTTGAATGAAAATTAATTGAATAATATGGCAATGATAGACTTCAAGGATTGTAATAAAGGAGTCGTAATTATTACTAGTAATAGGCTTAGAGGGAGTTGATTTTGAGTTATTATGTACATTGTTAGAATTTTTGTTAAGTTAGTTTTTTGGCCAGATGTGTATTTTTTGTATTTATTCATCATTATTATTCTTAGAGGACCTGGTCCCAGAATAAAGTACATTTTTCTATCTATCTAATGTAGATTGGAGGCATCTCTCATCCTGAATTGATTTCACAATTAGGCGAGGAGGTTTTTCGCTTATGCCTTCAGAGGGTGTTTTGAATATGTTGATTTTATTGGAACATTTTTGAATATATTTTTATATATTAAGGAGTCTTTTAAATTATTATAAGAGATTATAAAGGGGGTAACATATAATATATATTGTAAAAAAATAAAATAAAGATTGTTGCTTCAATTTTTGTGGGATAAATCAGCGGTTAAAGGGAAATAAAAAGAAGAACTGAATAATTGTTTTCATAAATTTGACACGTTTCACGATTTACACTATTCTTTTTCGATTATCCTCTACCTCGTAATTTCTGGCATATGGGGAGAAGGGAGGAGGTTGTTCTAAATAAAGAAGTAAATTGTTCAAACTTTACTCAAACTAAGTCATAAACAGTTTTACTAACCCGGTCGCGAACTCAGTTTAACGCATAATTCTTCTCTGATAAAATCAAACCAAGATTCACCTTTCTAATTTTCATGTTTAAATTGATTAACTTCTAAAATAGAAAATTTCAATTTAATATCTATCCTAGCCAGACTGGATCCCATATACCTTATTCGAACATCCATTTTTAAATCGCCCTTAATGGTGAGAGAGCGTGAACAAGTGGGGATTATGACTCTTCTTCCTCGTTATCGTTGAACCAGAAACACCAGATCGAACCTGGCAATAAATAACGCTTAGGTTCGGGAAAGTGAATATAAAAAAGAAAAAAATGAGTTCCAAAACAATAGGTAGGTACCTCATATATCCTCCCTCGGCCATTTCTCATATAAGCGGAGCTCCTAATGAGACGTGGATGCTGGCATCACGATTCTAGCATTATGGAAATATGGCCCGCCTCCATTTTCGAACTGGAAGGAAGAGCGTTCGCTCAGTAACTGATCTGTCGTGGGCGGGTCCCTCTGACTCACTCGTAGTAGGTGTACTTCCCCCTTGCGATAATAGTCTTCATTCATGCCACTCGGCGACTCTTCTATCCCATCTTCCATTCTAAAATATCGGATTTTACTGTTCTACTATTACATGAAAAACAGAAACATTTCTCTTTTCTATTAACTTCCTGGGTTAAAGTATATATGAGGAAAAATTGTGAATGGTTATATTATTTTATTTTATTCATTGAATAATAAACTGTCATTTGGATAATAGTAATAGGGAGTAATAGTAAGATCACATCCACACTATATGCACATAAGAAAATGTAAACGGAAGTAAAATAACAACTAAATAATAATCAAAAAGTGTACACAATAAATAAAATAAAATAATTTAAAGATAAGTAAATTAAATTAAATTTGTAAAAACACGCATACCTACCTATATACACTATTTACAATAAGGCGAGGAAACCCCGAGTCAGGCTTGTTCCTCTAACTATGGAAGGAAAAGCATGATTCCAAGAGATCTCTACCCCATCCCTCAACCGCGCCGCTGGTAGTAGTGTCAGTGGAGATTGGACGAGAGCGCTTTAGCAGAACGATTGTATTATGAATAGAAATTCAACAATAATTTTTTTTTTTCATACATATACAATATACTGGGCTATCTAACTTATTTGATCTTGACAAAGCAAATTCGCTAAAATAATGACAAGACAGAATTAAACTTAATGAAACTTGGACATCGCTCAAAATAAAACAACTATTAACATAGATGAGTAATTTTGTGATATTTTAATACTATTAAATGCGATATCTTCTGAATTCTGCCACACGGGGCATCTGGTCCCATCGACCTCCTAGTTTCGGCCCTGGAGACATATGTTGAAGTATCCTCAAGGTTCATGCAAACAGAACCCGATCTGTCCCGGCGATATGTGATCTCGCGGAAGATCGCGCGAGTATGACTCTGATTGTGACAATAATTCTAACCTTCTTCCTGTTCGATCCCAGATATTCCTCCAAGGCTTCTGAAAAGAAGTTGGCCTCGAGATCACCTATTGTAAATACATTTTTATATTGCTACCAGCGGGTAGTTTCTCAACAAGTGTTTTATGTTATAATTTCCTATTATCACTGAATATATTTCTACTGTAATACAGTTGTAAATACCATGAATAAATAAAAATTGAAAACAACATTGATTTTGGTCAATGAGACAATAGCTAGATAAACTTTCGTTTAATATAGATCTTGAAGGGTGCCACCAATATACCATAGTTGCATCAGAAAAATGCACTTAAATATTAATAAAGGTTTCAGCTTTTCGTGAATACGACGGATCAGATACTTTCTGATCACATTAAAAATTAATGCGCTCAGAAGATATTAAAAAATATATAACAATTCATGAAAAGTTTATATATATTTTTTGCTGATGTATGGAAACGTTCATGAAAAACTGTCGTTAAAGGTGACGCCAGTTTGAAAAATAGATGACCCTAAATTTACAAGTAATTTGAAATTTCATATCGCTACTGTTAGTGGAAAAAGTCGTATGCAACAATTTCCTATGTTAATTCTGTTTGTTCTAAAGGTGACATTTTGAACTCTGCAACTGAAATAGATAGTCTGCTACTATGGAAAATAATATAAGAAACAAATATGAAACCATACTACTAAACATAAAGAAATAATCAGTTTTTACAATCTTTTGTAAATATACTCAATGTTTACATCCTCCAACCTTGTGCGAAATGTTTTTCATGACTTTGTTAAATGTATGGGATGGTGCTAAGTAATAATAAAAGAAAATAACTATTGCTGAAAACATCTTGTTCAGTCTTCTTATTTTTGAGAAACTTTTATGTTGATGAACTTATTTAGAAACACAAACTGCACATCACATCCTTGCATCCTCAATAACTTTAGCCAACTCAAATGCGACTTTTCAAAGAATTCAGCAGTTCCAATATCCTTGGAACATCCGATCCGCATGGCTAATAGCGAATTAATATTTTGGAGCCGTTGATTCTGGAAATAAGTTTACGATAGGAGAGCTATGTAAATGGACGGACACGGAGAGGACTAGAAATATGAGGCGCCTACTTGCCATGCTTCCTCCGCCTCCATCGCTCACGTACCGGAAGCTCTCCAGTCTCCAGGATTTCGGATGTCCTCTTCCCCCTCCTATTATGTCTTCTTTTTTCCTCCTATGATTCCCTTCCTGGGGGCGGTAGTGTCCTACCTGGCTAGCTCGTGATATCTCTCCTGGATATCTATTCACCCAGCCAGATTTATGACAGTTAAATATCTAGTTCTCGATCTTGTTTAACAAACAGTCGGTTATTTATTGTAATGGCCGGTTCCACGCCTGTAAAATAACAACTCAGCGCAGGATCCGAGTAGCCTTAGGCAGGTGTATGGGATCGCTGAGCAGAATTTTTACGACCGTTCAAAAAAGACTTCCTTTCTTATTAAATATGTGTGAATGAAGGGACTGCATCCTGTAGCTCTTCGAAACAAAGATCGTATGATTAATGTAGAGTTTCATACCGCTCGATCCCTAACTAGATAGGAATGCACATCGTTATAACATGATTTCTATTTATATTGGTATTATAAAATAACTGTATTAGAGATTAAAATAACGATATTCTGATCAGCTAGATTTTTTTTTTGGATTACAAAAACACATGAAATAATAGTTGATTTTTTCATTCTGAATATTGGAGTGCTGAACCATAAATAAAAGAGGAGAAGCAGCAAGGAAAGGTTGCGGATCCAGGATTTAATTTTTTTTGGGAGAGAGGGGAGGCTTCAGCCCTAAAGCTTTTTTAAAAAAAATATAACGAAAATTACTAAGAAAGTAAGAAAGAACTAAGAAACAACAAGAAGAAACTAACTACTTATGCGAAATGGTGTTTAAATGAAGTTCTATTAAATGCAATTACACGAATAATAAATGCTTTTAGAGATAATATTTTATATTTTTTTTTCATAAGACATGGTAATATTTTACCATTATGGGAGGAGGGGCTTCAATCCTAAAGCACCCATTCTCGGAGATCCGCCTGTGACAAGGACCGACAATATTCCCCGTTTACTAATCAAGAAATGAGAGGGAATCTAGTAATCATAAAATAAATCTTTTGGTAAAAAAAAATCTGGATAAATGAGAAATAGAACAAATCAATTTTTAACCCAATTAAAAAAAAAGTAACCAAAGGCGGTTTGCGACTACAAAGAAACCTAGTTCCTTTCAGCTAGTTATAAGATATTTAAATTAAAACAAAACAGTTTGCAATAAGAACACGCCAAATAAATTATTGAAAACCGTCAATATGGTTTTAGCAATATTGGATTGATTTATTCAATACACTATGGTAGGTCATCATTTATTAATTTATCCTATATTTTCTGAACACTGAGACAATTGTAGATTGCAGAACAGGGTTACAAGGAATGTCGGGCTGAAGTCTCCAAAAAATATAAAAATGTTTTTTTTTATTTATTCATATTTCTCTCTAATTAACTAAATAATAAATATTTAAAAATAACTAAATCCTAAATACTTAAATACTATTAACGAAAATTCAAGTATGTTCTATTTTTCATTATAACGCACATAAAGCTACAAAAGGTAACGACGTTTCAAGAAAAACACTTAGTAATAAAAGCATTATTGTTCCAGTAATTTTTATGACAAACTTTCATGGACACTTCCAACATCATTTCATAAAGTTTCTTTATTTTTCTTTCAGAGTAATTTTAAAAAAGTAACCGATACAAAAAAAATAAAAATAAAACTCTTAAATCCTGCACAAGGATGGTAAACTGTTCAGTAGCCTACGGGTTTCTATTACAATATTTGTATTTTGTTTTTACTGTTAATTAATTTTTTAATACCAGACTGAAACGATTAGAAACCGCCCGACGTTTTCGACTACTGCAGCACTTACTAGACAAACGCTTTAAACTTCCAACTATTTAAAAAATACTCATATATATTACCATTATAAGGCCTATTTGGACTTACGGAATCGAGCTTTGGGGCTCTAATAAACCATCAAATTCCTCTCGTATCTCCCTACTTTGTCACAAATAAAATCATCCATAACGCCCTTCTTGTACCATATGTCTCCGATTTGGCTCAATCCAGATACCTATCCTTCCATAATAAACTTCTGAACCATCCGAACTCTCTTGTTTCCAACCTTGCTTCCTCTTCTATTCCTGATAACCCTCCGAGGCGTCTAAAAAGAAGATGGCCTCGGGACCTTCTAATATAGAAATATAATTGGAGTGCTACTAATGGGTAGTTTTTCTTCATGTTGAACATTTTATGTTACTTATTTCATATTTACTTGTTGTATTTATCATTTAATACAGTGGAAGAAAAAAAAATTAATTTTTCTTTCCTCGAATCAGCCTCCTCCTATGTTTGTAAAATACGATAGCCTTGTTATCTGTTAATCATTTTTAATTCATAGTTTTGTTTTATTCTTATTTATTAGAGACCAAAATAAATGTTTTTCAACTGATTGATTTTTTTCCAGTTAGTGCATAGTCTGGTAAAACATCATATATATAGTAATCAAGATAAAGGAAGTATTGAAAAAAAAAAAAATTCTTCTCTCTTTTGTTTCCTGTGACTAACTATTAATTCATATTTTAGCATGTGAATGTGCTCTTATATCTTATATCTTGACTATCGTTTCTTAATTTCTTAACCCTCATATGTTGCATGCCATACTATTATATATAGAATAAGTATCTTTGTTGTTATTTGTATTATCTTAAACATCTTCCTATTTATCTTTAATTGTATAGAGTAATTATGTGTAAATTCTCTCATTTTCCTTCTATTTTATTTCTTTTGCTTGTACATTGGATTACTTCTGTAAATATTTCATTCTGCAATTAGATCTCTTAACCTTTTTTTTTTGCTGCTTTATAAGAATATCCAACCTAACCCTCTATCACTTGATAAGGTAAGTACCTTATATTTTCTATAATTATCTCTTTAGAGATGAAAAGCTGGTAAAGCCAGGCGCCCAACAAGCAAACATTCCTATGGAATATTATATTTACTAAAACTTATTTTATCATCTTTTAATTTATCCGTTTTTTTGGTCATAATATGAAAAACTAAACTGCAGAAAACTTGGATTGATAATGACATTTTATCTTGAGGTTTGGCTTTCTTTTCAATCTATAGGCGTGCTGTAATAAGAAGTAATAAGAATTCATGAAGTTGGAATTATCAAGAAGACGGCTGTGAATTGAGTGGTTTATTGGCTTGTGAAGGTGTGAGGAATCTTAGAGGCGACAGAGGCTTACCTTGGAGGCGATTCCATTCAGGTTGGCCTGGCGCCTAATGTGTGTGCCCTGCGTCAAAGCTTATGAATAAATCATCAGGCAGGATATTCGTAGAACTCGTCCAATCAGAGTCACCGGAAGGATGGCATCTCCCCGTGGCCTGTTCCGAGGAACTGCCTTTACTTGGAGCCGTCCATCGGGAGGGATGCCATTGCACCAATAATATCCGCTACCATCTCAATAGTGGGAATAGGACTTGGGACAATTGATCATCAATGAGTTATCGTTCATTGAAGAGGCTTACGATCCAGGCAGGGGGTACCGTGAGATATGGCTATCAGATAGGAGGGGGTACAGAGAGCACAGGATTGATAACTAGCAGCATCGACTCCTGGGAGGGGTCCTATCGATTCTGATCCTATAAATCAAATGTTACTATCGAGCTCTGTATCTATCGATACTTCAGTGTCAGGTTTTTTTTTTTAATGTCATACACGTTAGCTATGAATAAAATTGAGTTTCAGCTGATAGGTAGTTTGGCGAATAAATGTATTCGTGTATATAGTTGAGGAAAGAGATAATCCGAAATAGAGCTATAAACAAAATAAAATAAATACAAATAAACTTAAAATAGAGAATAATTTTTTATTTAAGTCAACATTTCGACCTATGTCTTTATCAGAGCTAGAACAAGGTATAAAGGCTATAGAAAACTATCGGAGCAACAAGATATTTAGATAAAAAAATAAGATAACTATAAACAGACTAAATAAGATGTTTTAAAATACAAACAGAGTAAATAAAATATTAACAACATTCAAATATAAAACCAATTAATCAGAAACTATAATGAAATAAATAAAAATTGGTGCTTTAATTCAAACATTTATATTTACATTATCACTACAAAGTTAAAACTAAATATTTTATTTTTATTACACAATTAAGTATTTTTTTTTTTATTTCAGTATCTTTTTATCTAAACTCCCACAGTTTTCTGAAGCATTTGTATCTTGTTTGTACTAGCTCTAATGAAGATACGCATAGCTGTGTCGAAACGGTGGTTTAAATAAAATAGTTTACATTACTTTTAGTTTTTTTTATGACTGCTATCTTTGACTACCTCTTTCCTAAATAGTGATAGTGCACGCTCAACTGTTGATTATTCAATATTAAATAGATTTAGCATCAATTCAGAGATACTTGAATTCTCCAATCAACGATATCAGTTATATTCGATAATTATAACATGAAATGAATCAACATATAACTTAAAAAGAGACACTGTTCCACAAGCAGTATTACAATAAAAGAACGTATAGATCAAAAAGTGACGTAAAGTAATTAGGATATAAATGGAAAACTCCAAACTGTAAAGTCTTAAGTTCACATGTTTGTTCATGACCCAAGACTTTACAGTTTGAAGTTTTCCTATTATATCCTAATTACTTTACGTCTCTTTTTGAGCTATACGTTCCTTTATAGTAATACTGCTTGTGGACCACTCGATTTTGTTGCGTATGCATATAATACACACCTTGAAACATTTCTATTGTATTTATTCTTCTTTTTTAAATTTAATTAAGACATTTTACATTATCATAAATTAAGTATGAGTGTTTTGTTTTCTTTTGTCCCGAATTATTATGGTTTAATATATCTTTTCTGTGTTTTGTATATGCAACCATTTCTTTGAATACGTATTTAGGTGGTGAGATGTCGCAAGTAAATGTTTTTTTTCTTTTCTTTTTGCGTATATGTGATCTTGATTTTTCTGTCTTGATAATGCCCGAATTAGCAGAACTCCGCAGATTAACTGTTCACTTGTATGTTAGAGACACTTTATAGTTTGGATTATTCCATTTATGAATTTTACTATAATTACTACTACTTAACATACTCTATTGAGTGTCCTGTTTTATTAAAATTGAGTTGTAAGTAATTCCATTTTTCGGCTATTCCAATAAATGCGTAAACAATTGAAACAATGAGAGCTGAGGAGAAATTTGTTACATACATCATTTTATAAAATATTCCGTGTAACGTAACAATTCCGAATTTATTACCATACAAAGGGGTTAACGTAGTCTGTATTCATGTCCAACCATCATGTTTTCTACATTGAGATACACACTATGTAGAGAATGGACTTGCCTAAAAGTATTGTTTGGCCTCAGAGTCGATTAACACAAACATTTAACAGAAAATAAGTTTCGTACTTTAGCCGTAAGCGAAATGTTATAGGATTTTCTGATAGGCAGGATAAGATAATTCCTCCCTTCAAGCCGCACTTACCTACAATAACAATCATTATTTTGTAGTTAAAAAAAAATAAGACAATTAGATATTTGTGAGTTCTGTGAGTTCATTTTGGATTTATATATATTGGATTTATATATATATATATATATATATATATATATATATATATATATATATATTATATATATATACGTTTGATTCTGGAAAAATAATTTCAATTCAATTTTTGCTGCTCAAACATTACTGTCCCTAGTCTCTATAGAACAGTAAATGCTACAATAATTGGTAAGAAACCATACGGGATACCAAAAAGCAGATGGTTGGATAGTATCAATAAAGATGTATGCAAGAAGATCCACACTATTGTAACGCCAATCCGAAAACAAACAAAAAAAAACAAAACAACAACAAGGGTTAATTTGATTGTTTTGAAATAGAAGAAATAAGCATACTTATTTCAAAGTGCACATTGTGTTTTATGTGCAAATATATTCAGTAATAAAATTTCAATGATCTTACTTTTTTTTTTATTTCTTCATGATATTTACAACTGTGTAAAAGAAATACATTTAGTAAATTTGAACATATGGATATAATGACGTGAAAACACTTGTTGAGAAACGACACAATGGTAGCACTCCAATGATATGTCTATATCACGGACCATCTTCTTTTCAGACGCCTCGGAAGGTTATCAGGAATTGAAGAGGAAGTAAGATTAGAAACGAGAGAGTTGGGATGATTCTGAAGTTTATTATGGAAGGATAGGTATCTGGATTGGGCCAGTTTGAAACATAGGAAACATTAAGATCATTACAGATGGTTTTATTTGTAACAAAGTTGGGAGCATTAAGGATTTTGGATTGTAAGGATTGGATACGAGAGGAAATCGATGGTTTAGTGAAGGCCCATAGCTCAACTCTGTAAGTCCAAATAGGCCTTCTTATAGTCATGTATATGAGTCTTTTGTAATTAATTGGAAGTTTAGAGCGTTTGTCTAGTAAGATCTTAAATTAAATCAATGGAAGCTAAAATAAAACATAAAGCGGCAGGAGTTCATTATTTTTAAGGAAGTACTGTTTCTGTGCCAGCGGTTTTGTAGGGAGATGATTTGACTAATATCACGTTCAACCCATGGTTTTACCTCCTAATTAATTACTTATTTAAGAGGTTGTATGTTTCCCAGGAGAAGGGTCTCAGATCCAGTCGAACCACTATTAATGAAACCGAACAAATAACTACCTGGCCGTAGCCGGACCCGGGATCATCGAACGCAGCGCCTTAATCACGAGGCTAAGAAACAGCCATACCAGACTGATTTTATATCAAATGGTTTCATTCCCACATGTCAAAAATGTGACAAGTTATGGACAATAACCCATATTCCAGAAGAGTGTGAGTTTTAGAAGGTTAAAAGAATTCGGACACACTCCTGAATATATCAACATATCTGGGAAACGAAGAGGAAAAAGCGATTATGATTATAAAGAAAAATCGATCAGGCGTATTTGGTCAAAGCCTTAATCTTTCAATAACTAACTAAGAATCGTTGTATACAAGGTTAATTACTGCTTTATTTTCCAAATTTTTTTTTCTCATTTTGACCATGTACTTCTATGTTCTAAAATAGGTATTGTGAATTCTTTTGTTATCTAAGTATTTATATAAGTTTTTATAATATAAGTACTTATATAAGTTTTTATTAAAAATGAAATTAAGATAATTAATTGATATAAATAATTACTAACAAATTAGATTTATTTTAACAAAATATTAAGCAATTAGCTATATAAATTTAGATCAACACTATTAATTTAAATAGTAAATAAAGGAGACGACGATTAAGTTAGTAATTTCAGCCTTGTAATCAATATTAAATGAATTGATAAATAAACCATAATATTCTATTTAAAATAGTTCAGCTACCAGTATACTGCAATGTCTTTCAGCATCCATCTTGCAATGGGAATAGAGGCATTAATTCTCTCCATTTATAACTTCATCGAATAAGGAGTGTTCTTGGGAAGCGTTGAAGAGTACGCGGACCCCGTACTCCCCAGAACTGGTGGATAATCCTAGAGTACTGAGAGCGGCGGGATAGGTATGACGGGAGACAGGAGGCTGGCTGGAGTCCAGACACCGAGAGCCCGGCGCCGAGACAAAGACCTCCGCTTGTGATGCAGCAGGCCGGATCAGCATTAGGATTCAGAGGGTGTATGTCCGGTAGCTCTCGCCGAGGGCACATACTAACCAGCCCGCTTGGGTGGCGGTCTTACCAGTCGATATCCTTGCTTACACCGTCTGTGTATTCCCTGGCACCTCGGAGGAGGATGAGGATGCAGCAGGCAGGAGTACGTACCTACCGCCAAGCTGATAGCTTCACCTCTTTTTTTAATTCTTCCATATTCTTCCTTACCTGTACAGATCACAAATATTCCAAAATTCTGATCATATTACAATTAATTTTATCTATATATAAACCAATCCGAGAGCTCATGAATGACCAAGGATGCAGACCAGACTGCCACTCTGAAATATAGTATGATTCTGAGCAGGTGATTTCCTGTTTAAAAACTGTACTTCCTTGCTACCTTTCTATACCAAGCCATCAGAACTCAGGGACCTTCCCATATTTTTCACAGCCTACAATTTAAATATTCCATTCAATCCCGTCCCACTAGATCTCGTACTTCTGACCTCTATCCGCCTCCTCACCGAACTGTTTGACAAATCCTATATAATACAATCCCTCCCGATATCCAACATGCACAATCAGTTTCCTCATTTAAATCTCTCCTTTTTAAGCACCTACTTCTTTCTCAACCCGATTGATCATGAAAAGTAAATAAGAGAACTTTTTAAGTTCCCCCAGAAATGATTTTGTTTAATTATGTTATTTTATTTTCACATGTTTGTATTATATATATCTGTATGTATTTATTGTTTTTGATTTATTTTTCTTCCAATATTTTCATTTTAATGAGCAATATAAATATTTTATTTAATTTTATGGCTACACAGGTATCTACAATTTGTTCTAAAGGGACAAAAGTCCCAGGATAATAAAAATCTATTTTCATTATCATCTTCATTTCAATTTCAAAAAAGCCTAATTTCCTGACTGAGTCATACAACCAGTCATAATGGAGCTCACGCTTTGCTATATGAACGAGTTAACAAGCATAAATACGCATTTTAAAATCTACTCCCAGTTTGAAATTGTCTTTTATCTCTATTAATTCAACAACTCATTTTGGCGAGAATCATAGTGGAGCTGCGCGGGCAGTGCTGACAAAAGAGTCAATAAGATATCCAGGAATGAGATATATTAAGAAGTTTTTTTTTTTTTAATTACCTCTAACTAACCGTTTCTGGCAGAGGGTTTTTCTAGAAAGGGATGGTTGATCTAGATAATTGAACCTTATTCTGGGACTAAGTCCCCTTAGAATAACAATGATGAATTAATACGAAATAAAATACAAATCCGGCCGAAAACTAACATATAAAAATTCTAACATTATATACATAATTTAAAAAATAGTATGCAACCACTAAAAAATAAACAAACAAAAAATATATAAATGAACATAAAAACTTCTCAAAATTACGTATTATTGTGACGGGAAAAAAAAAAAAAACAGAAAGAAAAGAAATTATTTATATATACATAACTACACAATTTAAAAACAATAGGCTATCTAAAAGAAAAATAACTTGATATTAAAATGTAATAATATCTACAGTGATTTATATAATAATATGCAAACACTAAGATAAATAAATCTCAGATTACTTAAATCTCAGATAAAAATCTAGTACATTAAATCAACTAAAGCAATTAACTCGTATTTGAATATTTGATACTTTGATTATAATAAATCACTAATTGAACTAATGGAATTATTTTAAAACAGAAGAATTTAAGAGAGACAAAAAGTATAAAATATAAACATATATACACCAATAGAAAAAACACGACCAGAGGCGAAGAGAAAAACAAATAAATTTATAGTGAATCACTGATAACAACCGTTTGGAAACAGAATTTAAAATTTGTTTATTATTTACTTGTACTTTCTATTTCTCCAGAATGTTATTCACAACCAATCTAAAATAAAAAAAAATACGTCATTGTAATTTTTATCACTTCAATCCAACGTGTTTTTTCGGGACAAATTAAAATTTATAAATTTTTCAATATAAGTTTTATAAAAATATATTTGAAAACTGAAAACGTTTTCAGGAACATTTGGGTATGGAGGAAACACCGGGAAAACCGTATTTAATATATATTTAATACATCAGTCAGCACGTGTTCACAAGTACGGTTGCTTTCAAAACTGCTTGATTTAACAAAAAATTTTCCTCGTTATTTCACAAGAGGTACACACAATATTCATCGTTCCCCTATAAGCATAGCCTTACATCCTCTCATCAATTCAAGATTAGTTCGGACTGAATTCAAAACTTTAAGGAACTACATTCCCTGAGCTCTCAAAGCATGGTCAGAGCTATTTTAGTAAATTAAAAGCTTCAATGTCAGTTCTTTTATAAAGATTTTAAAAAATCTGAATTAAAAAGGAAGCAAAAACTACAAATAAAACACAAAAACGAGGAAAATAAAATATTATAATTGCTCATTGTTTCCTTTCTAAGAAAAATGGGTTTATGATATATATCCCATTGTTTTTATGAAACAATCAAGAGGAAATTAAGAAGAAAAAAAACTAAACGAAAAAATAGTTACATATTCAATTTTTTAAAACATTTTTAAATGTCCTTGTGGAACTGGCTTAATTTCATACATATTTATGCAACCTACATTTTATCAACGAGCATTTTTACTTTCATACCACTACAGGGAAAGGAGAGTATAGTCATTGGGTCCAATTTTCAATTTGCTGTTTTTAACATGATTTTTATGTTTCACAGCCTTACCGAAACGGAACTATTATTAATAAATTTACGCATTAAAATACCTTTTAAAGTATTCAAAAAATACTTTGTTCATCATTAATATAAATTAGTAACAAATAACTATGAATTAATATTTTGTCCATCTTTCCTTGGTAACTCATTCAATATCGTTTAATAAGAATTCGCAATCATAAAGAAAATAGTTGATGAAATTTAATAACACAGATACTGGTTAATTTTCTTTTACTAATTCCTAACTTAAGGAATTACTAGATAGATAGTTTCGAGCCTAATCGAACGAGTAATTCATGATATGTAGGCGTACCATTGGCGGGTAGTTTAGAGAATAGATTATAAAAAAAAACATCTAAATACCAGCCTGTCAACCTCATCAAAATCATAAATAGTAGTAGGTGATATACTCGTCTCGTGGATTTGACTAAACATCTTTTCCTTGATGTCCAAACCGTAAAAAGTGAGTGGAGACCATAATAGTTTTTTAAACTTCTAGACGAATACGAAACTTCCCTACCTTTGATAATAATAAATCAAAATAAGGAACCGATAATAGGCAGAAACTGTTCTGATGACATAATTATTAACAACCGTGACGGAGTAAATTACAAAGAAGAATGTTTAAATTAATTACACTTTCCTAACTTTATTTATCCCACTCCTCTTACTTCTCACTTGATGGATTTTAGTTCAGTAATGGATCATATACATTAATTTTTCATCCGCATATCCAAGAATAAAGTGTAGAAAATGAAGATTCATGAGATATAATTAGATTGGTTCTCGTGGATGATTCTAGTAATATGTGCACCTATACCAGCTGACATATTGTGCTGTCTACTTTGGGTACAGAGGGCAGCTGCCGCGATACAGAGCAAATCCTAATTGGCCCGCTCGATATATCACAGGTGGCCCAGTCATCCTCATTAGCCAATGGCTGATGCAAATCTATCAGAGCCGAGCTATGATTGGCCTGGGACTAACGAATAGGGAAACCGGAGCCTGTAAACGGTCCCCGAACGACAATGCCTATGTAATTGCCCCCCTCGATCCATCACCGCGGATATAATTTGTACTGACACAGTTTGGTCAGGAGGCCTTAGCATAATGATGCCGAGGTTCGAGTGTCGCTGACTAACTAGCTCTATTGTATCCAAACAGTTGTTTGCCACTTTTTTATATGTTGTTGTGAAGTTATCTTCCGCTAAACTCAATATCCTTGTATGAACCGAATGTTGAGTAAGCGAGCGATCAATCAACAGAATCAAGGATTTCGCTACTTTATTCCGAAGATCCAGGAAGATCCATACGAATTAAAAGTGGATCAACAAACCATTTAAAACCAATGTAATGATTGCCAGATATAGATTCCTCACGATTTCAGAAATATGATACCAAGCCTTTTTCAATTTTATAAATGTGGCTAAGAGGAGCTAATTACGAATCTTACTTGATGTTCTCATTCTTAGTGAGTAGTGATGGACTCAAGGCACTGACGGATCTACGAGGGAGAGAGAGAGGGGGTGCTTTTGCACTAAAGCCCCCCTTTCAAAATGTAAAAATAATTTTTTTTTTTTTCTGATATAATTCTGATATAATTATTTAAGTAATCAAAGTATGTACTCTTTTTAAATCATTACGCATATATTTCAGCTACTATATGTAAGCATGTGTTAAGAAAAATATATTCAAAAAATACCTCTAAAAATATTATTGTTCCTAAATGCATTTTTTTTTCTTAAAGCCTTCTATTATTTTGTTTAATTGATGTTATGATTAATATTTAAGTCATAATATAAGAAAATAATAATAAATAGTGAACATCTCATTTTTGACCAAAAAATTAGAGATTTCAATTAGACTTGGTAGTATTTAAAAGCTGTATTTAATGCTGGCCTATTTTTTTTTTTTTTTTTTTGACAAATAAAGTTTTCATATAGAATAGTGAATGTAAAATAGTTCTCTCAAGCTAACAAAACATCTCCAACTGGTCCAAAAATGTAAGTTTTACTGTTACTTGGCAAACATCAATAGATATTGAGATGTCCACACTTAATAGCAAACTCCTCATTTATTCATAACGAAGTAATTTGGAATTAATATAATTTGTATTTTTTTTTTTTTTCTGTTGGCATTACAGACCATGTAGATCTTCTGCCGACTTAATAAACCTGCTCCATCTCTGCCCTGGGGTATTTCTATCCATTTATCTGCATACAGCTCTACAGCATCTTTGTTGATTCTGTCTATCCATTTACTTTTTCGCCTTCCACGTAGTCTATTCTCTTCTATTAAGGCATTGCTACGAACTACACATGCCCTGTCTATCTTAACCTCCGTGCCTTCATATCATGGGATCTTGATTGACCAGTTTCTGTAAGCAGTTCTTTATTGTTCTTTCTTCTCCATGTGGTAGTACTCTGATTCCAGACCGCTCCGGTTATCGTGTGGAAGATTCTTTTCTCGAATCTTTCAACACTTTTTTCTAGGTTGCTTGTTAGTGTCCAGGTATTATGTAATTTTTAGTAATTCATTGAATGAGATAAGTCGATTCAAACACCTAGAGTAATTAACATATTAAGAATATTTAGCAATTTTTATAGAATATTTATAACTAAACTTCATATAATCTTGCATTAATTATGCGGTACATCGTTGAGGATAATGGAATAATGCATTTGATTTTGCAAGCAAATATGAATTTCGCATATTAGATAAAGCCTGCACTTGAATTACTTAAGTAACAAAAAAAACTATGACCTTCAGACAAATCAATTAGTGTGCAGCAAACTCCCCACCTTAACAATAATACTTTAACCTAACAGGGCTTCAAGTGCATCAGTACTAAATACGTTATAAGCAGAAACTGTTATAAAATGTGATATAGATCATCTTGCAACATCTAATAAACATAACAGCATACTTTCTGAATCCGCATCTAAATAAAAGTAGTAGTAAATGTTTAAATAGTGTGAAAGAAAATTGAAAATTGATAACCATTATCTACAATACTAAATTTTAAAGAACGGTTCAAATAGATAACTATAATGTTATTAGACCAAGTAGCAAAAATTCAAATTAGTCTGTTTCAGAATAACCTCAGTGAATGATCAAAGATCGGAAGTAGACCAGCAAATAACAAACGCAAACAGAGCTTCTTCTCCCTTTCAAAAGTATATAAATCCAGAAAAATCTCAAGAAAACTCAAATTAAGAGTATACAGTACCTATGATAAAGTCACTTATAATATATGGCTGTGAGACAGGGTAACTAACCAGCATAGTTGCCCACAACGGGGTTTCATGGCGCAATTGCGCCATCACAATTTTAGGGGGGGGCACATTTTGACAGAATTTTGAATTTTTGAGGGAGGCACATTTCAACGGGGTCATGAATTTTCGGATTGAAAAGTTTCAAACAGGAATAAAAGAAAAGGGAATATATGGAACAAATATTAGCAAGGGTAATTTTACATGATTTACTATAATTTAATTTCTAATGTTTTTAAGAAGAGAGATAAAATATCTGTAGGAGGATAGCGGTGAGGTGGGGAGGGCATGGGCACCTCTGCTAACCACTGGTTAGTAACCAGCACCCTAGAAAAAAGTACTGAAAGATTGGACAGAAAAATTCTCGGCACGATAACCGGAGCGTCCAAGTTCCCAATCCAGAACATTTTAGTCTCGTTACGTTCAGGGGTATGTCAGCTGTGGCCATGTCTCTTATTAACCTGATATTATGTTAGTTTGAATTTGTATCAAATCGTTCTATGTTGATCGACTGTTGGCAAATGGAGGTCAGTATGTAGATTTTTTTATTCACATGCCAAGCTGCTTTTGTTATAACTTCCTGGCCTGTAACTAAAGCTCCGTGGTACGTCACAAACAAACATTATTTTACATAAAGATATAAAAAGGCCAACAGTTAACGACCACATACGGACACACTACAAACAAATTTCACAATAACTTACATGGACACACTGATACAAGACATGGCCTCGATTAACACGCTTTAGAGGCTCCATAGAAGCTGGTTAGAGATTTCCTCATCTAAGTTAAGTCAAGAAGGGATGCCGCTGGGCACTCCTTTCTCTCACGCCGATCAAGCTACTTTTAGTATTTTCCCTACAGCAGCCTCGCTAATTGTCAGTACTACTGACAGGTGTGGGTAAAACAAATAAAGTAAAAAAAAAAAAATCTGTAAATAAAAATAATTGAGATTCATTAAAATATCATTTAAAATTTTGGTTTTAAATTATACAAAGTTAATATTGCAATGATTTTTTCAAATCATTTGAAATTATCATGCGTTTCTTTATTTTTTCGTTTAATCCCTACCTCACGATTTTTTGCCTGTATGGCATACAAACAACCCAAACTACATTTTTCCAAAACTGAAAGTAAAACAGAAACAGAATGCATACTGATACTCAAATCCATATGGATTCCAAAATTAATACTTAAATCCATATACTCGTCACAGAAATACGATATCGGTGAATAAAGGTTAATTTTATTTTATTGTTCATCAGCCTGTTCGATTGTTCACGTACTTCAAAAACTATGTTTAGGTATCAATCAGGCCTATCTCGAGAGACCTCGGGTGGCGAAGAGACAAGACGGCTTTGCGCAAAGGTGGCAGGTACCTTGAAGAGCGAGTTTGCGCTAACAGGAAACTGACGTAACGCCGAGGGAGCTCATGTGAGAAAAGGAACAAGGATCCGAAACAATGAACGTGTCCCAATCGGCGAGATGTGTCCGAGCTTTTAGTCCACCATTAGTCGTCGCAGGGTGTCTCAACGCACCCGGAGCATCTTTGTCCAAACTTGTCCATCATTTCGGGAAAAGTCAATTTCCAAATGTGGCCTAATGCAAAACTACATCATTTAAGGCTAATCTCTGAGCAGACTTATTAAAAAAGAAGATTTCAAACGTTTACTTACTCCAACCCATACATAAGTCTACTACCACTGATCTGGACAAAATTAAAATAATCAATGTTAATAAAAAATAATAATAATAACTACACGGCCTTATTTTTTCATAGATAACTTAATAGAACTGACACACTGATTACTTTCTATATTAAATAACTTGGTATGTTTTAATAAACTTAAAATTAGATTATTATTAAAATAATTATATTTAGTAATATAGAAAGAAGTTATAGGTAGTTATATACAATTATGGGTTCCAAAACGTCTTTATCAAGTTTGAATTAAATTTATTGTCAAATTTAAAAATTTCCATGTTTAAAAAAAAATCTGTTTTCTTTGTTTTTTTTTTGTGGAAATTTTCTAATTATATTATCGCCATATTCGTATTCCTTGATCTTGAAAACATGAGGTCCCAAATACTAAGTTAATCTGAAACCGTGTACAAGTTCTATGCCCTAGTCCACGAAAACCCGCTTTCGACCCACCGTGCGTGTGAATTTAATCAGGTCAGGAAGAGGTGCTAAGGTTACTATATGCCTCCTCTTCTTCCCTATGCCGGACTTGTCATTAATCCTGAAATAGCTCATTAATATAAAATACATAAAAATGTAAGTCAATTAAGAGAAAAAAACAAAACATATATTATAATTTCTACCAAAATAAGTGCGACATGATTATATTTTACTCAACAAAGCAACCTAAAGAGCTTTGCATTCCTCGAGGGTAAAACATTATTTAATACTTAAAATAAATACCTATTATTAATTGTATCACAATTATAAGCAGTTAAATATAGAAATGCAGTTATATTGTTCTGTCTTTTTTTGTGAGAGAAATGCATCAGAATATCAATATTTACTTGAAATGCACCTTGAAAATGAAATAACAGTAATAAATGTTCCCATTAACTGATTTTATTATTCTCATGAACAGTTTACAAATTAAATGTGATTATATAACCACTTCGCTTATGAATATTAATTATAGTTATTATTTTACATTTGTCATAATATTTCGCTGATTTGGTCCGATCCATACACCCATTTCTCCATGATAAACTCCAGATCTCCTTCCGAGCCCACTTGTTTCCAGCCTTGCTTCCTCCTCGATTCCTGATAATCCTCTTAGACGTCTGAAAAGATGATAGCCTCGGGATCTTTTAACTTGAAACTATTTAGGGAATCCTACCGCTAGGTAGTATCTCGACAAGTCTTTTCATGTGATTATTATTGATTTGTTCACATCGACTAGTAGTATCTATAATTTAATAAAGTTGTAAATTTAAATTTTAAAAAATGCAACTGAGGAGTAGTGCATCAAGCAAATTTGATTTTAAGGATTAATTTCTGTGATTTATTTTTTTCTAATGGCACTTATTGATTGATATATTGCTACTGAGTGTTAGCTATTGGTGAAGCATCAGATCTCTGTGTCATTTTCTTTTCAATTTGCTTCAAAAAATAACAGAAAAAAAAACCTGTACCACTACAACCCATGAAGAGCCTGGAGTTCAGGGAAAAGCACTGTTTCTAGGTCAACGATTGTGCAAGGAGATGACTTGACCGACATCACGCTCAACCGCCAGGTTTTCCCCCTTAATTAATTATTTAATTAAGGGTCCCACTTTATAGAGGTGTGGGTGCGGCCCACGGCCAATAAAACGGATAAATAAATTTTCCTGCCTTGAGCCGGGGTTCGAACCTGGGACCTTTGCATTGGAAGTTCAGTGCTCTACCACTGAGCTACCCCACTCTCCGAACAAATAACAGGAAGGATGAAATAATTAGAAAGGATTGGATTGATTTTGAAATGGAAGGAGAAATGTTGTGTATTTTTCGTGGATGTAAGATTTTACTGTCGCAATGTTTATGTCGGTGTTCATAGTGTGATTTGAAATTTACCATGGTGTGTTGACCTTTTTTCGAAGAATTTTGGATCGTGTTAATTGGATTTTGTTTATATGTGTTTGTTTTAAAATCCCAAAGTTCTGCACCATATATTCCAATCGGTCTCAGTACAGTGCTGTAGATTAGTCGCTTGTCCCGTAGGTTAAGAGAGGATTTGTATTCAGAAGATGTGAGTTCTTGGATTTTTATGGCGTATGAATAACTAGTTTCAAGTAAGTGTTTCATTTTTTTAAACTTAATTTCTTTACCCACACAGATCAGAAGTACTGACAATAATTTTTTCTGCTGTCGGAAAGAAACTAGAAGTAGCATTAATCGGCGTGAGAGAGAGGATTGCCCAGCGGCATTATTTCCTAGCACGATTTTAGTATTTTTCGAAGAGAGGAGCTTCTTTTTCAGCTTCTTTTGAGCCTTCTAAACATGTTTTATAGAATTTCAATTGTAGCCATTTCTTGTATAATGGTGTTAGTATCTCCTTGCACTTGCTGGACTTATAATAAGTTCATCGTGAAATCTTTTGTAGTGTGTTCGTAGGTGGTGGATAAGTGATGGCATGTGAAGGCCTTTATGTAAAGTAATGTTTATAACCTAACATGGAGTTTTAGTTACAGGTCAGAAAGTTATTGACTGAAACGTTTGTAGTTTTCGTATGTGGATAGTTTTGGATGTTCCGTATATATGTGAAGTGTAGTGCATATAGTTTGTCAGTAGATATAAATAAAGAAAACGTAAATATAAGAGTTCAATTTCTGTTTAAGGTTTGATTATTTTATTTTTAATTTAAAAATAACTATACTTTTCCCTTTGAAACTAGCCTATACTACAGCCCAGAAAAACAACCCAATAGATAGACTATGCATACATGCTCTAAGCGATGGTCACACTCCCAAGACACATCGGATACGTGTGAACCCTTTGCCCTATCTCAAAACCTCGATTATTCCAATTTGTGATTTTTTGGAAAGTAAGAAAATGCGAGACCAATCGGTAATAGGCATCCACTGCTGACCCTACCCGCCATCAGTTAGAGGACCTTTCACCGGTTAGTACCGCACTTCGGGACCTGTCTTCCAGACTTCCCAAATCGTCGATTATCATACTTAAAACCATTTTATAATATATCTTAACCAACCTAATTCTCAAAAATGTAAAGCAAATTTCCAAAAAATCAGGCGAACAGTTTCAAAACCGCCTCAATCCATTTTTAAATTTTTTTTAGGAGACTTCCAAATACAAACGGTTAAATGGTTTAAAAAAACGCACCGTATAGGTAAGCTCGTGAATTTTTAATTCCAAAAATCAATTTGGAAAAATATGGCATGATTCGTATTTACAAAATTAATTTACCGGCAGCGGCAGGCCACCCAAAGCCGCGATTAACTTTGTCGATCGTGTAGTGTCCTTCTTACCGACTTCAAGGACGGAAAAAAATCTGTCTAAATCTATGGATTATGACTGCTATAATTCAACCGGCGCACGAGGCTCTATAACCCTCAAAAGGGCAATAGCGCATTAACTCCCTCCCTCTCAAAAAGTGTATTACTTTCTTCGGAAGGTGCAAGTGAAAATATAATTATAAAATATATAATTTATTCACAATTATAATCACCGTGGTCTATCTCATGTGTTTCCTCGTATCCTGTTTTAAATTGAATATTGAAACCTCCCAAAAATACGATTGCTCTAAAAATTCATAAAAGTCTCTAATTATTTGTAGCACCTCTCCATCCCAAGGAAGATGGTTCATGGATACCCTTTCACTCCCCCCACTTCTATTAAGAAGTGCAAATAAAAATAGTATAAAAAAATTTGTTGTTTTTTTACAATTAAATAAATTTCATGGGGTTTTCAAACGAGTGTCTCGCATTTTTCACTTCTTTTATGATTCAACAGTTCCTTCAAATTTAAATCTCACTAAAATATGGTTCCCTCTAAAAATTTTAACCTTGTAAAAATTTGCCTCCTCTCCCCAAATATTTTATTTATATATTGACTACTTCATTGGTGAGATAAATAATTCGGAAGAGTTTCGTAGGCATCAATAATAATATAAAAGACATATCAAATTGAAGCAGGAGATTAAAAGATATAAATTTATGTTGGAAAACAAATACAGATTAAGTTTATCTTATTTTTTATTTATTTTTTTTTTTTTTGCTCTAATGGTAGGTAATTAGATATTGATCGATAGAGCAGCATTCATTATAAAATAGTCGTTCATTTGATTTATACCCTTTGAGGTATTTATTTATATCCGACAGAAAATATTTTCCTAACTGCTACCAAGTGTGAGATATTAAATAAGAAGAAAACCACAACATTCCTTCCCTATCAATTAATATAAAATTCCAACACGCACATTATAAACTGCCAAGTACTCAAGTAACCAGATCACCTCCTTCTCCAGGATGCGGAGGAGGATGCGGTCTTCACCTCGACTTCCTCAGCTATCTCCTTGTTCTTTCCTTTTTGTTCTTTTTCTATTCCAGCTGTTGATCATAGAGAGCGGAGAATGGAAGAGATCGACTGAGAAAAAAATGACCTTGTTTGAGTAAAGAGATGACTCATGAAAGGTCAGGGGACACCGAGGCGTGCTCCGGCTAAAGATACTCGGATTCGACAGGAGTCCAGATGAGCCAAGGTCCGCCCTTGAGTGGACCCGCGTACCTTTCCATCGTACTCCCAGCACGCTCTAGATCGCCGTCATGGAATAGAGTAGAGGATTCGCTAAGGTATATTTGGAAAAGCCGTGCTATGCTGAGGTAGTAGGAAGAAGCTTTAATTCACCCTTTTTTTTATCAAATTACTAACATCAGTATAAAACTTTGTTAGAAGCTTCATTTTATTGTAAACTACAACATTTTCCTCTCACGTCCAACATCCCATTATCATCCCTATGTTAAAGGATATCCCTATTTCCTATATTTCTTAACCGTTTCGATGGAACTTTAGGAAGATTTTATAAAGGAAACACCTTTAAGTATTAAGGGATATTGGATGTTTGGGTGATCCAGACAGGATTGTTACCTCGTAATAATACCAATAAATCTACTTCAATAAACTATATATATTTTGTTGACTGTCGAGATTTTTTTCGTCACTCAAGTGAAGTTATGATATTACATTGAAAGGTGAGCGCGCCATAAAATCATAAACTAAGAAAACAACAAGAAACCATTTGCGCACTTAGATAATTTCAGTTATTAGCAGAAAATAACGCTCTAATGACCTTAAACCTAGGTTAATTAGGCAATTAATTTAATAAATTGCTAACTGGAAAAAAACGAGATGAAACATAGTTAATATTAATATAAAAATATGTAATATAAAATCAGCAAGAAGGTTGTTGTCTACGATACAGAATCCTTTTTGTCAAATAATTAACACTCGTCCGAAACGTCGTTATTGACTTTATTTTATCGTAACCTACAATTTTTCTATTTACGGATATTCTCGAAATACGCGTTTTCAGCATAAATGTGAGTAAAGTTTGTTAATTTGATCATGAACTAAAAATTCATGAAAACCCGTTTGCTTTCCACTTGAATAAAAAGATTTTTAGGTATGGCATATATAAACTCGTTTTTTGGAGGGGAGAAGGGGATTGAGGTAATACCAAACGGCCTAATATTTTTGTAACCCACTTTTTAAAAAGATTTTGTGATCAAATTATACGATCCTAACAGAAAGATAATGAATATTCATGAATTTTTATTAGCTCATTAAATCAACAGTTTCCCGATCTTCAAATTGAAAACTCCCATTTTGGAGAATTTTTGGAACTAAAAATTTCTAGGTAACGATAAAATGAAGCCTTTAACGAAGTTTCGGACGAGTGTTAATTATTTGATAAAAAGGGGTCTGTACCGCAACACCATACTAAATGCTTCTTACTGGTTTTAATATTAACGATGTTTCATCTTGATGTTTTTCCAGATAACTATTTATGAGGTTTGAGGTCGTGAGAGCGTTGTTTTCAGGTAAGTAGTGAAGTAATCTAAGTACGCAAATGTTTTTTTTTCTTGTTTTCTATTTTATGGTTGTCACTTGCCAATGTAAAACCATAAATTTCACTTTTAATCTGACTAAGAAATAGGTGTAACTGAGAGTTCAGAAGACAAATTTTTGGCCAAAATATTTATAGTTTATAGATGTAGATTTACTAGTAATATTTTGTGACAATAGATAGAAGTTCGCCAAAACTCCATTATTCCTTAAGACTTAAAGTCAAGGAGACTCCCTAAAATTTCATCAAAAACGATTAAGAAATTCACAGAAAGGAGAGATATTTAGACAGAACGGCGGAATCAAATGCAATAAATAAAATATGGTTATAACCTTTTAATTACATACTTTTTAAACCTTAAAATTATATATTGTTCAGTAGAATCACATTTATCCGGAATAACATAACCAGGTCTGATTCTGATAATGCAAATTTTCATATAAAAAATTTGAGATTAATTCTGAACGGTAATTACGTTTTTATAAATCCCTTGATTAATGTTATAAGCAAAATATACTTTCAGCATTTCTCAATCATACGTGTTCAACACACATGTTCCTTAAACCTAAGCTTTCTCCCCTAATTATAGCCATGATTGATCAGGAAGTAAATTCGTCTATACAAATACGTCGTAAATGTTTATTAAAAAGGGGTAAAATAAAAATAAAAATAAAAAATAAAAATGAATTACTTGTGCCTAATGTGCCATTTGTTTGAGTAGCTAAAAATAAAAGCCAGTTTTTATATCGACTTTTCGGTGAAATCAACAGAACGGTTTTTTTTTTTTTTTTTTTTTTTTTTTTTTTTTTTTTTTTTTTTTTTTTTTTTTTTTTTTTTTTTTAATGGTCTTTATTGAGATATATTACAATCTCTCACATTCAAGGACAATAGTAATAGTGATAAATAATAGCTCATTCATACTATACACAATAAATAAAAATAATAAACAGAAATATAATAATACGAAAGTAAAGAAAAATAATCTAATCTAACAAAATAAATACACACATGCTAACAGAACGTTTAAATATTTTTTTTTTTTTAAGAAATAAAATTACGGTATCACCTTTACTTGAAATGTTGCAGGGGAATAAGTTCTAGTTGAAAAATAACTTACAAAATTAAAAATAAAGAAACAGTCATATCAAAGTTGATTAAAAATTAAAGTTAAAATTTCATTTCGAGACCTGACGAAAATTTGTATTACTTCTGGAAATAATCGTCATGAATAAAAACTAAATACTTACGGACAACTAGGGTTTAGGAAGTGGCGAATACGGATAAACGGGGTTATGCTTCCCACGCATAGTTTATGATTATAAAACGACTAAGAATCTGTCAGCAAGTAGTGGTCTTAGTGAAATGGGAAAGTTGACAGACCATTTTCACTGAATGCCGAATATTTTATGGCTACTGTTTTAGGACTGTAGTACTATGGTACGGCAACGATATTGAAATCGACTATCAACATGGCTGACTGAGGCTTGGATATTGTTTACTGGGAATTTATTTAAATTCGCTTCACTAGTACTTCATTCATATGAATAGAAATGGAGGGCCTAACTGGAAGGCGGTGTGCCGGCTATAAAACTGTACAATTTAGAAGGCTTGCGCTTTATGCCTTATTATCCAGGAGGCATAGGGCAGATACTGTCGTAAAAGTTACCGCGTCCTTTCAGCATATTTCGCCCCGGTAATGCTCTTAGTGCTTTTTGTTTTGTATGATTATATACCTATGGAAGGAGTACAGTATGGGAGTTATTTGTCTCCAGCTATTGTGATTAAAAAAATTAATTAAACTTTTAAAATGTACAACAATTTATTTTTTTTTAATATAATAATTATTATTATGAACAGTGGTGGTTATTGTGAGCGATCATATGGGTACGTGAGGTTTTACCCATCAGAGGTAAAATTACAATATGGTGTGTGATGGCTTATACATGATCTTTTTTTCAGTAATTTCCAGAACATAAGTTATTGAGATATAATTGAAAAATCTAAAACATTAAGCCATGAGTCATTAACATAAACATTAACTTTCAAGTGATATTTTTTTATCTTTCTTTCTATTTATACACACACACACACACACATATATATAATTTTTCAATAAAATGTATACTCTCCGAATGATGCATAAATAATGATGTGTAGAACATGGAAAGGTAAAAATAGAAAATACGTTAGCCAAAATTTATCAAAATCGTTATGGCACTAGTTTATAAAACGGTTTTCGAATTTTTCTTTGTTTATTGTTTTATTATGAAAGTACAGATCGGTTCATTTATGAATTTAATTTGATATTTAATTATTTTAAATAAGGAAAATTACTGTGAATATCTCGAGTATTTATTCAAAATACTCCACCAAAAAATCTTTTAAAATAATTTATTAACAATAATCTGTGCCAATGATTATTCACTGATATATAATAGCAAATGTTTTTCTGAAATAATCATTTTTACAGAAAAATAATAATAAGTTGAAAAATAACCTATATTTCGTGGAAGACCGATAGTCGATTGACTAAAGAGCAAGGCAACAATCATGTGGCTCGCGGGCCAGAATTTGTCGTCCACTGGTTTACGATACATTCCTAATCTAGTTACTGTAGGCAAATAAAAAAAAAATACAAATGTTTATAACTTTGACTAAAATGTTTAGAATAATATTTCTCAGTAGGTATGAAAATAAAAAAAAAAGATAGATAATCTGAGTTTAAAATCGATTAAAGAAAGACGTACGATGCGTGAAAGGTTTTCTTTATTATCTTCAAATTGTTTTAATAATTACTGTCATTATAGGAAAATAAAAAACACAAATTGATTTGTATTTATGGTACATACGATCATGCTGACATTAGAGAAAGAAATTGATTGGTCTAGTCAAATTACTTACTGCTAAAGAGGATTGCTGACCTCTAGGCCGCACCACGACCGCTGAGGTGACCCAAGGACCTACAACAAATGTCAAAGATAGAGCGGAGAGCGGTCTCCAGCTAGTTATATAACCCCAGAGATTCCCTCAGCTATCTCGTATCGGCGGATTATTGCCTTCGTCGGCCATCAACACTTTTATCTACATTATTCCCATCGATTAACTGATTCATACGAGCTTTTTGACCCACTCCACTGGCGTCATATAGTGAAGCAAACTCTATGTCCACACTATAATTTATTTCATAATGGAGATGGTTGTCCGTAGATTCTATTTTCAGAAGAACTTTGTAAGGGTTGCAGTAAAAAAAATACTATATTATAGAATAGTATAATATATCATTTTCTAACGTTTCGACCTACGTTGTAAATCTTCTTCAGGGCATCCCGCCTGGAACTGCAGAAGGCACTATAACCGGCTACTACGTAGGTCTAAACGTTGAACAATGGAACGAAAATACTATAACATAATATAATGCATGGAGCATCATGTTCATTTTTTAATTAAATAATTTAGTAACTAAGAAACAAATTTTAATTTAATAATAGTTCAGGAAAATTCGATTCCCAAACAAATATAAAAATGTATCAGGGTGTCAGTTACCTTCGGGCTACAGACTTTGTAAATAAGAAACATGTTTTAATAGGCCAGAGGAAATTAGCTCTACTGAACTTTTTATTCGTAGAGTAGAGACAATTTTGGACATGTTGTTGTTTACCTCCATGGTAATGATTTATAAAAGGTGTCACGTAAGTAAAGGGAAATATTTAAAAACGTAACCCGAGAGTCACAAATAATTTTATATAAATAACGGTCCAATTTTCCTATGAAATAAAAAATTTAAGAATTGTGTTTTTTTTTTAAGTGTCACATTTTTTGTTGAATGGGAAGTGGTAACTAAAAAATTATTTAATTTAGACTTTTAACAACTGCTTCATAGAAAACTAGATAAAATTTACTCTAAATGCAAGCAGAGTATGTCTTTTTTAGAACCATTTAAAGGGGAATTTTAAAGCGGCTAAACTTTCATCATTTCTGTTTTTAATAAAATGGTATTATTATTATATAAATAAATAATAAAAATATTACTGGCAATTATATTTTGATCACTCTCCAAATAGACTAATGTTATCCTACTTTAAGCAAGTGTTCGTTTTAATCTAGATGAAGTTTGTAATTGAGTTGAGATTCACATCTGACTATTTAAAAAAAATTAGTGATTTGATATTCTCTCGTCCTAAATGATTATATTATATTGACATTCAATGCAGCTCGGTGGAGTTGTTGAAGGCTGGAGGTAATAAAATTATGACTGTTCTACATACAATAGTTGACCTGGTAGAGTACTAGGCTGGTAAGGGAAAGGGACAGGATCCTGAAGATCTTTCACACCTAAGTACTTAACTTAATAGCCTGGTTTTCGCAAAAACAGCCATTAAAATATAATGGTCTCAATAAAATTTATAGTCGAAGAAACCTAGAACTCCACCTGGACGAACGTCTAACTTGGAATCCTCATCCCAGACTAAAACGACAAGTAACTGCTCGACGTTTGTAACTACTTCTACACTTACTAGAAAAACTCTCTAACCTTTCAAGTAATTACAAAAGACCTATTTGGACTAACGGAGTTCAGCTTTGGGGCTCCACTAAACCATCGAATTCCTCTCGTATCCAATCTTTACAATCCAAAATTCTTCGTAAAATCCTTAATGTTCCTTACTTTTTAACAAATAAAATAATCTATAATTTAATAGAGTGCTACCAATGAGTAGATCCTCTACAAGTCATATATTTCTTTGTATTGCATTTGCTGTATATTAATTTGTACAGTTGTATATTTCATAAATAATAATAAATAAAAAAATCAGAAGAAATACCTTTGAAGAATTATCTTCTAGCCAATTAATATCGAAAACAACCAAAATCCTCAGACGGACACTGTGCACTATCGTAGATTTACTCTTCACTGAAGGCTGACTAAGGCGCGTATGATGAACTGAAACGGAAGACACATAAATGGCGACTCAAACTACTTTACTCACTTTTTTTTTAAATTCTTAAACATATAACCGTGGCCATACTTCTCACGAATATATGGTATAGCTGAAAAGGCCCACTTACAAGAACTTAAAACATTCCAAGTATTCAAGAATATTACGACTTTTAACTTAAAACACCTTAAAGCGTCACAAAAAAAGTCCACAAACCTTGATTTCATACTAATTTACACAGATATAGTAATAAGACATATGCATGACAGATGACACGCCCCTGAATACGAGAAGGGACTGAAAAGGAGCTGGATGAAAGATATTTCTTCACAAACAATGTTAATTGAATCAAATCAAGAAAGAAATACTTCTAGATGTTATCCATACTCATGCCAGGCATTTCAGTTTCGCTATTTTCATCAGACCACCTGCTGATTTTCAACATTTCGTCGACAGATGTAGATAAATGTTTGAAATTTAAATACAAATTAATTTAAAGTCTTTTAATATATAAAAATCTTTCTAGAAAATTGTTAAAAAATATTCTTATTCCAAGATGGAACATTTTTGATAACCAGTTATCAATATTTCGGGGAAGCTTAAAGAGAAACACTGGACGCTAGAGTTTGCGGTAACGCTTCAGTTATAATGATGAAGGAACAACATGACAGAAGATGTCTTAATCAAAAAGCCAGCAATTATAAAAAATCGTACTAGATGATTTACACTAAGAGGCAAGGAGACGTGAAGGCCGCTATAACAGCATTATTCAGCTCAGTCACTGTGAAAACGTTACCGGACGCCCCTTACCATCTCTTAAGAGCAAGTTCAAAAACATATCCGCGGTGTTCATATTTATATAAATACAAATATATTATGATACACATGTATATATATTATAATATGCATATGCCATTGATATATGAGTACATACTGATTATTTCCGCAACCGATGAAAATATAGATCTGAACTGAGAAAATATAGAAAAGGTGGTTTAGTTCAAGTGGCCTATAACATAAGTTAAAGTAATCAAAATCTGTACATAAAATTCTCCTTATAAAGCTGTATCTTCAAATAATTTTTAAAAAATAGTTCCAACTACATTAAGCACGGAAAAGTATTACTGACGGTCCTAAAACTGTTACTAAAGATATAATTAATTTGATGAAGTAATGAAACACGTCACGATAACTAGTTCACCGAAACGATAACGATGAGTCCACGCATGATGAACAAAATCCACAAGCCAAAAACAATCATATACAGAGAAAGCAAATCGAATAAAAGCAATACAGTAATTATTCCTGATAAAAAAAAATTATCGAGTCTCTGTTAGATTGATAAAATAAATATTTAAAAAATAAATACACGAACGATGTTTATAAGATGACATTGAAACTCATGCTGACCTCATCAACCGACTTTGTAAACATCTTTAACTCTTTAAAGTAATTTGACATCACCCAGCACTTAATTAATAGGTCTGGATTCCATTACCCTTCAATCAGTAGTGCGCATTAGTGTATCAACTCAAGATAATTTCGCTCCCAGCTGAGATCACAACAAAACATCACAATCAAAAATATTAGTCATCACACATTAAAATAAGTACATAATTTTTTGACACATCCATTTCTTTTTTTAGAAATTATTATTCCCCAATATATATTCTTTTTTTTATTTTTCATATTATTAACATACGTCTAAAATTTCGTGAATGGTTTCATCTTAACATAACGTACAGCATTGTTGTATACGAAAATTCTTTAAAGTGATTTTAATAAGGTAACAAAAACTCATGAATACCCATTTGGTTTTCTGTTGAATCGTATGATAATTTGATAACAAAATAGAGATAAAAGGTGGCCTGCTAAAATATTAGGCCATTTGGCCTATTTAACCTCTTTATTTTGACATGTTTGGAGGTGGAAGCCACGATGAATAGCCCTATATTTTTCCTTCTTTCTTGACTTTGATGGATCAAATTATTAATAACATGAACATTATTGTTTTATTTTTTGGTTTCCCCGTTCTTTCCTCTTAGGCTACAAGGGTTTTTCCCCGAACTGGGAGAATTATGCCTAGTTAAAAGTTCCACCGGTCACCATGGGTAATTTATTAGTACGTTATTTAAATATCTCAAACTTCGGTGATCGGGTGGCCGCACTGGTGGAAAACGCAGGGTACTCTACACACTCGTTAACCCGCTCGACCATGAAGCAGCATTAATAACTTGAACCATTGACCAACCTTATTTTTAACTTGAGACGTACCCAATTTTGGAGCATATTAAGCTGAAGAGAGTGACAGAGATTCCCCGAAACGTTCATAAATACATAATAATAAAAAACGAAGTGTGATCAATTGCTGAATTGACTTAAAGGCTAATAACACAGGAAAAAAATTATCTAAGAATTCAAAAAGCAAAAGGTTTTTCATGAGATTTTATAGCTTCAGTAAATAGACAATGTTTACGGTCCTCAAGACTGTAAATGCCAGATCTCCAAGGATTTTCATAAATAAAAAGTTGTAGGTTACTATAAGAAGATGAAATTCACGAAGTTTTTGACGAATGGTAATTTTGATAAAAAGCAGCTGTACCGCGGACTATATGTTTATACTTACTTTTATATGTATGCGAGCATGAGCGCGTGCGTGCGTGTCTCCGTGTATGAGCCCGCTGTTATAAATGGGCAACCGGTAGCGCCATTTGGCCTGAACCCATCTCAGCCGATCGTAAAGCTGACATTAATGTCTTGAAAGGCTGAAGGAGCCGCGTGGAATATGGGGCTTTCAAGGGAGCACCTCACCGTTAGTAGGCAGTCCGCTACACATTTACTTTATCTTCTTATGGCTATAGTTCCCCAACTCCATCAAATCCAATTCCACAGAATAAAAAAAAAAAAAATCCAAGGGTTCAACAACTCTTTGAAAGGGATCAGGCCGACCGAAGTAGTTCGGCCATGGTGCTAGGAACGACGCAAATAAGACGAAAACCGTGCACAAGTCATCATAATAAGATAATAAACGTTATAACGATCATAGGTGCAGACTTCGGGAGAGCGGGGGGACAATCGTCTACCCCCACTCCAAACAATAAATATGAAAAAATGGCTAGAATTTCGTTTTGCCCTCCCCAATATTTCGAAGAACAAAAATTAAATCAAAATCAATAAAAATTAATCGAAGAAAATTTCTAAACTAAAATCAATTAAGGAAATACGAAAAGTCGAGAAGATGTTTAAGCTAAGGCTTATAAGTAGGTATGCAAGTATTTTACCAAGTCCTATGTTAATATTATTGAAATTTTAGTTTATATTCAAAGCATATTCTAGAATTTTATGATTCATTCGTGTGCACTCTTCCATTTTTAGCTGAAGATTTTATCACATTTCCGGCAACGAATTTGAAGCATCGGAGAATTGAAAGTGCATCTCACTGCCTCAAACATTTGTTTTTTTCTCTCATCATACTTCTATCATAGTATTGACAATAAGCAGATGTGATCTCATTATAAAGAAAATTGGCATTTAAGGTATGGGGAAGATTAGTACCCAGCAGTGCCTCTTCCTGGTCTTGGTCTACTTCATAATTTAGGAAAGGAGATCTCTCATCCAGCTCCTCGTTAGTCATCTCTTGATGGGCATATCGTTGATGAGACCGTTGTGATGTCCGTGTAATTTAAGATGAAATCTGAGGTACGTTTGTGTTGGTCGATAGTCGGTTGTTCTAAGTCGGTATGTAAAGTTTTGTTGTTTACGTACCAGGGAGCTGCTGTCATTAGTCTTAAAATTTTGGATTGATGATTGTAGTTTTTGTAAGTGTGTCTTTTTTGCAGAACCGTAAATTTGTGAGGCGTATGTCCATGTGGGTTTGAGTAGGTATGTGCACGTATTTAGTTTTTGTCTGATTTTCAATTTTGATTTGGAAAAAGGGAGTATAGAATTGACTTTTATTCTATCTTCTTCTTATATTAATATTTTAATATTTTTTCGGGATTTCAATATCTTTGAAAGGGAGAAGAAAGGTCAGACTGCGCTTCCCATCCATAGAACGGACAAATTTCTATGCAATTTGGTGCCTTTCTATATATAACTATGTTAAATTTTTTTACTTGTAATAATTGTTTGTCTTTTAGTTTATTGAGTTCTTATTAATATAGTCAGAAAAATTATGCTTAAATTAAACATATTTGTTACTCTCATTGGACTAAATGTCCCATAATAAATATTAATTTTTCACATCAAAATTGAAAATACGATCCATGAAAAAAATTATTTTTACCCATTCAATAAAGTTTTTAGAACAACTGAATACAAAACAAATAAAATCAATTTTAGTTATGGCGGGCCTCAATATTGGGAGTATGGTAGCTTAGTGAGTGAGGTATCTAATCCTTATTCTAATAATTAATAATTCTAATCCTTATTCTATTAATTAAAATAATTCTGTTACAGGTATCTCTTAATTATTAATTAATTAAAGGGTAAAAGTTAGTGATTGAGCGAGACTTCGGTCAAATCCCTATTTTGCACAGCCATTTTCTCAGAAGCAGTACTCCCTTACAAAGTTCTGAACCCAAGACCACACGACAAGTTGTAGATTTTTTTTAGTTATTTTTTTTTTAAAATATGAAATAGGATTATCATTTCAATGTTTTTCTTTTTTTTATTTTCCCTATAGTAATAACTCTAAATAACAATAATCTCCGAAGGAGAAAAAATCCACTGTTTCGCAGTGCTCAGAGGAAGAAGGGAAATTACAGCGTATTATAAGGGATCCTAGTTCGTGAATGGTAGCATGACAAATTGCTGGTTTGACAAGGCCGCTAGGCAAATCATCTACCTCAATAACGAGGCTTAATCTTACATAAAAAAACGAAAGTTTAAAGTCAGGGTTTGACAGCAGAAAGCACGGCGCATAGCAAAAATATCAATATTATCTGAAAAAACTAACTTACCATATACAGTAAATCACTAAATTAAAACAAAAACAAAAGTTAAGGAAAATAAATTTAATATTGTAGAAACTATGTTTTACAGGATAAAACAAGTTTAAGATGAAAGTAACGTCTTATTATTCTCATCATCTTGTAATGTGTAAACTAAATTTTTTAGGATGATTGAGCTACACTGAAATCTAGACATTACAAGATGTTATAATTTCTAAACGTTGATAATACATTATCATTTCAGAGATACTTTGTGAAAAAATAAATAAGCCTTCCTAAAGCTTAGTTTACAAGGAGACATAATTGTGAGGAAGGTAAGACAGCAGCAGTATCCTGGTTTACACACTAACATTAAACCCGAGGAAACAGGACGACAAAGGCAAGTCATTAAAAAAAAATAGAATTTAAAAAACTTAATTTCAATAAATTAGCTTATACATCAAATTTAATCAAAGAAAAAACAATCTACAATTTCTTTGTGAAGATGTTAAAGTCAAAAAAGTAGGATATTGTTTCATGTGAGTGGAATGAGTGTTTGGATTGCAAGAGGGTGTAGAAGAAGGAAGGATACAAGGAATTGATAGTTTTAATAAGGGTACCATCCACAAACTACTTAGGAAGACAAATTACTCACAGAGTGACTTTCCCACCTTCAAGAAAAAATAGAACTCTTAATTCGAAGAGAAGATAGCAAAGTGGAAGCCAACAGATGCAGGAATCCTCAACAGACAAAGTTCTTTCTGCTAACCTCACTGAAACCCGTATTGTCGTGAGGCAAGGTAGAGTGTTAATAAATAAAATATGGGTAAGATTCAAAGAGAGGAGAGATATTTTAGGTCAAAAAGGTAGGTATACCAAACTTAAACGTAGCTTAATAAAAGAAAAATAATAATAAATACTAATTTTCATAAATAAATTATTGTATGCATGATCATAACGTATTTAGAGGTAAAATCATAACCTACAAGATATAAAGAGCTTTTTCTAATGTTACCGAATAGAGAAGTTATCGAAAACAAATTTGCACATTGCCCTTTCACCAATATAAAAAAACAGTTTTCAGGTGTTTAAGAAGCATCAAACTCCCCTTGACAGTCATCAATACTGCTTGTCATCGTGTTTGTACAATGTTCCCTCCGAACTAGGGACAAGACGCACAATCCTTGCTCGGTAATGACAGGTAAAGATCATCTAGAAGGAAAATGGCTCTTTCATAAGGGGATCAAAGGAGTCAGTTTTCAAACAGGGATTCGAAAGCGGTGCTCGGGACAGATGTGTGATAGGTGACTTTGCAGGTATCTCCTGATTATGGCTCATTACCTGGCATTGAGGGCTCCGTGGCTCGGCATCCTCTTGTGGGTGTGGCATTAAAGGGGGCGGTCATTAAGCCAAGTACCGCCGCACCGCACAACATTAAATGGAGCAAGTGTTCTATATCTTTTACAAAGTTGTGTACATCCATCTTTATGAGACGTGCTACAGTTAATGGATACAATAGGATCATCCTCGATTCGCTAGATTTAGCAATCACAACTAGTTGCTTAGGAATCACTACTGAAACATGGGACGAATGGATGAGATCTCTTCCATCACTAATGCCAGGGAGGAAGAGCTTAATATAACAATCATTATTGCGATTCTTGGTTCAATTATCACTAAGGCAGTTAATTGAAGATCAACGTATTCTCTCAATTCAATTAACTCAAAGAGAGAATCATGGGCACTAACAATAGTGTACCAATTTTTATTGTTCTATAAAGAACTATAATCTTTGGATAACCTTGATCTTCAAATATCTAGTGCGAAACAGGTTATGATGCAACGCAGGTACGGTGTATTCTAACACGACTAACAAAATAAAACTAAAATGTGATGTTTAGAGAATATCAATTACTAAGTATTATTACGGTCGATTTGTTTTTAGTTCTTCAAAATATCTTCCTCATTCTTTGACAAAAACAAAAAAACCGACTCGAAAATTAGCATATTTAATTTGAAATAAAATCAAAAAATCTTATAATCTAATTGGGTTTTTATTTTTAATAATCAATTTTAGTAACACAGCATGACAAATGTTAATTCATCTAAAAATTTGAGCTTTTCAAGATACGTTGAATCTAAAAATATACAATACTCCGTATGCAGCTTTTCTCCCAGAGCATAATGCAGATTTTCTCTAGATTTATTGCTTAAATCAAATGATAACTCTGCAGGCTCATCGGCATCACAAATTTTCATTTTATTTAAAATCTAATTAAAGGTTTATATGATCATATTTCGGCAATATAAGAAAAATGCAGTAAGTATTTCGAAATCAGAACCATCAAGCCATAAAGAAAAAAAAATGGATTATTTTAAAACTATAATAATTATGCAATAATTTTAATAATCTTACTGTAGTTAATAATAACTAATTGTACTATAATTTCGAGCGATTATTACTAAAATATAATTTATTTTAAGAGGTGGATTTATTGTTGATGTTATTTTGAAATAATGTGATTTGCAGTCTATCATATACGTGGTTTATTAGGCATGAAGACGTTTCGACCTAGACATGAGGGTCATCATCACTAGCGGATCCAGGATTTAATTTTGGGGTGGGCTTCAGCCCGAAAGATTTTTTTTTCATATACATATAACGATAAATAATTTGAAAAAAAATAATAAAGAAATTAATTACCTATATGAAATGGTGTTTAAGTGGTTCTTAAAGTCCTATTAAATATAATTACACGAACAAGAATACTTTAAGAGATAGTTTTTAATATTTTTTTCTGTAAAACATGGTCACATTTTACCATTTTGTGGGGGGCTTCAGCCCGAAAGCCCCCCCCCCGTAAATCCGCCTGTGGTCATCATCAAGACTAAAAAAAAATTACACCAGAAATATAAGGCATAGGTAGAAGTATATAAATAAAACACGATAAAGAATTGAAAATACACATAAGATAATGGTAATATAAAAATTATAGTACGCCAAGAAAAAATAGTTCACATAAATTAACTAATAAATAAATGATAACTCAGACATTAACTTTTCAAAAAAGATTATATAACATTAATATTCAGCCATAAGTGTTTATCATTTATTTAACATACTTCAATTGGCAGGTGCAAATAAATATATAAAGACAAAATAAAACAATAACAAAAATTTAAATTCGACGATAGAGAGGTTCCCCGATTACGTAACTATTTTTTACCAACATAATATAAACTTAGAAATATAAGCACAAACAATTATTAATCGAGGAACAACCGGACGTTTTCATGATGACACGATAAAGGCTTTTATGGAATATGGCAAGTATATATTTTAGGACCTTAAAATAATATTAGGACTCCTTTCACTGCGCAAGACATAGACGGTCGAATAAGGATGAGCTGCGGCGTACTGAAAGGTTTAGTATTTGAAATAGTACAGAAATAGCAGCCACTTCCAAGGTCCTCCCAGCCGTGACGCCGTCTGCGCTTATATCCTGGTCCATCGGAGGATCATCCCATCACGAGTCTGCGTCAATGGATAATGTGTTATCCTCCCATACCCAACTCAACAAAGGATAGTGAATATACTGCATTAGGATTTTAAAAATCAGACTGAACTGAAGTGAGATCACAGATTTCAATGATACCTTTTTTGCGATACTAGGTCGAAAAATTTCAGGCGTATATTGCTAATACTCTCTAGGATTATTGTATGTAATAATTTAAAAGATTAAAAATGCAAAAAGAGAAATAAAATAATGTTTTGGATATACTGGAAAATTCCAAAAACACAAACAGTTGCGAACAAAAGGTACAAGGGTTTTAAACGCTTCCGCATTTTCAGAGGGCATGGAAATTGTATTGTATCGTAATTTCAAAAAGAAACAAATCTGAGCAATAAGAAATGAAAGAAGACGTATAATTCATTGAAGAAGATTTACTTACACGTTCTTGATTCCTCCCGGAATGTGTTAACGAAACAACTATGAAAGCTTTTATTTGGGAATCGCTTAGTTATGTCCTAACAAAATTTATTACAAGTCAACAATTTTTTATGTTTTTTTTTTTTCCTTTATGTGTGTGTGTGTGTGTGTGTTCAATTTAAACAATCATCAAGAAAATTATTCTTTTTTAATCTCCTTTAAAACCTAATAAAAATAAATTTAAAATTTAATGAAAATAAATGTTAATAAAAAATTGAAAACTTTGGTCCTTAGAAAAAAAACCTTCTGTTATTCTATTTCTTTTAATATTCGTATTTAATGTTTTTAAAATACACTAAAACTAAAGTAACTTTTCTCTAGAAAAAAAAAGAAAAGAAAATTTACTTTACTCGAAACCTTTTTTGTTATTTTTCATACGTTTAACCACGTTATTTATTGTATTACAAAATTTTGTTTTTCAACATAAAAAAACAAAGAAATCGTTCGGTACATAACAATCTTGATATCCTTGAAGAAGAAAGGCAATAAAAAAATTATTAAAATTATACCTAACATTTTTTTCGACTTATAGAGTTCATTTCAAAGATCCTTCCGACAGAAATGTAATGTTTTTATTATAATTTTATAATAAAAAATTATAATAATTTAACTGACGATTCCAAATCCGTAGCCTATCTTAGCGATTATTTATTAATTTTGTTTATTTAGCGTCATTTTACGGGTTGCTAATTTTACTTGCTAGAGAATAAAATATTATTTTCTCAAAGAGATTTTGAGCACTAAATATGAAAATTTTTAATGAGGATGAGGCTGTACACATTAATTTAATTAGAAGAAACAATTTTAGTATGCAAAATAGTGTCTAATAGTTCGTGGTACAGACCCTCTTTTATCAAATTATTAACATCCGGCTAAAACTTTTATATTTCTTTGATAAAATATTTTATCAAAGAAAATTCTCGAAATTGGGGAGTTTTTAATGTGGTACTAATTTCAAAATAAACTGAATTTTTAACAGATTTTATTTATAATGTATGTGTTTTTCTCGAAATACTATTTCCTCTCAAATTAGTTTTATCAATGTATAAAAAGGTACACTTCATTGTGTTGAGAGACGATATTATTTTCGGTATTATCAGGTTTTTATTATGGACAAATGAATCCTTTCTCTCCCAAGACCTATTGCATGAGCCCATGTGAAAATCCTGCAGACAATAAACTATATAGTCCCAACCTTCAGAACTGCCTTGCTCAACTGGACTGAATACATTCTCAATTTTGACAGCGCCCATATGGTTATATCAGGTCATGCGGGTCCATTATACTTAATGCAAGTAACCCATAATAAATTAATACAGAGGCAATTAAAAATGTAATTTATAATTTGAAAAAAATGATAAATTTAATAAACTTGAAAAACTAAAAATATTCGGTTCTGAATTAAATATTTTTTTTTTAAATTTGAAGGATAAACAAAAATAATATATATAAGTTTATTTATTTAGTGAACGGCTGACTTATTCAGATTATTAGACTTAATCGAAGACATTATAAAGCGAAGGTCCTTCAGGCTTGTTATCGGCTCACACTAATAGATCATAAAATGTAACTGAAATTGTAAAAAATGTAAAAGTAATGAATTCCATAACTGTAACTAAAATATTTTAAAATGAGTAATGGTTATATTATTAAAAATTAGGATTATCGACATTAATTTTCATTCAAAAAAAGGATATAAAAAAAATATTAATCATATTTAATAAGATTTATGGTAGATTAGAGTAACCACCTGTAGAATTAACCTAAATCTGAGTAATGCAAACATAAAAATTATAATAAAATACACACATTTTAGAGTTGTTTAAAGATTGAATTGGTATTTACTTAACAATAAAATAGATACACAGTGGTTTTCTTGTTAACTTGATAGATTTTGTAGAACCTTGGTCACGAGATCCAGCCTTCTCCACCTCTTCCTATCTTGAGGTACGGTCCAATCTATTCATCAAGTTTTTGGCATTCCACATGATCTCTTGCCATCTAATGGATCGGATAGACCTTTATATCATGAGATATAGTTCAACCAGTTTCTGCAATTAGTTCTTTATTGGTCTTTCTCTTTCATGCGTTAGTTCTCTGATCCCAGATAGCTTCGGTTATCATGTGCAGGACTTGTTTAGGAGACTAATTACAGAGTAGAGGTATTTCAATCTATTGTATTTAGTATTCAGATCGATTTTCCATCTAGACAAATAACAAATCTAGGCTCCTGTTGTTTGTAGACATTTTTCGATTATGGTATATTTTGTTTTACCTTCATTTACTTGTAAACTCATCTCTTAGCAGAATATTCGCGATCTATCAAAGTCCTCTCGATTTGTGAGAACAGCTACATTCTGTACATATCCCTAATATTTTATTATTCATTTAAACATGCACATCTCAATTTTCACACCATAATATTATCATCTATTCTGAGTCCACCTTCCTTCATCAAACCTTCTTGAACTTAGAACCAGCCATACAGGATCCTAATAAATATTTGATTTCTATCCATGCCATAATTTTTATTTTTTAATACAATAAAGCTGTCGGCAACAAATGTTCGCCAATTCACAAAATTAAAAACATATAAATGGACTTAATAACACCATATATCAAATACCTGTAAAAATCAGTTAAATTATTAAATAAAGTAAGAGTCGCTAAACAATATATATTAGATAAGCTCCTAGAAAACTAAATACCATCATCGAAAACGTACATATTGTAAAATATATTTTAGCGAATTCTTGTTCATCATAAATAAATCAGGGATTGAAATCGATAAAAAAAATAATACACATAAAATCTGATCAAAGTTTTTATTGGGAATTTTTAAAAATTATTGGCTGATTTTTATATATGATCATAACTGATAAAAATAATATTCTGATAAATTTTTTTAAACAAAATTTATACAATTAACATTAATAATAATACTTGAATAACATTTTTTAAATCAGAAATATGAATTTTATAAATCTCTATGAAACATTTTGAGTCTGGAGTAGTAGTTGGAGAATATAATTGTCAACAAGCAACGGAACATCTCTTTAATTCAGAAATTCATTAGATATTTTGGCTTCCAAAAAATATACATATTATATATATACAAATATGCTGTACAGGTACCGCGAGCACAATTAAAGCGATTTCAGAAATATAATATTGAAAAATGTGACCATTAATACCTTATACATACATATTAATATTTTATTTAAATTGTGTGAAAAAGTTTATTTTTATTTTGTGATTAAAAAAATGTTGTCACAATTTAATCATTATTAATTATATAAAACCGTATCACTCAATGAATGATTATTATTGTTTATTGCATCAATAAACATCAAGAATCTATCCAAATTTTAATTTATAAATCAGACATGATTTTTTATTTAAAAATCAAATATAATGATTTTGTGGAAAAAATAATTATCGATTTCAAACCCTGCAAAAAATAAATTTATACATTGTATAAATCACCACATTACCAATGATACTTAAATTGATTTCTCACAATCATGGCAATGATTTTTCAAATGTAAAAAATATTACATTTTGGTTTATGGTTCAAGTAAACTATTTAGGACATTTTATTGTTTAATTTTATTAAATCATATCATTAATAAGTTTCTAAAAGGCCCATATGTGGTGAAATATTATTTGGATAGGAAAATTGATACTTGTAAAATACAGATTTCATAAATTTAAGAATATATGAAAAGATACCACCAGTTCAAAGTTTGTAAATATCTCTTGGGAAACGTTGGGAGGGTTAGGTTGAATCATTATAATTGATTGCTGTACTTTTTTTTTCCGTTCTGTTGCTGAGAACACATAAATAATTGAATACGAAACTAATACGGACATTAGAAAACATTTACATAATGCATTTTAGAACCAGTGTGGCTCATTCAATAACCCAGCTATGATTTATTTTTCTAAATTTTCGAAAGCCTTCACCAGAGCTCACGACTATATGAGAATCTCCAAGAACGAAATACAGCTAGGTACTACATGACGAAAGGTGTCATTAGTTCCACACGTCAATTATAACTAGGATATTGCTAATATTACTAATTCCATTTAATTTTAGTTATCTCGGAGGATATTTATGGAAATTATTATGAAGAGATGAAGGAAAAAGGTATCAGTATATCAGAAGAACCCTTAAAGTAGATTAATATTTCTTTATTATTATATCGTTTTAATATTTATCGTTTTAAATATATATACAAGTGGGTATGTGAAATTTCATGAGGTTATTAATATTAAAAAAAAGTTTTCAAAATTTGTAAATAGAGTGACTAGTTCATTAATCTCAATTTAATAATTATAATTTGGATTTATACCTAAGCCATTGAAGCTCCGGACAAGTGCCCTCCAAAAAAAAAATTAATATTAGTTTTAATAATTCGTTGGATTATAAAGGATTTGTCAAACGCAGCAGTTCAGTGGGGAGGTGGATAGAGATCGGAGTTACGAGATCTAGCGGGACGAGATTGAATGGAATATTTAAATTGCAGGCTGTCAAAAATATAGGAAGGTCGCTGAGTTCTGGTGGCTTGGTATAGAAAAGTAGCAAGGAAGTACAGACGGCGATTGGATAGATAGAGCCAATTCAATTGGATTGTATGCGTATCTCTTAGGATTCCGAAAACAAAACGTATAGTGCAGTTTATTAGGCGTTGAAGTTTGGGCTCGAATTCTCCCGAGAGTTCGCCGTTCAACAGACAGTTGAAGTGTTTTTTATATGAATATGAAATTCATATTCATATTCATTCAAAATATGAAGTGCATATTTTAAGAATGACAAAGGAAACAAATGGAATTGTAGGATTGATCCATAGCATAAATAGATGGAAAAGCCAAAATACAAAAATTTAGTAACTAGGCTTTAAAAATACGGAATTATTTCATCAGAGTAATTAAACATACACCTAATAATAATAATACAATGAATAAACATTCGAGTTATAGGTAACTGTGTTCTCTTGAGAAATACAAAAAATAAATGTTTTATATTATTATTTATCTAGTCTTACTTTATTTTATTAGCAAGAAGAAAAGCAAAATCTTAAATGAAAACCGTACCAATAACATCATCTGATCTGATGTTTAATAAAAGAAGTACTGGATGCTAAATAATATGAGATTGATTCAGAAATGTTAATGTGAAATTAAAAATCAGTTTATGTGGCGCCTGTTTTTTTTTGGGGGGGAGGGGAGGAGTTTAATTCTATATTGGTCTTATCTTCGCTGGAATATTCTCTTCTATACAACATAATGATGTTCATATTATTAATAATATACAGCATAGTGTTACGTAATCGGTTGAGCACGTCTTGATTACCAGTGATTTATAACTTTCCAGTAAGTTGAGACCTTTTGCCGAGAAGTGAGATACCGTACTTATAAATAAAACTAAACGAAGTTTCCCCCTGTTTACAGTTAAGTGGACATCTATTTTTATAACTAATGAAGAATTGCAACACGAGCGGTGGGTACCAGTTTGTTCGGTCACGCTGTAGACATTTAGCCGTACTACATATTCAATATAGTTATAAGGGAAGTGTTAGTTCGTGAATGCCTCACTCACTCCATCAGTCTACTTCGATTTATTGCTGCGTTAATGAACCTGTAAATATGACAGCACGGCTCAAACTGCGTTCACACGCGCTCATGACAAAGCTGTATATATATTACGAAAATCGAAAGGAGAGCCGATTTTTCAAAACAATTTTGCTTTATTTTTATTACGTGCGGAGAAGCATGAGTTTATCAGTTAGTCAGAAGAGTTATAAATACGAAAGTCTGGTTAGCATAAGCACTCCTTTTCTTGCTGTATATTGTATACCATTTTTAGAGAATAAACAAGTAAAAAAAAAAACTTTTTGAACTGTTAACATCTACTTGTTCCGGAAAAATGATTTCTCTTTAACATCACCGTCGTTTAACATAACTAAATGAAGTAAATTATTATTTCTTATGTGAGTGGATGTAATGGAAACTACGGTAAATTATGACAAAAACATAAAATTACGAACTATGGAAATGTATTTAGTCATACACTTCACTAATTTTAATACTAAAATTTTATTTAAAAATGATATATTGAATATATCTATGACACTGAATGCAAAATTGGAATAAATCATTTAAGATAAATGATTAATTAATTATTGAATAGCATCATACTAGAGGGTTAAGCTTGGAACCAGAGGTGACCATCCCTCCCTCCCCCCCCCCCCAAAGCCGATGAAGCGAAAACCTTCCTCCTCTCCTTTCCAAGATATTTTGCTAAACGAAAGTAAAATTTAAAAGATCATAGATCATATACAATTACACTTACTGCGGTCTGTTCCCTGCTTTTCTCTTAATTTGAAACTCCCCATTCCAATAATCCATGACCATGGCATAATGTGTACCCCGCAAAGATTTAATACTCTATAAAAATTTGCCAACCTCAAAAATTTTGATGTTGGCGCCATAGAAACCTCTTCTGGGCAGCACTCCTTGGGACTGACAATTTTACATAGGAAGTAATCTTATCTACCAACAATTACCAATTACTAGTTTAAACCTATCTTTGTATATCTTCTCCTAAAGTATTGTATATCTCAAAGCTTCACATATTAATTTTATCAATTTCACATTTAAAAAATATAAAACACCCCATTCGATATTTTCTTTAGCTGACACATTTCACAGTCATTATACTTTAACAATTACATTAACATGATTTGTTCGAAGAAGTTTGATGTCATTGATACAAGACTATTTGTACATCATTTCCTAAGCTCGCTCCAACTTGGAGCGAATCCAATGAGGTGTTTTGTAAATATTAGCGTAACAAGAAATTATCCGTATCTATGTTTGGGCATGCATAAACGAAAGCAAGGAATTGAACATGGTATAAAGTTGATAGCACTATTTTTTTGTTTTTCTAATTCATTAATTTCAAGCAAATTGAGCCGTTTTTTTTTAATATAAGTATGTCTATGAAAATGCATTCCCGCTGGCGTGAACGAAAGTAGTGAATGGAATTCGACGAATTTAATATGGAACCATTAACCTTACACTCCTGAAAATTTCAAGAAAATCGGTTTTATATTTTTAATACAGCTATAAAGCCCATCACATGTATTTAAATACAGACTGACACAGTAAAACACGAGTGAAAATTTTCCGCTTTAAGGATTTCAATTTTTTTAACCTCACGCATCCATAGCAAGCAAAGCTTCCCTAGTTATGTTAGCAATGCAGTAAAATTTCATAATTAAATTCTTTAAAATAAAAATACATAGAAAAAGAAGAATCCAAGACCTTGCACCTTATCAGAACAAGAAATAAGAGGCTATGAAAAAAATTCATAACTTTAAAAAAATCATAAAGAAATAGCCCAAGACAGGCAGAGAAGGAGCAGGCTTATTAAGGCGGCAAAAGACCTACATGGTCTGTAATGCCAACAGAAAAAAGAAATGAAATAAAAATTATTTACATTAGATGTTATACATAAGAACCGAGGAATTTACACCAAAATAAGCCTACAACAAACACCTCTACTTCTAAAGATACTATAACTCTTTTATTTATTTATTTGATTTTTTTTTTGTTGCCTCTACCCTGTAGGGTCATTGGCAACACCTTTGAATTACACTCTGTTGTAGAATTTTATTACTTTTAAGAATCTTAAAGTTTTTTTAACTGCACTTTCATGGTTTTGTAGATTTTCTTTTAGACTCTGTGCCATGTCAAACTTTTTCCTTGTAGGATCAAATGTAGGGCATTCTTGAATAATGTGCTCTTTTAATAAACATATTATACACGTAATTACAGACTTAGAATATTAAAAATCAAACGCTAAATATGTTTCAATAGACACTGATTTAATGCGTTGCTCTTGGAAACCGCATGATGTAACCGCCTCTGTGACGGTCGGGAGCAAGGGAATGATCCAAGCTGAAACGAAAGGTGTAAAATTGCAATGGCATTAGATTAGATCATTACCTTTAGCGTCGGCAAACAAACCTAGAATTGGTTTGTTTTTTGCCAGGAGTTTGGAAGAGTAATGACAGAAATTTAGCAGGGCGTCCTTGCACCGAGGAATTATGTTAATGGACCTCTTGGCCAGGAGCATCCTTGGAGTAGACCGGGAAAGTCGAAGAACGTGACCTGCTGGCGTCACCGCTGATATCACACGGAAGAGACCGCTCAACCTTTATTTATCGGGGCGATGGGAGAGGAAGCGGGAGTACGAAAACACAAGAAGGGGAGGATGTTAAGACCGGCATGACAGGAGAAAGGGATCTAGGTGTTCTTGTCGATGCTGAGGAGCCATAATGATTTAATGTAATTTTATTTGGACGTTATAATGACTGCACTCGTGATCTCTTGAGAAGAAGGGAACTTGGACGGCCTGGCAAGGTTATACAAAAGCAGCGCTTCTTTACCTACATTAATATATGGCCTTGTGGTGGTACAGTCATAGCTGAAGAAACTTGTTGTGGCTTGAACCATTAGTATAGTACTATATGGCAATATTCCAGAAATTAAATAGAAAAGGCTAAAAAGGAGTTGGATGAAGCATCTTGTACAAACAATAAGGCGAATAATACCAAATATTGTTTTAATAGTCTTATAACATCCTTGTACCAAAAAAAGCATTAGCTATATTAAAGGAAATAAAGTTAAAACGCTTATTAGATAAAATAAATATCATTTCTAAGTCATTAGTGCAATATTAAAATTTGCATTACAAATATTTTATAGTTTTGATATTCTATATTTTAAAAAAAAATCATGATTTTAACAAATTTTCATGTCTAATCTACCAATGTGTCAGAGGAAGCATCTAATGTTCGTTTAAACAAAAAAAATAAATAAAAATATATATATTGCAACCAAGAGTAAGGAAGCCTTGAAAAAAAAAAAAAATAGAACTCTTCTCTCTTTTGTTTCCTGTGACTAATTATTAAGTCCTAGTTTAGCATGTTCATGTGCTCTGATATCTTGGCTTTCGTTACTTGATATTTATATGTGGCATGCCATTGTATATAGAATAAGTATCTTTTTTGTATTTTTATTATCTTCTTATTTGTCTTTTATTGTATATAGTAATTATGTATAAATTCTCTCTTTATCCTTTTATTTTATTTTTTTTTTGCTTGCACATTGTATTAATTCTATAAGTATTTCTTTCTGTAAATAGATCTCTTAACCTTTTTTTTTTTTTTTGCTGCTTTATAAAAATATACAACCTAACCCCTGCTCACATGCGCTAGCATGGTAGAATAAGTATTTAATGATGGCCAAATAATAGGTAAGTACCTTTTCTATTATTTTGTTATTTTCTAGATTTATGTCTTTAGAGATGAAAGGCTGGTAAAGCCAGGCGCCCAACAAGTAAAAATTCCGATAGAAAATTATATTTATTAAAATTTATTTTATTATCTTTTTATTTATTCTTTTTTTGGGCATAATATCCATTCTGAATGTGTGGTATATAATTGTGATTTTCTGTGTTTGGCATTGTATGTGTTATAAACTAGCCAAATCAACCAACTTTAATTTTCGATCTTTTTTATATTTCAGTGCCATAGCATTTTTGAGTTCTAACTTTAGAAATTATGATATATTTATCAACAACAGAGGTTATTAACATTATGTGATAACATTTTTATACAATAAAAATATATTTATCTGTCATCAAAGAGCTCTCAATGGAGATACAGAATCGGAAGTTTAGTTATATACTAAAATGGTTTTTCATAGCAAACTGTAATATCGATGAGATTAAGTAGCATTTCTATTTAGGGGATCGCAGTGTATGAATTTCAATAAACCAAATGATTTCCTTTTTTGCTTCTCTTGGCTATTGTACAGCTGGGTATTTAATAATGAATAAAATAAGAAAGTTCTTGGTTGTTCTATGATACAATAATATATAAACTTTCAAGGAAATTCAAAACAATGATTACACTATTCACGAAAAGTTTTGTAAGTGAACGTAGGCATTTCAATTTAATATGAAAAACTCCAATTCAATTTTCGCTCTCTCGGATTTATTAAACGCCGTTTCATCATCAGTAATACATCGGTAATAGTGACCTCATATACACTGTTCTGATATTGAATTCTACATAAATCTGACCTTTATTAAAATTGAAATTTAACAATACTGTCAGTATAACTTTATATTAGTAGTAAGAAATTGATTATAATAAATTCAAAATAAATAAGAAGTGTACCGAATGATTCGTATATGTAATATGAATTCTACAGTGATTCTATAAGTTTAAATGTCATAAGGATCATCATTAATTTCGTACATAAATATCTCTGTTTCAATTTGTACTTTATTATTTTCGTTTTTTTCGGAGGCCAAAAGTGAAAGGAAAATCCGAAGCTTCCGCCAGTACTTCATTAACATTTTTTTGAAAGACCTTTGTTGTCGTGCTTTTAAATAAGTATTGAACATTTAAAGATTACATGAGAAATATAATTCGAGGGTAGACTGTTCCATATTTAGGAGCTCCCTGGGAGTGAGAAAATTGGCCTGGGTAAAATGTGACTTTCTCGTCGGAGGGATCGTGTAAAGAAGAACCGATGACTTAAAGGCAGGGATTATCTTTCTTATAGGGCATAAAAGTGCCTCTCGAGATTGCTGAAACTTCAATTATTCGTCAAATCTACATTTCAAAGGGTTCATTACAGCCCAATAAGGCTGTCTCTTTTTTATACCAGTCTCACGTCTTCTTCCCGAGCGAAATAACCGACAGCCTCGGGGTAGAAGAGAAAAAAAGGTCACACACAGGCAACGACTTAATCTAATAAAGTTTCGCTATACGAGAAGAGGTCCAGGGCGGAGGTAGAGGGTTGATTAAACTCGGTAGAGTCGCAATTAAACTTTCTTAATTAAACCTGAGATTAACTACCACTACTGGGTTTTGTGCATAAAGACACACGTGATGTTTACATTAAACAGTTTGAAAATTAATATTGACAATAAGCTGTTTAATATCCTACACCATTTTAAAATTATCAAAATTTCACCACCATGTGAATTTGATCTCTTAAGATTTCGTGGACTTATGGAAGATTTTCACGAATTTTGAAGATCAAATGGCAGATGAAATTTTTGGGCTTTTTTCCACACAAAAAATATGTATAGTAATTTTTAAAAAAATCATTTCATCAAGGGAAAATCATTGGAATCTTTGATAGCTCCTTTAAACCTTAAGTGATAAAGTTCAAATCTATTATTACAAAAGTATAAAATATACTATAGGTGTGAAATCTGTGGTCTCCTTGACGTAATTGTGGCCTCCAAACGCTTTTGTGCGTTATTTATTTATCTAAAGCTAGAATTAATTATTATTTCATAATGTAAGTAACGTAAATTTGGTAATTAATAGTTAAGTCGAATATATGTGGATATGTTTATTAAGAGATAAATAAAAATAGCAACAATAAGACATAAAGAATTATTGCAGCCTCAATTAGTATGGCCGAACCTTAATGTGATCAATAATGATATAAAGGTTCCCCACCTAAGAAATATACCAAATAGCACTAATAAGATACCATTTGGTACCAATTTTGAGGTGTGAGATTTATTAATTTATTCATCATTATTTAAATATTAGCAATTATTATTTCCTCCAATTCTAGCAATTGTGTTCTTTATTTTTATCATCAGTCAAAGGGGAAACCTAAATTTTTCAACGGCACTAAAAGTCTTAGTCCGTGGTACAGACCTCTTCCCTTTTTAACAAATTATTAACATCCACCTAAAAGTTCGTAAAAAGCTTCATCTCGTCATGACCTACAAATATTAACGACCTTTCGTGCCAAACATGTGGACCATCTTTTTGGTTCAATTAAGTTTTTTGAGAAACCGAAAATAACCTAAACTGCTATAAATTAATATTTAAATAACTGATTATGATTTATTTAATCTGATATTATCGATGTTCTAAGTTAAGAGCAGAGACAGCATTTTTTTAATACTATTATTATACTTCTTCAGCAATGAGCGTTTCATGAAGCAATAGGAGCTCTAAAAGATTATAAATACCATGATGCAGGTTATATGATAGGGATATGATGCCATATGGGCCGTGATCTCCTGAGGAACACGTAGATCGTATCGTGACTCCAGTAGGAGGTAACTAGGTAGTGGAACCCGAGTACCATCGAAAGAACAGTACTGAGCTAAGGCCACCTCTCCAGCCCTAGTTAGCATTTGTCTCTAAGGACGGGCCTAAATCCCTGTTAGATCCTATCTCGGGGTTCTCTCTTCGCTATCTCGGACCGACCATCTCGGGAAAAAGATCTCAGGAATCGCGAACCATTTATGGCGCATCCATTGAATGCCTGACGGTTAGCCGGAGCATCGGAGGATCTTAATCTCCTTCTGGAATGGCCCTTCCAGACCTCGGGGAATAAAGTCTCCTGATAACTGGACTGGAGGAGGGAAGACGCAATATCGGAGGTAGATACTGCTTATCTGATAAGTGCAAAAATTAATGTCAAGTCTCTGTGCTCCGAGGCAGGGTATGTTAAAACGCTTCTTAACGATTCTGAAGTCGTTGAAGGGTTCATTTGTAGCAATCGTGCAAATAAATATTTTCAGCTTAATATAACCATTATCTCAATAAAGATTTTTCCTGGTCTACGTTCATACGACTTGTAAACTGTAAGAACCTCGTAGCCTGCAACTGGTGAGGGGACTGGTCCGACAAGTGGGTCTTGTGGTCATTTTCGCCAACACTTGGCTACTTTGAGGTTACGACGCATACTGGCCATAGAAGAAATGTCAAGATTCACATCCCGGAGCCGTCGAGAAATAAATATGAATCGAACCAGGTAGGATTTGGACTTAAAAAAAACCTGTGATATCCTCCGAAAATTAATTCCTCACAACTTTTCATCAGTCATTGTTAAAGATAAATTCATATTTATTTAAACCGCCATGGTCCAGCCGAAGGTAGTTAAAATATTAAAATGTTCGAACTATTTCTATTTGTGTACTAATATCTCCTATAACTAGAGATATCTACAATTTAATTTTAAGAATTGTATTGAACATGAAGAAAATAAGGTTCTGTAGTTATTTGTTTCGAAAAAAAAAAAACCTCAAACCAAAACAATAAAAAAAAATATATACATTAAATATTAAATCTTTGTTTCAATTGCTTTAAAATTTTAATTTTGCCTACCTAGAAAATAAATAAACATTTCTTTTAATATTATATAACCATTCTTTATTTTCGCTAAATTTAATTAAATAATCAAACACAACACCGTTAAATGAACTAAAGTTTAAAATTAAATAAATGGTGGGACCAATGGGCTGTTTGCAATAAATCGTGCCATTTGTAGTTTCAACTGCAATAAACAGCAAATTTATATTTGTACAGATTCAGAATCTGTTCTTAAAGCTATTAAAAATTCATTTTCAACTAACCCATTAGTCACAGACACAGTAAGGCAATTAAAAACATTGGAGGGTGTAGGATGTAAGATACAATTTTTGTGGTTACCGGGTCACTCAGGTATTACAGGTAATGAGCTAACCGACATCATGGCAAAACAAGCAACTACGGAAGGATCTCCAGTAGGGAATGATTTTCCAAAAGAATCAGTAACTGTGGTAAAGAGAAAGGCTCTGGAAAAGTGGCAGGGGCATGTGTTAAGAGACAATAAGTTGAGAGTGATCGAGCCCTCTGTAGTTCCCAATCAATTTTATGTAGTAATATAGACAAAAGTTATAAATAGGTATCTAAAATTATGCGTTTTATGTGGCCCGGAGTTTTAATTTATTGTCAAGTTTAAAAATTCTCAGGTTTAAACAAAGAAACCGGGGTATTTTTTGTTTTCGTGGAAAATTTCTAACTTTGGCGTTATATTTATGTTCTTTGATTTTGAAAACATAGGTGTACGAAATGTCAAGTTAATTCGACATCATTTACGAGTTCTTTGTCCAAGTCGAAAACCCGTCTTTCGTCCCACTGTGCACTGATGAGATAGTGTATTCCAAGACAGTTGAAGATTAATAAAGTTCATTCAATGGTTAGAGAGAAGTGGAAGGCAGAATTTGAAAAAACCAAGGGCTGCTCGCGCTTGTTAAGCAAAGCAAAGAAATTATAATTTCTGAAAAACGGCGTTAAGAACGTAATACGACCCAACGTTTTATTTATCGCACGAAAACTCAGTTCCAGATTTCAGTTCATATGTAAACATAAGCATATACTTAGTGAAATGTTTTCGTTTTAATTTAATGAATTTCTTTTAAGTAGCTATATAAGTAAAAGAAAACAGTCAGCATTCTTTACTAACTGCTCCCCGTCTGTCGCCAAGCAAGGGAAGTCTGAAACACCGTTAAATAGGAATAAAAATATAAACTGGAACTGGAACCCAAATGGGTCATCAAATGAGGTGTTAATAGTTAAAAAAATTCAGTCTAGGTAGAAGTATTGGAGTGCGTTCCGTTAGGTGGGCCGGACTCAAACGGACCGATACTCCAGTGGGTGTACTGCAGGGATTCGTCGTAAAACACTGTTCGTGTCCTAGTGAACACTACCGTATTCTAACGGTTCGGTTTGTAAGGGTAAACAATAAAAAAACTGCAGACCGTTTTGCTTTCTATGACATTTCACTTTTACTCAAACGGTAAAAAAGGGTAGTAAATTTTGAAACGAGGTCTACAAATTATGGTTGAGCCGACTCATATTCACGGTCAAGAAAATTGAGCATTATTCTCTTAGGTACTTGGTAGGAATAAATTTGTTTGCTTAATATTTTTATTCATAAAATAAAATAATAACATTTGATGCTGAGTGCTCTCCTTTCTCCCTCCCCATTCTCCTTCCAATCATCAATAATCCCATTCCCATCCTCCTCCCCAGTCTGTTCCACCAATCACAATCTACATTATCGGAATAAACATTATACATCCTTCTTCGAGCTCTCGGGAGCGATGTATTTTGATGTATGAAGGTTCAAACGATATGGCATTTCATAGATAGGTGACGAATTATAATTCCACTCTCGAAATTTCAGGAAAGAAGATATGAAGGAAAACAAACTTCATTTTCGAATAACTCAAAAAGTATACATTTTTAGTTTTTCCATAAATTTTGTATTACTAAATTTCCTACAAAACAAAAAAAAATATCATAAAAGTCGAACAATTATTAGGAAAAATACTATGGTAATGTACAAAAGTTTATTTAGTTTTATTTGCATTTCTTTATACAAAGGTATTTATTTTTTATTATTATGAATTAAATAATGTTATTTGACAGCGAAAAAAATAATATTTGTCTCTATCTCATTATATATTGCATTAGCTTATTTATATATTATATTATAGTTCGCTGACCAATATGCTATGCGAATTATCAGCATGGCCAACTAGTATCAACACAACAGAATATTATATATATATATATGTGTGTGTGTGAGGATAGGACAGAATACAAGAAATTCCTGAAAAGTGCGGGGCATGTGGTGGACAGTAAGGAACTTCCGTCAGGAAAGAAGTGGGCGGAGGAGAGGAAGAAAATATTTAGCGATATCCTCAAGTAGAGATGGACAGAAAGGAAGAAATTGAAAAAGAAACCAGTATCATAGTCGCGTAATCCTTCAGGGCTGTTTCAAATAATAAATACTAATAATATATATATATATATATATATATATATATATATATATATATATATATATATATATATATATATATATATACATACATATTACACAATTAAAATAAGCACAAAGCTAGAAAAGAGACATTAGGTGATTATGTTATGAATGGAAAATCCAAACAACAAAGCCAATACAGGCATCATCAAGGCAGAAAAACCAAGATCACATAATGCAGAAAGAAAAAACAAAAATAGAAATAAAATAAAATAAAAACATAATTGTGGGTTGATGGTTGACTGTAGTGAATAATGAAGAGAAGGATAGTTGGGGTGATCAGTCAAAAATAAAAATGGCAAAAATAAATAATAATATTTATCTAAACATTTGCCGACGTTTCGACCCGAAGTTCAGGCCTTCATCAGGGCTGATCGCTATTGATCGAAGAGATCGCTGATGAAGGCCTGAACTTCGGGTCGAAACGTCGGCAAGTTAACTATTCACTTATATGTTGGAGACTCATGGCTTTGTTGTTTCGATTTTTCTATTTGTAATATAATCGCCTAATATCTCTTTTCTAGCAGTATTCTTGTTTTAGTTATAATACTTATGAAATGGCCGTGTATCCTCTACGTTTTGTTGGGAATGGATGTTGTATATTCCTTCAAGCTTTGTCATTTGATTTTTTTTTTAATTTTAATTTTTATTTATTTATTTTTTAAATTTAATTTTACAGGTTTTGTATTATTATATTTTAGTTATACCTATTTTCCCCTTGTATTACCTCTAATATAACCTTCCTTAGCCGATGTTAATCTCTTTCCTTCAGGATATATTTGAATGGCTTGGCGAGATGTCCACTCCAATTATTTTTTTTTTTCCTTTTTCTCTTTCTGCATTTATGTGATCTTGGTTTTTCTACTCTGATGAAGCCTGAATTGGTGAAACGGTGGTAAGCTCACTTGTATGGAGGAGACTCATGACTTTGTTATTTGGATTTTTTCATTTATAACATAATACAGAATATTATATAATATGCTATACTTTAAATTTGCCCAGTAAGCCTTTTTTTATTTAAAAATTAATAATATATTTTTTTAAGTGATGTGAAGAAATTTAAATTGAAACATCCTTTAAAAAAAAAAATTTAGAATTTACTTCCAAAGGATCATAATACTGTACTGATAATCATAAAACTTGGTGCTGTCTCTGACGAAAAATAAATTACTTCATAAAATTTTATTATGGAACAGCCAATATTACAAAGCTTGCAAACTGGTACACAATATTTTTATAAATTCACAATCTATACACTTGTGATTTAATTTAATTTATAATATTACTATTAATTTTGTAATATTTATTTTAATATCAAAGGTATTTGTAACATTACTGAATTGGTATTTTTTACTTTTTATCTTATTATATTTTAGCTGATTTTTGTAATATTGATTTTTAAATTTACCGTTTACTTTTTTTTTTTTTTTTTTTCCCCTACTTAAGTTATTGAAGAGAACTCATAAAATCGGAATACTTGACAGGGCCAGGCATCCTGGGTTTCCTTTTTGCTCCGAAGGAGGCCGACAAAGCAAGCCGAAACGCCAGGATCCATCAAACGGTAAATCTTTACTCTGTTTTTTTACAAAATATTTTCATTTGGGTTGACAAGGGGAGCTAACAGTCAGTGGGTCACCGATTTCCGCCATTTTTTAAAAAAAAATTTTTGTAATGCTACATCGAAAAAAATTAGCCATATGTTCCAGCGTTCGTTCTGATGGGCCATAGGAGCTTAGAAACAAATTGTGACACATAATTTTTAAAAATAATTATGTTATATTTTTTTTTTATCATTGCTTCGCTTTGATTTCAACGATACTATATTTGCAGTCCAATCTATTTCTTTTTTTTTTTTTTTTTTTTTGGTGCAGAATGAGAAAAGAAAATTGTCTATGGTATTAAATAAGTCATAATGTATCTTTAATTTAAAAAAACATAGAACGCTTCCAGTAAACTAGGTTAAAATTATTTTAATGAAAAAACAAGGTTGATTCGTCTTTAGTGTCCTTTAAAACTTTTAAGTGAAAACTTTCATAGAAATCAAAAATTGCAAATTTTAGAACTTGATTTTCTTGGAAGATATTTTTTCCAGCCGTAGCAACTAGAGCAATCATAACTTTTTTCAAGTTAAATGTTAGCACAACCGTTGGAAAGTTCGATTATTGCTCTCAAATCCGTACGAATAATTTTTAGATTTAGTTTCTTACTAAGCCAGAAATAAAGAAAAATATCTCAAATATTTCTATTTTATTTATTTTACGACTATTTATGATATATAAAAATATTTTCCAGTTTTCTGTTATAATTTTTCAATAAATAACAAAAATGAATAACAATCAAAACATTGGAAAAGTATATACTGGATTTGTCTGCAACCTGTTGTTAATTATGCAACCTGATGTATAGTAGTTTTTCGAGTGAAACAAAATTTTCTCTTCAGTGACAATAAACTTGGTAAGCTGCCCCTGGGCTTTATTTAGAGTCTGCAAACGATTTTCGGAAAGTTGTGTTATCTAGGGGTGTCCATCCCTCCCAAGGTCGATGGCGCGTGAATCTCCCCTCTCTTTTCCTCAAGATATTTTATTGCTCTCATTTTCATAAAAACATTAAAAATTAAAGTACCGTAAATCATGTACAGTTACACTTCGTAAGGTATGTTCCATATATTCTCTTAGTCTCCTTGTTTGAAACTTTCCAATCCGAAAATTCATAACTCCGTCGAAATGTGCCACCCTCAAAAATTCAAAATACCGTCAAAATGTGCTCTCCTCAAAAATTATGATGGTGCAACTTACGCCACGAACCACCCCTGGTGTTATCACGAATTCCCACTCTATTCTTTCCCACTTTATTCATTCTTACGAACCTTTCTCCAATGAAGAGATGTGTCTGACAAAACAGATTATTTCAATCGGACTGATCGATCTTAATATTAAGGCGTTCATAATATGAATTAACAAGATGTATGTGAGGATTAACAATATTTATTTATCCTAATAAATGTTTAATATCCTAAAATGGATCGGATAATAGTTATAATAATGAATAATGAAAATTAAAAAAAAGAAAAAAAAAAAGAGCTTATTATTGGTTTTAAAAAGTTTTTTTTCACGATATATGAGTTTTTCTAGCGTGGTCGAGTCCTACTGTAGATTTTTACTATAGCAAAAAAAAAGACATAAATGAGTCATAATAAAATGTAGGATTTTTCATAGTTGAAATAATAAAAATTTATTCCAATCACTCAACAAAAATGATACTAACATGATTTAAAATCTTTTTTTTTTCTTCTGATAAAAAGTCACATCTATAATAAATAACCAAATGGGCCGTGTAATATATGTTATAAGAAAAAAATAATTACTTTAATAGATCCAAACGTCCAATCGGAGTAATAACATGGAGAACTTTATAAATTGCCATAATAAACTGGGCTATCTTGAGGCATTAGGTTGAGCCCGACATCCATCACCCAATATTGCACCATTACAGCTCATGCCCATCGCTTTAGACACATTAACAATTTACTGTCGGCCACGATTCTATATTAAAAGCCGTACGGCTGTATTAGTGATTTCATACGGGCCACGGCTTCGTGGGATTTCGTCATGACCCTGCTAAAACTTGCGCTTCTTTAGAACAGTTACCAGGAAATGTTAAAGGAGCTCTGATGCTACATTGTAACCAATCATACAGAATTATGTAACGTTTCTTGTAATTTAGAATTAATTTATATTAATTGGCCCGTGGGAATAATTCGCAAAGAACAGAATGATAAATCATTCAACGTATCATAAGATGAAGGAATCATTTTTTTTTTATTTTCGATATTGAAGAGAAATTGGTTGGGGTGTTCAATCAAAAATACAAAGTAAAAATAAATAAATGATATTTATTTATATTTTTGTTTCCCCACAAAGTTCAAGCCTTCATCAGGACTAAGGTAAGACCACACAGCAATAGGTACGAGAAATTATTAGCATTAAATTATATATTACGAGCTATAAACATAGAATAAATGGAGTGACGTAGTTGCTAAAATATGATGTCTTAGAATTCTGAAAGGAAGATGACATAGAATAAAATGTAAAACAGAAAAAAGGAATATGGTTATATATATAAAATAATAGATGTAAATAGAAAAATTAAGATACTGTAAAATCTATCAAAACATACTGACTACGTAGAAGATAATTAAAAAGTTAAGATTATGTAAATTTTGAAAATAAGATGTTATCAGTAAATGTATCAATATACACAAAATAGAGGAAGGGATACGGAAAATAAAGTAACGAGAAAAAGGTAAATGAGGAGAATAATAAAATTATAGAAAAAGACCAACCTGGTCTCACTAAAGGTTTCAGTAAGATAAGATTATTTGAAAAGGAAACCAGTAGAACTTATTTTTTGTACGTTCATTTTAAAAATATTATTAATACAAAGTCTCCACCTGAACGTGAAGTCTTAACATCGTCAGTATTTTCATAAAAAGCGACTTCCATAATATAGTAATGGATTCTTATATCAAAGAAATATGAAAAGTTACAATAACTCGATAGCCGATGGCGATATCTAAAAATCTAAAGTATATTTATAAAAAGCTCATTTGATGGTGCAAAAATAATCTCAATATTGAAGATATACGATAAATTACAGATTATTTTTTATTATTTTGAATATATTAGTTGGTTGTAAAGGAGTAAAAGGGCAGATAATTATAATAAAATTAATTTTAAACATTTTAAATTCTGGTGGAAATCCGATGTCAGTTTGTCTTAAGGACTATTGAAGGTCTTATAAAAAAGAAACTATTAAAAAATTGAAGTATTTAAAAATCATTACAATATCAAGAGAGGTTTAACTTTAACCATCGTTGACTCAAAACCTGTTTTTTGTCAATAATTATACTATATATGCGAAAAACCCTTTGCCTCTAGGTACCTCATCATTAACCTACACGTACATGGAACCAAAAAAAAATCAAGAACACCTAAAATATAATTAATTTTGTTTTTAAATTTTGAGCTGAAAGTTTTTCAAAGAAGTCACTCACTGAATGATTTGAACTTTTGAACTTAAAAATCGGTTAATCGAATCGCTCAAAATATCGTTAGGTACTTCCTGCACTCATGCTAAACACATAACATTCCTTGCCGCTTGGCCTTTTTCGAGTAAGAAGTAAACAATTACAGAACTTTATGAAATGAAAATAACATCAAAAAGAAATAAAAATATACTGCCTGCCATATGTTCTGCAGGTGAAAATTCTGATTTATTTTCAACGGGCGTCTTGACCAGGTTTCAAAAAAATCCAAAGTACTTCTTCTGAAAACGGTGACCCTTGTTCACGTTGTTAAGATTACTTCGTTTTTGTTTTTTTGCTCCTTGGATTTTCTGGATGGTTCCATGACCCTACCCTCGGCCCCTGGAACATCAATAATGCCAACCAGCGGTGTATAAGAAGCCAACTGTTATGAGCCATGTTATGTGGCATAATGTTTCGGCCACAGCTTCAAGAATTCGAACAAGGCGCGGCCTTTTTTGTTTCATGAGTGAATATTGAATGTAAAATATCTGTTAGGGATCCGTTGGTAGCTGGAGACGATGTCGAAAATCATTTTTGACATATGAAATAATTTGATGTATTTCTTTGCCTTCTGCTGAAACGCTTATAATTCTATAAGCATTGGATGCCATTTGAGAACAAGTTAATGATTTTTTTACTTTATGGTATTCTTACTTGCAATATTTAAACAGTTTCATCTGAGCTAGAACACCAAGAAACTTGTTAGCAATAAAAAATAACATATTATAGATTTGATTTTTACTAAATAAACCAGATTTGGTTGAAACTCTATAAAAACTCCTTCCTCTTCCGTATGCTAGAGATGACCAAGCAGGGGATGAAGGAAAAAAAAAAAAAAAAAGCAAAAATTAAATGGTATCTCAGTGAAATATCACTTAGTAAGATCAATGATCATTTTATATCCATTATCATACTGCAAGGGAGCGGGGAGTTTGGCGCAATCTTTGATAAACTGAAGATTACGAGTTCGATTCCCAGTGCCGGTGGCTTTTAAATCTACCATTAATTTCCCGCCAACTCCCCTGGCCCGGAAAAAAACACGAATAGCCTAAATGGTGAGGAGGGAAAGAAGGAAGGAAAAAAAGTCATTTGGCAAATTTAAATAGTCTCCATTACTACTTCATATATTTTATTATTTGTAAATGAACGGGTTCATGTTTCGGGGCAATATTCCCCATCTTCAAAATACTTACTTTCTGTCATTAATTTATTTTAATTTAATTTAAAGATAATACCTCTTTTAAGTCAATCCCTTTAAATTATACAGAGTTTACAACCATTAAAACGTCTTGTACCAGCCCACTGAAAATAAAACTTTAGTATACTTGGATCAAAGTAACTAATCTTTCAAACAATATGGTATTCCAATCTTCAAAATAGTCCTAGAAAATATTTTAATAGTAGGCTCATTCGATATCCTTTGTGCAGGTATTCATGACAAAAGCCTAAAACTTAGGCCGAAAGGTTTGCACGATTTTTTTTTTTTTAATGTATATTTAGCTTATTTAATGTATATACACTGCTACTCCAACTAACTTCTCTACCGTTACAAATAGTTATTGTTCTTCCACCCAACCATTGTGCATCGCCGCCTAAACAACCTTGCATAAACACCTGAAGGAAGAGAAGAGATGCCGAAGAGAAGGAGGCACTCCCTCAGGACAGAGGCCGATATCCAGAGGATTGATGAGCGGGCCAAGAAGGATACAGGATCCGTGTCACCGGGGGGACTAATTCAGAAATGGTGTAGTCATTTGTTCGGCATCAGGACTCGGCCCGCACCGCACTTTAACACCACGCCTTCAAGACCTTGTTTTATTTTTTAATGTTCTACTCCGTCTTATCGGCCATGGCACGAGATACTTTTGGAGTAACGGGGAGGAAATGGAATAAAGAAATTCTGTCATTGAATGAGATTAGGAGTTTTTATTCTCTGTCTTATTTGAGAAAAAGCACCATCATTTAAAAGAACAAGGGTCCAAATAAATTAACTTATATGAGGAGAACACTGCCAATTTGTTCAATAACTGTACTTATTTTAAGTAATTGAATCGACTAAAGTAGAAAAGGTTGGAGGAATACTTTTTTTTTTTAGAAGAAACAAAATGTATATATTTTTTCCACGATATTCGTTTATCTCAAAAACCCTTACATGCAGATATATACTTATGGTGTGTGGGTTCGAGATTATTAAACGGCTGACAACTCACGTTTTGTGTATACAAGTATTAAAAAATTAAAGACTCTTCAGGAGAAAAATCTAGACAGCTGAGAGTTCTGTAGACTGAGTTATTTTTTAATTTAGAGCTCAATTGATGTATTGAGACAGAAGATGATTTCCCATTTTTTCTATAATGGTCATTTTCTGGTTTTGCATTCCCGTTTTACACTTTTTAGATAAAAGTATTCCAAATGAAATATCTTTAAAATAAAAATGACAAGAACACAAATAATCTGAGACTGTTTTTCTCAAGGAAACTTTTAATTAAATGGGTTTTTATGAAATCCTAAAGTACTTAAATATTGATCTTAATAAGAAATAAAAATAAAACAAAAATCAATTTGATATTATTCATATTTCTTTGAGAGTTGTGCCTTTTGCACCAGAGAATGGAACAAAAAGGGATTCCAGCAAATACGTCACTTGCTTTGATGAAAAAATCTTAGGTATAATCATGTTTTCTCTCTGAAGAATCTTTAAAAATTTCTGAACCTCTCATCCAGCACACCCCAATCTTCTTTCTTTTTTTTTAAATTAACTTGCTAACTTTAGAATTAACTTAAGTAACTTTAAACTCAAGGTGCATTTTACGTCCTTTTAATTTAATTTTATTTCTATTATTCATAACCAGCATATATAATTACCGCATTCTAATTATGGCGTTGATAACCAACAGGTCTTTTACGCCTTCACTGTAACAACCAAACAACCTTACATACTAATATACATTCTCGCAGAAATAAAGTACAAACATATACCTTCTTTTTATAGCCGAGCGCCTAGACCCAACCAGGATAAAAGATACAATGGTAGAATCCTTTTATGTTTCTATAGCCGATCCATCAACTCTGGTTTAAAGATATCTATAGGACAGAAATAGTTAGAGAGAGAAAGGGGAAGAAGCACTCAGAAGTGGAAGAGTAAAGTTGTATCTGCTTGGAGGCTCTCCCTCGTGATGAATAACAAGGAGGGAAATAGACTAGGTCAGGGGTTGTAGCAGATAACGGCCGGCGACACGATCTACCCGGGCTTGAGAACTTGGCCTTAGTCGATTCCGTCTAATTAGCTAAGTATCGATCCTATCCTAAACCAGTCCGATACATCCATTCCAACATCGTTAACACCCTACAGAATGCCTCAGCGAATATCCCCTCAATAGACCTACTTGTATTGTAGAGAAAAGAAATTTAATTGCTAAGATACAACCATACAACCATATCTACACATTGAAGCGGGATTGAACAAACATCAATCAAAATAAATCGATAGTTATGACTTTTTTACTGAATAAGGATAATATAAGAATAAACATTATCTTCCATACTGATTTATATATGAACATCGGATGAAGAATCAAAATATGATTGTATCATCAGAAATGTAAAAAAATAGAAAGATTATTTAAAATACAAACATAAAATATTACGCTTGACTGATCATACGTTAATAGGTAGTGTAATTATGATACGTAAGATCAGAATATATATTAAAGGAATATTATATTTAGGTTAAATAAGAGGGACTAAGATTCCGAACAACACTCAAAATCTTTGCTTACAAATTTCTCTCCTACTGAACTAGGATCCAGTAATATTTTTATTCGCTGATAGGAACAATAAGGATGAAAACAGAACTGGGGAGAAATATTACCTCACCTATGGAAGAAACTATAATAAATAGATTACCAGTCTATTTTGTAGTTCAAACTATTTAAAATTGATTGACAGATCAACCGAAAAGGTGAAAAATTAATTTCATTGTTGTTAATTGATTTCAGGGATTATAATAGAAAATACCCATACCCAAATATAACCCATCAACTCTTCGTTGATTTTCGGTCTGCGTATGATAGTATTTTGGTAATCAACGATATTAATAATAACATAAAATTTAAAAAATCCAAACTCCTAATATAAAATAATGGATCCACTACTGTCTACAAAGATAAATTTCACACAAGATGAGTTTATTTTTAAATTTTCTTCTTCGAAATGAATGATAATTTATTCATGAATATTAGTAAAACAAGATATATTTTAAAAGTTTTATTTTTTTTTCAATGCTTATTTTGAGAAGGGAAATTTCCCCTTTTTCCTCTTTTGTCGATCCGTGCACTAGGCATAAGGTAATATTAAAATATTTTAATAGTATTAAAATCTTAATAACATATGATTTTCGTTTGTGTTTTGTTGGACGACATCGTTTTACATTTATAAGGGGACCCTACACGGTAATTCATGAATGAACGTCACAAGAAGTTCCAAGATTGCCCGCTATCGCTTTGATCATGAAGACCCTTACACGTTCAATCATTACTGATCATTACTTATGTGAAGTTTCCACTGGGGTGGGGGAGAAATTTGGTGGGAAGTAGGTAGGGTGTTTGTTTTTTTTGGGGGTTTTGGGTGTTGTTTTGTTATGTGTAGGTGTGTGTTTGTTGTATTAGTGGGGATTGGTGTTTGGTGGGTAGGGTTTAGTAAGTGGAGAGGTGGGTTTAAGTTAAGTGTAGTGTGGTTGGTGGTTGGAGAGGATGTGTTTAATTTAAGTAAGTGATATGAGAGGGTTGGTTAAGGGGTGGTGAATGGTTGTGTAGTTATGAAATGTGAGATAATAATGATGTAGGGATGGATGCGTAATGTATATTGTTGGGAGTTAGTATGGTGGGATTGGATGAAAGTGGGAAAGTGGTGGGGGAAAATTGTATTGTGTATTAGTGTTTGTATAGGAATGGGATGTATTGGTTGGGAATGATAGACAGAAGATGGGCGGTAAGTTTTTTTATTATTATTTTTAGTTTTTTATGTGGAAGATATAGTTGATTTGTATGGGGGAATTGAGGGTTATTGGTTGTTTGTTGTGCTATGAAGGTGTGATGATGTTTAGATGTAATAAAGTTATGAGTTTATTAAGTGAGGGTTGTGTTTTGAGGATGTTGATGTGATTTGTTGATGTTGGTTTTTGTGATGTTGTAGTTTTGGGGTTTAATGATTATTTTAAGGGGAAATATTGGGGATTTGTGTTTTTTAATTGTTATAATGAAATTTTGTATTGGTAGGGAAGGTTGAGTTGTTTGTGGTGTATTTTATTATGTTGTAGTATGAGTGATTTGTTGTGTGTAGAATTTAAGATTTTGTGAAGATTGTAAATTGTTAGAAATTTAATGTTTTAGATTAGGTTTGTGATTTTAGGTATGTTGGTATATTTGTGTTTGTTGTTTATATTGGGTGTTTGGTGACTGTGGGGGTGTGTGTGGGTTTTAGGATGGTGAGTTGGTGAGATTAGTATGGTGTGTATAGGTTTTTTTGTTAAATTTGAAGTTGTTGATGTTGTTTTTGAGTGTGGGTAGAATGGAGTGTAAAAAAACAATTAAGTTTTACATTCGACCTTTTTACTAACAGTTTCAATGTCCTACTCTCATTTATATTGTGCAGTTCCTTCAAATGTAACAGTTTAGGACACTGTTCTGAGACAATTGTGTTCCAAGGTAAATAATTAATCTATTTTAATAAATACAACTTATCATTATTAACTTTATTGCATTAAGAAAACATTGTTATTACTTGAATGACCACAAACTGAACTGGGTCACAAATTAAAATATTATTCAAAGTGAGAATTATAACTGAATGTATACATTAACACGGTTTCATAACAATGATATTGTTTCCAAGCGTAATATTACGGAATGGGGTAAGCAGGGTAAGGACGAAGATCGCCATTCTTCACTATTCCATTCACAAACAATGAAACAGTTCAATATTTTCTCAATCTTTCCTTTAACGGAATCTACTTCTTTCAGTATTATTCGATGGTTATTAGGAGGATCTGAATTTTCATTCAGAGATTAAATCATCTAAACTTTATCAGGCTCTGGATTTTAGAGAACTAGACTGTTTTTAGACGGTTTTCTTATTATTTAGATCAGATATGCCATATATAAACACTCGGGATGAGAGGATGGTGTTCAACGAAGGTGTTTCAGCCGCCATGACAGAATATGAATTTTTTTTTTTTTTGATTGAAAAATATTACAATCTGTCTCAAGGACATTTATAATAGTGTTCACAGATCACATTCACACTCTATGTACAGTAAATAAAATAAATTATACAGAAAAATAACATATATACAATAAATAAGAATAAAATAACCTAATAATAAATGAATAAAAAGAACACATACATACCTATATACAATATTTACAATTGCTATGAAAATTTAAAAAAAAAAAAAGAAAAAAAAAAGGAGAAAATACTGTTAAGATTAAAACAGTATATCGAAAGCTTCTCATGGTACGAGACATGTTTTTGTCCTCCTCTTTACGGTTCTTTCCCCGGGCTAGAGGAGATGGCGGGGGATTAATGTTAGAATTAAAATCCCCTCACGGCATCGGTACACGAACTCTTAATTATTTTATCATGTAATTTTCGGTTTATCAGGTTTCCGGGCAACGAGTATTTTGTACCCCATCTCCCATAGGTCTAATTTATTATTATGTGTTTACTTACTATCATGGGTATAATTTAGGTACAATTTAATTCAAGTTATACGTTCTCCGTAAACATTCAAGCAAAAAAGAGAAAACAGTATAAATTATAAGTATTTATTTTGTTAAATTAAACCTATGTCTAAAGAGGAAGGGGAGAGGGAGGAAATAAAATAATAATATTAATGAATCGAGTCTATAAATGATCTATATTTTTTTATTTTAGGATTTTCCGATACATGTAGACAAATAAATATGTAAGATAGTTAAATTGACCCCAGATAGTTTTTGTTAAACGAATGAGACGGACGCTAAAGATGTTAAAGAGACGAAAAATATAAGACAACATGTCGAAACAAACTATTAAATAGAATTTTTTTTTTATAATGGAATTGGTATTATTATGCATCTTCTATATTCTATCATAGTTAGATGGCGAACCACATAAAGTAACTTTTTTATGCAGATATTTAAGTCAAAGCTCAAAGCAAGGTCCTGCATCCTGGTACCGCTAGATTACAGTTATGCAGGTGAAGAGGAGCGATATGGTCCAATAGGGACAAGACACGGTATCGGGGACAAATGATTGGCTAATAGGAAGGAGGAAGAGGCAGGGGTCGCTCCGTGTATGCCCCTATTAATTGGTTGTTCTCCCATAGCCTGGGTCCTTTAATTGCTTGCACAGTCCTGGCCGAGCCGTCGGCGACAAGCCATTGTGTTCTGGGCACCTACGCCTTGCACGAACCTCACCTCTTTACATCAAAACTCCGACCCTCCCAGACTTCTTTCGGCACTCACAATAGCCAGCAGTTAAGGCAGGAACTGCACATTCCGCTTGCAATAGGTGGAATGCGAAGAACGTTACCAACTATAAGGTTTAATTTAATATTCATTGGCGATGCATTTATTCAACATAATTATGCAAACAATCCAAATCTATTTATGGACCTTCATAAACTTAAACAAAATTGAATTTATAACATTATGATACACTAATGTTTAAATGGGTTGGATTGGCAAATAAGTCATTTCTATCCATTTTTATCACTAAAATGTAATATTTTTCTGTCAAATTAATTCCTAAGATGGATTAGTTATCCTAGCAACTATTCTGTAAAACTAAATTAGTATTGAGTTTGCTATACCACTGTGATTATAGAAAAAATATCAGATATAAAATATTTGCACAAGCTTGGCTACGTTTTCAGACATACTGTTTAAGTACTCCACTCTTTAACCAAAGTCAACTTGGCAAAACGCATTTCCGTTGTAATTAAAAACGAAGATCGTAACTAAACAATCAATTTTGGAAGAGGTTGGTGATAGGAGACGAAAAATGGTAATGTAAGCCGTGGAAAATCTTGGAGAACAAGTAGTGAGGCATCTAAAATAACGTAAAATCCGGATTCTAATCAAAGAAGAATATGCTTTCCATATGATGAGATTTCAAAGGTGTTGTTTTGGAGGTTGGGGTGCCCGAACGCGTAGTACGGCAATCTGATAAACTGAAGAATACGAGTCCGAGTCCCGGTGCCGAGGGTATTTAGTTCGGACGATAATCTCCCGCCCTCTCCCCGGGCTCACAATTAATGAAATCAGGATCACAATAAATGTGAAAAAAAAAAAACACAGAACCATCAAATCGGAAGAATGTTGTTTTCCACCAAGACAACGGCAGGCCACCAAGAGAACGGTGTGGTGGGATTTCAAAAGTTGGGAGGGGGGGGCGTAGTCTTTCTATAGGTTGTCCATCACCTGATAAACTGAAGATTACGAGTTCAAGTCCCGGAACCGGTGGCTTTTAGCTCTAGCATTAATAGGCCTTCTCCCCAGGCCTAGGAAAAACCCCGTATAGCCGAGGTAGAGGAGGATAAAAAAAAGGTATTATTTTCTGTAATCTATTTTCATTAGAAGTTACAACTGAATCAACACTATATTGCTCACAATTAACGAAAACAAAATCACCATCAATTCGAAAAAACAAAACAAAAAAAAAAATGAACCGGCAGATCGGAAGGATGTCGTTTACGTCCAGTACGCCCAACAGCTCATTACTCACTTGCAATAAATTATTAAGCTTCTGGCCCATCATTTCTATTCTCCAGACCTAGCGAAAAGCCACTTACTCTATGCAAAACTACACGAAATCAATTCCATAGCGATCAGGACTTCAAAAACTCCTTAAATCGTTTTTTTTACTACTAATTACAGATGATTTATGAGCGTGGCATTATGCAGTTCGTGGAAAGATGGGAACAGGTCATAGTAAAAAATGGTCAATACATAGTAGAAAATAAATTTTGAATCTATAACACCCCTTTTTTTTCAACCTGAAAAACTAAAAATACTTATTTGTCAATCCAATTGACTAATTATGACTATGCCAACTGGTATTATTTTGATACAGGAGGAGAAATTAACTAGATATAACTGACGTACATTGCGGTTTTACCAAAGTTAGACTGCATGAACTGAATATTCCTGGAGGATAGATCGTAAAAGTCAATAGTATGCAGGGCCAGCATAACGATCTTCCAGGATTGCAATTTAAAGACCGACGACAAGAGGAAGCGATAGGACCAAATAGCGATAGGACCAACTCCCAGTATATAAAACAGAAACCTAAATATGTAAATGGCAGCATTTTAGCCATTTTATATACAATGCTCACCACAGCCTGAGGACTTAACAGGTCTTATATTGGCAGTATATCATTCGCCTAAGGTGTTTATAAGCACCTTTAGAGAATGATAAACATAAACGGTGGTTTTAACAGCTAAATTATATCCCATAAATCATTTTTTTATACTTTTCGCAAGCGGTATTTTAAACAGAGTATTCTCGGTTATTAAATATAACATATTTGAAATTAGTTTTTTAGTGCAAAATATGTTGATTTTACAACCTCTAACTTGTAAATCCTTTCTTAACTACGTACCAAAGTATTCCTGACTATGTAATCATATTGAAAGTTGCTCTAACTACTAAAATAAAATAAAACATCAAGGATTTGTGGTGGTGTATGTCAGTGGTCTACAAACTCTAGAATATAAAGAACCAAAATCACCATTGAAGGTTAAAGGTTAATGATTAATCTGCCTAAATTCTACTAGTAATTTTATAGCATTCAAATTATAAATCAACTTTTAATTTACTCGTTATCTGTAAAAGGTTTCCTTTCTTAGCAATTAAATAACCTTATTGATGTCCTATGAAATCCCCTCTGCAAGGACAATGGTTTGTCGACCGCTGGGTTATAGAACTAAATAACGTTCTTGTAAAGATTTTGGATGAATAGTTGTTCTTTAATAGAATGGCAAAAATCATTTAATAAGCTCTTTGACAGGATAATATGTGTAGTAGAAAACACTATGTCAACGAACTTAATAATAATATTGAGTGAGAACATAAAAGAAATTAATGAGCCTGATAACTAATTAGGATTTGTAGTCTTGTTTTGTTTTATTCAGCTAGTTGACGTTTCGAACCAAGCATATGGGACATGATCAGGACAACAGTTACCGTCTTGTCTAGAATTAATAACTCAAGTACTAACACCAAGTCAAGTTCAGAACTTGAATAATTTATACTGATAATGTCCCACATTTGAAAATCCAAACTGTACTATTTGCGTTCTTCAATTGCTGTTGTAAGAAATGTAGTATAAATTAGGGCACTCCAAACTATTAACATCCTCCAAACTACGGTACTTAGTGCAAGGCTCAATGTGACCCGTGGGCCATAAAATTTGGAGTGTCCTAGTCAAGAAGAAAGATCCCCTGAGTTGGAATCGGGCATGATATCGCATAAAACAAGTACCTACCTAATTTGAGGAATATAATTATAAAATGCGAAAAATGTTCAGCACATAAGATTATATCTAATATATGTGAAGGTTTCATATACTAATATATTAGACCTGTGCCACTACAACCCATGAAGGGTCTAGGGTTCAGTACTAGTTAGGGAAAGCACTGTTTCTAGGTCAACGGTTGTGCAAGGGGTGATTTGACCGAGATAACGCTCAACCGCCAAGTTTTCCCCCTTAATTAATTATTTAATTAAGGGTAACCACTTTACAGAGGCTGGGTATGCCCCAGGAGGGTCTTCCGACCCAGGGTCGCCCCACGGACAATGAAACAGGTAAATAAATTTTCTCCCATGAGCCGGGGTTCGAGCCTGGGACCTTTGCATTGGAAGTTCAGTGCCCTACCACTGAGCTACCCCACTCCCTATACTAATATATTAAGTTTATTTATATCAAGCCACTGATTTCTAAAACTATCAGTCGTACTTAACTTTTTTTTGCGTTTGGTAGAGATTTTGGGGATACTTTATATTTTGTAAAACCACCCTACGACCAATAAGAACAGACTAGTAAACATGAACGGAAATCAATGCGAAATACTGCAAGTAATCATGTTGGGATAGCTTCTCGAAAATATCTTATGTACTGACAACAAATAAAGCACAAGGACATACTTTTAAGCACATTGGCATTTAGGGGTGCCTATCACCCCAAGGGCGATGTTGCATGCTCCCCTTTCCAAAAAAAAAAAATATTATTACCTCTCTCACTTACATAATTAATATGTATTTATATGAGATGTAATATCAATGTTAGTTTATATAATATTGGTTTGTTTCTCACATTTTTTTAAAATAGAGAGGGGCAGAGCAATAAATTTGAGAATGGAGAAATTAGTCTTTATTTCCTAATTAGTTTCTTTTAGAATGTTGAAACGACCTGTCACTGATGATAATATTTCATAAGTTTTTTTTTTTGCTACTTCATTTTAAATTTGTTTCCGTGACCTCGAGCCAAAGACAAGGCATTAGTTGTATTTATTACATACACACAATGAAGGTACCGCATACCGATTTTCAAACAAGCGGCGCCCTTTGAGTTAATGCTGAAACTGGATATACGGAAGACAAGGTCCTGCTTGTGTTGAGTACTTAGGATAAAGACATATCTGCCTCTCTTCCAAGTATGCGGCGCCTTACATCTTTTTTAATATCACGCAAACTTCTGTGTGCTTTTTTTTTTTTTTTCTGGTTTATATTTTCTCTTAAAATTGAAAACTTAATGTGCCCTGAGAGAAGTGTTTTTTCTCGGACAACTAACGGTGTATTAACGGACAACTATGTGCTGCAAATTAATTAACAAAATTAAGTGGTCCTAGAAGGCTGTTAATATGAAATAATCAGAACAAGATACTTTATGCCATGTAAGTTTTTTTATCAATTATTTTTTATACATGAACTTCCGTTATTAATCAACCATTCTGTTGGGGTCATTTGTGTATGAAACAGGCGCACATATAATAGTTATCAATATAAGTCTATAATTTAATTTTAATGCGGTTTAAATCAAGAGGGACAGTTAGTTTATTGATAACGTAAGCCTAAGTTCTTAAAGGAAATAATCATACATCAGATCTAAAAGTGGGTGAGGAGTCGAGACGCTACTTCCGAAGTAAAACACTTTGCTTTATCAATATGAATCGATAAATATGTTACTTTTTCGGATGACAATGTGACGAACAGTTGCCTTTCGAATGCTCAGTAGACCACCCCAGAACTCTTGATTATCTTCCTGAAATCTCAGATTTCACCATCAACAAGGTGCTACGAACCCACCCATCAGTGCCTCATTATACCCCAAAAAGGAACGTTTTGGGGTACTCCGGACTAGATAGCGATCAAGGTTCCGTACCGTACTCCTTACTGACGGAGAGTGCCGTGTTACTGGACAGCGGCATTAATCCGACCGCAGAGCCATAAGACACCTCCAACAGATTACCGCCTGGTAAAAGCTCCATTTATTTTGATCAGTGCTGCTGCGACACGGGTTTTATTTTGGATACTCTTATTTGTTTTTGTTTTTTACTGAATATCCACTTAAATGATATCTTCTCAAATAGGCTTTTAAGGTGCATTCATCTCAAGTGGAAAAATTTGAATAAGGCCTAGTAAATATCTCTAGATTATATGATTTATTAGTTTACGCCGAGTTTTCTAAAACGGAAATGGGTTATTCTCCTGCATAGAGCTAATCTTAATCCCCTCGCTTATATAAATTTTCTGGCAATGAAATATGTCAGATTTATTTTTTTTAAATTTATTTATGTTTTTTTTTTGTTTTTTATAAAAGTATGACTAGAATATTACAACTACAAAATGATTCCATTATAAACACTTGAGGATAAAAAATCATTTGTGTACATCATGTCTTTCGTTCCTTCACTCGTGGGAGAATTTCTAGTCCCAAATCCACGTTTAGAAAATTAATATAAATACTATGATACGATGGATAGTTAGCTGATTTCATTATTTTCAGAGCTGATAGGGTAAGTGTAGGCAGCTTATTAAAGAGTAAATCATATGTTCGTCTCATTCCTTCACCTTGTAGTAGTTTGAGTTTGAGCCACTGGCGAATCTAAGGAGGGGGCTTTCGGACTGAAGCTCCCCTCCTCTCTCACCAATCCAAAATGTAAAAAATGATTTTTTTTCATTGCTCTATATTTGTTATTGTGAGTGACCTAACCTAAATACTTTATACAATCACAATAAGTTCTTTTTTTAAAATTATAATGTATGCTATTTATATTATAACATCTACTAAATATAACCATGTATTATGAAAAAATATTGAAACATTATAGCTAAAAGTATTTTGTTCGTGTGATTACATTTATTTTATTTATTTATCTTTTTTAATTGGGCTTCAAGAATCATTTCAAATATGTAGTTAGTTTCTTTCTTTTTCTTGCGATGTAATTATCATTTTATCATTATATATACATACGTTTGGCCTAAAGCCCGTCTCAAAAATTGAATTCTGGTTCCGCTACTTTAATTTTAATGGATCGCTAATCCGATGTTAATGTATATTTAAAATATCAAATATCAAACTAAAAGGCAATCTTTCGCGTTCCTACTTTCTCATTAAGGATGAAATGATGAGTGTCTTAAATGTGTAATTTAGATCTATATTGTCCAAAACGCAAACGAAACCATTCATATTGTGGTAAATTCTAAAACTAACAAAATAAATAAATTATTATTTAAACCTTGTTTCATGTAAACTTGTGTAAAATGTGTATATTTATTTTGAAGAAAATTACAGTTCTTTCATTCTTAAACACTATAAAGTTTTATGATGGATTACTTCAATTAATTTTACTTCAAGAAAAATACGTTATTAAAACAATTTTTTTATCTTTTTATTCTATGTGACCTGTTTTGATTTTATGATAACTCCCTCGACCGTCTCTCAAGCAATACTCCATAAATTAGCTTACCACAGAAAGGTAATAATTCATAAGACCTTAACCTATATTTTCTCCAACTTTATTCAATATTCTGAAACAAGTGTCCATTCATTAATTAAGGCGATTCCATTGTATTCCAATACACAGTTTATTGTCTCCCCCAAAAAAGTCGAAAGTTACTAAATCAGGTATATAATTAACAACAGATTGACTGTTTAATACGGCTGATTTAGTCAAAAGGCGTTGCTAAACTATCCCCAATACGGATTCGATATCTGAATCCGATCTTCGAATCGTCTACGCTCATAGACATTATGCTAATCCGAAACCACGCCCAAGTCCAGACGTGAAGATAACCTTAGGTATATCTGACGAGTATTGTAAGAATGCCTTGACAAAATTATGAAAAAATGTTAATCCGGTGATATTTCGACAAGCATGCGAGCATACCGAGGACAAGAGTAATGCGCAAGCCCCGGGTGTGGATCCTTACGACACGAACGTAATAGTTATTATCAGCCCCCGCGGGCCTTGGCATCCTTAGGGCTGCGTTTCTCACGAGCCTGCAATCTCTTCTGCGCAAGTGATCGGTATCGAAAGCCTTTCCCGGCCGCGCGATGGCACGGAAGACAATCCCTCCTTTTGTTTCCTGATGAAGGAGACACTGGTACTACCTCTGCTTCCGACTTTCTAGTAAAACAGGAACTGCTTAATGATTGCACATATTTGAAAATACCCAATGTGCATTGCCAGGACTTCCGTCAAAGAGGGGTAGGAGGGCATGAATTCCTGGAACACAGGATTTGGGTAGCGACCCAATGAGAATTTAATAAAAACAATTTTTTTAAACAATTATGTACAAAAAAAAAATCAATCAAAATAATATGCCGTTTGTTTATCATACTCCGATTCTGTTCATAGAGAGAAATACTTTATTGACAGCAGTGCTGCCCTACTACATAGGGTTGCTCGACGCACAGCATACTCATCAATCCTTTCTTCTCTTTTGGACATACAAATTATATACAAATTCCTTTTCACATACAAACAATATAAATACTACAATATAACAATACATACAACTACAATATTGTTTATCTTGAAGAGAAGGATTATTGGAGTGATCAGTGAAAATAAATAATTGTATTTATTTTTACTATTTTATTTTATGGTGTAAATGTGTTCATGGTGTGAATGCGTTCATATCTCGTTATAATTATTGTCCAAGTGACAGATTATTATATTTTTAAATAGATAAATAAAATTTCTTTTATAAAAAAAAAAATAACTATTTTATTTTGCCTGATCACCTCATCCAATCTTCTCTTCAATTATTCACTACAGTCAACCATCAATCCACAATTATTTATGTTGTTTGTAGTTGTTCACAGGAACCATCGGTTGGATTTGAAAAATTCTTTTTTTTTCTGTAGACAGTGTTTATTAATGAAATCTTTAGGCCTTATAACAGCGTGCTAAGACCCATAAGAACGAAGAAATAACAATACAGGTTATGCAGAAAAACTGTTAGGAATAAACCTAGTACAGCTTGCTATAAATTTCTTTCTCAGATAGTATAAAAAAAGAGCAAGGATAAACTTTTAAACATAATGGATTCGACTCAAGGAAAATGTTTTTTTTCTTACGGACAACTATATTTTGCCTTACCTAGATCCGGTTGAAAAGAAAATCATTTCATAGAGAGAAGAGAAATACTTAACAACCTTATAATCTTTATTACATATAACATAAATACACTTTTCTTTTTTTCTATTCATATCAAACCATGTCATACAACATCAATGTAATCAAAATTAAATAATTTATCTTTCCTTATTTCCACCAATTTAGCACCAGTCTTGGGCACAGCTGAAGGTAGCATTGTCGGTTTTTTAATAAAACAATTTATAATACTATACTCTAATAATAGCATCTGAGATAAAATTATTATTGTAACCAATTAAGAACGTTTGGAGATAGACAGGCCGAAATTGTTCTTGTTCGTGTATCGTAAGCAATCTTCTATTCATCTCTCGTTAGATGATCTTTAAAGTGATAACATCTTAACAGACAATAGAACAGAGCATTAGTTCCGATCTTGTATCATACAATCATTTTTCCTGTTTTGCAAGCTTTGTATTTCTAGCATTTTGAATAACGTTTCGAACTTGTCTTATGCAGAACGTATTTTATTATTTAAATGCTGTTAGAGAATTAGTCTCTACTCACTTTTTTGTATTGAAGTAAGCACTGTCAGTGTAAGAAGTTTCGTATTTTACATTAGGAAGTAAATGAAGGTAAAAATTATATAGGAAGGAGATGGTCCGCGCTCATGTCATAAAAAGATTAAAAATAGTGAAGAAATTATTGGTATTTCCCAAAATGAAAACATCCTTTTAAATATTTAACCTCCCTCTCCCTTCTCGCTTCGTCCATAGTGAACGACGTCTGTCAAGAAAAACTACTAAAAATGATAACAAATTGTTCAGGGTTAGGTAAGTCGAATTTTGACGCAAAAGTTTCATGTTTTAATTCTGTTATAGTTCAAAAAAATGGAGGAGAAAATAATATAGGATTAGGTGTCTAATCAAACAGAACGGGATAAAAAATTGTATTCAGGCATGAGGAAACATTCATTCACACTTCATTTGCAATATCAATTAGTTCGTATAAGGCCCGTTAACTAAATTAAAATCGATTTTCTAACTAAATATAAAAACACAAATTAATGATTTTTATGATTAAGAATGTTCCTTTAAATATGAAAAGAAATAAAAATTTTAAATAATGATTTTATTATTGGTAACATAATATTAATAAAGTATCTTTTTCCGGACCATGCGGAATTCCTTCGTATTTCTATTTCTTTGACTCCTGTGAAAAGTGTAATTTTGTGGATTTTTATACGTATCACTAGGGAGCTAATCTTTCATTCTTTCTTTTGGTGTCATGAGCTAAGTTATGTAGCTATTATAGAGTTGAGCATTTGTAAGTGAATCAAAGGTTGAAACTCGAGAATTGAACTGGCACCTGTGAAAAATCCCAAATTTTCAATTGCGTTTTTCCATTAATATGATTTTTGAAGTTTAAAACACTCTATGGACAGGTGCCAAAGATTAAAATAAAAAACAACTTATTTCAGTGTGAAAAAAATCTCGTTTTGTTTATTATGATAATATGAATGGTATAGAATAAAATAATAACAAAGATTAAAATTTTCGTTTTATTTGAATGTTTCCCTCCCTCCTTTGGACCGCAAATGTGATATAAGTTAACTTAATAGAATTTATTTAAAATATTATCAAGTTTTTAATATCTAGAAATCATTATGTTGCCTAAGTATAAAAAAAAAATAATATAATAATAATAGTAAGCCTTTACTATCAAAACCCAAAACCGAACATAACTTAATCAACGTTACTTTAACAATGATTCTTTCGTTACCTAATATATACAACCTTATACGCTCTAGAAAGTTTTTGAAAAAATTTAAAATTACCAAATATAGTCCTTAATGCGTTTTGTAAGCATCCTTAATAGTCTTGTAATACTCTGCCCCATCACGAATATATGTATATGGCATATGTATTCCCATCCAGTTTTCCTTATTCTTATCTATCAGAGATATTTCCAACGCAAGAGAATATATTTATAACAGGACAAATAGCAGGTCATCAGCAAGGTCTATAGTTAAGCCCCTTTCCCAGGGTTTGGCCATTTGGGATAATTCGGCGTATAGTAACTGAAACAGGGAAATGAGAGGTTGGGCGACTAAGTAGGTTTTCACTTCACGTTTTGAAACAAACTCATAGCTTATTACACACATTAGGCGGTGCACTAGGGACACTATGCATTACATAAATTGCTTAATCCTGCCAGAGAGAGCACTATTGATTATTTTTAATGCGCAGGCTCAGATGGTCCCAGATCCTATCGCGCGCTTAGGTCTGCAATTATACCATCTATATGTCCGAGCACTTATCAGGGCTCTCTTATAAAGCCGTATACTATGGCCTCTGCCTACTCTATGGGGGTTTATATGGCCGTTTCATGCTAATTCGTATCACGGACTGTTTATTTTATTTTTTCTCTAGTGTTTATGGGCTACGAAAAAAATATGTGAAAGAAGATTTATGATAAGAATATTTTTTTTAAAAACTAGTAATTATTAAAACCTCATAAACGAAACAGGTTAGACAAGTTTAAAAGGATATCAATTTATCTAGAAGTTAACAATCCGTTTACAATATAACAGAACCGTAATTTATATATAAATTTAATTATAATCTTATTTGAGTATTTTTTTTTCTTGTTGCAAACTTGGTAGGAGTTGCAGTCAGAGAGAACATACAAATAAAAATTAAAGAATTTGATTTAATAACCCTACATTTCGGCCTAAGTTGCAGTTCTTGTGATATTGCAGGTTAAGTGAGTGACGCAGTCTTACCAATGTTCCTGGTAAGACTGCATCACTTAATTGAAACACCGATGAGATGTAGGGCCCTGATGAAGCCTACAACTTAGGCCGAAACGTTGGCACAAAATAAAATAAAAACTTTTATTTTTATTTGTGTGTTCTCTCTGACTGCAACCCTTATCAACTCCTCATTCATATTGTCTACAGTCAACAATTTCTTCACCTTTATTTTTTTTCTGTTCACAGATCTTGTAGATCTTTTGTCGTCTTAACCAGCCTTCTCTTGGGATACATCACTTCAGTTATCTGCATGCAGTTCTACATCATCTTTGGTGAATCGATCCCTCTGATTGTTTCCTTGCACGTTGTCTCTTGCCTATTATTGAGGCATTTTTGTGTAGAGGCTTCCTTAGAGATTCTTCCCAGCTAGATGACCACCTTAACCTACTTGCCTTGATTTGATATTGAAAGTCACTTCTTCCACATAAAATACAAATAAGTACGGTAAGGACGATGTTAAAAAAAAAAAAAAAACACGTAGCAAGCGTTTCAATTCTATTGAATTTTCTCTTAGAGCATTTAGGATTTAGAATACTATGTCAAAGATTAAAGACATAGATAAGAAAAAAAACACATATATTGAAAATTAAAAATCGTAAATAAAAGAAATTTGTTAAAAAATATTTTTACTAAGAAATGAAAACTTGTGCCAAAATAATTTGATTAATCTTCAATGTAATAACACGGCTTTGAAATCGATAATTAAAAAAAATCAAAATCAAATCTGATAAAAATTTTGATCAGGAATTTTTAAGAACATTTGATAGTTTTTATTAAGAGCGATTTTTATTTTGGATCATAAGTGATAAAACTCATACCCTGATTATTATTTCTGAATAAAATGTTGACAATAGAAAATAATAATAATATTTCTTGAGAAATACTTCTAAATCAGAAATATAATTTTTTTGTAATCTCTATGATCTATTTTAAGTCTGGAGTAGTAGGTGGAGAATATTGTTATCAACTATTAGCAACAGAGCATATTTATTTCTGAAATTTATTAGAAATTTTGGCTTGCGAAAAAAAACAAATAAAAACATTATATGTATATATAACGTTTTTTTTTTTTGTTTTTTCGTAAGCCAAAATTTACAGTACAGTCAGATAATTATTTTTAATAGAATAAATAAATCACAAAGAATTAAATTTTTAATTATAAATCAGGCACAATTTTTAAATTAAAAATCAAATATAATAATTGTTATTTGAATTTATAAAAAAAAAAAAATAGATTTATTTCAATTCCTGATAATAACTGAGAATAGATTAGACCGAAACGTCTGTTTAAAAATCCCGTAAAAAATATTTGTTTTTAATATGAAGAATATTAGGCGTTTTAGAAATACAAATTCTACCCTGCCCAGAATATAGGTTCTAGATATCTTAAAATCAGGTTAAAAATATATAAAAACAGAAAAAAATCATTAATTTCTTTAGATTTTGACATATTTCTAATAAAAAAAAAGAAGCTACGAGACTTATACTTACTCAATAAAACCTAAATAAATAATTAAAAAATAAATATATGAATTGTAAAAATTCCAAAAGAAAAATCGATCACGAAGCAAAAAGTAACTTAACCAACAAATAAACAAATATTTATTGAGGAAATATATATGAGAGGCGCCAACCCTAGGTAGAAATTCCCTGAAATTGGAAGAAGACCACTTATTATGGTAATTTATTCAATGGACAGAAAGACAGGCCAGAACATTGATCCGGTTATTCTTCGTTGATGTCGAAACAGTTGCTTTTTGATTTTAATACTTCCTATGTCATTTCCTCTTTAACGTCTTGGGAAACTGATGCACGATGCTGGGGCCACACGATCCTCTTCCAAAGGTCGATCTAGAAAGGAATTGGATGATCTTATCCTTTCTGGGCTGCTACAATTTTGTGAATTTGCTTACCTTTTTTAATGGATTCCAAGCAATAATAAACTATCATCTTTATTTCTACTTTTTAAGGTGATGATATTTTTTTAAATTGATTACATGTAGTGTATTCCTACATAATTTTTTTTTTTAAATTCTTGATTTAAATATTGGTTCAGTTACACGCTAAATCAAAGGCTCAGAATTCTAAGTTCACTTCATTCGAAAAATTCAAAACTAAAACTTAGACAGAAATTGAACACATACAATTACTTACTAAAACCTATTTGGACTTACGCATCACAGATATTTGGAACTGCTAAAAAGACTCACTTAAACAAACTTCAAATCTTTCAAGCAAAAACATTCAGAACAATTACAAAAGAACCTTGGTACGTTAGCAACATAACCTTACATACTGACCTCCATAGGCCGACTGTTAACGAACTCATTACCAACGATTCCATGACAACTTACAAGGACGTCCTAATACACTTATAAATAACATGGTCACTACGAATATACCAGGTAACGTCTGTAGGAGACTGAAGAGGAGCTGGATGAGGGACCTCCTCGCTTAATGTAAATATCACGGCGAGAGAGGTGCCGCTGGGCACCACGGGCGGATCTACGGGGGGGAGGGCTTTCGGGCTGAAGCCCCCCCAAAATGGTAAAATATAAACATGTTTTATGGAAAAAAAATATTAAAAAATTATGTCTTAAAGTAGTTCGTGTAATTACATTTAAAAGGACTTAAGGAATCACTTAAACACCATTTCATATAGATAGTTAGTTTCTTTCTTTTTTTCCAAAGTAATTCTCGTCATTTTTAAGAAAAAAGAAGCTTTCGGGCTGAAGCTCCCCCCCCCCCAAAAATTAAATCCTGGATCCGCTAGTGCTGGGCACTAATCCTCGTAATACCTTTCATGACATTATTTTTTTCCAACGACCTCACATTCACTGGTTGTCATTACCATTATGACAGGTGTGAATAAAAAAATTAAACCAAAATAACAAAAAAAAATATTGGTTTAATTATCTAAAATAACAACAGAAAATATTATTACATAAATTAAAATAAATTCGATCAACTAATATTATAAGAAAAAAGAGCCTGTAAAACTGGATCTAGTAAGTTGTGCTTTTCCTGGATGCATTGGCTACTTGTCGTTTTCCAATCGTGATAGAGTATTTCTGGAATTTCAGACTTCAAGGTAAACTGGAGGGAACATCTTCAGTCTATGTATAAATATTCATAGCGTTTTAGTTCTCTCTTTTTTCGCTGTTTTGATTTAAAATATTTTCTAAAGAAAAACAAATATGAAATACATGACCCCCTTGAAGTCTATTATTTTAAAAAATATTAACATCATTTTATTTCTTTTCGTTGCTTAAATTATATTAACAATCGTAAGAGGATTAAAGCACGAGTTATTATTTAATTATTTTGAATAGTCCATTTATATTATTTAAAAAATATATTAAAAGAAATAAAAATATAATATTGACAGACACATTGTAAAAGCCTATTATTATAAAACTAAAATTATTCATAAGATGAGGTAAACCGCGCTGTAAGTAAATTTTCTGTTTAATCATTACTGCATGTTTTAGATAAGTATATAATGTTTTTGGTTTGTACTTGAATACACACCAGACAAAAATTGAATAGACAAGATAAACACCGCAATTACTAATTTAAAAAAAAATCAAGATGGCTTCCGGTATTCATATAAATTTCAAGCAATAAACGATATTTTAAAAAAAATCAGTTTCCTAATTTTTGTTTTTCTTCCAAAAAATGATCGGAAATAAAAACAAGTAAATAAGTAAGTAGACAGTAGTATAGTTCGTAACATTTGATCAATACAGTAGCCAAGTACCTATCGTGAACTAAAATTAAAATTTTTAGCAATTTATTTCAGATGTAATCCCTTTTATTTACATCTATATTTATTTTGGAATACTTGACAATTTTTTATTTATTTTCGCTTTATTGTACTTGTAGATATGCGGATTGGTTGGAAAAATTAGTTTCTGTAAAGTTACAGAGAAAACTAAGATTAATATCCATTTATAATCTCTAGGGTCTCATTTTCTATTTAACATTTTAAAATTGAAAAAATATTCAGTTATGCAGGAATAATCTCCATTTTAAAAAAACACCTTTTTGCACGACACCCCAAAATTAAATTGTTCCAGTAAATGACAGGGGGTAGGTAACAATATAGACATACCTCAGAAAAAATCTAAAATCTTTATTTAACTATGAGAATGAGATAACATAAATGTTAGCAAATTAATCTTAGCAAAACTTTTAGTTGGAAGTTATGAAATACACTGATCTCAAGAGCAGTATAGAAACAATAATGATAGACATCTTAAAATTTTCTTTCTCTAACATTGTTCATATAGTTGTCTATGGAGGGGTTGTTAATACTTTATAATTCAAAAAAGAATATACTGTATTTGCATAAGTATTTAGTTCCAATCACAAAAAGAACTAAAAACATATTAGTTTTAAATTTTGGGGGATTAGCTCGGAAGCCAACACCCAACGGGAATCCACCAGTCATTATCCTATAGTCATTATTGATCATTTTTAGTTATTTTTGTTTGCAGGTTACTAAAGGAGCGAGAAATTCGCGTGACAGGTCATCGATTAAATTTGACTTTTGTTGCGAGCATTCGGGAATCGCTTATCCAACAAGAGTTGCGTGGTCAGTCGAATTTTAGCCGGGCAGGGAGGGGGAGGAGGGGGTGGTACACAAGTGGAAAGTTGTAGGATTAAGTAAATTCGAAAGTGAATTGATGTTTCGCTATTGATACCTTTCCCATGCCAAGTCGTGCGGTTGGTTTTCAGTTGAAAAAGGTAAAAACGGAACTTCTCGTTAAGATGGACCGGTCGTGCTCACGGACGGTAGCCATACAGATAATTACGGATCTCCGCGGCCCCCGCGCAGCCTTTTCCCACAGCACGCGTTATCTCAGTTCGAGAAAATGTTTAGGAACATTAACGGTATTTTAAATTTTCGGCCGACACGGAATGCCAAAACCTTCGGATGGAAATTTGGCCACCGAGCCAGTGGTATTCAGAAATATTCCTAATTAATGGATTGAAAGCCCCAGTCTGTCTAATCACTGAGGTAATAGGGTTTAAAGAGGGATTAAAGAAAATCATTATTGAGGAAACTGAACACGGTTTTATGATTTTTGCAAACTATAAGGAAAGTAACCTAATTTATATTTTATATGCAAAGGAGAATCCTGAATGTTCTTTTGAAGAATATCGTGAGAAAATTTTTTGAAACTGATATTGGCTATTTCCAGGAGACTATCCTATTTACTTTACATTATTTTAAAAAGCAACTTTCTTTAGTATCCTTGTAATCAAAAATCCTCAATGCTCCTTACTTTATAACAAATAAAATGACCTGTAATCACATTGATGTTATATACGTTGCTTCGCCTTATAGGCTAAGAGGTTTTTCCCGGACCAGAGAATGGGATGGAGGATTAATACCAAAGCGAACTCCCCCTCCCCCATCCCTCTCCTTGCACCAAGACACGGTACTTAATTATTTTATTATATTAACTTCAGTTAATCAGGTTGCCGGACAACACGTGCATTACACATACGGCCACCCCGCCCCCAAGCCCGATCCAGATACCAAGCCCTCCATAATCAACTTCAGCCCCATCTAAATCCACTAGTTTCAAATCTTGCATTCTCTTCGATTGATGTAATCCCTCCAAGATTTCTGAAAATAAGATGGTCTCGGAACCTTATAACAAAGAACTATCTATAATTGGAGTGTTACTAATAGGTAGTTTCTCTTCAAGTCTGTACATGTCATACTACCAATTCACATTTACTTACTTATATTTTTATTTAATTCAGTTGAAAATTTCAATAAATAAATAAGAAATGAATTTAACATTTTAAATTTCATGAACAACTGAGGTTAGCCTTATCACTTCATAAATACATTAAAATATAATATTCGCACAACAAATGAGATCAAATCAAAAAATGAGAGAGAAGAAGAGATCTCTTTAGTTAACAGTAGTCGCCTGCTGGAATCCAGTATGCAAATACAATGTCCGAAAATCCTAAAATATGGCTATAGTTACGCAAACACCATCACAATTTGGCAGATACACACTCTAAAATATCAACAGAATCATGTTTAAAAACGAGAAGTGGAGTAAATATGCATATATTAAACCCGACGTTCAAAGATATAACTGGTAAACCCGGAATATAACGACAATATTATAGGAGATTTGTATTATTTACAATATCTCGAACAATGCCGGTGAATATATCTTCATGTTTTTTTTTTTTTGTTTTTTTTTTTCGATTATTCCAGATACAACTTATAAGGGAATATTGTCATATTAGGGATCTAAACATTTCGGATCATTATGGAAATACACGGCTCTGTTTTCGGTAATGTTTCGAAACTGTTCATCTTATAAACATCTTTTATAGCTTAAGCAATTTATGTGCCGGACTTTGGCAACATTTAAAAATATATTGTACGACGTCCTTTATAAATATTTATAAATTTTCACCTTGAAATAACGTTATTTAAAAAGAATGTATAGTGCAGCTTCTGGCCAAGATGCTGATTTAAATAGTCAAGCGGTTGTTAGTTTTATTGTTATCCAGAATAATGGAGCCTGTTCTCTAAATTCGTCAAACCTAAAGGAAAAGATAGATATGGATGAACTAATCACCAAAAATAGAATATGAAATATCACGTATTTCAATATTTTTATTTGAGAAAAAATTTCAGGACATTTAATCGGCATATAGTGAAAGGGAGCCAACAAACAAAATATGCAAAAATGAGTTAGGGGTGGTTTTGAATAGGAATAATATTTTCAATTCAATGAAAAATCTACAAAAAAATTGAAAATACAATGCGACGTTTCTAACTTGACAATAATCATGCGTCCATTGTTTATTTATAAAATAAAAATTACAATAAAAAGTAGAAAAGGAAATGGACATGTTGAGATGATAAACAAAAAATTCAACACAAATAAAACAGAAACTACAGAAAAATATTATTGATTGTGCTATTTAAATGTTCTCGATGGTGTAAGCCAATTTGACCTATTCTCAATCTAATTAGTATGATTCGTAGATAAAGGGTATTTAATCTAGACAGAATATGATATGAAATGAATGAATGGTTTGGATCACGAAAAATTATTTTTAAAGCTCAATTAAGAAAATTCGTGCAGGAATGAATTGACATAAGAAATTAATTATTATATAATTATTTTCACTGAAAAGTTTCAGGTTGTATTATTCCATTTTTATTTGGAAATCTGTATAACATAATAAATTTGTAACAAAACATGGACTTACGAACTTTATTCGTTGTAAAAATATATATAAATAACGTATTCAACGTCTATTTTTTTTTCAATAAATATTAAATTTATTGTTGTATAAAATATTTGGAAAACGATTTCACCTTTTAAAATTATTTTTTTTTTTTTTTTTTTGTTGAGTGAATCATATTACAGAATATAAATGCAATATTTTGATACATATTTATATTTAATTAATACATATTCATATATATTATTTATATTAATATATCGCTACTGTTTGTGCAAAAGGTCGTAAGTAAAAATAGAATTTTTTACAGAAGAACATAAAAATCCATTATTGTGTTATGATTTATTAGTATAATTTCATATTTTATTTTAGGTAATTCAAATTTTCTCTCTGATATTTTCTATTTAGTATATTACTTATAGGAGTTGCAGACTACAAAATGTCACCTTTAGTACTAAGAGAAAAAACATGTTAAATGGTTACATACGACTTTTTGCACAAACAGTAGCAATATACTATATATATTTATAAATATTAATATATAATAAGGAAAATAATTTAGGCAGACTTGTAAACGCGCAAAATACTGTCTAATTAAATTTTAAAAAAATAAAATAAAATAAGTTTTAAAAGAGCGAAATCGTTTGGACAAACGGACTTTATTCATAGTGAAATAAATAAATTAATATAAATTATGTATTCGACTTTTTTTTGTTATAATTAAATATTAAATTTATTATTGTATAAAACAACCATAAAACAATATCACCCTTTATTTATTTATTTTTCTTCTTTTTGATTACATCAGACCACATTTCGTGCTAATTTACTCAACTTAAAGTCTGCTTAAATTTATTTTTATTGCACATTTAACCCTTAATATCATCTATCAAATAGGCAAGAAACTATACTCGATAAAAGATAAAAAGAAAATACCTACATTAAAAAGAAATATTTGCTTACTTTCCATGTTCTCCTTATTTCCTCTAAAAGCATTTTTTCACAAAAAAGTAAAATAACTTTTAAAAGAGTGGAATTATTTCCGGATAATTTATACAACAATAAATGTAATATTTGTTTTTTTTTAATGGGGAATATGAACTTCTATATTTATTTTAACAATTAATAAAGTTCCTATGTCCGTGATTCTTTAAAAATGTATTATAATATATAGAATAATACAATCGAAATAATATAATATACAAATAAAAAGAGAGTAATACAACAGAGTGTTCTGATGAAAATAATAAATTAATAATTATTATTATCGTTTGGATATCTTTAGCCATAATTGATTTAACATAAGATAAATTGATAAATAAATTATATAAATAACCTTTTCATAAAGAAAAACAAAATATTTATATGTACTAACAAAAATAATTTGAAAAATCAATAACTATTATAAATATCAAATTTTCTTCACGTTAATTAGTTGGGAACGTAATAATTTCGAAATCATCAATTATCTACTCAACAGTAAGTTGATTTTCTTTACGACGCCCTTCATCATGATGGATATAGAGAAACCAGCAGTCCCTTAATTGGCATTTTTAAAATTGAATCCTCTAGTTAGTGCTTCCTTTTACAGCAGGTATAGCTCTCGTTGAAGGTCATAAAGAAAGCTGAACTAAGGAAGAAGGGGGCAGTTAGGACAGACAGATAAGAGAAGACGCTGGAGGGGTAGACCAGAAGAGTCGAAGAGCAGAAGAGCAGAGGTGGTTCCCGATTTGGAAGGGCTGAAGGAGAAACCTTAGGTCAGGGGTCGGTGAGAGCTATCTTCTTCCTAGTCATCAACGGTTTCACCTACAGCCTCTCCCTTGTCTTTATCTCTCCCTGGTATCCATAATAATTATTAATAACATCAATTATTTTCAAAATAAATTACGTAATACACAGATCTAGTGGGACAGATTCACATTTAGATCACAGCCACTCTTATATCAGAATCAAAAGAATTGTTATGGTATAATTGGAAAATTCCTAAAGAAACCTAAAATACAAGTCGAAGTTTTGCCAATTTGGATAAAATGAAGACAGAAAATACAAGATCATTTAAATTCAAACCAAAAAGTAGATAGATAAATCCTTCCTTCAACAAATCTTTTATTATCCGCGCTACCTCCTTTTAGAATTCTTTACCTATCCATATACGTCAATCCTGGTTCACTAAACAACACTTATTTCCAAGCCTACTTCATATTAAAAAAAAAAAAAAAAAAGCATCCATAGTAATAATAACACTTATTATTTCTTTACTAATAATTAATATTACCAAATAATTGGGATGATATAGTAAAAATATTGGCAGACTAGGGCATTTTTTAAGGGACTTGACCTTTTACATGCTGCCTTCTAATTCCAATAGAATTTTTTTTTCTATAATATTGGTCGCAATATGGTTCAATTTAGATAGTTCCTATTAAAAAATCTAAAGTGAGGTAGGATTCACACTATATGTACAAAAAAAAACAAAAAAAAACTATAACCAATGTCCAAGAGACACATTGTTGTAATACTCAATAAAGAAATAGATAAAAAAATTTCCTTTCTGCTTTTCCAACTTGTTCCAGAGGTGGAACAATGGCAGGTTCAAAGTATAGAAAGAACTTTTTATTAACAGTTTTATTAGAATATTCAATACAAGAATAGTGTTGTTTTTATTAATATTGATAAAAATTATTATTATATTATAGTTAAACATTATAATTGTTTGTAAAAGAATTAATAGAAAATGCGTATGTAAGTATACGGAATAAAAAAAAAGTATGCTAGTATATGAATTACAATTCGTGATATTGGGGAAAACAATCAATATGAATGCGTTTCTGGCGTTCTTTGCATTGATATTTGGTCTTGGGAGAAGCTTGTTCTTCGGAAGAAAAAGGCTTGTCTTGGAAAGAAGAAGGTCGATCGTCAGAAGTAGCATATCGTCAGTATTTTTTTTTAATAAATAATGCAACTTGCCCACAAACATCCTTGGGAACGACTTGTTCCAAACAATTTTCATCAATGTCTTCTTGCTCTATTAGACGTTTCTTTTCCGACAGGAGGATGCTGGGGCATATATCAATTTCTTCATCACATCTATTTCCTGATTCACCATCACTCAACGATTTTAGATAATTCAAATATTCCACTGTGCTTCCTCCACGGTACGAAATATTTTTTTCATTTTTAATTATGATCTACCTCAATATAACTAATGTCCAAGAGACAGATTGTTGTAATAATCAATAAATACATTTTTTTTTAATTATTGATGATAAAAAAAATGTCTCGAATAAAATACCTAATTATTAAAATATGTGAGTAAGAAACAGTTAAAAAAAAGAAATCACACAGTTTTTCTCTATCATTAAGGAATCATACAAAAAATGTGGATCATTAAAATTAAATTAGTACAACTAGTTCATGGAATTTTTTTAATTTCAAATTTCTACAATGCATTATTTTCAGAAATTTATCACAATCAATATTCAAATTAAATTAAATTGTTGTAGTATTAAAATATATAATATATATTCAACCACCTTTCGACACTAAAAAATCAGAAAAACATTTTATTTAGCAAACTAAAAGTGTTAAAATCTTTATTGAAAAAAAATTTCAAACTTTGTTATGATAGAAAAAAATGTTTTTGCAAAAAAATAATGATTAAGTTGGCCAAACAAAATTGTTTAATATATGTTCCACTTCAGGAACAATGTCATGTAGAAGGTTAAGTCGAAAAGAAAATTGTATTAATTTTATTTTCACATTTCGTATCAATAGTAAAAAAATAAAAAAATTAAAAACCTACCATCTAGGGATAGATCATCATCCGAAGAAATCTCTATAACTTGTAAAGACAATCTTGACATAATAGAATATCAAAGAAAATATGATACAATATGTCAATATAGAAAAGTTATTTAAAAATAAAGAATTTTAAAGCTATAATGATGTAGAGATGGTTGATCGTGATATAATATGAGAAGGAGTTGGTCGGAGACTGGCGATAAATGGCCAGTCTATCAACATGCCAGGCCCTGATGAAGCCCTGCAAGGTGGGTCGAAACGTCGGCGTAATAATAAGAATTAAAAATACTGTTTTTTAAAAATTTAGTATTTATTTGACCGCATCCCCCGACCAACTCCTTCTCATAATTTTAAAGATAGTGGGAAATTGGCAAATCACTATACTAAAAAATTGAAATATCCCATAAAAATTAAAAGAAAAAGATCTTGAAATAAATAAAAATATAATCATGGATTGCGATTTAAATAATTAAAAACTACCAATAAATTCAACGAAATTATTTTTCTTTTTTTATAATTTAATTAGTTCAACGAAAGACAAAATTCAAGTAATGCACAGAAAAAATCTGCGAAAAAATGTCAATTTTTTAATAGAAATTTCTTTAGATGAGCTTTGCACTTTTTTTATGGGTATTTAATGAGATAGAGCCATCACGCTCGGATATGTAACGCACATTCGGGTAAAGTCGGCTCGGGTCGAGTAATTGAAGTGTTTTTGTATTTGGATTAAAATATCTCATAAACTAAAAATCAGACTTTCATACTGTAAGCGAGAGAAATGTTCAGCATTTCATCTTCTTTTTAGTGAGCTGTAAATTGTATTTTGAAGTGACGCCGAGTTTAGAGAGTCGGAAAGAGAAAAAGATACCGCCAAAAAATAAAATAATAACGACTGTTTTGGATTTTTGGACTAAAATAACTCAAAATGTAAATACAATGGAGAATCTGGAAACCAATTTGTGGAAGTCAATATAGATATTATTTTAAGTAGTCATAAAAATTTAGAAATGATGTGTTTCTATTCGATTTTCTATTGCACTCCATAATTTCGACAAATTACTGACCCCCGTTACAGAAGTCATATTTAAAAAATGACGCAGCTTTTGTTAGATATTTAGCCAAATAGATATTTCAATCAAAAGTATTGACAACATATTTTAGTTATTATAAAGCTATTGTATCATTTTTAGTAATACGGTATGATACAAATGGCGATCAGTCGGAGCGAAGTCCACAAGAATAATTTATACAAAATTATAATTGAATATATTGTAAATGATATTACTTAATAAAGAACAAAAAAATAAATTATAATTCATTTTATTAAGTTCGCCTTATTGTTGTCTTCACTTCTATCGTGTGGCAGAGCACACACTGTAGTTTTTTGTTATTTTTTTTCTAAGCAACGTTGGAGCACATGCAGATTGGAGATATGATATTCATGTATAGATGGCCCCCTGTTTATATTTAGGTACCCCCTGTCAGGCAAACTAAGTAAGATATAAGAAGGAAAGAGGATTAGCAAGGAGACAATGCACTCTCCTGATTTATTGCTATATTGCCTTTTCATAGCCTCAGCTTCCTTTCTACCCTCCTTCTAACGGTCGAATTATTACTGTTGTAAAGGAAAAAATACTTAACAATACCTTTAAAATTTGAGTAGTTTAAGAATACAGTCATAATGAAATTTTAATTGACATCTTATTAACGTAATGTTATCATTACATTTAAATAGATTAATAAGAAAAATGAATTGAAAAGCGAAAAAAACTGATAAGTTATTAGCGAAATATAGTTTATCCAAATATGACAAACCTTACATATTTGTAGGTATTATGAATACTTGAATGGATAGACACTTCATGACTATTCCATGCCAAACTTCAAGTTGACACTTACTCTCCACATATTTTGATGAAAAATTATATATATTAAGTAAATACACAAAAAAAAAAAAAAATGCCAAGTTTTACTTAATTTTAATCAGAATTTTTAGAAGTATGGTCGTTTGAACTTTTGAGTTATTTGAAGTTCGGAAGACAATTTCAGCTCTAAATTAACTTGTTCGCGTTTGTAGGCTTTCCTAAATTAAATCAATATTTAATTGAACTGGAGCAAGTATTCATTTATTTAATTATTTGAGCAACAAAATTATTACCATAAATATTAGGATTGTGATTTTTTCGTCATGGATAAAATAATTCTTGAACATATAAATCAATATTTTTTCAAAGTTGTAACACAGGAATAGATGGATATTTTTTATTTTTTTCTTGTTATTTTTATATACATAAATTTTCATTAAAATCTGTGAGAAGAGAGCAGGTCCCAGGATGATTTGGAATGGCTTCATTATATCTCCAATTTCATTTTTTTTTTTTTTTTCATACGGTTTAGCTAAACCATTCAATTATTTTCATGAATGGTTTTTTGAAAAATATCCTTAACATTCAAAAAATAGGTTTTAGTAATTAATTAAATTGGTTACTATAGTAAAATTAATTAAGTAGTTTATGAAGTTCTGGTAAATATTGTCCTTCTTAATCCATTTCAAATTGTTCAATTTTAAACATTGTAACTTTATTATTGTAAGTTTATTAACGTATCAACAAAAGCTTTCTTAAATTATCATATATCTTTAAAAATATAATTAATTTCTTATGTTTACTAAATTACCTCTTCAGTTAAAAAATAAAAATAAAGAAATAAAACTACCTCTACAACCCATGGTCTTGGATTCATTACTTGCTAAGAAAGTATTGTTTGTTGGTCAACGTCTTAGCTAGGAGGTGATTTGACCGAGAATCACCAGATCTATTTGTAGAGTGTCATGAGTTAAAAAAAAATCGAGAAAAACTGAAATTACCGATAACAACGAAAGAAATGTTAAGAGACAAAGAGGATGAAGTCACCACTTAATAGAAACTCAATACTACAGTAGAAAATAAAATAAAAATTACCGCCAATGATCCTCTATGGTAGAGGCGACCACAAATTAAAAAAAAATAATGAGAAAAATAAAACAATTCGTTACTCACAAGAATTCTTATTTATTATTCTTGGTATAATGTCAAAAGGTAGACGATTTTAGTTTAACTTTATCTAAATTATTTTTTCAGAATTGCTCCTGGGTCTGATGAAATATTTGGGGTTCTTATAACCCTAAATATTTCATTAGACCCATCCAAAAAATCTTAATTATTCGATACGTTACTTGCTTTCAATCTATAACCCTGTCAGATGGTGTTTTCTTTCTTAATTACTTTCGAGACTAAAAACCCTAATTAGTAGCCTTAGATGGGTGGAGCGTAACCTTTATCTCCCATCGGACGCTTTAAGTACCAAAATGAAGTCGTAAGCGCCACCGTACCGATTTAAGGTACACTGAGGAAATATCGTGACTAATTATTCGAGATAATCGACTTTCTAATGACCCCATTTTCCCTACCTTTGACTCGGAGCATCTCTGACCATCTTCCACTAGAGCTCCTGTATCGATTCATCTCGGAATAGAATAATCTATATGGAATATTTATCTTCTGAATGTTTTGGATTAGAGCGTTGTAATTGTAATAAATGTAATAATGTTTCTTCCTTTTTTTTCGTTTTTTAATACAGATTTTTGATTTGTGCAATTGTCCATATTTTTCCCAATTATACCGTGAGCAGGTTTTGGTACGCAAACAGAAAAGAAACAAACGTCTTTAAATAAGGTAAAATTTTCGGTTTAAAAGCGTGTTTTTTGAATCGGGTGTGCCTCATGAATCCGACCACCTAGGTTGGACAGACAATATACTTTTGAGTCAGATAATATACGGATAAGTCATTATAATTATTATATTATTTATAATTATTTTTTTCTTTAAAATGATTATTATAATAATAATATTAAAAATAAATAAATCATACTGAAGAGTTCTTATTGAAAGCAATAAATCTATAAATATTTTTTTTTATTATTATTTATATGATATTTACAACTGTATAAAAAAAAATATATATATATCTAGTAAATTCGTACATGGATATAATGACATGCAACACATGTTGAGAAACTACCCATTGGTAGCACTCTAATAATATGTCTATATTAGGATATCACGGGGCCATCTTTTTTTCAGATGCCTCGGAGGGTTATCAGGAATTGAATAAGAAGCAAGGTTAAAAACAAGAGGGTTGGGATGGTTATGAAGTTCATTATGGAAGGACAGATATCTGGATTGGGACAGATATCTGGATTGGGCCAAATCTGATACATAAGGAACAATAAGATCATTGTGGATGATTTTGTTTGTAACAAAGTAAGAAGCATTGAGGATTTTACGAAGGATTTTGGATTGTAAGGATTGGATGCGAGAGGAATTTGAAGGTTTGGTGGAGCCCCATAGCTCAAATCCGTAAGTCCAATTAGGCCTTATTATAGTCATGTAAATGAGTCTTTTGTAATTAATTGGAAGGTTAGAGCGTTTGTCTAGTAAGTGTTGAAGTAGTATAAATAATTTTAAATACAAACGAAATTCTATCCAACGGCATCAATAATTATATTAATGAATAAGGAAGTTTAAAAAAAAAAGAAAAAAAAGAAGAAGAAGTATTTCCAAATGTAACCACAACCTTTAGAAAAGAAGTATTAAGTCTTCCTAAGGTCAAAAGATTATAAATATTCTTTCTCAATTTTTCAGTTAAGGTCACCAGCGCTCGGTCCATCGATACATGAAGGCTGAGATCATTAGGTCTTCGCCATTTACTTTCTACTTGAGGTGAATTACCGTTGTAACGATTAACAATTCCATCTAACCGGTACCGTTATGTACAGACTAGTTATCTAATTCAATAGACCGAATTCCCACGAACTCACTTTCCAAAATGCTAAACCGCCGAGGAGCAGAAGAGGAGCTAAGACGGTAACCTTTCATACATTGGCGATCGTGCTGCCTCAGGGGAATCACGGTCCCAATACCAGCCACCCCAAGGATACTTGCCGGACTTTTGTTCTTTTGCACGGACGGACATTGCAAAGTTTACAGTTCTCGGTGATTTCTCGTTAGTTCATATAAAAGATGAGATAGAATGTAGTTCCATGATCCGATACCTCAAGAGCGCGCAGCAGCATAGCAGATGACAATTGTACCTTGGTTCAAAGGTTGGTCTCGAACTGTAGACGGGGAGCACACTATAGCAATGGAATACAATATCTAATTATATTCTATGTAGTAATACATTTCGAAGAATACTCATGAATTTTCCATTTACAAAATCTTAATATATATATTTTTGATAAGAAAAAAAAAACCGTGAAAAAAAATTAAACAACTAATATGGTAATAAATGATTAATTATCACAAAGCTCATTTAAGCTAAAAAAATTCTTTAAGGCAATGTCGCAGTATTATAGATGCCACAAGTACGTACGCTACGGAAGTAAGTTCATAATAATTAAATGCAAATACATAATATTTATTATAATTCTGTAATACCATTCTATGTTTTATATTGCTATATAATTAATTATAAGCGAAATATGGTTTGATATTTCATTAATTTGTTTGTTTGTTTGGATGTCTAGGCGCAAAAACATCCAGGTCATCAGCGCCCGATCAACTAAATAACACTACTTTAATACTGTTTGAATGGTTAGTACAAAAAATAAGAAAAAAAAGGATAAAAATAATTAAATAAAAGGATTAATAGAATGAAATAATTAAATAAAAATAACAATAGACACTTATTGATAATGAGATAGAATAGATAAATAAATACACTTTTAAAAAAATAGCAATAAATCAATAAATGAGTTGAAATTAATAACCAAATGAACTTTTAAAATAAAATAAAGTAAATAAATAAAAAAATTAAATAATAAATCTGCAAAGGATTGTAATTTATAAACTTGTCATATATGTTGTTTAAGTCTTTCATTATCTAGGAACTTGAGAACTTTTGGTAAAGATTTCTTCTTGATTTCCCAGGGATACTGATTTTATTACATTAATAATGAATGAAAACATTTTGTCTGATATGATTTCAAAAAGGTCAAAACAATTTTTTTATTTTAACAATTTATTGTTTTGTTGGTATAAATAGCTTTCCAAAACATGCTCATAAGCTTGGAAGTAAACAATTACAGTGATACTTATTCGATTAAAATGTTTTCAAAAAGACATTCATGTATAAAATGGATACAATTATCCTTGACATTGATCCCATACAGAATTATAAACTCCCATCCAAAATTAAGTCTATTTTTTGTAATGGGCTGAAATTCACTAATCTTATAATCTGAGCCATTGGCCTTCCTGGTTTCGAATAAACAAAGGACTGTTAATGACAAGTTATTATTCGCTTAAGAGTTGAACTGACCTTCGTATCTATATATACCACAAAAACTGATCCGATTACGAAAAAATCTGGTGTTAGACCTCCATAAACAAAGATGAAAGGATTTCAGAAACCTTAAATGTTATCATAGAATATTTTATTTTTTGCTATTTAGTACAACATCTGGGCATCCTAAACTTGGAGTATTTTGATGTGAAAAACTCCGAAATTCAATATTACAATAAAAATTAAGAAAAAATTTATTATTATCATTTTAATTTCAAAGCATTTTAATTGAAATTCTCAATGTGGTTGAACAAGACATAAGTCCCTTCATAAAATATTTGTTTATTACCTTTTTTTTTTAATGGTTTTATTAAGTATTAATACAGTATGCCATACTGAAGGGCTTGGTACTAGGGCTATAGTATTCATTTACACAATATGTACGCAAGAAAGGAAAATAAATATAAATAACGAAAGTAGAAAAAAATATATAAAATGTACATAGAGAGATAAATAAAAAGATAAAATAATATACAAGATAAATAAAATAACAGATTAAAGCCGAATGATAATAAAATAAATAAAACAAATTCACACCTTTGTACAATATTATTCATTATTAGGTGAAAAAGTGGGAGAAAGAAAAGTGCAAAAACTTTGAACAAAATTAGAAATATTTTCTTTATTAATGAATAAAATTTATACTCATTAAAAATTATGAAGTACAATAATCAGTATTAATTATTTTGTAAGCTGATTATCATTGTTATTATTTTTTTAAATAAATATTATAGTTGAGCCTTTCAGTTGACAGAATGACTAACTCCAATTTTAACATTTTTGAGTAATATTATTTTAGTGATATTTTTAGTTGGGAAATTCATAATATTTGTATACACAGTGAGTAAGTTGATTCCAGAGTAGGTGATAGCAGGGTTGAAATATAGAACTGTGAATAAATTTTATTACTAGAAATATCACAAAAATTAATAATCAAAAATGTTGAAATTAGAGTTAGTCATTCTCTTATAATGTCATTCATTTATTAAATTTATCTTCATTAAAAAGTATGAAGTAAAATAATAAATATAATTGTGTTTCTGTCAAATAAGAAAAAACAGTTTCATTTATATGTTTTTTTTTTTTTTTATTGTATAGAATTGCATCTATTAACGTCTTACGAGTTAGTATCAGTTCATTATAAGCTGATTATTATTATTGTTTTTTAATAACTTTAAATTTTTATACCCACACCTGTCATATACATCGTTAAAATAAGCGAATGTGATAAAAATATCATACATAAAATAATAGTCATGAGAAGAGTTGAGAATTAAGTACAGTAGTTAGCTGATTATTTAAATTTCAATTCAACAAATTTTTAAAAATAAGTTAATCGTTTAAAATTCAAAATGAATAACCCCATATCTATAAAACATTATATTCATTACAAAAAAATTAAAGAGCCTGATGCAATTCAAGTCAAAAATTTATTAAATCCTTTTTATCATTCTTACCCCTAGAGATTTTTCTATACCTCTGCTTGTTTTTAAGTTGAAACAAATTGATTGTCAATAAAATGAAATTAAAAAAAATTATTTTTATTTATTTAAATTAAATTATATAAAAACATAGCTAGTAAATAGATTGATAACTTGTTTCATAAAAAAATCCAAATAAATATAAATATTCGTAATATGGGAGGTCTAAAATATATTTTTCTATGGCATAAAATAAGCTCTAAATGAAACAAAATCGCATCACTTCAGATTGGCTTAATGAATGAATACGAATATCAATAAAACATTATATTCATTGAAAAAAAGATTGAAGACCTTGATACAATTCAAGTCAAAAATTTATTAAATCTTTTTTATCATTCTTACCCCTAGAGATCTTTCTCTACCTTTGCTTGTTTTTAAGTTGATATAAATTGATTGTCAATAACAAAAAAAAAAGTTTTATTTATTTAAATTAAATTATATATATATATATATATATATATATTAAATAGATTGATAACTTGTTTTGTGAAAAAATCCAAATAAATGCAAATATTCGTAATATGGGAGGTCTAAAAAATATTTTTCTATGGTATATAAAAATAATCTCTAATTGAAACTAAATCGCATCACTTCAGATTGGCTTAATGAATGAATAATCAAATATTCAATGGAAATTATCAAATATTTAAATGAATAAAAAACTGGTCTGGTGCAGTTGACGATGATTAATCCCCACCTAGATACGGACAAGTTGGAAGGCACTAAAGATAACTAACTGGCTGCTTGTTGTATTGGAGAAGAGGAGATGACAAAGACAATCGTATTACCATGGTAATGGACGCTGGCGCGGTATCCACCATTAGCATAACCGCTACCTACCCTAACCGGGCGATGATCCAGATCTCCGCAGCAGATTTCGGCTCATCCTGTTAGTTTAGCCTCTATATGGCCACTATAAATCAACCCGAAACTTTCCAAACAGAACAATAAATATCTAACATTTACTTATATACATAATCAACAACATTTTCAGCGGTTATGAAACGAGGAACCAGAAAGATGTCGAAGGATTCCGACCATAAAAGTTTGATAAACATCGAGGATCCTTTCGACAATACGTTATAAAAATTAATAATCAGACTGATTTCTAATCAGGGCTTACATAAGAAATTATTTATCGTGAGGAACTAATAGATATAAATTGCCTTAATCGGATAATACCATATAAATCATGGAAATTCAATATATATTTATATAGTATCGTGAAGTTGATTGGTAACGAAAAAAAACTAACAAGTCAACTTCATTTAATGTATGCCAACCTGACGTTTCGAACTAACAATGGAAGGTAACGGACGTGGGGTCGCCGATTTCAATAAAAGTTTATTATGTGATAATAGGCCGAAAAATATGAGACCCATTTCTGACGGCTCTTGCAAATGCGCCCTAGGAACCGAAAAAATAATTTTATTTTATTTTATTATTTTTATTTATTCATGAGATTTACACCTGTATAAATATAAAAATACATCCAGTAAATGTGCACACAGTAATGATACAATCACATGAAAACGCTTGTTGAGAAACTACCCACTCTAATAATATATTTACATAAGTTGATCACGATGCCATCTTATTTTCAGACGCCTTGGAGGTTTATCAGCAAGGCCCGGATTTTTATGCAATTGCATATTTTGTTTGCGTTATTTTTTTTTAATCGCTGATCAAATATCTATACGAATTAGTACACTATGATGCAATCAGCCAAATTTTATTTTGTATATTTGGGGATAAATGCATATAATTGCATATAGTTGCATATTTTGATTAATTTAATGAAATAAAAAAAATATATATATAGTGTGTATGTGTGTGTGTGTGTGTGTGTGTGTGTTTGTGTGTGTGAATGAATATTTATTTATATATATACAAATTAAAATGCAATTCAAGATTACAATCCTAGATTTATTTTCAATGAGCATCTACCACATTTGTAGACTGTATACCTACCTAACTTCCGCTATACTCTTTAATAATTCTCTTTATAAATGTTATCCAATTCCTAGAAACCATTCCTCCTCCCCCTTCTTGTCACATGTAAACATCATATTAAGTTTCTATTTCAGTTTGTTGCCTGCGTTCTTAGCAAGAGATCATATTTCTGTAAATGAAAAATGGAAGAAGTTTCTATAATAATTCAAGGCTCTCAATTCTGGAAGGTATTAATAAATTTTTAAATGGCGAAGATTCAATTGTTCATAGGGACGTTGACATCAACCCGGTAATTTTAAATGGATATAAATTTGTTTCTATCACGCCTTTTGATGTAGAAAGACCATTTTCTAATTATAAAAATATTTTATAAAAGGTTGTTTCATAAAAAACAAAAAAAAAATACAATGATATATTTTTCAAAAATAATTTTTTGAATCCTTCATCGAGAACATCCAATCAGAAGACGTCAATATCTTCAATTTAAAATTTATAATATTAGAAAAAATGATAAAATTAAGATTAGCTACTCTTATCACTATTACTGGTGTCCTTGAATGTCACAGAATGTAATATTTCTCAACAAAGAATTGAATTCTACTTTATATAATAATAGATCATTATCCTTGTTAATTTTATCACCTTGAAATGTAAACTATATTTTAGATAATTGATTAGTTCAATTCAAATCAACATTTCAAAAAAACAATTCATGTGAGAATTACTTTGTCTATTTTATAGTTATAAAAATATAATTTCTATCAGTTTTTTTTTCTTTTTTACAAAGGATTAGTAGTAATCCCTAAAAAAAAACATAGACTTTTTATCCAGGTTCAAATACCTTAAAATGTTGCCTAATAGCCTTCCGAGAAGACCCCACAAACCGAAACATCTTCGGCATAAATCAGGCCCCTCGCCCAGAACATAGCTGAATAATCGTTGTCGGTGATGTTAGTCGAAAAAGAGGCGAGGATCGCGTGGCAGACTGTATCGTGCTGACCGGTAGTTGGGCGTGACGGCCCTCCATGTCTTCATCTTGGGAGCCCGGCACGACAGACCGAGAACTAACCTCTCAAGATCGACGAGGGAAAGCAATACGCTTCCCGATGCAGGATGTATTTCATTCCGTAGCAGGTAGTCTCGCCACGTAATGGAATCCTTAAATAATTTCAATTGGAGATAAGGTAACCAGAACTTTGATGATCCCAAAACTGTTCGTTTTGGGATCTACATTACCAATATGTTCATGAATTTATAAACGGCTTTCATAAATGAATAGTTATATGGATTAAATATTTCTGATGGATATAATAGTTCATGAAGTATTGAAAAAGAGGGAAGCACTACCAATTAAATAATCGCAAAAGGGCTACATTGATTTCTGTAGGAACTAGGAATCTTAAAAACTCCATAACTTGCCTATCGTTAACAATCGACCTATGAAAGACCTCTAAAGTTTGGAGTACATTTTATTTATTTATTCAGAGATATTACAATCTGTCACAATAATGAAGTACATTAATTAAATTTTTAAATTGAAAACTTTTTTAAGTGCGTTTTGATTTTTAAATTGTTTTAATTTCGAACTAAGCCATTGATATAGCTTTTTTTTTATATACCTTTTATTCTGCCCAATGTTCACATGTGGATACTTCTATTGTACAAAAATTTCTTTACCACCAATTGTGTAAGGTTCCACAGTATTTTTACGGCTTGATACCAATAATCGCAAGATCAGGTAATTCGGTAATCTAACACAGCATACTGATCCTAAGGTATCCTCAATGTCCCAATTATAAGCGTACAAAATGTCCCATCATATATGTATAGACTGATTTGTCGGCAAATCGCTCGCGAAATCTAATTCATTCGTTCGAAATATGGGCACTACTCGACTCCTACCTTCAAACGCAGGGGTGTCCATTGCCCTCAAGGTCGATGGAGCAAAAATCTACTCACCCCTCTCCCTTAAGATATTTTATTGATCGCCTTTTCTTAAGAAAAAAGCAAGCGAATGTATAATTAGAAAAATCACAGATCATATACAATTACACTTGCTGCGGTCTGTTTAATGTTTACCTCTTAACCCTAATTTTGGAACTTTGCATTTTGTAGATTCATAATCCGGCCGAAATGTGCCCTCTTCCAAAATTCAAAAGGACGTGACCTCGTAATTATTTGATCAAGTTATAAACAGTTTATCAGGTTACCGGACAACGCGGTATTATACACACGCGTTAGCCCGCTCGGCCATCCTGCCCATTTAATAAATACCACAATATCAATAATAATAATCCTCATTCTATCGTAAATATATTTAAGTAATAATTAATCGTGGTATTTATATCGCTTAATACAAATTGATACTTATACTTTCATCTTTTTTTTTTTTACCACCCATTCACCGCCTTATATGTTACGGAAATTTCATCCTCTTCATCCGACTGGTATATAATCCGACTGGTAGATTCTCATTTTGTTAAATTTAAGTGTTTTTATTATTTACAAAAAACTTTTTTCAAAATTTACATCAGATAATGTAATTTTTTTGGATCGAGCTCTCGAACTATGAGAATAGTGAGAAAGAGACAGACCTTTTGTTTTATTTAAAGTAATAGTGAACTTATCACAGCTAACAACCATCGTAACATTACAATAGGACTTATGTTACTAATCACAGTCAATGATCGACTAGAGATAAACTAATGAGGTAGTTGACAGAGCCTTTAATTATTTGCCTAACCTCATGATCAAATCATAAACCCCTACGAACAAGCTGTGGGAATGCACAACAATGACTTTGAGAAAGAGCTGATGAATTGAATAGAAAGAGTACACTAAAAGCTGAGGGAGTAGGGAGATAAGTATGAATTATAGAGGACGGTTTGCCAACGTTTGGGTAACATGCTCTTGAGAATCAGCTATTGCCGCAAGAGGAGGAGGGAGTTCCTTTGGCCAGCGGACTTCCGATGGTTGGCCAAGCCACCCTGACCTCGTTGTTCCGCCACCCGCTGAGTCACTCTGTCTTGACGTATTTTCACTTCGTCTCCTGGTGTAGGTCAGTTTTTGGTATTTGTCAATTTCTTTCTTAATTATCCCTATTTTTTTAAAAATGTATACATAAATCGAAACATACAATAAAATCAAAACAATAAATGAAGCTGTTCAGTTGCGTATAGATAACTGGGATAGTAGAATATAGAGAAAGATGAAGAAGGCTATGACAATAAAACGTCTAGAAGCTCTGAAAACCCAAAAGGAAAAAAATTGTCAACCTTTCTATTTAAGAAAATTCTCGGAATTTTTCTTCTCGGGGTCCTTTTCTTCTGGAGATCGGTAAGCTTTGTCTTACAAATCTTCTATGATGTAGTACAAAAAATCCATGAACAGTCATTCCTTTCCACTCAATCGTAAAATAATTTAAACACAAATTCAATAAAAAATTATGGCCTACATAAATATCGGTCCGTTTGGCGCGATCCCTTCCCCCCTTCGCCCCATATCCCATTTCGAAATAACGAGGTTAAATAGTCCAAACGGTCCAATCTTTTTGTTGTTTTTTTTAAATTAGGTAATTAGGTAATTTAGGCTACCTTTTTTTCTCGATTTTGTGATAACGTTATTTACGATTCAAGTGGAAACCAATTCGTATTCAACAATTGGGTATTCGTTGAAGTTTTAGTGCTTATTAAATCAATTAATTTAATGAGAAAAATCCATTTCGGAGAACGTTCGTAAATAAAAATGTTGTAGTTGATGACAAAACGAAACCACTCTCGACGTTTTAGGCGGGTGTTAATAATTTGATAAAAAGGGGTCTGTACCACGAACTATTATCTTGTCTATGGAAGAAATTCAAATAATTCTTTGTTATAAATATTTCGGAATATTTAGGCATTGACAAGAGAAAGTTTTTATTTTATTGCTGTATCAACAAAGATCGATTCCTCACAAGGTGAATCAATTTTCAAATTACCTCTAACCTTTCCAATCTGATGAATGAAATTCACACTTAATAACGAGTATTAGTGTTAGTAGGTATTAACGAGTATTAATTCTTTTTCCTAAGTTGTTATTTTGGGAGGGAAAATTTTCTCCTTTCCTCCATCCGTGTATCCGCCATTGCCACAAATAGGCTGATTGATGAAGTTAACCGTACCAGGCATGGGTTAAAGTATTATCTGTTGGGCGGAATAAATTTTATTTTGAATCTCAACCTTCCCACTCTGGTTAGAATAAGTTTCGTTGTATTTATATAAAAAAATTCAAATGTTTGAATATGCAATATAATAGACAGATGAGCACAATGTATAAATTAGTTATTCACAGTTGAACAACCTCGAAATTTTATTAATGTATTACAACTGAAGATGGCTGAACTTATCTTCGATCTCAACTCAGAACCTGCAAACGCAAGAGATATTGAGTATAATAATAATAATAATAATAATAATTTGCGGACCTGACATTGACCTGCAGACTCAAACCTCAGTTATTCATAAAACGTTTGGCTGTAAGAAGGCTCACATACCTGAAACAAAAAAAAAAAAAATTATATGTTTAAAGTACTTTTGATTTGATCTATCATCATTTGAAAACTGTTACATATGTGTGTGTGTCCATTAACAGTATAGTTCAAAAACTAACACTGACAAATTTCTGTTCAATTGATTAATTATTAATTAAGATAGATGGTAATGCCTGTGACATTTATAAACTTTTTTAGTTAGCCACTTTTTATCATTGATTTTATGCATTTTTACTATCATCTTTAAAACAGCTGAAAAAATTTTGACTAAACTCGATATATCGAAGTAAAATTAAATGTTCTTTGATATTAGTAAAGTCTTTATTTAGCTGTACTTAAAATAAATAAATAATCATACGATAAGATAGTAAGTGGAAGTTGTATAATAAACCCTAACAGATTTTTAAATATTAGAATCATTGGACATATAATGAATTAAACTGAAAATTAATGAATGGACAATAGAGTGTAGTAACGGTACTGGTTGAATTGAATGACTCTCAACTAGCAAAATTACGTCGGTAGTACCTTTTATTACCCCTTTATATATATTGACATCTCAGCCTTAACCATTGTTTGTAAATAGAATTAAGAAGTAGTTAAGCCAGACAATACCGCCGTTGAACGAAAACTTTGGTACCCATGGAGTGCTTTAAGGTACATCGGAAGGATATCTACAAAGATCTTCTTGTTCGAAGACACAGTCAATAGGAAATAAAATGACTCAAAAGCAGTAAATAAGTATTGATTATATTGTCGTTAAAAGTGTGGGAAGTGAAAATAGTAAAATTGCAACTCCTCCGCTTGCCTGGAAGGAAAATTAATCTGTGTGTACACAACAGTTCAGCCAAAGTGCTCAATCAGACAAGGCATTGTTTAATTTGCATTTATGTTCCTCAGGTGGGGAAACGTCAATAATGAATGCCTACAACATTTCCTTGTTGGTAAACGTTTTCTTCGAGAGATCTTACACCTTTCCAACCGTGTAAGTACCCAACTGCATTACATATAGTATGTTCACTCAGATTTTTGGAGGATTTATCAAAGGAATCTGTTCTGCAATTATTTATTACAAGAATATGAAGAAGGTGCCAGTAAATTGTAAACCTATAACACAAATCAGGCTGACTAACGATGTATACAATGTTAAGTCATTGTCTAACAACAATCATTCCAATAATCTATATTAATAAAAACGTAAATGTTCGTTTGTTCAAAGCCGCTAATCTCCGAAACTTCTTCACCGATTGCTTTGAAATATTGACATAATGTTTCTATCGGATTCAGGAGTGTTTTTATATACATTTAATTACCCTCCGGTCTTTCGTTTCGAAAAGGTGGCCGAAAAACCTGTGTCGCTATAGTGTAGTGCCTAAAGGGCTGTAACGATTTTAATTAAACTTGATCAAAGTCTTCTTCTTGAAGCCCTTTTAATTTATGTATATAACATCCTTCCCCGAAAAGATTATTAAAAAAAAGTTACAATGGGTTCAAAAGTATAATTGTGAATAACTCAAAAAATACACAATTTTTATTAGATTATACCTATCATTATTTGAAAGCTTCCTTGATTCTAGGCAAATTACACAAAAAAATATATTAAAAATTTGGTTCAAAGATGTAATGCTTCAAACACTTAGTACTTTTTCTTGGGAGATTTAGAGACCGATTGCTTCTTATGTAGACAATTATATGTTGGAAATTCTAGAGTTGGAAAATCAGACAGTCTCTATATCTATACAAATAATGTAGCAACAAAAAATATCGCATATCCACAAGTATTGTTGCATAAAATAAATTAGAAACATCTGCTTTCTTTTTTATCCCTTTTTCTATTTAACCAGAATGAGCCACAACAAGGAGTGGTCGGGTAGAGCTATTGAATATATGAAAACAGATGTAAAATGAAGAAAAATCTAACTAAGACGATTATATCTCCAATCTGTGCGATTTTCCTAATTCTGTAACTAATCAACTACACGGGGGGGGGGAAGGGCTTTCGGGCTGAAGACCCCCAAAATTAAATCATGGATCCGCTGGTGATCAACTATCATGATTTTTCAAAATTAGTACATGCAATTAGTGGGCGGGGTGGCCGAATGGGCTAAAGCGTGTGCACAGCACCGCCGTTGCCCGGCAACCTGACATATGAATCTAATGATATAAAAATAGTCACGAGTTCGCGTCCCGGTGCCGAGGGAGTCTTTTAAATCCCCGCCCACACTCCCTGGCCCGGGGAAACCCCGTATAGTCTTAACGGCGAGGAAGGGGAGGACCCAAAAAAAAACATGCAATACATGCAATTAATTTAAAAACAGTATAATCCGAAATATGCAATCAGTTACTAAAAATGAAATTGAAGTATCATTTCATTTATAGACGGATTCTTGTATCTACGGAACGATTCACATTTATAATTTACAGAGATGAATTAGAAGTAGAATAAAATATGGAATGCTAGTAGTTTGCAACAATGGAAAGATAATTTATAGGTATTATAATTTTTTAACTAATTTAGATTACATAGATTTAAATATACAGTAAATTCTCTATTTTACTCTTCCATTTGGATTACAATACACCATATCCTCAAAAAAAGTTTAACACTGCCCAACTCAATTCTCAGATATATACAAGAAGTAAAGAAAATAAATATGTGTCGTCCTATAAACTGTTGTAAACATGTATTTGACATGTGCATAGTTAACGTTTGGATTACTGCTAGAAGCGGAACCAGGATTTAATTTTGAGAACTTTCTGTTACATTACAGAAATAATAATGTTTTTAGGGATAAATTATTTAATTTTTTCTTGACACTTCCTATCATAGTATAATACTTATTATCTGTATATCAGTTATAATTTAAAAAGTGAAGATATTGTGATTTTTTAAATATTAGCTTAGAATACTACAGAAACAAATATGAAACATTGATAAAGTTATATATATATTATTGTATTTTGGAAGCATCAGCCCGAAAGTCAGTGATTCCTGGTGGATAAACATATGTACACATATTAACTAATAGATATATATTAATTGCTTCGAAAAATATTTTTATTCTTTATTTCACATTCTGAGAAAGTGACTGACATGGGAATAACAACTCTACATTTTTTCCCATTAGTCCCATAGTCGCTAACTTGTGTTGGTAAATATCCATTTTTATTTTTACTCTGATTCTATATCAGTCTCATCTTTTATTTATTGCTATTATTTATTCTGTCAAGATTTTTCTACGAAATGAGACCAGTTTTCTATCCAGATTGGAGACGCCTACCTGTCAAAGACCAAAAAAAGTCCGGAATCAGGCAGGACCCGTCTCTTTCTCTCTGGGGAATCTTCCTTTTTTTTTTTTTTCTGAATTTTATTCCGGTCTCATCTGCCGGAGACAAGAGCTGCTCCCATTCCGACCGGAGGGCGAGTGACCTTTCGGTCTGTTATAATTTCTTTATCTGGTCCTCATAAAGAGATGCTTTCTCCAGAGAGGTCCAGTAAATCAGGATTAGGGGACGGACGGGCCACCGTAAAGCTGGGGGTTTATTCACCACGGGTTACACCCACGGGGCAGTTGTTAACAATGCTCTGTATCCGAGTAACTAGAGGAATTTAACGCCCATTCATATTACTTTGTAAACGTTATATGGGCGACCAGGCCTCCAGCTACCGCTCTAACACAGAGAAGTAGGGCTACAAATTCCTGTATTAAAAACATGTCTGTCAGAAATAATGTAACATTAAAGCGAGCGAGCATTTGTTGGCCTTTAAATATAACACAGGGAAATAAGAACAAGAATGATTTCATACAATAGAAATATTCTGTAAGTCAAACGTAAACTTCGTAAGTATACAACATTTTCAACATTTAACGAAGAGAACAAATAAGTATCTGATAACATGGTATTGTTAATTCTGAATAATGTTTAATCTTTGTATTTACGATAAATAATTCCAAAGCCATAATAAAGCCAAAATTGGACTTTATAAAAAAGTTTTTAATTCTTTAAACAGAATCAAAATTATAACATAGCGCAATAGATATACAATTTTGAAATAGATAATAATGAAGTTAAAATAGTACATAAAATATATATATATATATATATATATATATATATATATATATATATTATAAATCTTTCTTCTTCATTACTGAAGGCAGGGAAGCTTTGTATTGATGCAGAAACTCATGTACCAGGAATCGAAAATGTTTCCTCGCCTTTTATGTTTCAAATACACGGAATGGTATGTTATATATATATAACATTTCATCTCAAATTGATAAATAGAATTTGATAAAACCAATTAGATAAAATGGATACTTCATGAAAGTGTCCTTTAATAAGACATGCAGATTTGACTAGAGTCGGAGAGATACAGAACCGAATTTGTTTCTTAGAGTAGAATAACTACACTTAGTTGTTTCTCTAACTCCACTTTAATTTTCCGACAAAAGGGAACACTTTTAAGAAACTCAATGAGTATGGATTTCTTTTGAATCCAATTTGGTATTTCTTCTCCTCTTAAGCATTGGCAGAAAAATGTGTTAAAGTATCGATTGAGGATCGAGTACGAATAGGAGGTAACGAGAATGTTTCAAGCACTAACGTTATTGTTTTACAGAAACGTATCAATAATCACATTGAATGAAAGGAGTCCTTTTCCATTGAGTTTCATAAAAGTATTCCTTTTTGGCGAAACGTTCAAGAGAAGCTTCAGGAACAACTAAGCCTAGTTTTCCTACTCTAAGGAGCCAATTCGGTTCTGTATCTCTGCATCTGTAGTGAAATCTGTATGATTGAAGGGTACTTTCAGGGAGTATCGATTTTATCTAATTTGTTTCATCAAATTCCATTAACTAATTTGAGAAGAAATTAGTTGGGAAGAAGAAACGATCATATAATTGATGTTTTAGTCCCAAAAAAATTATTGAACTTGAAATATAATTAAATTTATACCTAAGAGACATAGTGAAAAAGCGATACTGATCCAATTGGCAGAAATTTTTCAAAACAATATTTTAAAACTAGAATAGGAAAAGGAAGCAATAAAAAGCATTATCTTCTAATGCAATCGTAATCATATCTTCCATTATTATGGTATCATATTTCTCTACATAGTATTAGACCACATTAATTATTAATTAGTTTGATTTTTTGCTCACTCTATTATTGGACTTGATTATTATTTATATTATTACATTTTATTATTATAATTTATTCTTATATTCTTGTGTCTATTACTACTGTTATAAAAGTCACTTCAACTATTGATATCAGACATATAATCCTAAGATTGTCACATTCTGTAAGTCAAATCCAGTTATTAATTAATATTTTTTATAATTTATAAAATCTTACAGATCTCATATACTGTCATTTAATATATATTATGTTACATTTTATAGTATTATTATACTATATTGCATTACTGCACTACGCTAAATATGGAAACTGTTAGAAAATATAATGTAACCATGTAGAAATTATTTACTTATAATTAATTTTACTGACCGGTAGATGTTGCCATCTGGTTGGACCAAATTGTAATTATTGGGTAAAAATTGAAAAATAATTATTAGCAAAACGAATTATAACCATCAATCTTTTTAAAATCTAAATTTCACTCCAATATCTTATTTAAGTTTTTTATTTTAGCACGAAGAAGACTTCTGAGATGATATAATTAGTGCTAGTGTCATGATTTTTTCAGGGAAACTGCAAACGATTCTATTAAACTTTAATGAGTTATAATAAATTGACACGTAAAGGAGAAATTATTTATCAACTTTTTAATATTCAAGGATAAAGACCCAACAGGCTATCTAGTAAACTGCAATGATAACATTCTTTTTCTATTAATCTCAATTAGGAAAAAATATATATTTTTAAATTTTACTAAAATTCGAGTTGTTTAATAATTGATTAGTTGTTAAATATCTGTTTATAAAAATTCTCGAAATCGTAAGGTTATTGAACTTTTATTTATTCCATTCATGAAAGGCTATCGTAGACGTTCGCATATAAAAGGTTTCATTCAATCTTGAAAAGTTATTTATTATTTGAAATGCTGCCAATTTTTGTAGTGTTCTGATTTAATTAATTAAATGGATCGATTCTTCATTCAGCATAGATCCATCCTGCCTGATATCCCAAATGTCACGGGGCTGACACGGATCCCCTTTCTGAGGCATTTCCGGTGATTCTCTGCTCAGCCTCCAGTTCAGATTTACATCCCGAAGACCGGATGAGTCAGTCCGTGGCTACTAATCAATTCGGGAGCCCGATACCTGTTATTTATCACAGCTCTGAGGATGACAAGATCTTCCACTTCGGTGGTGGTTCGGAAACAGTTCAAGCTCTGTTCTATAATAGAAGATCAAGCCATTAGCTTCGGGAATCGAGGTCCGCTTTGAAAGAGTTATTAACATATTTAAAAGTACTCGAGATAAATACGCTTCCTAAGCTACATCTCCAGACCCCGATAATGAAGTACTCTGGAACAGTTTATGCAAATCAGTTCTTAAAAGCATGAGTACTCCGGTCAGATTCAGAGGTTTCTGAACCTCTCCTTCTCTGACGCTCCGCTGCCTGAAGATTTCGATTCCGATCACCTCCTATCCTACATCCATATTCCGACCTCCACGTCTTATCAATATTTATAAAGTCATAGTTTACGTCTGAATAGCTTAGAATATGGAATGATTCCTTCGTTTTTATACCATTCTGCCAGTTATATGATTCAATAAGACACCCTTTGAATAATAAAATTATTTGTATAAAAGTTTCGTTATTCGTCTTGCATAATAAGAGATAACTGTACTAAAAATATTAAACGACATTATGAATGCAGTAGAGTATTTTTTTTCGACTACCGCATTGTGAGTTCCAGGCCGAACACTGGACGATTCTTCATTTTATCTAAAATTTTAAACCTTAATGAAGAATTAAGCGTCGTTCCATATTTGAGCGGAGGGGACTAAATTATATAATTGTATTAAAAAATGCATAAGAAAAAATAAGTTCACTATTATTATTGTTAAACCAAGTTAACACATTATCCAAACCGTTGCGAGGACAGAGATTAAGTGTGGCTCGCGCATGTTTTCCTGGGAGATTCTTGATGGAGGAATGTTACTTGATCTATATGTTAACGTCTGAAGTTTTATAAAATTGTTTTTTCATTAAAATGTCTCATATGTATATTTTTAGAATTTTGAATTTAGCGCAGCATTCGTGAATGCGTTTTTTACGAGTATTATCTCAAATGGACACTGATCGACATTTTGACAATCAGTTTTTTAAAACTAACAACCAACGATTTAATCTATAATTCCTACTAATAAATCGAATTGCCAATATAACTGAACTATATAATAGGTATACATATAATAAGGTATATAAAACTGTTCGCTAGAGCAGGGGTCTCCAAACATTTTGGCCCGAGGGCTGCATTGAGACCTCCACTAAATCCCCCGTGCCCTGTCTTGTGATAAATAAATGACCATTCAGCTGTGTAATGAGCCTTCCAAGGGAAATAAAAAACATGCAATAAATGTAGTAAGCTTGTGTATGGATAATTTGCTGAATTTCATATTTTTAAAATAGTTTTTAATGTTTTATCATGTAGCAAAGAAACTTTCGCGGACCGTAGTTTGAAGACTCCTGCGCTAGCGAGAAGTTTCGGCTAAGATAAGTTTCATTATATATTGTGGCCCCGTCTATTTTAATAATTGAGGCAGATAGATTGTTATAGACTACCGTTTATTAGCCTCTGGTGATATAAGCATTTTATTAATACAATTAAATAATTATTTAAAGTAAAATAAATATATATATCGATTTTATTACAAATTATTTGGAAATTTATTTTGTGGAAGGGATAATGCTCAGTAATTTCTCGTAAGTGCTGGAGAAGCTATAGAAAAGAAAGAGAGTTAACAACCCAAATGATAGTTTCTAAAGAACTAATAGCCGTGTTGAGCGAGGCAAGGAACGATTCAACACGAGCCATAGCCAATTAATTTAATTGTGACACTTTAATCTCAAACTAAATTGGCTAAATCCAATCCAGTCCAGGCAGACGCTTACTAACAAGTGAATTTTTGATGATGGATTCTTTTTTTTTTTTTGTTTTATTTATTTCTTAAGACGTTAATTGATTCTTGAAGTGTATTTTTATTGGTTCTAATGTTTTTATTCAGGAATATGTTTATACTTTTTGATTTTTTATTGATCTATTACTATTGGTTAAGTTGTACCTAAGATCGATCGATGTGAAATCATCAACTTTCAATCAATTTCTTTACTCAACATTTTTTGTATTTATATTTTTTTTTTTACCATTTATTCCTTATTTAATGGAGAATTCAGAGAAATTGAGAGTAAGATTATTTTTTTTTTTTTTGTGAGGGAACCTTGAATTAGCTTTAAGGCTTAAAATATACTTGCGAAAAAATTCTCTAAATAATTTCGAAGGTATTAAACAAAAATAAAAACAAACGAATATAATAAATTTACGTAAATTTTAATCTTAAAGTTTTTCCAATTTTTTTTTTCTTGTATGGTTCCATCAATGTATTACTTCCTGAAATAACTAAGAGGGTTAGATAGATACGTTTTCCCAAAACATTTATCAGTCGAAACAGAAAAAAAGTGTGAACCTAAACAAAAATTTGAATATAGTTTTTAAATCATCGTTTAATAGAAATGCAATGGAAATACAAATTATTAAAATTAAATATATCGTGCAGCATTGTATTAAATTTTTCAAATGAATTGACCTCCACCAAATGTGATATATTTTGTTTGATTTATTTTTCAAGGCTTTTTAATATTTAATGTAGGCTAAATATTTAGAAAACTACAATATATTCTATTTTTAAATCATAATAATGTTCCAGTTATCAGATTCTTTCAGGTATTTTTCCTTCAAGGAACATTTATCAAAAAAGAACAATAAGGAACAAAAACGCAAAAAAAAAAAAATTAAATCCGTTACTACCCTGGAGGAATTTATCTTCATCAATGTTAAGGACAGAGTCAATCAACCAAAAGGTTAGTTTCTCGAACTGATATTCCCGGTGTCAACAGTCCTCACTTTTAAACTAAAGTTCCATTCCGGTCTATCGATATGTCGAAATTCCCCAAGGCCCTGCCACGAGACCGGGTCAATATCACGCCTCCGGGTTGACAACCGTGTAACTGTGAAGGAAAGGAAATTAAATCGGTCTAAGACAATCGCCTCCGCGGCACCGCTACTTCTTCATCAATCCTGACGCAAAAGGCTTCGAGAAGTCTTCGATGATGCGTGGTAGGACCAATTATCACACCGGAGGAATCCGAGACAATCCTGAAGGAGTAATTGATTGTATTTGTTCCGACAAATCGGGCGACAGGAGGTGTGACCCTCGCCTAGTTCGGTATCAGATCTCTCCCTCAGCATCAGGCGTCATGGGTCGTGCTTCTTTCCCAAGCGGTGGCCTTCCACGGCAGGACACTGCGGATTCTGTCATAATTGGCCAACACCGGTTCATGGTAGTTTTTTCGATACACACTCTCTCGCTCTCTCCTCTTTGCCCTCTTGTAGGGTCGTGGGTTATCACTAATTTTTATTTTTTTGAAAAAAAAAAATGAACGCTGCAACCGTCATAAACAAAAGTAATAAATAAAAATATCACATAAAATCACCCATCAACCAACTTGTCTTGAAATGTTTTTATTAATAACTTCAGTGATGCAATCTTCAACACTAAACAAGTTTCTAAGTATCTAGTGAATGTGATATAATTATTAATAAAACAGTTGAAGGGACTTAGGGAGTTCCTGTCATCCGGATAGTAGCATATCCAGAATTTAATTTTATTAAATTATAATTTTTGAATTGAAAACATATTTAGGCGCGTCTAGCACATTTTTTTTTTTGTGAGTACAGAATGAGACTGAGCCGTGAAGCTCAGCTATGTAACGCTCATTCGGTTAAAGTCGGCTTGAGTTGACTAATTTTTGCATTTGGATTAAAATATTTAGTATTTTAAGTCTGGGAAGTCTGGAAGAGAAAAAGATGGCACCAAAAAAAAAAACAAATTAATAACGACTGGTTTGAACATTTTGACTAAAATATCCCAAAATTTAAATAAAATAAAATAAAAAAACTGTACCACTTCAACCCATGAAGGGTCTTGGGTTCAGTACTATTCAGAGAAAGTACTGTTTCAAGGCCAACGGTTGTGCAGAGAGGGGATCTGGCCAGAATCACGCTTAACCGCCAGATTTTCCCTCTTAAACAATTATTTAATTAAGGGTAACCATTTTGTAGAGGCTAGGTGTGCCCCAGGAGGGTTTCCGTACCCCAGGGTCCCCCTCCGGCCAATGAAACAGAATAAATATTTTTTCTGCCATGAGCCAGGATTCTAACCTGGGACCTTGAGCATTGGAAACTTAGTGCCCTATGACTCCAAATCCAAATTTAAATACCATGGAGAATTCAGAAACTAATTTGTAAAATTCAATATGGATTTTTTTTTTAAGATGTTATCATTTATTGAATATTAACACAATATGCCACACTCAAGGGAAGTAAGCATTAGAACTAAAAGTATCCACTCATACAGCATTTACATACAAAAAAAATAAATGAAAATAATTTAGAGCAAATTAAAAAATAAGTAAAATAATAATTAAATAATTAAATAAGTTAAAATAATTAAAAAGGGAACAAATAAAATATTAAATAATAGTTACAAAGAAAGTATACTGATTAATGTAAAAAAACAATATATGACTTCATAAATTGAAGGTTATATATAAATAGATAATGGTTACAAAATCTGTAGGTATTTGTCTAATTAATATCTCTTAATATTGAACAATTCAAATATTTATCGATTTTTTGGCATAATGAGAAGATTAACACCTATTTCGTGAGACAACCACAAACTATATTTTTACCCTTAAATTGTATATCTTTTAAATTAAAATAGGACCATTAATCTAACAAAATGAGAGACAAAAAATTTGATTTTCCACCAGTAATTATTAAAAATAATTTTATTAAGGTTGAAAGATCAAAATACATCTAAAGGAAGAAATTAATATTCGATATATTCCAAAATCAATTATAATTATTAAATTATAAGTTGAGCGTGAAGTTCCGACGGGCCGTTTAACGCGGCAGGACATGTTCCATCAAGAGAAGGTGGTTTCTCGGTATAAAGGGTCAGAACTGCAGGGCCGAGGTACAGGTCATGAGGAGAGATCCTCTTCCCAAGAACAGGTTTACGAAGGAGGAGCTGAAAGAGAGAGGTTCACATACGCCCTCAACAGCGGGACGAAGATATAACATTAGCTTGGCCATCCGAGCGTGCAAGAACCATGTCAAATCCCGACCGAGAGCACGACGTTTCGTAGGCTTCATCAGGGATAGGCGTGAGGCCCATATTTATACCGTCTACGTGATCAGAACTAGTTATGGCCGCCCGGTGTTTATATGTCAACAATATAAATCCGGTGATTTAGTACGTTTACACAAGGTGCCCGTATCTCACCGCAATAACTATTGTACCTCTATCTTCCTCACGAAGTTCGTAATCAGGCATCTTATTTGCTCTCGCATTTCTAGTCCTCAGCGCATGTATATTTAGAGGCAGGAATATATTGTGGAGTTGGCATTCTCTGCTCGTGTAAGTGCTTTCTAAGGCCGTTCTGTTTGATTCATGTCAATGTTTGCTTGGTCATTAAACAGCCTATACCTCTCTGGCCAATTAGCATTATTATAACCTGAAGATGCGGGGACCCACCTTCTTCTAATGAAAGGCGAGAAAAAAAAAACTCAATCCGAATGATAATTATAATTTTTATTTATTTATTTTTTTTTATTATTGAAATTTACAACTGTATTAAATGATAAATACAACAACTAAATATGAAACAAGTAACATGATATGTACAACATGAAGAGAAACTACCCATTGGTAGTACTCCAAATTAAAATTTAAGATTAAAAGAAGAAAAACTAACTAATACTTAAGCTAATAAGAAAGGTGACAAATAATAAGAATACGGAGGTTTATTACGTTTTCCAACATTCGATATAATTTTTATTTTAATGTAATATTTTAATTTTTAGAACTAATTAGTCATTATTCGGAATGAAAACGTTAACAAGCCTAATGAAGCGTATAAAGGATAATTTTATAATCCATATAATTTTAAAAGTCAACTATATACCATCTCTAAATTAAGTTAATTGCATTGAGCAACGACTATAGAATAAAAAATATATTTATTTATAGAGTTTTCAATTGCCCAGTAAGGTCATTTGCAATACTTTTTACACTTTGTTTTTTTACATTCTGTAGTAAAGTGTTGTTACTTTCAGGAAATCCATCAGTGTTTCCACATTCCTTTTTGTGTCCTGCAAGATTTCATGAATAGTTTGGCTCATCCTAAGTTTCTTCTTTATAACCACTTAATGTTTACAATCCAAGCATTCGAATCGATCAACGATAATTCATAATTAATTACTTTTGATGTATATATATATATATATCAGTCTGGCCTGAGACGCCCTGGTGTGTACATCGGTGTAATTCGTTCATATAATAGACTCAGTTTACTTTAATTTAATTTTCAGTTTAGTTAAGTTCAGTTTTTTTTTTCTTCTCTTTTTTAAAAAAAACACTATTATTAATCACGCTATTAAGTGTCGGATCTTCACAATAATCGGAGTAAAGAAAACGCAGCGAGATTGATAGAGTTCTGGGAGCAACGAGCTGGCAGGCGTCTACTAATCCTAACAGCATTAGACCAGCATTAGACGTTGTTTACTACCGTCAACAGTCCTGGTATTTATTTATATTTTAATTGCGAAGTAATTCTCATTAATAAATTTAAAAAATGGTGCAGTGTAATATTTGCAACAACTCTATCGCACGCGAAGATAAGAACAATATACACTGCGTTAAGTGTAAAATAATTTTTCATGGTAGGTGCGTCAACCTTAATGATAAAGACACCGAAGCATTAAAAATAATTAAAAAAACATGGGTTTGCTCTAACTGCGAACAGGTGAAAAAACAAAATACCGAGCCGTCCCCCTCAGAAATACTGGCGGCAGTAAATCGTTTAGACGCTACCGTGAACGAAGATATAAAAAACATGAAAACAGCACTAGATAAACACGGAGAGCTCAGTTTTGAACTAAACGAAAGACTGACGAAGATTGAAAAACATCTGGAAGGTCAAGCTAAAAAGTTTGAGGAGATACTATTAGAAAACAAAGCACTCAAATCCCGAGTGGGCGAATTGGAGGTTCGCTTGAATAACGCAGAGCAAGGACTATTGAGTAGATCACTGGAGATCCGCGGTATACCGGAGCGACCGGGCGAAACGCCCGCAACTTTGGTGACCAGTATAGGAGCAAGCTTGGGGATCAGGCTTAGTGTGGAAGACCTGGACAACGTACATCGCCGCAGAAGCCGAAAAGATGACTCGCGACCACCGCCTGTTATCGCACGCTTTGTCAGGCAATCAATTAGAGATGATCTAATTACGAAAAGGAAAGTGAAGAGGGATTTCTCCACGCGGGATATCGGTTGGCAGGAAAATGACTGCCACCGAATTTATCTGGGTGAAGAGATGACTCGCACAAATAGACACCTCTATTGGCTAGCTCGGCAGAAGAGAGCGGCGGGAAAAATCAAATATACGTGGTTTGCTTCCGGAAAGGTGCGGTGTCGAAAAGAGGACGGACATAGAGTCATCCTGATAGAACAGGCCTCGGATCTAGATGTATTTGACTGACTACCGAGAAGCCGTCAACCCTTTAGCCTCATTAAAATAGTCTTACTTCTTCTCTTAGTGCTATCTGTACACCGTCACTCATCAATCTATTTATTTTCAAGTACATTCTCTTTATTTATTTTTAATGTTAATATTACTTTTTCTTCACTTAGTTTCATGTACGATAATCGCTTTTCTGTACTTTCTACTCGTTTTGTCTTCTCGCTACCAAACACTGACTGTTTCTCTCCAAATCCACTGTATGTCTAGTTCCCTAATCACATGTCAAGTTAACTCTCAATCACTTTCTGCCCATTATGACGAATTCCTGCAATACTTTACCCAAAACTTTTATCATATCATAGCAATATCCGAAACCTGGCTCAAACCTTATATTCCATCATCTTCAGTCTCCTTGCCTAATTACATCCTGCTCCGTCATGACCGGGTAAACCGGACTGGCGGTGGAGTAGCCATGTTTGTCCACAATAGCCTAAAGACCCGAATCCTCGATTGCTCCCCATCTTCCGATCATCCTCATGTAGAATACCTCTTAGTAGAAATTCTCAGTAATATTTCTCCTATCCTTTACGCCGTGGTATATCGCCCTCCTCTCGTGCCATTTGACCCGTCCTTCGAATCAACTCTATTCAACTTCGTTCCCCTCTATCCCAGAATAATTATCTCCGGTGACTTCAATACCAATTTCCTCTCAAACTCCAATGACAAATCCTATTTAGAAAATCTGTTTTTCTCACTTCACCTATTCATCGTTCCTTTTTCCTCCACCCACCACACCTCCAGATCTGACACTTGGCTAGACTACTACATCATCGACTCAGCACAAAACCTCCTCTCCGCCTCTCAATTGCCAGTATCCTTTCTTTCATCTCATGATCTGATACAAATAACGTATAATATCCGCACTCCTCCAATCCATCCTCGAACTATCACTTTCCGCCAACTGGATACCCTTACTCGAGAAAAAATATTACCTGATCTAGTAACATTGGATTTGAATGAAATATATCATTGCTCCTCTGTCGACACCATGGTTGATATTCTCACCACCAATCTTCTCAATATACTTAATACCCACGCTCCTCTGAAAACCTCCACTTTCCGTCATCGTCCTGCTCCTTGGATGTGTCAGGAAATTAAGGATCTGCAGAAGAGACGCGACGCTGCACGCAGACGCTTCAGACGGACTAGGCTTGCAGATGATTATCAAATATTCAGAGTGCTTCGTAACACGACACAGACAAGGATCCGACAAGCGAAAGCGAACTACTTTCACGAAGCCCTTTCCTCAGCTCCTGATATCAAATCAAAATGGCTTCTACTTCGTAAGCTTTCCCTCTGTGAACCTTCTAGATCCCCTTCCTCAGTTTTCCCAATATCACCTGATGACCTAAACTCCCACTTTATATCGGTTTCCACCTCTTCTTTACCATCCCCTTCCGGCTTTTCTCCAGAGGTACCTTTTAACGACAATAATTTTTATTTTTCCGACATTTCTCCCACAGACCTTATTACCGTTATAATGAAATCCCGTTCCAATTCCGTAGGCCCAGATGGCATTCCTATCAAACTAATAAAATTATGTCTCCCTGAAATCCTCCCAGCACTCCTTTTCATCTACAATTTCTCCCTGCAGAATTCAATATTCCCGACCTCTTGGAAAAAAGCCATTGTCCTTCCTTTAAACAAAAAGCCTAATCCATCCTCTCCCGAAGATTTCCGCCCAATATCAATCCTTTCCAATCTTTCTAAACCCCTAGAAAAGTTAGTACAATCCCAAGTTTCCAACTACCTTGAACAATCCAACCAACTCGATCCTCTCCAATCTGGCTTCCGTCCTGGCTACTCTACACAATCTGCTCTGATTAAAATTACTAGTGATATCCAGACTGCAATAGATGACAAAAAACTAACCATACTTATACTGCTTGATTTCTCCAAAGCTTTCGATTCCATTATCCATTCCATCCTTTTCAACAAACTAAAATCATTATCCTTCTCCAATAGTTCCATCTCTTGGTTCCAGTCTTTCCTCTCACAACGAACCCAAGCAGTTTCCATACCTAATCAACCTCTATCTGCCTACCTTCCTTTATCCTCAGGAGTTGCACAGGGTTCAAGCATGTCTCCTCTTCTTTTCAATTCTTATATTAATGACCTAAATGATTCAATTATCCATTGTTCCCACCACCTTTATGCCGACGATTCTCAAATCTATTTATCCTTTTCTCCCGCTGAGTTATTGGTGGCATTTGCCAAAATTCAAGAAGATTTAGATCGAATTAGTGCCTGGGCCAACTTAAATGGATTAAGGCTAAATGCTGCCAAAACTCAGGCCATTCTCATTGGTTCCAAGCCCCTTCTTAGATCCCACACCAACTTTCCCTCACTCTATCTAAACAACCACCCCATCACCTTCTATCCCTTTGTTAAAAATTTAGGCTTTCTCATAGATCAAACCCTTTCCTGGAATCACCATATCTCTCATATATCCCGCCGTGCAATTTCTACCCTCAAACTATTCCATCACTTCCGCCATCTTCTACCCCAAAATACCCGTAGACTCATAGTTTCCTCTCTCATCTTTCCCCACTTTGACTACAGCTGTGTGGTGTACGATGGCCTCTCGGTGGAACTGCGTGATAGACTCAAAAGACTTATGAATTGCTTCGTAAGATTTGTAATTGGAACCCCGAGACGCTCCCGTGTCTCCCACCACTACACTGAGTTAGGGTGGCTCTTCCCCTCCTTAAGAAGACAATATTTCCTTGGCACTTTCCTTTATCAAATCATTACCGATCATCGTCCTTCTTATGCCTACAACCTTCTCCAATTTAAGTCCTCAATCCATTCTCTCACTACAAGATCCCGACCCTCTGACCTATACATCCCTTCTCATAGATCTGCCTCATTCCAAAATTCCTTTATAGCCCGCTCTGTCAACTTTTGGAATTCCCTCCCGATCAAAATTCGACATGCCCCTTCCCTGTATACATTCAAAAACCTCCTATTCCAATTCCTGTTCCAAAAACAGTCTGATACCAGCTAACTATTGATATTATATATGTATTGAGTAGCAATCATATAATCATAACACTTGGTAATAGATAGTACATGCATTTCCTACTATCGACGTAGGAACTTCAATACATACATTTTTTTTATATATTTTTTTTTTATTCAATTATAAGTAACTGTTTATTTTTATATATATATTCAAGTAAAGTTTTTTTTTTTTTTTTATGAAATGAACTCATTGTATCTCTTTTTCGTTCTTCATTTCTCAAAGTGTATGTTTATGTTGTTCAACCCTTAAATATAATTTTGTTCATAGTTCAAGTGATTCGTTCATAGTTTTAATTGTTTTGTTCATAATTTTAAATGCTCTGTGCATAGTTTTATCTGTTTGTATATAGCTTGTGCACATAAGATTTTCTTTACTTTTTATTCTATTTTATCAATTTTATTTATTGTTTCAACGTTCAGGCCAGTAATATTCTATTATTTTGTACATTATTGTTATTCTGAAGGGACTTAGTCCCAGAATAAAGTTTTTTTTCTATCTATCTATCTATCTATATATATATATATATATATATATTTCTGCGAGTCATAAAATTTCCATATATTTTGAATTGACGATGCCCTTCTGATACCTAATATAATGTGTAATTCGTATAATTTTAATATGGTAATAGGACATGAGAATAAAAAATATAACGAAAACAGATTAAAAGTGACGTTGATGACCAATGAAGTTTTACTCCACAAAGCAAAAACGAACAACCACATGAAAATTTACACAATATATAAAAAAATCATTCTCAAGAGCATTATTATCAGGCTTTTGTTAATTTAAAGTTTCTCAATTCTGTTTCAATGTCTCTTGCCTCATTTCGACTGTCAAGTTAATCCGTGAAACAATGTAGGACGTATGGTTCCCGTGATGACGTTAGTATTCAATAACAGCATGCGTATGAAATTTTCACAAAACAGAAATCATTTTGTTTCGTAAATATTTCGTAAGATTATATTATTAATGAAGTTTTATTTAAATATTATTCTCACAGCAACAACTTCACTGAATATGATGGTAAATTCGGCTGTAGATTTATATTATATTAAATTATTATATACATATATAATATCTGAGCTCTAACAATAAGATTTATTTTCGGTACTTCAACGAGATCTCATATAAAAATACGTTTATTCCAGCACCATACTATTATACATTAGTAATATTAGCTCTCAGCATCCTTTCATTATTTAAAGTCTCCTGCAATTCAAACCCTGCTCCAATTACACATCATAACGCGACGCTGTGTTAGGTAGGGGAAAAGAAAAAAATAGTGACGAAAACCAAATGATAACGAGGTTAGTTGAACATAATGGAATAAAATATTTCAGATACTAAAAATCGGACCTGTATACTGTAAGCGAGAGAAATGTTCAGCATTTCATATTCTTTATAATGAGCTATTATTTATAATTTCATATTATTAATCTCCCCTTGTTGATGTTTTCACTTATACCGTGTGGTCTAAAGCACACACCTTAGTTTTTTAATATGATGGAAACGTGTAAACGATGGAATTACTGGGAAATAAAATAATATATAAGTCGCATCTACACAATTTGTTTATAGAAATAAATAAATCACTAATAGAATCTTTACAGGGATTATTCGTTAGACCACTATGAGTGTATAATCCCTAAATTAGGGCCAAACAGGAACTAACCACCATAAATTTGAAAAGTATATAAATCTGGACAGGCCCTGTGGAGTACAATAGGAGGGTATAATCCTCTTGGGTGACACAAATGTTATCTGGTTCCAGTATCGTCCGCAGCAGGTACCAAGCGAGCCACGGTCTAATACCAACGACTCCTAAACCTCAATCGTGGACGTATCTTCGAACAGATAGATAACATTTGTTTACTTTATTTAATTGTTTACACAAAACTTCTCTTTAATTATGACACAATTAAGAAAATGACAAATAAAAACTATTAGTCCCTGGTACAGACCCCTTTTAATAAAATTATTAACAACCGCTAGAAACTTTATGAATAGTTTCATCTTATCTTAACTTACAAATATTTTAATTAACAAAAATTCTCAGAAAACGGAGGTTTTCTCATTAAATTAATTAATTTACCGAGATGCTAAAAACTCATAAATACCCATTTTCTTTTAACTTGAGTCGTAAGAAAATTTGATCACAAAATAGAAAAATATCGGCCTACATAACCTTGCTATGTTGGGAGTGGAGGTCACGCCAAACGGCTAAATATTTTTGTAGGCCAGCTTTTTTTCTCAATTTTGTGCTCAAATAATCTTACAAATCAAGTGGAAAGCAAATGGGTATTTACGAGTTTTTAGTATTTAATTAAATAGATGTTTGCCGATCTCCAAATTGAAAACGCCCCAATTCCGAGAATTTTCGTAAATAAAAGAGTTGTAGGTTAATATTTACGGAATTTTAGGCAGATGTTAATAATTCGATAAAAAGAGAATTATACCACGGACTAACTATATATGAGTAGGGACGAGAGGTGTAATAAGGAACTGTGCACAATGAGATCACTCGACTTGTAGTCAACGTTTGTATTTTTCTATTTATTTTTAATAGACTTTTACAAACAAAACTTACATTATTCAGAACCAGTGATCGGCTTACTTTTTTTTTTATATATCGGACTATTCTCAAATTCTAAAAAGCAGAGAGTTCGAAAATCATTGGTTATCAATAGTGCCTTCTAGAAATCTATTTACTTTGGTTTGGTATTATGCTGTGGGAATAAATGTATATAAGTTACGGATCATATTTTTATTAATTATTAAATGACATTACACCAATTTTTATTCAATTAAAATAATTTTATATTCAAATATAATATTCTCGAGAAAAATCTTAAGGAATCTCAAATTATGAGTGTACAATGATAAAGCTAGTTTTGATATGCGATTGTGAGACCTAGATACTAACCAGCACTTGAGAAAACAGTGATAAATGATTTCAAAGAAAAATCGTCCACACAATAACCGGAGCGATTAGAGATCTTAGTTATAATAACAGAAAGAGAAGAAGGACAAATAATGAACCTCAAACGAAACAGGTCAATCTTTGATATGAAGGCAAGACGTTAAGATGGGCGGCGGGGTGTGTAACTAGGAGCAATCCATCAGGAAGCCTCTAACTTTAATGCATGCCTCAACAGTAGGCAAGAGACCGCGTGCAAAGTCAAAAACCAGATGGATAGATCGAATCAACAAAAATGCTGGATCGATTTCCACAAAAAAACATGTATAATGCTTTTTTCAGGGAAATAATCACCTTTCTACCTCGTCGCTTTATTCATTTGTCATTAACAACATTTCGAGCTTCATTAGGTCATTATCAAGTTATCTTAAAGTTGTCACATCTTTTTTCCTCATTCAATTATTTTTCACCAACAGTCCAAACGATGAATAACAATTCATGGTATGAAACATTGTATTTTGCATTTAATAAAATGCTCTTCAAAAAGATACTTGGAACGTTAGGTATGGGCCTGAAAAGCACATATTATATAATGAGTAGAGAATAGGTTATGACCAACTACTTTCACATTTAATATCTTTAAGCGAACCAGTTAACTATTGGCTCAGTTTTTTTCTTTAGCTCTAGAAACTTGTTGTAACAACTAGTTACAATATATACTTAAGGGGAGCGCCTCGACTCCTCCATTAGGCCTAGACAAGACACTTTCCCGAGGATATTAGAGGCACCTGCGCGGTGATGAACCCAATCTTTAACACTATTAGAATTATCATAATCGACCAGGCGGTGGCAGATTGATGATGGGACACCTGATGATGTGCTCCGATGACTGATGAGGTCCAGCCTCGGGACAATTAGCCCAGTCCTAATAGGAACTAATAATTTATCTCCCCTTTTCGTGGCAGTCAATCATCACCCGATGACAATATTATTTCAGGACTGACTTCCTTCTCAGGGGTCCTTCGAGGAAGGATGATTCAGTCAGGACGATCAGGGTCAGGAAAATGGAAATGAGGTTTATTGCTGGATTTTCAATCTCACTGAAAAGATTTACAAAATCAATACACTATCTAAAAAAAAAAGCGTGAGAAGCTCTAATTTTTAAATAAATAAAACAGGGGAAAAGTTGCTTGATTGTTTTATTAATCCTTGAATGAATAGAAGTCAAAATCAATCGGTGAGCTTGGTATCATAAGTTGACATGTCCGATTTTACCAAAACTGAGATTTCAAAGCTTCACTTCTATAACAATCTTTTTACATGAAATAATAAATTAAAAGATTGCTTTTACAAGCAAATTGAACGTCTCCAAATGCAACAAATGGGAACAAACTTATTTCTTTCTCACAATTTTATCGTTTAGACATTTTATATTTCTTATTTTTATCCAAATAGCGAGGGTGTAAAAAAAAATTTGATAAGTCCAAAAGCCTCTTCTCTAACACTAAATATTTCACGTGGAAAATTTCAACCCTTAATATTACCCAAACTTTATATTCACGGGCTCTGGATAAAAAAGTTTAAACTTCCTAAAAGCACTTCTAACATCATAGAAATTTACTTAAAAACTTTAAATTTTCAAACTGGAATTGGATTGGCTGTAGAGATGCGCAAAGCTTCCTAAATCGAGCGAATTATGGTAAAAAGAAAAATTATTCCAAGCCACTTCTCTCACTAGCTCAATTCCCATACTTCATTTCGACCCTCTGTCTTTTTTTAAAGAGGAATGTAGAGATTAGAAAACGGAGAAAACCGATTTCAAAATTTGAAATTTAGTTTAACTTACATGATATCATTCTGCCAAGAAAACATACTTAATTTCAACTTATTTGACAGCCAATTTGCTGGTAGTGTCGATATGTAGCGGAAAATATATATCAGACACACACGCAACCTTCATCGTGTTCTAGAGATTCTGAAATGGACATAAAAAGTAATTAACTGTACATTTTTCCGATGACTTTCGATGCAGTGCAATAATCCATTATTTTCGGAGAAAAAAATCTGGCCTTCAAATATATAGTCATGATCATAGAAATTGTAGCACCCAGTAAAAATTGTCTTAAACTTTATTTCATTTACCACACTGCTATCTTCAAGATCTCTGGACATTTCTTTACCAGTTTTGAAGCAATATTCTAAAAAGAATCGTACCATCTAGCGATCAAATTGTTCATTTTTTTCAAACTATGACTACAGTTGGTACTGAGATTGGTAGTACCCTATCCTCTTCGTTATTTCTCGTGAATATTCCTTTACTTCATGCAACGTCACAATTTTAATATTTTCTTAGGAGGACAGTTGTTTGAAACTGGTTATAATTACAGCTTTTATCCTGGCATTAGTTAAGACTGAATTGAGTGACATTCTTTAAGTTTTCTTGTAATCTAAATAATTAAAAACCAATGGAATCAAGGTTATCAAAAGAAATGGGTGACGCAATTTCAATGACAACGACTGTATAAAGGTATACTCGTAATAAAGGAAAGTCTAGATTTCTTTCCTCTGATGGATCATATTGATAATAAAATAATCCATTAAATATTTCGGAAAGAAAATGAAAAAATACAACAATAATTATAACGTTGCAACTAACCTCTGAGGAATTAATAATTTGTATCATCGGTACCATCGACACGAGTATAGATCTCGAGAGATGACCGTCCATCACTAGGTTATTCTTGAATGGCCGGTAAAGCACGACGATTCGTTACGTCCACCTAATCCCAATTATTAGCGTGATACAGAAACAGGGCCGTCAAAAAGGACGAGTAAGATAAGGTGTTTAATTGCCGGAGGAGACAAGACAAAAGAGCGACGAGGCGATTGGTTTATCATCCCCGGGCTAGCCTGTTATTAGCAATATGATAGGCCGGTGGGCGTGGCCGTCCATTCAACCCCCCAGCATCCTTCTTAATTTAATTTACATCCTCCAGATCCCATCTCGGCTCAATGGGTCCGCTCTCTGCGCTGTTCCCACACTGTTCTCTTCCGTGGCAAGATATTCAGGAAATCCCAAGTCCTGGAAGAGTCAAATTGCAAGAGGTTCCAGAATTCTACAGACATTTTGAAACTTGAATTGCATTTGGTATTCAAGATATAGTATTATTCTCATTCAGTTCCATATTTAAATTCTATGACCTATTTCAATGACAATTTCTAAATAAAAGGGAGACAATGGACTGTTAATGGTTGGTAATCGACTATACGATGTATCATGTCCATAGTAAAGATATTATCGCATCTACCATAATTGACCTACCTGTGCAGTGCAGAGAATAAACAGTCTCAGTTTATCCATAAAATGGATTCAGGGTCCTAAGGTGGAGTGTAAACATTATTAATAAAGCCACGTTTCCATGATGACAGTTGCAGCCATCACATTTGCTGCCTCGATATGCTGTTACATGGTCAAGATTTGCGGGTAGTTGGCAGTGTCTATTGTCACATATCGTCTACCAGTGCACTACTGATTCTTACCCAAGGAAATCAACTGTGATGGTGATTTTGTGGAAAAACATTTTCCCATTCATCGTTTCGATTAACTTGAAATTTAATGTAATACATTTTTTTAAGTTATTTGATTCTTGCAGGAAGAATAAAGATTATATAATTCATTTGTTTTTGCATTCATTAAAAAGTTCTTTTTTTTTTTTTTTTTTTTTTTTGTTTCATCCGAAGTTGATTACTTTGAGTCTCAAGATATAAGATTGTTTTCATGGTATAAAATATTTCGTTGCTTCATTTACTTACAAGTGGTGCTAATTTTTCCGATTTAGGAGTATTTATTATCGGATTTTATTTTATTTTTCAACATCCTTGCAAAATCACCGTATGTAAAACATTTAACATAATATTTGCTTTTTATCTGTACATATTTGTTATTCTTAAGAGGCGAAGTTCCAGAACAATCTTTTGTTTCTATTTCTACAATACTAATTTCAAATTATTTTTAGAAAATGATTGTATACATTTTTACTAAGCATTAAAGAAAATTTCAGGCCTCTCTCAAAGAATATTTGAACAAAATCTTTTTTTTTTAAACATATGTTTTCAGTGTTCTTTTTATGGTGACATTTTTAAATTGCACCAGTTTTAATTCTCAGGATTATTGAGTATGGTGGAAAATTTACCAACCGACCCATGAATCTCACCCATAATTTGATCAAATATGAACACAATGTAAATAAGGGGCTTTTCTTTCATCCACAATCTCAGGAAGCTGACATATAAAATGCAGACTTTTTCTGATTTATTTAAACGGTAAAAACCAGCAAATTATCACAAAATTTTCAAAAACTATCTCAGTTTGGTGGCATATAGATTTATTTTTATTAATTTAGTTTACACTAAATTGGTTATAAAAATTAAATTTTTAGATTATTTCTTCTTTTTTTTCAATACATGAATTGAATGCTTATGTTAATAAAATAAATAAATAAAAGTGGCGAATTAATGAATTAAAAGAACGAAAAAAAAAATTTACTATTGTATTTTCTTATGGAGAATAAACTTAAAAAATCATTTAAATTACTTCAGTTTAACATAATTCTGCTTATTCGATTATTGTTCAACGAACCTCAGTTGATTCTCACTTTCTTCTTCACACACAATTGCAGGTACCTACTAATTTATTTCCCCTCCAGAACTTACAAAAGGGAAAAGAACATCAGGCACAGAGAGGATAAAAAACAAAAGGAAAAATAAAAACGAGGTTGGAGCTGAGGAATTTATAGTAATTGGCGGGGACTATGGGGGTTAAGTACACAGTAGACAATGGTTGACAAAAAAGGACCACGATTTGATGACGGAGGCGCCGACAAACCTGAGCCAGCAATTAAGCTAATAAATGAGAGAGTGTATTGGGTCCTGTGCCATTAAGGACACACTATATTGCAGAGCTCATATCCCACGGGTCTTCGAGGCCGGCCGGCTCTTAAGGATTTGTCAGTGTCAAAGAGTTTGGTAGCAAGGCCTTCCTGGTCCAGAGCGGTCTTAATCTTAACATTTTAAATAACAGCACACTTTGGAATTGTTCCATCTAATCGTGTTTTATTTGCCGTTTATATATGGAGACGATTCATCCTTCTCCTAGCCAATTATTTTAAATGACTTTCAGAACAACGTAAATATCCTTTAAAGCTTTCAGTCTCTACCACACCTTAACGAACACATAATTTTCAGAGAAAGAACAGTACTCATTATTTAACTCAATAAATAATCTTTTACTTTTTTTTTTCATGGGTATTGTAGTATGATTCGCAACTGGAACATGGAACTACTTTGTCAACAAATGGAAAAAAATAATAGAAGACAACTTTTCATTTAATATAATCATGTTAGGTTCAGATCTGTACTTCGGCTGCAAAGAACAACATGTCCATTTTTGTATTTGTTCAGAAAATCAATCTTACATAAATTTGAGTTATTAACATTTCTTTTTTAATTCCTAAATTGTTTAATTAAAAAATGAACGTGGTGTCATTTACTTCCCGGGTACAGAAATATTAAATACTTTGAAAACCATGTCTTTAAAATTTAATTGTTCAAATAAAAAAAGAATGGAAGTATTCATAACCACCTAGGTTTTTCTTTTCATTATGTTTATATATATATATATATATATGTATATATAACACAGAGAAAACATCCACTTTCAAATAATAAAATATATAAGAAAAATAAATAAAATCATCAAATTAAAATCAATAAAATAGCACGAGAAATTTAAAAAAATAAATAATTAAAATTCCACAAGTAACAAAATTGGAGAAAACATACTCATCAATTTTAATTAAAATAATTATAAACTAACAAACATTTCATTTATATTTTTTAATTATATTATATATTTATAGAAGTATTTTGATATTTGAAATTTCAAAAATAAAAAGAGCATAATTTTGTTTAATGAGATATTTTAATGAAAGATAATCAGATTCATAATGAAAAGTTAACTCGGAGCGAAAAGATATTTTACTTTTAAATTATTTTTAAAGAGTTGATATCTTCAAATACCAGGGAATGTACCAGGATGCAAAGGGAGTTCAAGTAAAGGAGAAGCAAGGTGAGGCGGAAATAGAATCCGTGAGAATAAGAATCTAAATAAAGATCGATGACATAACATAATTTCGCATTTCTGAAGTAGAGGAAAACCTCTTCTATAGGGAAATAATAGTAAATAATGAACTACAAATTTTCCTTTATTCCTATAGATCTAATTTTATGATTTCTTTTTTATTTTACAGAAAAAATCGATTATTATCTTGATTAAAAATATATATTATTCCAGTAATGTAAGTTTCTTACAGATAATCACCGCCGATGTACCGATGTACATCTATTTACTATTCAAAGGCCACACAAATAGCCTTTATGCTCCAGACACTGCCATAAAACAACTTTAAGGGCACTTGTGTTTGGGTTCGTCCAGGTAAGTGGTGAACCAGTAACTTCTTCAGAAGGGGGTTGTCCTTTCTTAAAAGGTCATGGGTCCGTTATAGACAAAACCCACAGCACGTCAAATAATGCATCAATGTGCCCACAGTTGAAATCCATTATATATTCATGAATAATTAAAAGCATCTACTATTAAGAATTAACTATTAAAAAAAATACTAATAAAATAGGAATATTGATAATTTTACACTGTGTTACGTTTATGGAAGATTTTCCTGTTTTTAATTTATTCTATGAGCCTTGTTAAATCCCTCCCTCTCTCTCCCTCCCTCCCCCTCCCTCTCACTCCCTCCCTCCCCCTCCCTCCATCTCCCTCCCTCTCCCTCCCACCTCCTCCCTCCCCCTCCCTCCCTCCCTCCCTAAATGTAAATGTTAATCGGATTATATGGTATTTTACAATATAAATATTATATATTAAAAATAATGTGATAACTAAATATAAATAATTAAATTTAATTAAATACAGGAAAAATTAAGAGACGATGTAAAAACTTTAAAAATTGGTTTAAATACATATTTGATATATATATATATATATATATATATATATATATATATAAAATTTAGATATATTTTGTGTGGTGAAGTTCAAAATAAACACGAAGAGTGGACGTTAATGAATACATTATGTTATACATTAGATATATATTATGTTATCTATATATATATATATATATATGTATATATAACATAATATTGTTATTTTATGTACTACATAAACAAAAAAACAAGTTTAGGTAAAAGAAAAGATCCGTAAATTAATCTTGGAACAGTTTTAATACTTACAATTTTGAAGTATCTGATACAATGGAAGTACTTCTACCATAAGATACAAAACCTTAAAGAATTATTTTTGAGAAATTTTGATTGAAAATAATTTTTATTTCAACAAGGATTTCGTATTAATTAACGTCCACTCTCCGCGTTTATTTTGAACTTAACCACATAAAATCTATCTAAATTCACCAAAATAATCAAATAATAATTTCTCGTAAGTTTAGATCATTCGTACTGTAGCAATATTGGTTACTAAAATTTTACAAAGCTTTAATTATCTTTGATTGATGATCAATTTATCTGTATTCCTTTTTATATTAATAAAATAATAAATACATTTTTAGCCATTCATTTTTATTCTGTATTGGCACAGACTTATTAGAAAATTTAGTGCAGACATTTGCTTTGTATTTTAAAAAATATGAGAAGATTATCATATATGACTTGGTGAAAAAAAAATACTATTATTATTAAAACAATAATAATGGTAATTATTTTAATATTGATAATATTAATTATAGTAGTAATAATAATTAACTTTATACTAGTGAGTTTATGTTTTGAAAATTGAAAACATTGTTGGTAATCGCCTTAATATTACTGGAGTTTTCATCACAGAGTTCATCTTAATTTCAAGAATTATAACATTAAACATTAACTTCATAATATAGATAAATCACAGCAAAGAATAAGTAAAATGTTTCTTTATTAGTTATATGTGTTGATAAATCCAAGGGTGACAACAGAGGGGTTGTATGGAGCAAGTTGCGCCATCAGAATTTTTGGAGAGGCACATTAAGATTTCAATTTTAAGAAAACATTTAAAACCAGGAATAAAAAAAAAAAAAAAAGAAAGAAGCACACAGAGGGAGGTTTGCGTGTATATAAAAAAATATCTAAGGGCGCCGCATACTTGGAAAAGCGGCAGATATCATTTTATCCTAAGTACCCAACACAAGTAGGGCGGCATTGTCTTCCGTATATCCAGTTTCAGCATTAACTCAAAGGGCGCCGCTTGTTTGAAATATCATATCATTGTGTGTATATAATAGATACAACTAATGCCTTGCCTTTGGCTACAGGACACGGAAACAAATCTAAAATAAAGTAGCAACAAAAAAGATATGAAATATTATCATCAGTGACAGGTCGTTTCAACATTCTAAAAGAAACTAATTAGTAAATAAAGGCTAATTTCTATATCCTCAAATTTATTGCCTCCCCCCTTTATAATAGTGTACTCCCTTTTGATAATGCTCTCGCAATTATTTCAGATGAAATGCTCATTTAAATGGAAAAAATAATAATGAATTCCTGGCATACGCAGAGGAACGCAGGGGGGACCCTTACCTCCTCTAAATATTACTGATGTTAATAGTTGATTGTAATTGCCTATTGCATTGTGCTTTTATTATTCTCGAGAAACAAACCAATATTATATCTACTATCTTTTAAACTAACATTTATATTACATCTCATATAGATACATATTAATTATATTAGTGAGAGGGGCAATAATATATTTTTTGGAGGGGAGAAGGGGGGAGACATGTGCCATCGGCCTTGGGGGAGGATAAATCAATATCATAACCAATGCCCAAAAAAACAATATATATGATTTTTCCAAAACTTAATATATCATACAATTAAATATGGACGCCTACATAACTTTAACGCGATCTAAACGGTATTTCACCTGAATATACGTTATAAAGTTAAGATAACCGTTAAACCCACTCTGTTATGACTTTTAATATTTTTAACAAACCAGCTCAATATGTCACCACTTTGCTAGACCTAAGATGACTATGCTCTTATACGCAATAAGCTAGTACAAACTGCTAACAAAAGTGCGTGATAAATGGACCGACGCAGGGTGGTTCCACGGACCCCTGGAGTGTGGGACCCGACCGGAGATGGATGGCGCATTTCGGCAATAATCTGTTAGATCTGAAATTGTTCCATAAATTAGACAATAATCTGTTATGTTCTGGAATTGTTCCATAAATAAGACAATAATCTGTTATGTGGAGTAATAAATTCTCGCCGAGAACAGACCTCATCACGTCCTGAAAGGCTAAGGTGCACGTCGGATGTTATTAATGGAAAACGATTTGCCAGTAAATGGTATAATCCCTCTTAAATGAAAAGAGTTTGGTTTACTATGGAAAAGGCTTCTGTGTCGAAATAGTAATCCAGGATACCTATATAACTAATAGTACATGTATGGTACAAATGTCCAAGGCCACATGCGAATCTACAGGGGGGAGGAAGGAAGCTTTCGGGCCGAATTCCCTTCCCAAAATGGTAAAATGGAAACATGTTTTATGGTAAAAAATTATCTCTCAAAGTATTATTGTTCGTGTAATTACATTTAGTAGGACTTCAAGGATAACATAAAGGCCATTTCATAGAGGTAGTTAGTATCTTTCTATTTTTACTTTCCTACCTATACTAGGTAAGGAAAGTATTGCAATCGTTTTCAAAGTAATCATCGCACAATTATCATATCGCGCAATTATCACACATATACATTATATATATATATATATATATATATATTACATCTCTTTCTCAAAAAAAGATATCTTCTCTACTTCCAGCATTTTGGGTCAAATAATTAAAACTATTTAGCTTTTCTTAAAATAAAAAGAATAAAATAAAAAATCAGTTTATTCCTATTTTCCTGGTCTTTAATACCAAACATGCTTAGAAAATTAAAATAAAGAAAAACAATTATAAATGTATGGTAAGCCCCATCATGAAAAACAAATAGCTGTCAGTTTCAAAAAATTAAATTCAAGAAAAATACATCTTAAAATACCACCATGCAATCATATTAGAACTATTTTTTTTAAGTAGAAAAAGGAGATGAAATTTTCAATGGAAATTAATTTATAATTGTTCAAATAGTTATCAGGTTGAAATATTTATAACCATGGATAAACAGTATTATAGAAAAAAAAATTAAATTTTATTCTGGGACATTTAGTCCCATAAGAATAATTATAATAAACAGAAAGATGACACTATACCAGTATGTGTACTAGAAAAATATAGGAATCGATTAAATTTTGATTTTGATAAAAGCCCCTAATAACCATAATTCAATTTTTACTAGTTTCGTGGGAAATTGATCTTTATTATTATTATTTATTGCTTCATTTGCATCTTTTTATAGCACTAAATTCCTTCTTTCTATTTGAATAAATGATCTTTCATAAAATCTGACCGTGCGATTGGAAGGAACCTGAAATTTCTTATTAGTTGTGAAGATTGGATATTGCCTAAAAAAAGCTTTAAAAGCATTAAAATGTGCATAGATCTGAGGATAGTACTTTTTTTCTGAATTTATAGAAAATAGAATTTCAGAAGGAAGTTTGTTTAGAGGAAACTGCCAAAATTAATAAATAAACTTTATAACATTGGATAGTCATAAAAAAAGTGTAAAATAATTATAATAAATATTTAAAGTATTTTATAGATTATGTGACGCACAATAACTTGCGTGGATACATGATTGATAGGAAGTTTCTGGACCCTACCAATGGTATCACCATAGTTCTTGAAAAGTCATTATTGAAAGATATATAATTTTATATAAAATAGGTTTGCAATGCAGAAAAAATACAATAAAAACATTAAAGTTCATTTTCCCACGAAACCGTTAAAAATCAGCTGTTCGCGAATAGAAGTATTTTTGTCTCAATTGAAGTGAAGAATGGGTTCCCTGATAATTATCTAGTGCATCCTATGTAATACAATATATATGGATTTTTTTTTTTTATATATCTTATTATAAATTTATGGTTTAAAGTAATGCATTTACTGTTTATTATATCTCATCTAATAGTATTTCATCTATGGTGTTGTAAAAATAATTTTTCTTTCTACTTATAATATTAATTAATATTTTTAATTTTTTTCAGTTATCAACTTCAGACCTATTGTAGGTCTTCTATACGGCTACCTTTATCTGTTTGGGTAAATTGTATTTTGCAACATTATTTTCTGCATGTAAGTCTGCACGATTTTTAGTTACTGTTTCAATTAATCAAGTTTTTGAGAGTTCATGCTACCGTAGTATCGTTGGGTGTGTACGGTGATGTATTGCTCCAAGCTACATGCCCCGCCTATCCCAATTTCCTAGCCTTCATATCGTGAGATACTGACTGGCAAGTTTCGTTAAATAATTATTCATTTATCTTTCTAGCTACGACTCCAGACCACTTTAGACATCATGCGGAAAAACATTAATAGTTCTCAAAACAGTGCTAGTCAGACATCGGGTCAAAGCTCTTCAGGCCTCATATCTAAAAAAATAGAGAAATAAGAAACTAAAATGAAAACATAATTTTTAGGTTAAGAAAAAAATAATCAATGCCATTAACGATACAAGCAGAACTACCCATAGAAGGTGAAAAGAAGTTTGACTGTGATCTTGAACAGTCAAATGATTTGTTATTTTATATCAGGATGAGATAGTTGGAAGTTATATTCCTCTTACCACGATTAAATACAAATACGAATGAAAAAAATTAAAAGGGCTTGATGCAAGAACCAGACAATCCAAAGTTTCCAATTTTTATTTTATTCTCATAATGTAAATGCAAGAATGTTTGAAAATAGAAACTATTTTATCTGTTTGTGAAAAATCCTGGTATGTCCGTACCAAGTGTGACCATTCACATTCCCCAATGTAGGTGGCGCAAAAATCTCCCCTCTTGCTCAAAGATATTTTATTGCTCTCCTCTTTTTAAAAACTGTGCATTCTTAAGTAGAATTTTAAAAAAGCATAGCCCATAAACTATTACACTTTCTGTGTTCTGATCTTTCCTTTCTCCTTGTCCCCCAATTTAATACTTTTCATTCATCACCTAGTATTGAACCCAATACTCTTCAATTCAATCCCAAATAACATAAAAAAATATGTAAACTGTCAACAAATGATATAAACCAATACCTAGTGAAAGAACAACAGAAGTAATTAAGAAGAAATAACTATTATGTATTTAGATGTTGATTTTTTCCCATTTCTTCCCTTTAAGGTTATACGGGTTTTTCCAGTGGCCAGAAGAGAGCGCAGAGAATTATGCCAGAGTTAAATGCCCCATCGGCATCAGGATTTGAAACTCGTAGCCCTCCGTTTATCACGTTGCTAACCTCTGTTTTACAAACGCGGTAGCTCGCTTGGCCAGCCCACCCTTTAATTATTATTAGCAATATAAGCTAAGATCATTCACATAAACAAATACGGACTAATGAAAAAAAAAAATAAATTGTTTGGAATCAGCCCAAAAGCCTCTTCTATCCCGTTTTCTCACTCCCTCCAGTGTCAAAATGTAATGTGTTCCTACTGAATATATATTATAAATACATTTCGTGAAGATCTTTATTTTATTTATACATTATTATTTTATTTTTTAAAAATAAATAATACCCAAATTGATTCATTTTGCTAGCAGGACAGTTTAACTGAGCATATGAGAAATTAACAGATAAAATTTTGATATATGGCTAACGTTATGCAATTCACAAGTGTCCTTAAAAAACGTTACCACACCCATATAGATTCCTTCACGATCAATAAAGGATATGGGAAAATAATTCTATAAGTAATTGCCAAGAGGAACACGAAGCGAAAAATCCGATGATTCAGTTTCGACGAAATGATAGATATCGGCAAAGAATGACGTTAGAACTCGGTCACAACAAAAAAAAAAAAAAAAGAAAGAAAACGGAAATAAGGTAAGTAATTACTACGAATTTTCAAGAAAATTAATTTTATATCAAATTAAATATTCTGATATGAATATGTTATTGAATTATCATGAAGATAATGAACTATATGTTATTTAAAATAAAACCTCTGATGAATGGAAAAATAAAAAATAAATATTTTTAAATTGTTAGTTATTTTTGAAAAATAATATTGGTAAATATTAGTAGAATTTATCTGACAAGTCCAACTCATGACATAAATATTTGATAATTAATTATTCATTCGACTTGTCAATTCCGAAAGTTGCTACAAATAAGAATACTTTTATTACTACATAATTAAATATCATAATTTATTATAAGATAATGGGACTATTATAATTGCCAAATCAATATTCATAAATCTAATTTTTTGTTAATTTAAAAGACAAAAATATCTGCAAACATTTAAATTTATTTTTCACTTTCATATCAAGTGCTTTATTTTAATTATAATATTAATATGATACAATTAACAATTAGCAACGAATATATTCCATACTAATTTATGGTGTAATATCTTAATATCTTCATAAAAAAAACCTACCATTAATGAATGCAATCAATTAAAAATCCTAAGTAGTTTGTTATAAATGTTTGTTATATTTATATTGGAATTCATAACAACCTTGTTAATTTGAACGCAACAGGCAGACTTCGACATTTTAATCCGAATACTATTAAGATGGTATCAAAGCTAAGCCAACACCAGAATCGACCAAACAACAAAAAATATAATTTTTCAAATTCCGAAACCTAACGGTACTGGCATACTATTGGCCAAACGAACAAGATCGGTCGGACAACAAACTATAACTAATTTTAATTTATTTATTTCATTTAAAGGGGTTCCTTCTTTTGTAATCAGTTTCTTACAAAAATGTTGAAATAATAACAAACAACCTAAAGCTGTAATTAATTTTGCAGTTTTGTGTTGTTTATATTTCCATTACTAATTATTCTTAATATTTTCCACAAGGACAGCTGTATCATCTTCCCATCCTTTCATTTTATTCGCTCATGATTATTAACAAGAAACAACCGAAAAAAAAAATATATAACTTAAGGTAGTAATTACAGTCGAATAATAGGTCATTCACTGCATTTTAATAAGCTAAAACAGCTCCTGATTATTCTTTTTATTCAAAACATTTCGATTTTTGTTTTTTAAAATAAATAATGGAATCCTCTTTTAGTTTTACTTTAAATTAAGCATCGACGTTCCTTGCTCGATTTAACGCATAACTGAGATCTCAAGATCTCATTGTTGTTTTTTTTTAAACAGGGATCGAAACGTTTTGAAGTTAATTTATTGAAGTGTAAGTCATGACCTACTATCCGACTATAATTACTTACAATCTTAAATTATAATACATTTATTTGAGGAAAAGGATAGCTTAAATGAATCTTCAAATATTATAAACATGAATAACATAGATTCAACCTTTAATAGATTTAAAATCACTATACAAAATTACTTTTTTTTCAATATTGCTTTCTTCAATAAACGTCAAAATATACTGAAAAATATTGGTTTATCATTTTATAATTGATCATTAACAATAAGTCAATTAATATGTCAGTTACTATTGTTTTCATCATTGAATTTCTTATTGTCTCTGTTTTCTTTCCTTTTTATTCAGATTTATTTAAGTGTTTATATATTTTAATTTTATACTCTTAAATAATATTTTCACATTGTTATATTGGATAACCTATAGTATGGATGAAAAGGTGGGTAGGGTATTCAATATATATTTTAAACTGCATTTTATTAATACGTTATCATATTCTTAAGCGTCTCACCGACCACCTCATTAATTTATCAAGAAGTCAACCTTCACTATATAAATAATAAAATATAAATAAAGCTTGAAACCAGGTACTGGAAAAAAATCTGATCAGAGGGAATCTGATTTTGAAAATCTAATACTAAAAAAATTACTCAATTTAAATACTAAGAAATATCGATTAATTAGAAATGTTTTCAATATTTATATTTATAAAAAATAAAGTTATCAATTTCATCTTAACGATGCATAGAAAAAACAAAGAAATGTTCTCTTAAAGTTTAGCAAAACCATAACACTAATTAATACTCGTTGTAGTAATTTAATGGCTCTCACCAAACTAAATTACAGCCAATAGGCGAATTGATTTGTATCGCTGTTATGCGCACAGGGGAAATACAGTGTTCTGAAGCACTTTTCCTGGACATGAATTAATTTTATTTTTACCGGTCTTTTATCCACTTCATTTTCAGTCTCCATGAATTTTTGATCTCGTACCCAAACAAATTCCTCTCTTGATGTATTTAACGCAAAACAATAGGAAAAAGTTTTGATTTCGAATAGAAATTTTCTTATCTGCCTCCATACAAAGTTTCCCTATCTTCGTTAGTGAGAAAGCAAAATTATTGGTTTTGTTGTTCTATTAGGAAGTACCTACATTACTAATGGCTAATTCTTTATATCTTTTTCTCCTTATTAGAAACAAACTTCATGTGTGATCAACATCTCTAAGAATTTCGAAATAAAAAATCAACTGTTAATAAATTTACGGCTTCACTATAGGACTTGATTGGGTAAAAATAAACAACTTTCGACTTCGTAAATATTCTTCTCGAGAAACTCTTGAAAATGTTATGAAACCACGGATGCACGGACTCCAAGACCTGGAAATGAACTCCGGTGGAGAAAGCTCCCCTCTTTGACCGCCTGTTAAAGTCTCCCCTTGGGAGGGGTTGTGTCCGAAATCGGGCAGCCCCTCCCCTCCTGGGTGGGGGGTAGCGGGCGGAGGGGTGGGGAGACGAGAGGGGGAACCTCCGCTGGGCCATCCCCTTCAGTCGTGACCCAGTCCTCTGTGATAAAGGTGCATAACTCCTCGCCACTCTATTCAACCCCATTCGGATTTTTATTTTTGGATTTACTGTGAGTACTTATATCATATTATTTTATATATATTTTTTATTGATTTTTTTAATTGCTCGTGTAAGAAGTTACACGAGAGACTTTAATGCCTTAAAGAATTGTTCGTATAACAATTTTACTTTATTTTTCATTAAAATTTACTACTTATTAAATAAATATATTTTATTTTTGATAAGATATAATTTTTATTCAAAAAATTATTTTGTTTGCCCGATTATGAACATTATTTTTTTAATATGTCTATTTTTAATACTAAAAGTTAATAATTCTTCTTTTTACTTCAGTCATTTGCTGCCAAATTAACTTTTTTTCCTATAAAAAAGAAAGTAATTAAATTTCATTGAATAATATAATTTTATTATTATGATTGAAGAAACAAATCCAAAAAATATAATTCAGATAAGTTGTTATTTATTTAATATACAAGCGTTTTAAAAAAAATAATTTTGAAATTTCAAGAAAAAAAGTTAACAGTTTTACTTTAAAATTATTTTTCTATCTCTTAATTTTATTTGAATAACATCAAACACACATTATTTGTGATAGAAATACAATGTTCGAACCGGGGGAATTAAAATAAAACATTATAAATTAATGCTGTAATTTTATATTTAATTAATTCCATGAAGTTTTAGCGAAGAAATATTTTTTTAATAAACCTTCGATATCATAAGATTTATTTCGGATAACAATAACGGATAAAGATTTGTTTTGTATAGTCTTGAGACAAAAATAGTATATTTATTTTGGTACTACCAAGACTACTTTTATTTTTTGATAGCTTATTTTAAATGTTACGATAAATAATTCATTTAGTAGAATTCCGTGTTTAGCGTTTATATATAGTGTAAATTCCATTTTTTTAAAATTGTATATTTATTTATTTCGATAAAAAATATTCAGTTAGAGTAATTATTTTAGTATCAATTATCAAGTGAAATTAATTTTTTCATATATATATATTATGTACATTCTAATTGTTATGTGAATAATATTTATTAGAATTCTTTAAATACACAATATGTATTAAGTTTCAAGATATTATTTACAAAAATGTGATATTAGTTTAGGATATTATATTAAAAATAACCAATGCTAAGAATGGATAATGTGGACTTCAATTCCTTCTATATGAATATAAACACTATTATTATAAAGATATGATCAGTGATTTCACAGTATTGTGAATATTTTTAATACATTGTTTAGTTCAGATATTAGCATGAATAGCCGGCAAGATTTATAGTTTCTCGTAAAATCAACCAACATTCGTGATGTCGTATAATGTGGTGGTTTTTCTCGGTAGACGATGGATGCTCTCCTGTAATGCACACAGCAGGGAAAACCAGGCAAATAAACAACGTTCAAATAATCGGAATAGCAATGACGCTCCCAGGCCGGTTTCACGTCCAAGGTTTTCTAATTTTGGACAGTGAAACTACTTTTTAAAAAATACGCCGGTCAACGTTCTTTTAAAGAGCTGTTGTATTTCTTTTTAATCTTGTGAGCCATGTATATTTCTGTAAGTTAAAAAAAAAAAAGGAAAAGAAACGATATGAAGAATGAATGTACAAATAAGAAAAACAAGCTATCTGATCAGTGTAGTAATATGATTTCCTAAATTGACTCAAGACTTAATGCCGTTCGAAGGCTACCGCGCGTTACATTCAGATTATAGCAATGTTTACTGAACTTTAATATTTAATTAATCAAGGATGTGAAATAATCCCACTTTTGTTTAAAACATTTGCAATATTAAGGATTAATTTAACTTGTTTAAAAAGAATTACATATTGCTAGATACAAGGTTTATTACATACATGGATACGTATTGTGTATATGTAAAATAGTTCGTATTATACTGATGATAAAGTAGCCATATAAAACGAATTCGACTTCTCCAGTACATATACATAGCAAATTAAAAGTCAATTTTTCACGACTGGCTAGCCTAATGCATAAAGCTATAAATTTAAACCTCCATTATCTTTTATAGACCCCTAAGTTCCCAAGCTGGACCATCTTTGTGCCTATTCACCTTAATTATAATAATTTATGAAAAGAGACACGGGGCGGATGCTAATCCGCAATTGAACTGACGCAATTCCAAAGACGCCATTATGGTTCTTTTATAGTTTAACCAAATGAGATCAGACGGATCTATTTATAGGGGAGTGATATAACTATAGTGTTCGCTTCTGCGTTACGAAACCACTCATTTAAATCTAATGATGGTCGGCCAATAAATAACGATTTCGCGAAATAAGGTTCTGTATGTTGTTTGTTCGATTCGTTCTGGGTGGTACAGGAGGAAATTATTGCGGAAAATAATGCACGGCTTGCGATCCAGATTGTTCTCCGAACGCAAATTGTATTTTTATTTTTAGATCGATCTTATTCCGAGAATCAAGAAAGGAAACAAAAAAGTCTTGTTATACTTGCGTTATTTCCATTATCCGTCTAAGCCAGAAAAAAATAAATTCTGATAATATATTCAAATAAAGGAGAGAGTGTGAGGAAAATAACAATTAACGGAACGATAAACATTATTATAATTATGTCACATAAACATTTCAAGGATATTGTTACTCCACCATTTAGAATTAATGTATTAAATACCACTTCCAGGATGCAATTTGTAGATGTAGTTACATAACTACGTTATCTTAGGGGAAGTGTTCAACATTAAATCCGTCATTAATTTCTACCGGAAGTTGATCTTCATACGCTTGTATGAATTCTAGTCAACCAAAATTATTTTAAGATATAGACTTTCCACAATTTTATACTTACCTCGTGGACGACTTTCTAATTCAGAATGGAATATACTACCCCCTGATTTTCCCTCCACCATGATCAATGGAGTTGTATGTCCTCCTCCCTCTTAAAATTTGATTGTCTTTTCTTCTTGAAAACAGTAAAATTAGATTATTTTAATTATTCTGGCTGTGGTCTATTCCATGATTTTTTTTGTTGTTTCCTGGTTTGAAATTCCCCTCCAATTGAAAATCACGCAAAAAATATCCATGGATTTGAAAACGATAAATATCCTCATTTAAATAATTAAAATTAAGCCAATGGTTCATATTTTATAATAATATTTAGGGGAACTAGAAATATTACTTCAATAATATTTTGAACTGAGCCTTCCAATAAGCACTCGAACATCTTCAGGTCATGTGAACGGAGTCGCCATCTATGGACGAACGCCGGTACTAACCAACTAGAATAATATCGCGTTAGTCCTATCTTCCGTGAAAAATAAATTAAAGTTTTACTAATATATTTATTATAATAGTTTTTATAAAATTTACAGATTGTTCTTTATTTTTAAGTAGATATATATATATATATATATATAAGATATTATATATATCTTATATGTTATATATACATATCAACTAACCTAAAGAAATTTACTTCGATTGTTGGGGAAAATAATTTTGAAATGTTGTATTAGCTTACCGATTGTCAATTACAGAACGCATTTTTAAAAATAACTCAGAAGATATCGTTACCGAATATTTTTTTTTTAATCTTTATTTTGTCTTTTCTGTCTTGTAGGAAAATATTCTAGTGTCAAGTAAAGTAGCTTTCTTACAAACAATACTTAATTTCTTTTTTATATATATTAAAACATATAATATCGCAACCTTTAAAATTTTAAAAATATTTTTCATATTTCGAAGAGGTCTATGTTCTTGTAATAATTGTATACAATTTATTATTTTTTATTAAGGTATTATCTTATCATAAACAAGCGACAACATATACAGTGAATCAACATGATTTTATTCAATATTATATTCCATGAATATTCTTCATTAACCTCGTATTTATTTTAACCAATTTTACAAATATCTTTTCGAATTTAAATATTCTTAAATTTTTTCAAATTAATAATAATTCGTTAAATTATTAACATCATTAAAAAACTATATAATATTTTTCGGACGTTTCAATGAAGATGTATAAGAGAAAACTACTTCAATTAAACGGAAATTAAAGAATAATCAATGTAGTACATTTTTATTTTTATTTTTGTTTATCTTCTGTCATACAACATTTACCATACAATTAAAAAACAATATTTTTAGTTGTATTATAATTATTCGGTTTTGTCGAATTTTCGTCGGTCAGCAAATTTAACCCAGCAAGAACTGGAAGACTTGAAGAACTTCTTCATAAGCTTGGTTATAAAAAGAAATACAGATACGGTGCCGATGAAATTGAGAAGCCTATAACGAATTCGGGAACAGGAGCAGAAAAATCACACTTGAGCTGAATATTTTATATCAGCACATTAAGGAATACAAATGGGCCATCGTTGGTCCCAGTTCTACCAACCTCCGCACAGTTGAGTGTGACAAATTGAAGGAAGTTATATCTTCTTCCAAATCTTACGGATTTCCATCATTCCACTGAATAAATAGGCAATGACAGATAACTGCAGAGTTTATTCAATAACAAACAATATAAAACGTAAAGTTATATAAATAAAAACAACTTATAACGATCTCACTAGATTCATTAGAACTATATGCCTTTGTGCACATTACTATTAGTACATTTTATTGTTTTATTATTCTAGGAAAGATCTCTCTTTTTAAGCATAATTTACTGTAATTATTTAAATTAAAATTGTAATGAAAGTGCTCTCAAATAATTGATGAATTACATATACTGACTTACTTATAACAACTAATATTATTGTTTCAATAGAATATAGTATCATACCATATTTTCCAAAAAAACAATAATAATAAAAATAAATGAATACAATACATTTTACACATTTATTAATGGATAAATTAACAAACCATATTTCATATAAATTTTATTAAAGCTTTATTAAATTATATTAGCTATTATTTCAATATTTTATATCAAATTCGTTTCATTAGTAGTGTTTTGATTTCTACAGTAAATTATTTGTATTGTATTAACCGCTTTATAAAGCGGTAAATAAATAAAATATATTTTTACAATATAAAACAAAAATTATTCTTATCAATCAAAAGAAATTTAAATTTCTTTATAATGTTTTTGTTGTACTTAAACTAGGTTATATTGACAGAGGAGCTTAGCTTTTGTTTATTTTATCGATAAACTTTGTCCGCTTAATATAAAAGTATTAAATAATAGATCCTTATTATGGATTGGTATTATGAATCGCATTATCATCGATCTATTGTTTTAAACGAACTAAATTATATTCCGTATACTGAATATGGAATTTTTAAAAATAATAATTAAGCTGCTATAATTAAAATGAACAGAAACGAAGGGTCCAAAGTAATTATGTCTAGTACTGAGTTACAAATGCTAATTCAAATTATTTTTACTACAAAAAATAAATAAATTAAATTAAAATTAATTGGTTCTATGAAATACATATTTTTTTCATCTGAGATTCTTTTAACATCCTCAGATCAAAAAATAAAAATTAAAAAAAACATTTTAGGATAGTGGATTTGTTTTCGATAAAAGTATTTTAAATTAAAACAACTCAATATTGACATTTAATTACTACAATCCCTTGCTTGCTCTTAATTAAAAAAAAAATTAGAAATTTTAAAATCCGTATAAAACTTGCTACTTGTGACTACTTAAAGTTTGAATTAAGAGTCATTAAAAGTAGTTTTGCATTAGTTTAAAGCTCTAATACTATATATATATATATATATTTACTTAGATAGAGCTGGCAGTAAAAACAAATTTATCCATCTAATATTATGATATTTTGTCGTTTCATAAGTCAAGACTATTATCAACTAAAATAAATTGCACCATTATTTTCATCAAATATGTGGGATACATCCCAACTGTTCTTTAAAAAGTGTGAATATATATGTATATTATTAGAGTTTTTAACTAGTGCAAAACTACTACACACAGTTGAGCAGCCACTTGCAAGTTTTTTTTTAAATTTTTATTGATCGATTTAATCCTTCCAAGCCATTTATTGTTGTTATTTTTAAACTTTAAATTTTCGTATATTATAGGATTTATTATAATTTTATATTTTATCGTATAACATTTAAAAACAAGTTTCTGCGTTCTGTGAATGATATATATTAAGGTTTTAAAATCCTGTATCGCCCATCCGATGGAACAATGATAAAACTATAAATTATAAAATTTAAAAAGAGAGGCTAAATAATTAGAATTATTATTATGTGAAAATATAATTTTTAAAACTGATGGTACAAGTGTAAACTCCTTCTGTATATTCAACTTTTACTTATAATGCAACGTCTATTCTATTAAACCCGTGTTTCTGACAATTTAATGTGATGAAACATTTGTCAAAAATTGTATAGTTGCTCCAAGAGATGTATATGTCAAAAAATAAATAAAATAGACGGAAGCATCATGATAACAAGAACGCAAGCTCATATGACTGAGGCGCAGAAAGACGAGGAATTAATAACAGAAAAACATCTAATTACCAAATAATGGGACTATCTAACCGTATCGAGCGATTGAACAATGGGTCCCCATTGTGGTCTTAATGGTCTATTTCCATAGCCATTGTCGCCTGCCCATCATTCATCCTCCGAGGATCAATGGAGTCCAGCTGGACAAAAACTGGATCGTAAGCCAGAGCTGGAACTAATAACTGTTATGACTGAGAGTCCATGGATGAGTGGTCAAGTTACAGTCGTGTCAATCAAGTCAGAGATATCATTGTTCCAAGATGAGAAGTCACAGAATGCGTTTCTGTCGGATTGGTTTAATAACTACATTAATTCTAAAATAAATATCATTAAATATTGACTCTATAATAAATATTTTTTTTTTACCACGCTCTTAATAATTAGGTTGCTACAGTAACGTAATGCCAACTATTATTAGAACTTATCATAACTATTTAATGACGCCCGATTTTTATTTATTTTCTTTTTTTCCTCCTCTTTTTGGCTATATGGATTTTTCCGGGTTATGTCTGAGGGCGGTTGTCAAATCAAATTGTTTTTTTTATGAAACATTCAGTTTTATTATTTAAATTATCGATTATTATTAAACACAACCGAAATAACCGAAAAAATTAGAAATTTATCATAAAACCTAATACATCTATTAAGCCGGATATATTTAACTTCGTTCAAGGACTTTATTAGCAACTTCAGAACTAATATTTTAAGTTACAATAAGTTAAAACAATACTTTTTAGTCTATTTACAATTTGTTCATTTCATAGTTGTTTTTTTTTACTACTTTATATTTAATTGAATTTATAAAAAAAAAATTATTATTTATATAAAGTACGTTTTACAGATTTTAATGTTCAGATCTAATATGTTCTTATTTGTTAAATGATTTCAACAATTATCTATCCGAAAACACTTAAAGTGAAAAAATGACCAACAATACCAATTTATAACCATTTACATTATAGAGTTTTAAGTTAACAAAATCACGAAAATTATAGTACCTAATATTGTAGTAAAATGATTAATATTTTAGTGTCTACCACCAAAATCGAAATTAAAAATGAAACAATTGTTTTTTAATTATTTTTATTTATTTTAGTTTTGAATTTAGTACTTCCGCTTCTTTTATATCGGAATTTAAATATTTATTGTTATCCTTCACTATTTCGAGAAAATGAGTATTAACCGATATATACAAGTCGCTATTCTCATAAGGCTGCAATACTGTCTTTGAGAACACGTGTTTTCTCATTCCTTTGGCGATGGTTCCCATCCGAGTTGATACGTTGCTCGCCCTTTCAGATTTGGGAGCTGGTACTTTCGAAAAGCCATGTTTCTGAAAGATTAAAGACGTGGAGGGACGGGAGAGCAGAGCGTGGTCGTGCTGGCCTTATTAATCCCGCTGACAGGCCTCCACATCGCCACACCTACACACTAACACTAATCACCGAGCCTCTTCACCAAAGTCACGAAAACTCGCACGTTGGAACCTCACACGTGCATTTCAATTACTTTTACGTTTTGTTTTATCCTCAACTGAAATTAATTTCCAACCCTATCTCATGGGTCGCTTTTGTTCTGTTATTTTTCTTTCCATTTTTTTTTTTTTTTTTTTCCTTTTCACCTCTCATCCGGCTGAATTAATATTCCAGACCTCTTTAGCGGGAATGATGGGTAAAATTAAATGGAATATGGAATACCTTTAGGAACGGATCGGTATAATGGCCTCCAACCGTCCAGATAAATTTGACCAAGGCTTTCGAAGCAATTCGTTCTCGCCGCAAAGTGCAGTTTACAAGCTATTTATTAGTCAAGCTCGAATTCGTTTTAAAACTTAATTTAAATTTGTTTCGTAAGTGATCGAATAATCTCCAAGAGGAAGAGAGTCGTTTATTTACTTGAAGAGAATGAACAATTGTAGAAATTTAAAGTACTGGTCGTACCTATTTATAAATTAAAATTTTGATAACACACATATTCAAGATAAATTTTTAGAATACTTATATATATATATATATATATATATATATATATATATATATATATATATATATATATATATTAAGAATACAAGAGAGTGGGGTAACATTGTGCTTACTGCTCCTATGCTCCGTTTTTCGGGTTCGATTCCGACTACGGCAATCAATTATTTATTCTGCTACATCATCCGTGGATCGACCCTGAGGTCAGAAGATAATCGGGATTCAGCCACTTTGTTTGCCTTTTAGGCTATACGGGTTTTTTCCCAGGCCGATGGAGAGAACAAGGGAATTATGCCGAGTTAAAAGTGCCACCGGACACCGGGATTTGAACTCTTAACCGTAATTTTTGTTATTTATCAAACTTCGATTATCGGGGGTGGTACAGCATTTCCATACATACTATTTGAATTGAGTACACTTAATTACATAATTAATTAAAGGGAAAAATCCTGGCGATTGAGCGTAATCTCTATCAAATCACCTCCTGTCACAACCCATAATCAAGAAACGGTACTTATAAAGTTCTGATCCTAGCTTCGTTGAGAGACAAGTTCTTCTTCAGAAAGTTATAAGCAGTATATTATAACTATTAATCTATATATATTGTTAATAATTTATTCCAAAGGAGCATTCAACAATGGTTCGATAAGGACCTAGAGCATCAGCCTTTCGGATTCTTATAACACTCAACACATATTAATAAAACATTTGTAATAATATAGACCCATATTCCTATTATACCAATTATCCTAGTTAATACTAGTAGTTAATTAAAAAATTCAAGAAAAGTTTTATTAATAAGCAAAAATCGACCTTTAGAAGGAATTAATTTTTAAATAATTCTATTTCCTTCAACTATTAATTCTGATTTTTTCCCGTATCAAGCTATGAAACGGTCCTTTACCGGAGAAAAACCCAATAACTATCACACACATTTGTCCTCAGATTTCAACAATAGAACCGGCATAGTTAATTGTAGTTGTAAAATCAGAGCGGAACCACGTTCCGAATTCACGATAGTAATCTACTGACCTGGTTAATAGTCATCAATCGGAATATTGACTTGAAAAATTCTCTTCATTGAATACTTTAGTCTAATAAATTATTTATGTATTGTATGTAATAAACTATATAACTTATATCACACAATAACATATTGATTAGTAATTTTCTTTCCATATTATTATGATCTCTGATCTAACATTACAGCTCAAATCTAAAGTACATGGATAAACCATACATGAAATAAATAATGACTAAAAATAAATACAATAAATTGTAGGTCGAACACAGACACATACAGAAAATCCTATAATTCCACTACAATAAACAAATCAAAGGTGAAATGAACAATGTCAAACAATTTTTTTTTTATCTTTCAACTGTATCAATATTAGTATATATACTTATATTTAGATGGATTAATCAGGTTTTTATATTATTTTTGTTGACCATTCTTTATCAGCTTGATGTTACTAACTTTCAAAAACTTCTTAAATATTGCTTAATAATTTCCTTTCGATATTATTGATAAGATTCCACACATTATTTCTTTTCCTCATTATTTATAAAAAATATTGTGTTTAAAGTCGTCGTATCAACCAACCAATCAATCAACCAAAGTGTATATGCTAGTCGAGTTAATTTAATTATTAATTAATTTAATTAATGTATCGATACCCGTTGTTACCTATCTTATAACAAACCCAAAACATATTTAACTAATTAATTAACCCTTCCTACAAAAAAATATAATATGGACCGACCTTCCAGTAGGATGAAACTTAAAAATATATATTTAAGGAAAAAATCAAAAATTTAATAAATTATGTTATTATCAATTATGTTATTATTTATGTTATTATAAACTATGGTAAATCTTCCCATGGGCGAAAACACCGTAAAAATTGTCTATTTTTCGTTTTCATAATGAAAAGGACATTTCGCGTAAAATTTCCATTATTCCTTCATTAACAGCATTATTAGCAAACTTCGCCGGTGGCTTTGTTCTTACCGACAACAAGGGCAGAGAAAAGCAACTGTCAGGATGTCGAAACGAGAGGTTCGAAAGAACAATACATGACGAAACGAGGCAATAGGAAACATCAACTTCCTCTAATCCTGTTGAAGAAAATTAAACTAGAAGTATTTTGCCCTTTTACGTTAAAAAAATAAATAAAAATCAGAGCTTTATAACATCGAATAAAACAAATATAATAAATAAAATACAAAAATACCTAATGCGAGTTATAATTTTGAACAAGATTCAAATACCAATAAGGGACTTCTGTAATACTTATAACAAACCTTTGTGTAGTAGTCATTGTATGCTAAATAGTTAATAAATCAAAGAATGGTAATTAAAAAAAAAAGTTGAATAAATGCAAAGACGAGGAAGAGAACAAGAGACATGGGACAAACATAATTATTTGACAATTACAAATTGAAATTTAAATCGTCGTCTAGGGTTTTCAAGGCGATGTAATCGTCGCTGGGACCATATCATTCCAATTGCATTCATTAATCTGGTATTTCTTTGTTTGACGTTTAAATTAATCGGTGGAATGTAACGATCTGATGTATGAATCGATTTTCACAATAGCTTTGATGTATATAGATAAGTAAGAGATTGATAATATTGCATTGAGCTTACAGAAGTTGATGGTGATTGTATTTAACCATTGTGATTTTTTTTTTAATATTAAAAGACGTATACATTCAGGAAAATCTATTCTAATATACTTGAATAAAATATAAAGTTTATATTTTTTATTTTGGGACAAGTTCATTAATTATTCCAGTGATAAATGTAGTAATGAGACATAGTTAGAAGGTTAAAATTAAGATATAGTAAATATACATCTTTTTAGTATTATATATTTTTAATATTATTATTTTGCTGTTATTCCATTTAATTTACTTTAAATATGTTGAGAATGATCTGCTTTTTCATTAATAATAATATCTTTATCGTGACCGAATGTAATATAATTCAATTAATAATAAAAAAGTAAACATGCAATGACTTGTTAAGGTTTAAGCAGGATGAAACAGGGTTTTAATTATTATAAATTACCGCAATGATTATTTATGGAAATAAAACGAACTGTTCTTGATTTTTAAATTACTTTTTCTTAAAATTGCAATCTTTTTGTACCTTTTGTATCTTAAACAATTTTCTGTACCAATTTGTATTTTAGAATCAACTTCATTAACACACAAATGATTGAAAAGAATTCGTTCCATGAAATCATTAATAAAAAAAAACTAATGAATTTTAAAATAATAATTGCATCTAATGAAAATTCAATTACATGCGCTGAAATGATTCTCAACTCTTATGTCATCAATAAAATAACAATAACCTGTTAATTAATTTGCCTTAATTAATTATACAAATTTTCTCAGGATGTAAAGTGGTCTCACATAATGTGTATAGATTAATTTCAATATTCATTTTATTTATTTATAATTATTATCATAAAATAAAATAATGGGAGATAAAACCTACTTCATTACCGTTTCATTCGTTTCTATTTGAATTATTTTTTAGCAATATTGAATTATCCTTTCACAAATTTCCTTGGTCAAAATTTACAACATGGTAATAAACCGGGGTTTCACCATTTTTAAATTTTTTTATTTCCTTTTTGATCAGTCAGATTTTTCCGTTTTTCTCTTCAGAACGAACTTAAGAATCCCTTCCGCTCAAACATATATAAAATTATACGTAATATTATATGTAACGATTCGTTCTATGCCTCTTTTACTTATATTATTTAAAAAATAGATTAAACTGTGCTCAGATTAGTCTTAGATTGATGAAAATTGTTCCCTTTTTTTCTCTCAATCTTGAAATTCCCTGAAAAAGGGAAACTTTTTCACTAAATTGGAAACCCTGGTAATCAGTAATGTGTCAATTTCTTTTTAAATATAGAGAACTGAAATAAATAGTTTTTAGCTAATCTCTACCTAAGTAGAATTCGGTTTGTTCGTCGTATCTATACATTAATCCTACATTAATTTAAGATAAAAACTTTTACCACTACAACCCATGAAGGGTATTGGTTTCAATACTATTTAGGGAAAGTAAGTAATTTAAGATAAAGGAAAAGTTAATAAAAAAAGTTCAAATAAAAAAAAAATCAGTAGATATATAATTCAATTCTATTGTACAATAAATTCAGTTTTTAGTATTAATCATTGTTGCTACCATAATATTTTAAGAAATTGACTTTGTAATTTAAAAGAAAATTAATCAAGTATTATCTATGAAGGATATTGAAAAACCAAGTTTATGTAATCCATTTTTTTTTAATTTCGCAATTTAATAAGATATTTGCTAGTTATTATTCTGTTAATCTCCTTAAGTGCCTGCATAAAGATTTGCTGTAATAAAAATATTTTTTTTCTTTTTTGTCTGTAGCCATTTTGTTCGAATAGCCTGGCGATAGCTTAAATATTGAAGCTAATGAACTATATATAAAAAAAAAAAATGAATTTTCCAGTTAAATATATTTTTATAATTCTATACATAAATATATTATTATTATTATTATTATTAAATATATTCATATAATTCCATATTAAAATATTTAAAAAAAAAACAATTTTTCGTTTTAATTGCTTGTCAATCCGGAGGGCCAGATAAGCGGTGCTCTACTGTACTTCTTTGCGTAAGGGCCATACTGAAACATCAGACACTCCAAGTCTAGTTGTGTTCGATACCGCTGCAGATAAAGGCATAGGATGAACCAACGGATCCGCTAGATTGACTGTACAAGATCAGGAGCGGATGGAACAAGATCTAATTAGAGAGGATGCTATCGGTGTCCTTGGCCGACCACTGAAGAAAACGGAGGATGTTTGGCAAGAAGAGCGTTGCACCGTGAAGGATGATCCGATAGTCCCGAACAACATCCATCGCCAGGATACCAGCGGTTCTTGGGGGCTGCTTCTTCTCCAGCTCTGGCGCAACAGGTCAATTTAGGACCTCTTTACGGTGGAGTTGCCTCAACAGTAATTAAGACTTTTTACTTTTACCTTTTCCAGTAGCGTTTAAGACACTGCCGTTAATACTTTGTATCGAAGAAGGATATTAATTTTTATATCTGTTGCACATTGTCATTTGTGGTGCGTAAAAGTTGCGATATGAAGAGCTGATATTTAGAAATCTAATCATTTTAAGAAAATACAAAAAAATAATTTTTGGATATAAACAGATAGAAGATTCCAAATCAAAGCCTCAAATCTGTAAATTAGTTGTAAATAACTAAACCACTAAAGGCAAACCAAATAGAGATAATAAATCAGAAAAATACTATCAACAATACAGTTATTTCTCAGCAAGAAAAAGAAAGAACCTATATAAAATAATATTTAAGTGGATACTGAAGGCCTGTTAAAGCAAAAATAATTAAAAAAAATATATGAACTTTGGGCATTTAAGCCCTGTAAGGTGACATCAACGGGGACAAGACCTAAATGATATTAAAGACCACTTAATTATACAATGATACACCGAGTTTAATCAAAATCGTTAGAGCCGTTTATGAGAAAATTGTAAAAATGTGTTTCAGCTTTCATATAAAGTGGCACTTTCGGCGGTTAGCCGATTTTAACAAAAAAGTTTCTGTCCCATACAAACCTTAAATACTTAATATCAGTTTCGTACTACTTTTCGCTTATGAGCTAGACTGTTAACACAAACACACAGACCATTTTGTGACACTTAGTTATTTTGAATCAGGGGCTCTCAAAACATGTATTTCCGTTGAAAACTGAGATTCGAAAATTTTCACGATCGCAATACTTACCCTTACTATATATTACATATATACGTAAGTGAAAGTAATAAACTAGCAATTACAGCTTTTATATAAAAGAACACATGGGGAAAATAATCCTTTTAAGGATATATATATTTTTTTTACTTGATATATATACTTTTTTGCGTTATAATTAAAAAATAAAATTTATTGTGATTGTTCAGATATTAAACTCGGACCATTTAGATAAACTAATATGGAAAAATGAACAAAATTTTGAAGGGTTCGACACGAAGCCTTCGCCCGTGGATCCGCTAGTACAACATGCAATGTTATTCGCAACGATTACCGCCATGCTGGTTACAAGAAGTATGAAATTGGTCGCCTTTATACAAAACTAAACGAATTTCAAGGAAGAAACGGCATCAATTTCATCATTTTGACAAAAGCATAATTAGGAGAAGAAGAAAAAAAAAAAACCCCACTGACATGGTATCCATTAAATCACTAAAGGGACGGTAATCGAATAAATAGAGCAAGATGGAGCGGACCGGCCCCTTAAGGGGAGAAGAAGAAGACTATGTTGGGAGAAGAGACGGGAGATGCAAGGAGTTGTGATTTATATTGGCTGAGGAGGAACAAAGAGCAGTTATTAGAGCCTCCAAGGCAGCACTAATTTATAAGAGAAGATAAGGTTGGGCGGTAGGTGTGTCCATTAACTGGGCCTATTTGTTTAGTTGTAGTAATAGCTGGTGGAGATTTAGTGCCCCGTGCTCTATGGGATATCGCTGCAACGGGGTGTCCGTGTTCCTTCCAACCCTTTTAATTGATCTTTTTTTTTTTTCTTTGACTTATCGTGTACTAAATCAGCAATTTCCAACAGTTGGTCGTTAAAAAAACTTCTATTGCAATCCATTATTAATTATAAATTTAAAGAAATTATGACACAGCCAAGTATTACTCATATGAAGCCACTACTATTGAAACTCTCACCTCCTTTCAACTGTATCCTGACGTCTGAAAAATAATTATTTTTAAACTGTACAAGTATCTAATTTTTTTATTTATTTTTAATATATTTTTCTCGTGTCTATTTTGAATAGTGTTGCCCAAATGCGAGACCGAGACGAGTCCTTGTCTTGCGCAAGAGTCTCACAGCAGTCTTGCAATTATTTATTACCTTATTACTACAGAGATATTACTGTATATTTTAGATAGGCGAAACTTAAATAAGCCTGAATGAAAAATTAGAGGAGTTAAATGCAAAAATATATTGGTTATACCAATTATTAACATATAGTAACTAAGATTGTCAAGTATTTGTAACTATTTTGCCTTAATTTTTATTTAAAAAATCGATTTGTTTTTAACAGTCCTGGTCTTGGTATTGCAACAGTTAGGCGGCAATGGTTTTGCGAAGTGCATAATGCAAGACCAATAGAGCAACGTGCAAAAACAAGACCGATTTTGGTCAATACTAATTTTGAAGATATATCTATATAATGAAAAAAAATGTATATAATAAACTGTATGTACTGGGACAGTAATGTTATTAGTAGATATGTCAAATATGCCGAATCCAAAATACTCTTTCATTCCAAAAAAGCCATATTTAAAAATCAGCATTAAATACGATCACACTTATATTTTATCTTATTTTATACTTATAAAATTTTTAAGACTATTTCATACGATACTCGACTCAATAAAAAATATATATAATCATAGCTTCACTAGTTGTAAGTAATCTCGGCTGATTTTAATCTGGATAGCATTACTCTTCCCACACAACACTATTAAAATAAATTTAATGTAACACCTGTTTCCCATACATCTCGGTTTATATTAAAATACAAACGAGATGTTTGTACACCGTATCGCCTATTTACGGAACATAACGCGCCATGGAATATTTATCCCATCCCTTCTTAAAAAAATAATTAATACTAGAAACATTGAAAAAAGTTGGAAGAGCGCTATCAAGTGTCATAAGTCATAGAAAGTACGCCACGGGTATTAAAATCGTGCTGGATTTAAGCCGAATCGTGTCTTTGAAATTAAATGTTGTGTGTGAACGGGCACATCTCTCTGTTTCTCATAGGGCTCTCTGTTTGCTTTATAACCAACGTAATGAATTTCATTATGGCCGTACCTTACATCTGTATACTCTATTAAACAACCGATTGTGATATATTTAATTAATTACTAGATCGTAGTATCATTGGGTATATATTTAAACTATGGTTAGTGTTTATACTTTATGATAAATTTCATTTTTCGGATGTATGTATCTTAGTTTATCTTTAAAGAGATGCAAGGACCTATCAATTTTCAAAACTGAATTGGAAAAGTTTAGGAATTGCATTAAAAGGTTTTAGTAGGCATCCTTCCCATACACTCACATGTATCAATATATTGTAAAGATGACAATCAAATTTTATGTATTATTCATCAGCGACGATAGCCATTTCATGATGTATACAGAATTTCCTGCAAGTTGAGGGGAAATATTTACAGTAGCAGATATCAAGAGCTACAAAAAAGATAAGTTAAACATAGGTATGATTCTCGGCAGAAAAACGGGAAACTTACGTTGTCATGTTTTTTGTTGAAAAGAATAATTATAGAACTACCTAGCAATACATATATAAATGTTAAATTTAAGTAATTAATATTGCTTCTTTGTAATATAAATAATATGGACTTAAAGCTTATTATATACCAATCCTATAAATATTTTACTATACCTACGGGACACCCTGTATGTATTTAGATTTATTGATAACTGATGAGAACACTTAAATATATCAATATATGGAACTGGTACGTAATGGAATAGAAAATTATTGATAAGTATAAGGTTACATTAACCAGTAAATTGGTTGTCAATAACCTGATACCTCCGATAGGTCCAACAAGTGGTACACAACGTGACGTCACTGATGTGCGTCGGCCTTGCCCTAGGTTGCTACAGGCCTACATATCCACCAATCCGTGACGCCCTTGCTTCTTACGTCACTGTCGGTCCCGCCCCTGAGTTTGTCGCCTAATGCAATCAGGTGCGTTGTTGCTCCAGTTAAACAACCTTTGTAATAATGCAATTGCCTTTGCCATGGGCCTATAGAAAATAACACTATTTTATAATCTCTCTCTCTCTCTCTCTCTCTCTCTCTCTCTCTATATATATATATATATATATATATATATATATATATATATATATATATATATATATATGTTTGTGTGTGTGTGTATCTATATGTCTATATTTCGATACTTATTTAAATTTTCGGTGCCCTAGGCCATCGTGAGTGGGCCCAGTAAAGTAGAATCCTAGAATTAGTAGTTCGTAAGGCAGCTATTAAGTCACCTATTAAACACTACAGCCCATGCATTGTTAACACCTCATTAGTGACTGTTTTAATTAATGAGTTCTTTACTAACGATTACTGTATACACTATAGAATAATAAAGCTCTATAAACAATTTCTCACCACCTTGGTTTTGGATTTCACTGCCAATATTTCTATAAACGAGATACTAAACCACCACAAACCCATATATAAAATTTAACTAGTCGAGTCCCAAGGCCATTGACTTAATAATTTTTATCAGGAGAATTAATCGCCATATCACATTAAAAGTCAATTTAAAATGGTTTATAATTTTATGTTTTATTTTTTCAAGTCGTGAATATTATTTTTTCGATAAAATGGGAAAATTTAAATTTTTTAAAATGAGAAGAGATAAGAGATTTTTTTTAATTATCGATTCTCTAGTCCTTGAAAAAAAAATTAGTTGTCAATTGTTGATAGAAACTATCTCCAATTTTTTTAAATCTATTTATTAAACATTTGCTAGTTAAAAGAACTAATTTATTATAGTCGCATACACATTGCTGGGATAAAAACTTTTTTTCATCGTCGATTGATTAGAGTCAGTCCTAATGACAAGATTATCTAATTTATTTATAGAATAAATAATAAACATCGCTACAGTTAGTTCAATAGTTCGTATGCGATAACTGATTTTTTTTTTAATGATTTATTAGTACTATTTTGTATTTTATTTCCCTATGCTATTTTCCGTAGTAGCAGACTGTTTATAGCAGTTTATGGATTACAAAATGTCACACTCAGCTCAAATAGAATAAAAATGGAAAATTGTTTTACAAGACCTTTTGCACTAACATTAGCGATGTATATTATTTTTTTTTTAATATCTTTTTGGATCTAATTCCCTTCACCATTTAATAATTCAAATAGTGCAACAACATAAATTGTTTCTAAGAAACATTTAGTTTCAAATTCCTTGGAATGTTGATGCTCTAGATAGTATACTTTTATTATATTTATAGCATGGATTTAAAATCATGACAAAGGAGCACATCAGACTTTAGCCATAAATCAATATGAAAGTTTGGAATTTTAAGGCTCGAAGATGGGAATAATTTTCCCGAAACATCAATTTGACATGTAAATCAACAAATAAACCGATTGTTTGTATACCTGGACGTTTTCATTTAGGAAAATAAAGAATATTATGGAGCTTCCTGGCAAAAAATAAGGAAAGAAGAATAAACATTCCATGCTTCTTTTGTTATATTACCATCAAAGACTGTCACGTGTTGAGACACCATTGTGAAATTTTTGTCACATATGATCATGCTATGAATTATAATGAGTATAAGTAAATAATAAATATACTCTTTTGTTTTATTATGCATCAAGTACTAATCTGTTGTTTCACTTTAACACTGATTAGTATTTTTAAAAATATAAATCTGGGTCCGATATTTTAATAGTAAATTTATAACTTATTGTGATTTATAGAAGGCGCATTTATCTCTTGTTTATATAATAAATTATTAATATTGAATACGATTTAATTCGATATTATGTAATATACAAGACAGGGACTCTATGTATGTTTTATTTTGGATTTTTTTTTTTGTTTCCTTAGCCAGAGAAGGGTGGGACCCACAGGATGGTACGGTATGTCACAGAAAGATATTTTAATGTGAGACCATAAATTTCAAAAGAACCAGATACGCCCGGAGGATTTTATAGCGACGAGAAATAAAAAAATAAAATAAAATAATGTGAACTATATGGGGACTTATAAATTATATCGCTCTAGTTAATGAAGCCTCGGATGTTTTCAGACCCTGCCTTAAATTATAGCGGGTCTTTAAAGAGGAATATATGACATCAGATAGGACATTCCTTTCCCGATGATCCTCTATCTTTAAGGATCTAGAAAATATCCTGTATTTTGTCAGGATTATAGCTTCTTTGAAACGCTGGAAGAAACGCCCACAACGGCGTTTGAAGAATAAATAATTCGAATTAAAATAGACTTAGTTTCTTCCGAAGTAGGAGAGGAGGGAGAGTATTCAAGATTTCTTTATTTTTATTTTTTCTGGACATGAGGAACCGTACCAGCCATCATTTATGCCACATCCTTAGATACATTATATAATATTAATGGTGATGGACTACCTGTAATGATTTATTACTAATCTTCATTCAGCCCTTTTACGACACCGTATAATAATATATTTCTTTTTTTCAAATATGTTTTCTTTTTCATTCACATTTCCAAAACATTTTATAGGCTATAAATCCTAAAATGCATCACATTAATCATTTTATCAACACTTCTCTGAGTAGGAAGTAATCCTGTAATACCAAGCAAAAAGTAAATAAAATAAAAAAAAGACTAATAAAGCATAAAATACGGAATTAGATTATTTTTAATGAGGCAAATTAAACAGATAACAATTAGTTAATTATCTTTCAACATGATATTATATTCCACGTATAAGCGGCATCAGTGACACTTGATTATTCGTATATACTATATAATAATTGAAGAGAAGAATATTTGTGGTGATCAGTAAAAATAAATTATAACAAGAAATATACTTATTTATTTTTATAATTTTTTTTTTACTGATCATCCCAACCATTCTTCTCTTCAATCATTCACTACAGTCAACCTTCACTCCACAATTATACTATATAATATTATATAGATAGTCAATTCAACTCAAACAATTAGTGAAGCTACATACTTTACCACGACTGTTAAAATAACAATTTACTTTAAAATAACAATACACTATGAGCCATAGTGTAAAAATACCAGTTCTGGTCTTGGTCTTGCCGAACCCTTCGTTTGACCAGCCCTGATGATGGCCTTTGGGTCGAAACGTCGCCAAAAATAAAAATAAATATGATTATTTATTTTTACTATTTATTTTTTTTTTTTTTACTGATCACCCAATCATTCTCCCCTTCAATAAATGACTACCATGTCTAATTGAAAAATATCTCTCCACTTTAATAATTGAGCCAGTTGACAGAATGACAAATCCAATTTCAACATTTTTTAATAAAGTCATTTTTGGTGAATTTCTAGAAAATTTATAATATCTGTACTGACAATGAGTAAGTTGATTTCAGGGCAGGTGATTTAGAACTGTGAATAAAGGTATTCCCCACTAGAAATATCAATAAAATTAATCATCAAAAATGTTGAAGTAATAGTTTAGCCATTAGAAAGGGTCAATTAAGAAATATGACAGAGCTAGCCTTTAAAATCCATTTTTGTACTTATTTAATACCTATTTGTTTGGTACTGAATATTCTTATTTTGAAGTTCTCTCACGTACTAAGAGTATTGAAGTCTTATTACTGAGTATAGAAAAGAAACCCTACTTGGACAATTTTTTACGCATTAAAAATATCAAAATGTTTCTTTCTATATTATCCGAAGTTTTTATGGGATCTTAGAGCTATTCTCTTTCATCTATTTTTAGCTCGTCGAAGACCATCGTAGCAATAGCAATACTTCAATTTTTAAAACTTAAAAATTTCATAAGCATCCAATGTCAATGTAATAGGTTTTCGAAAAGAATTATGATTGTGCATTGACGTTTGACTATAGTGAATAATTGAAGACAAGTTGGTTGGGGTATTCAGTAAAAAAAACAAAATTAAAAATAAATAAATGATATTTATTTTTATATTTGCCGACATTTCTGTCCAAAGTTCAGGCCTTCATCAGAGCTAAGAAAATACTAGATTATAATATGATAAATTATTAACTTATGGAAAAAAAATTATAATAATAATATAAGGAACACATGAAAGAACTAATAACAGAAAAGAAATATTGTTTATTTCGAAAATAGTACGTTTTAGTGTTTTAAAAAGGGCTCAGTACACCTATAAGCCTGATAATTTAATATATAATAATTATTATTATTAGCAATATAATAGATGATGAAATAATTTATTATATCCCTTGTTAGTTTTGCCAGATTGAAGGAAAAGCTCTCATACCCCGGGGGGGTTTCGAAACCGCGCTAGTTGGTTACCCCCTGTGAAGGCCGGCCCTGCAATCCAGCTCTCTCTGGTGATCCCAAGGCCCTGTGTCACCGACCCTCATCTTTATGGCCCCCCCCTGTCAAATTTGACATGTTCTCATGTTTTTAATTAAAACTGATAAAAAAGCGAGGGATCTACAAAAATTAATAAATTCGTCTTTATGACGAGTTAAACCGTAATTTGCTATATAAGGCTTTAAATGTAGATATATTTAACTGCATACTGTTTCTTTCCGGGGAGCATGGAATCTGATCGCAAAAAAAAACTGCTGTAGCATAAAAAAAAATACTATATTGTTCAAAGTTTTTTTAATTCAAATTTTTGATGATATTATGTCCTCTTCAGCTTCTAAATTAAAAAAAAAAAAAAACCACAGACAAGTCTCCCTAATTGTTTATATTGTACTAAGTTTCTATATTCAGCTAATCATTTAGATTAAAATTCAGTTCATTATTTCAAGTACTCATTAAATAAAGAATGTTTACTTACTTGATATGTCCTAGTATTTTAAAATAAATTCATCTTACAATACTATTTTCCAAAGCTTGTAATAAGTAACTAAACCGGTTGTGTATTCAAAAGTTTGAAGTATAATTAACATATAAATTATATTTCTTTTAAATAATTTAAATTAATTCAAATTATAGATAATTTTTCATTTTTGATTTATTAATGAAATTCTTTTTTGTTACCCAATGCTTAAAATATAGATATATTTAAACATGGGATTTGATGAATAAGATAAGGATGATGTAACATCTTAAATATAGATGTATGATATTTAATGCTGTAAGATCTAATTTTCATTTCTTAAAGATATTAGAAAAATACAAATCAGCATAAGGTTAAATAATAACTTAATTTTAGTTTATTTTAAAGAGTGATTTTTGAAATATATGTTACAGTATCTATTTTCATGATGGAAATTTATGTAATATTGTTTTATATTATATAAATCGAATAATAATAATGATATAAATTCTAATAATAATTAGATAAATCCTTTCTCAAAAAAATAATTATCATGAAAAAAAGTGCGTCTTAAATTTGGTCAGATACGATAATTGATTGATTAGAAAAAAAGAGCAGTTAAATTGATTAGCGTGGTACCCTGAATTTTCTCCCAACACGTTAGAGTCAGAAATGGTCTGAAAGAATAAATTTATATTTCGTAACAGGCCCGTGCAGTAAGTTGCAACCATTTAACTCTAGCTACATCACTAGCGGATCCAGGATTTGATTTTTTTTTTTGGGGGGGGGGCTCCAGCCAGTTTTTTTTTCATAACAATAACGATAATTACTTTGAAAAAAATAAAGAAACTAACTACCTGGATGAAATGGTGTTTAAGTGATTCTTAAATCCCTTTTAAATGTAATTACACGAACAATAATACTTTAAGAGATACTTTTTAAATATATTTTTCGATAAAACATGGTTATATTTTACCATTTTGGGGGGCTTCAGCCCGAAAGCCCTCCCCCCCCCCGTAGATCCGCCCGTGAGCTACATTAATAATAAGTACTTGTATATCTTTTAATACTAGCACTAGATGTATTGATAAACTTTTCCATTTATTTAATTTCTCAAATATCCCGATTTATTGATGGTTACTATTACTATCGCGTGGCTGGGATAGTATCTTGTTTATCCCATTACGCACATTAATACAAGATATTGTGCAACCAAAACTTTTACATTTCCATATTTACTGACATTCCGATGCATCGACTTCCTTGTTCCTCCAAGTACCTCGGCCAGACGGCGGTAGAAATCAAAGAATAAGAACGTCCTTCGCAGAATTAGGTCCGACTGATTCGGTTTAAGATGCAATAAAGAAACACGATTTGAAGGGGTTTTGGGCTTGAAGGTATTGTTGCACGATTTTGGATATTTTTCAGCATGACTGCATAAAAGCCAGACGATTTTTTTTTTCCATAGATCGCCTTGCTGACCTTCCGTTCGTCTTTATGTAATGCACTCACCCCTTAACTACGCGTTTCGCTGTCTTAATCTCCTCTCGTTGCTATGATGATTTCAAAATTAAAACATAACAAATTTATGTTCTTTATTAAGTAGAGTATAGAAAATACTATTCTACAACAAAATTATATTTTAAGAAATAAATGAAAAACTGATGATAAAACTACCTATATTTTTATATATAAAAAGCTGTATAATAGACCTTTTTCTGGATTTCCAACTAAAATTATTTATCCATACAAAAATTGTACTCAGTATTCCGCTGCAGTAAATATTTCCCCGTTCATGGAGAGAAATTGTAATAAATAAATAAATATTTTTGATTAATTAATTTCATTGGTGCATCTAAAGCGATCGATTTTTCACATGATGAGTCAATTTTTTACTTTTTCGTATTTTAAGTTTAAGATTAAAACCTTTTAATTTTCTTTACATAATTAATCATAATTTATTCACGAGTATTCCAATTTATTACGAGGAGTACAAGTAAGTATATTTTAAAAAGCTGTATTATGTTTAGGCACAACACTCAACTTTTTACTAAAATTAAGAGCTACGAACTACCAAAGCATAATTTTATTTGAATCCTGTTTGTTTCTTAGTTCTAATAGACCTCAAATATTAGTAACAATTAAAATAGGAAAAACAAAAAAATATATTTTTTTTGCAACTAATTCAAGGAGAAAAAAATCACTTCATAATTTTTAAATGTTCTGTTTTTTTCTTATTTAGAGTCTATAAATCGGTAAATAAATCTGACAGCACGATCACTTGAAAAAAAAAAAGATATTTTTGTTCCTATTTAATGAATAGGAATTCTATAGTGTAACTGTGCAGAGTATAGTCAAATATATGATCATTACAGGCACAGGAATAATTTAATGGCCTAAATAAGTAAACAATAAAAGAGAAAGAATAGATGCAACCTATATATGTATATTTAAAATGCTACATTTATTATTCTAATAAAACGCAATAAAAACTATCAAATTCCAGCTATAAATGCGAATAAAATTCACCGGCATAGCCAGACCGCCATAAAAAGCATTCTCTTCGCGCCGTTATCATTTTATTGGCTCCTTCGAGTTGTCGCTATCATCGCCGTTGGCCGTGTTGAGACAGTAATGGATTCCATACCCGCAACGCAAGAGGGAACATATTAGCCTCTATAATACCACCATAAAGAACTCATATTAACTGAAATATTCTCATAGAGGCACTAGGGATAAATTGTGTTTTAGTGTGTATTAAGTATAGAGCACAGAAGTCTCCTCCGCCTCAGATATTATTCTTTTCAATTCCTCAAAATAATATTGTGGAAATAAAAGCGCATCAGAAAGCTCTTCCCGGCTTTCTTCCAGTTGAGACGATCTAAAACAGGACAGTCCAGTTCCAGAGGGTCGATATAATCCGAAGTGAGAGGAGCTCTAAGGACGACATTTTATAAATAAAATTTATTGACAATCATTTCCTCGACATTTCGGTGGTATTAAAAAAAATCGAGTTATATCCGACCGTTCTTTGCGATTTTCTATAGCGAATTAAAATAATAATTTCCAAGATCTGGAAATGTTTAAAAACATAAACAGTCTATGAACGGACGTTACTGTCTCATTGATTGTGCTCTACATTTGCATGTCATTCCTTTTTTTTTCTATATTTCTAGATCTGTGCCAAAATTATAACATGAGAAACAATTAATTCCTCATTTCATCTTTTTAAATTTCGATTAATATTTCTATAATACGAATGTCCTGGCAGCGATGAATGAGGGGGTTAGGAACTTTCTGTCCTCTCATTTTATAATGAAGATCAAAGTTTTTCTGGCATCCCAATATTGCACATTGACTTAAAAGTTTCGTAATTATTTTACTACATAAAACGAAACAGAATTACCTTAGTAATCATTAACCATGATTTTCATTGCAATGATCGATTGGTATTTAATGGAACCCAATCCACATCATGCATTTTCTGGAATAAACTCTATTAAAAGTTAAAGAGCATTGGGGTTCTGAAAGCTTTCAAACAAGTAGGCTTTTTTTGTCCTCCAAAAATAATTGCATTCTACATTTTATTTTAATTCCTAATTAGAAAGGATAAGTATATAATATACGTTATATTAACCCGCTTATGAAGTGACTCAAAAAAAGAGCATCGAATCACAGAAAAGAGGAGTTCGTGCATTCTATTGATTCAAAAGTTGGGTTTTCGCACTGAGCAATTGGCTTTACTCATTGGTAGCAAAGTTGTAATGATTCTTTCTATTTGATTTATTATATTATTATTATGAGGTAAGTAGGTTTTACTGCTGATCAAAACAAATGTAAAACACTCGTAGATGCTCGTAGGTATCGTACAAACAACTATGCTTTAGTGAGTGTCAAAGGAATTTATAAAAATTACAAAGCTTGTGGTTCTGCTCATTTCTAGCAAGTTTTAAATGATTTGTTCTATTTTAATCAAAGAATAAAGTATTTAATTTTCCTATTGTTCCTGAAAGTCAATTATATGTTTATTTCATATATTAACAAATGATTAGTTTTTTATATTGACAATACGGAGACACGGCCGGATCTCCCTGGGGGGGAGGGAGGAGGAGATCTTTGAGGCTGAAGCTCCTTCCAAAATAGTAAAATATATCCATGTTTTATGGAAAAAAAATATTTTTTTTTTATTAACGAAATTTACAACTGTAATTAATAATAAATACAACAAGGAAATATGAACAAGTAATATGACATGTACAACATGAGGATAAACTACCCATTGGTAGCACTCCAATTATATTTTATATTACAAGGTCACGAGGCCATCTTCTTTTCAGACGCCTCGGAGGGTTATCAGGAATAGAAGAGGAAGCAAGGTTGGAAACAGGAGGGTTATCAGGAATAGAAGAGGAAGCAAGGTTGGAAACAAGAGGGTTCGGATGGTTCAGAAGTTTATTATGAAAGGACAGGTATCTGGATTGAGCTAAATCGGAAACATATGGTACATTAAGGTCAGTATGGATGATTTTATTTGTGACAAAGTAGGGAGCATTAAGGATTTTACGAAGGATTTTTGATTGTAGGGATTGGATACGAGAGGAATTTAATGGTTTAGTAGAGCCTCAAAGCTCGATCCCGTAAGTCCAAATAGGCCTTATTATAGTAATATATATGAGTCTTTTGTAAATAGTTGGCAGTTTAGAGCGTTTGTCTAGTAAGTGCTGGAGTAGTCGGAAATGTCGGGCGGTTTCTAGTCGTTTCAGTCTGGTACGAGGGTTCCAAGTAAGTCGTTTGTCAAGGTGGAGTCCTAGGTATCGGATTTGGTCAACAGGGGTAAGTGCGGTATTGTTAAAGGATACTGTAGGACAGGACGTCATAGGTTTACGACAAAAAAATATTTAAAAATTATCTCTTAAAGTATCATTGTTCGTGTAATTACATTTAAAAGAACTTTAGGAATCACTTAAACACCATTTCATATAGTTACTTAGTTTCTTTCTTTTTTTCCAAAGTAATTATCTTTTATATAAAAAAAAAAAAAAAAAAAGCTTTCGGGCTGAAGTCTTCCCCCAAAATTAAATCCGCTAGTGTACGGAGATGAGTCCAACAGCCTATACTTTTTTCAATTCGAATGCAACTCAACTTTTTTACGATCTTGCCCAGGCCCCTCCTTAAGAAGTAAAAAAAAAGAAATCTCCTTTATCTCAGGGCGATAGTAAAATCTTTCTTTGTCCCCCGAAGAGGATGTTGAATACTGGAGTTACGCGACTTTTGCATTAGTCCGGCGATATACTTATTTACCATTTCTTCTACTCCGACATGTGCGTCCTATTTCAGTTTTATTCGTTCTTTCACACCGGCCCACTCCTTAGACCGGCACCTTCATAAAAAGCCGACCCTCTTCCGAGATTGATTGCCCCTATCTCGAATTGCTCTGTTCACTTATAGACGCCCGGTTTATGGCGAATAACAAAAGCCGTGCGAGATACTGAGACTAGGTACATCTGGGTCAGTATCTTCTCTCCGATAGGATAGTCAACTTATATAATCCATCAGTTCAGAAAGGAAAGTGTTATAAATAAAAAAAGTTCCAAACCAAAGAGTAATATATTAATCACATGAATTAATTATACGTGAAAACAGGCAATCTGATAAAATAACAAAAATATATGTCAATTGGGGATTCGAGGAAAATTGTATGAATATTTTATCTGAGGGACTACAAGTATGATTTTAAAATTTCTGTTTGGGTTCGACAGTTCATTTATGAAAGAAGGATTTATACCTCCGCACTGCAGAACATTTTTTATGAAATTATTAACACTTTTCTAAATCTTCGTGAATAGTTCTTATCATCTTATCGTAATCTATAATCTATTTAATCTATAAGCTGTAAATGAAAATTGATATCGTGATTTGAATAAATAATTCGTGCATCCACGTCACAATATGCAAGACAAGGCCTGTAAAGGAAACTGCCATACGCTTTTCCTAGTAATCTTAATATTATAACGTCTCTTTTCCAAGCAGCCATAAATAAATGAAAATATTTTTTTGTAAATTATTGCAATTTATATTTTTAAATTTTAAATTTATTTTATAGTTGTGAATTGATGGTAGACTGTAGTGAATAATTGAAGAAAAGAATGGTTGGGATGATCAGTAAAAAAAAAATAGGGAAAATAAATGAGGAAATTTATTTATTATTTTTCTTTTTTTTTTTTTTTTTTTGTATTGATCATACCAACCATTCTTCCTTTCAAAATTTATTTTAATTTAAAAGTAATATATATATACATTTATTTAACTTTAAAGACTTAATAACGCTTATATTTTATTTCTAAAATATGATCTTATGTATTAGGTATTAGTACATGCTTATACTTGAGAAAATGAATTAAAAAAAATTATTGAATAACTGTGAATAAATTTTCATGCTTTAACGGAATTATTTTATTAAAAATGTCTCCTATGTATTTCAGGTAAAATTATCATTATTTAGAACGTATACAAAATAATAATAATATATAATTTCAATTGTCGTTATTCTTATAGTGATTAAAATTTTAATTGCCAAATGGAATAGAGTTAATAAAATATTCATTAAATGTAAACATATATAAAAAAAAAAATATCCTTTGTTGAAAATCATTGAATAAATACAGTCATTTCCGAGACATAATGAACAGATATCTTAGATTAAACAAATATTTTTCACATTTTATGAAATTATAATTGTTTAATAGAAGGAAATATAATCATTAATATTTGCATAGGTAAAGAAAACAGTGTAATGCATTTACACAATAGAAAAATATAATAAGTAATAATTTGAATATTCGAATTCCCAACTATTGCATTCAGAACTGCTCCTGTGTCTTCCTTTTATTGAATTGAATGATTACTCAATTATATTAAATAAATTTAAATAATTTTTAAATTATGATTATTCTAAACTGCAACACACCATTATAAATAACAATGGAAATAAAACATAAATAAGAGCATTGTAAATATGTATTATAATGTTTTTATTGAATAAAAGTCTGGTCTGTCTATGCAAAAGGTCGTATGTAAAAGTTGATTTTTTTTTTTACAGAAGAGCATAAAAACATATTATTTCTTTATGATTCTTTGTATAATTTCATATTTTATTTCCTTCTGCCATTTTCCTATCCAGCAGACTATTTATAGCAGTTGCAGACTACAAAATGTCATCTTTAGCGCAAAGAAAATAAACATATAAAATTGTTAAAACAAATAAAATAAGCATACGACCTTTTTCACTAACAGTAAAGCTCTCTCTCTCTCTATATATATATATATATATAATATATATATATATATATATATATATATATATATATATATATATATATATATTTCCGTCATAAAGTACGTCTAAATATTTTAATGTGTCACACTGATTTATTTGTAAAAAATTAAAACATTTGCTTAAATGTATTGTAATGTTTTCGTAAAAAAAAATATAATTTATATTTTTTTTTTATGGATTGAAAGTAAGTTTATTATAGTTGTCACAGCTTCTAGTTATCAATGTCCGCCCATTTGATTCGCAATAGAACATCATCTGATTATGGAATCATCAAATAATTCTGGACAGAAAAGCTGGCCGTAGTTTGGAGGTCTCTGCTATAGAGTATGCGATTGTATTTCATGGAGTGACGTTTTCTTCGATTTGTTTTTCTTTTCTGTCTTGACGATGCCTGAATTGGCGATATGTAGACGGATTTTTTATTCTTTATCTACATTAATTTCTGTCTCTTGGTGGGTTTTTTAGTGATTTATATTAATTAATTAAAATTCTCTATATTACCGGTGATAACTAAAGCCTTTTGGGATCATTTACTCTTAACAAACTCTTCAATCTTCACTTAATAGCTCCTTCTTCTTTGGGGTTAACATAGAAGGAAAGTAATAATTAATTATTATATATACTGATACAAGATCACATCCACCTACAAATGTTTGAAATAAAAACGATAGGTGATCTATGGTACATTGGTTACTTCAAATGGGTTAGTGGTAAACTTGAATATCCTCCAGTTATGCAATTTTAAGGGATGGGTCGTACTCCAGTGCGATTGCGAAAGTACTCTTTCAAGATACGATCGCAATAACACGACCCGTTAAGTAGGTACAAGGAATTAAAAGACTCCGCCACACAGAGACAAATGACCCGCTAATAAAACAATATAACTGAGTCCATTAGTTTTATTGATGCTGTCCACTTATCTAGATTTGTCGCTTGCTCTAATGCCCGTCGCTAATAAATAATTTTCCACTTTCATTAGTTCTTCTCCGATAGCCAACAATATTAGTCAATAACAATATAATATCAATAATCTTAGCGATAACTATATATCTAAACATTTTTATGATTCATGAGTATCGGCGTCGTCATAGTCCAACTTGACTCAGCCATCTGATACGTTTTGACGTATTGCCTCATTTGTATATTAAATGTAATACATCTGATATTTATGAGATAAGCGAAACGTGAGTTCTTTATAATTATAAGGTAAAAAATTATTAGTAAAGTATTTTTAGTAATGACTAAAATAATTAATGGTTGCCCCGATGATATCACACTGGAAATTGTAGTACCATTAATCAATACTCATGTGAAATAGCATGTCAAAATAATTTGTAATGTTATTAGTATTCAGGTTAGCAATCGTATAAAAAAAAAAAATACTATAATTTAAGATTTTTTTCTTATAAATTGTTAATCTAACTCGATAATACTACCATTAATTCTATAAATGCACCACTCTACAAATCGGTCATGATTGGAGTTTGAGATATCGTTCTTCCGTTAGAGGATTGCATGGGTAAATAGGCTTATTTTATTAAGTCAGATTTTTTATTATTTCTATAATCGTCAGCCCATTTGCTTATTGTCAACAGCAGTTTGTTTACAAACATAAATTGACAGCAGAAAACAAAACTGAATAAACAATACATATTTATCGCACTGTTTAATTTATATAATAAAAAATTAACATTTTGTTGTTTTTTTTAAATCATAATCGTGTTTATTTGAAACATGAGTGGAAACGATTTAATTCACTGAGAAAATGAAAAATTTAATTTTTTTTCACTTCTTTGCAGTAAAAACAGATCGCGCTAAGTAATAGCTATTCAAACAAAATACAATGAAAAATACTAATAGTAATAACTTGTAACTTTTGAAGGATATTTAACGACCTAAAATAGAAAATAAAATAATAATTAATAGGATATTGTTCAGTCTGATTTTCGCAGAAATTTTCAAAGATCGAATACAAGTATGTAAATGCCCATAGATTTGTCTAAATAATATTAAAGTTTCGCCTCTTTTTTTGATTTTCAAAAATATCTCAATTTTATTTAAAAATTTCACATTTGCTACTAATCTGAGTGTGGACTAGCTCCCTCGGTATGAGTTATGACAACGATTATAGACACGTATGCCTGCTCACGATGTTTTTATTACATAGTTTTCAGGAACCGATGAGGAAAATAAAAAGTATTTAGATATACTTTGACAAGCAACAAATATTTTTTTAAATAAAATTAGATACATGTATTAGTAAAAAAAATTAACCATTAACAATACCCCGCAAGGCAGCTCCACTTATCCAACCAATTACTCGATGGTACGATACCGGCGTTTCCGAGATAGGGACTTATGACAACCAGGAAAGAGATAAGGGTTTACGAAATATGTATTATACTGTAGAACGGCAGTGGATGTGCAAGAGGGAATATAGATGACACAGTTGATTTTCCGCTATCTTATCTCCGTTTGGTATAAAATGGAGTTTCACTTTACTGATAAACCTTAGCTCTCTCTGGCCTAAATGTCGGAAGACGCGACCGAGAGTACTCGGGGTGCACCCGTCATTCGGGTTCCGACAGAATCTCATTTTTTTTTCTTACAATAGAAAGTTCATACATCTTCGAAAAGAAGTCAACCAGTTCCTGGCGCGTTCGATATGGTTATACGAGCTTTTATTTATTTATTTTTTGTCAAATCATGATTACTTCTCATATTTTAATTAATTATTATTAAATGTTTTTTTTTCATATCCTCTTTCTACTCATTCTTGTCTTTAATCCTTGGATTGCCTAAATAATACTCCTTTTGTTTATGAAACTATAGTTACTATTAGTAAAACGACTGTCGTATTAGTTTAACGGATATGTATTCTGTATTTATTTAATATGTCCCATATATTATTCAATTTTAACGCATTAAAGTGATAATAATAGATCATTGATCGAATTATTAATAATCAAACTTCATTGAACTCAATAAAGGTCATTTTTTAGCAAAAAAAATACAACAAAGTTATAGTATAAACTGTGAATTTAAAAATTTGATTACCAGGGATCAGCCAAATTTTACAATAATAGAATAAAGACAATTTTAAAAAATATGAAATTTATCAATTAGTATTAAAATTTACATTAATGTTTCTAAAAATATCTTTAAGGAGTATTAAAATATTTAGATTTGAAATAAAAACATTAGACCAATCAATTTTTTTAAATTATCTAAATGAAAATTCAATGACCTTATCATTGAATCATAAACATATATTTTTGATAATTTCTGTCTTTTTTATCAAGTTGTTTTTTAATTTCTTTTCAAAAGTACATTTTGCTTTTGAATCAATAAATTGAGAAATAATAATTTTAACTCTTTTGTATTTTTTTTTTATGCGTCCACTACTAAGAAAAAAGTGTATTCAATTATATGAGTCCCGTAAATTTGGTTGAACTCTAATCACGTTATTTAACATTTTTATCAAATAATTTACACAGTTTTTAAGCATATTAAATCTAATCAAGGACGCAGCCAGCTCAAAAACTATATAATCCGAAACAAAGAACATTTTTTTAAATTTAATTTATTTCAAGTTGAGAGTACTTTTTTTCTTAATTAGTTTCTAATGTCAAATACTAAAAATCACTAGTCGTTGTCAATCAGATTTTCAGATTTTTTTTTGTTTATATTTTTGGTTTTCTTTATTATTTTATTTTTTATGGTGAAAGTAGGAATTCCCCTCCTTCCGGATATGCTCAGTAGAAAACGAAGTTATTTTAAATATCAATAATATCGTCAGTTTGTCTTCATTACATCAGTCACTACTTAGCAATTGTGCACTTCATTTTTTTCAATCCGATATAAACTCTGAGGAAATTTTTGAATTATTATTTCACAGCAATAATAATAGTAATAACTAATTAATTAATCAAATGGCGAATGTTAACTATTTTCAAATCATTTTAATAATTATTGCCGTTCAAAGATACCAACTTACTGAACTGTAGTTGTGCGCAACTATGTTGGAATTCATCGAAGTATATAGTTAATGCAAATACATATAAAATGCAAAATTAATGACTAAAAACTTGTCTACGAGGAACAGAAGCTATGATATAACGCGTCTTAACGGATGATCTTGTGTGTATATGTTAATCGGGCTTATCTCGACTGCATCTCTTGAACATTTCTCCCACCTCCCAGGATAAAAAATATCTGTTATACGGCATATTATAAAGCATTCATTACGAGCCCGTCTCCTCTGCATGTACCTACACCGGCAATAATATCCTCCGATGACACCTTAAGGAGAAGAATTTTCCATAAACTTGTTGAAATAATGATTGTGTATCTCCTTCAACGGTTATAACATTGTGACATTAATCCGTTATCCTTTTCACAACACTGGATAAAATTATAAATATCTAAAATAATGATAACTATTAATTTTCTTAAATATATTATTTCCCTATTCTTATTGATATATAATTTTTTTTCTGTTTCAGATGAATCAGCAGTGTAAAGTTTGTGGTGAGCCCGCTGCAGGATTCCACTTCGGTGCTTTTACGTGCGAAGGATGCAAAGTAATAACAATATTTTAATTATTCTTCATTATATATATATATATATGTATATATATATTATAAATTTTATTTCATAACATATAAATCCGCGTTTATACATAACTCAAAACCATGGCGAGTACGAATTTACATAAAATGGACGTTGTGATTTTATTAAGATTTCTTCCGATGAAAATGGCCTAAATGGATGAAACGTTAGGTGAAAGAAAAAATAAACTAGGGCTAAAGGAACAAGTTTGTTTGGTTACAAAAATTTTGTTTCATTGTGACAAAAATAAAAATGTGAAGGATATAATATAAAATTATTACAGAAAATCGAAAAATAATTTTTCTTCATAGGGGAGAAAAAGGGATAGGATAATAGAATTTCAATTATTGTATAACAGTATTGCAAGCAGCAACTTAGTATAGTTTCGATAAAAAAATTAATAAATTAAAAAAAAATGAAATTCAAAACACGGAATTGTCAGGAGAGCTTCCTCTTTTTTTTTTATTAGAAGTATTAATATTGTGAATCGAATAGAATCAACTAACTAATTGATAATTGATATTAGCTGAAATTAGAGGTAATATGTTACAACACCTGACCGTATTAAGAAATATTAGGTACCTATTAATGTTGTACAAGGCTAAAGGAAATATATTATTTAGCCAGAGCAGGGCCGTGGACAGCTCCAGAGGTGAAACATTAGTAGCTCCGCCTGTTTATGATAATAGCTGCCCAAACTCGAATCCTACTTGATTTAGTGCTTTGTACAGCTCGCTCGGTTCCTTTCTTTTCCTTTTTGTCTTCTTCGCCCTCGTACTCCACTCTCATAGGCTCCTTTAAAACGGTGTCAAATGCTTTACCGATCAATAGATACCAGGAATGGACTTAGAACTACTCTGAGTACCGAATTAGAGTACTTTACTCAAACTTATTCACTTTTAGGGATGTAATCAGTATTTTAATATATCATCAATTGTATCGAATTATACGCATTATATCGATTTATGGTTCATATTTTCTGCGGTCTCTTCTTAATAGCCTAATCTAGGAACTTGACTTTATTGAAATATATTTTAGCATAACTATTATTGTTAGTAATTTCAATTTATTATCGTAGTTAATTTTCTTCTTTTTTTTTTTTTGTAGTCATTCTTCGGACGCTCATACAACAACCTGAACTCTATATCGGAGTGCAAGAACAACGGAGAATGTGTCATCAACAAGAAGAACCGGACCTCCTGCAAGGCTTGCCGCCTGAGGAAGTGCCTCTTGGTTGGGATGTCGAAGAGCGGCTCCCGCTACGGCCGGAGGTCCAACTGGTTCAAGATCCACTGCCTCCTCCAGGAACAGAAGCAGAAGGACGGAGCTGAACAGAAGCTGCAGATGCAGATCGCCTCCATCAACAGAAGTAAAGACGAACTCCTCCTCCTCGGTATAGACGACTACAAGGCGACGTCCCCTAGCATCAGCTCTCCAGACTCAATATCTGATTCATCCGACAATTACCGACCACTCTTTAAGGATGTACCGCATTACATACCGTACATGTTCCCCCATCCTGCGTATCTTCCTCCACTTACTGCCGGTTTGTACCCAGGGTACATGTTTGGTGGGCGATGCTACGACGACAACTTCAATAGGACTGAGCGCTCTCCCACCCCGGACTCACCCATCGATCTGTCGCTGAAGACAAGCGGTTCGACAGCAGCGGAAGACTCGTCTTCGGAAGAGGACATCAATGTAGACGATGAACTACCATCCGAAGATATGGTCTTGCGGAGGACTGCTCCGCTCGACTTAACAACAAAAGTCAATTAAGTCGAGTGCACAGTAGACACGAAAGTACAAATGCCCACCCGTAATCAAATCTTCTTAGGTATGAGAATCGAGATAAACGATTAAAAAAAAAAAAAAAAAAAAAAAAAATCGAAAGAAGAATATGATGGTAGGCACTTAGACAAAAATGGTGTGTGATTGTTTTAGAAAAATATGTATCCAGAGTTTGGATAAATACATTGCGGCTCTAGGCCAACATTGTACTTAATTTAATTTAATTTTTTAAATTTATACTACCAAAGTTTTTTATTATTTTTTTTTAGAAATTAAGTTTTATTTAATTTGTAAAAATCACTTTATTACACTAAAAAATCATTCACACACGCTCAAATCGACGTTGTAAGATAGATATGTATATGAATCTACAATTAAAAATGAAAAAAAAAATAGAATAAAAAAATTACAAAAATAAATGTATTGTTCCACGTTAGTTATAGAAAAGGATGTGCACATCCAAGATGTCTTGTGCACTTTTTATGTTCTCAATCGACACATGTACATTTTGTTGTAATTGTATTTGATAATTGTAAATTGTATTTACATTTCTAGACAGTTGTAAATTTAATTATATTGTATATAAATAGATTAATATATTTAATTAATTTTAAGTTGTCACCCCTGTAATGAAAAAAAATATATAATGATGTATAATATTTTATAATATACATTAAAAATATATTAACTGTTTTTTCTAAACAATAACCCATTAAATATTATAAAATAATATGAAATTGGATATACTTCCAATGAAGTCGTGGGTAAATGAAATTTCCTTATTATTGGATTGCTAAATTATAATTTTGGTATTCATAGAATATTGCATATCTAAGGAAGCGCTTGCTTTGGGAACAATAAATAGCCGCTATTCCGAGCAGAATTGGCTCCACTTATACACCGACGGCTCCGCTCAAGCAGCTACGCGGAATGCAGGAGCAGGAGTATACTGCCAAGATTTCATGTTATCCATCCCTGCTGGTAGCCGGGGAACAAACTTTGATGGAGAAGTCAAAGCCATTTCGGCAGCATTGACTGAAATAGATAAAGAACTCACCTATTCCCGAGTTGTGATCTTTGTCCATTCACAAGCTGCCATACTGTCGATCTGCAATGGCCTGGACCATCCTGATGTCATTAGTGCCAGAAATCGGATTTATAACTTAATTAAAAAAGGGATCAGCTGATGCGAAAGGTCGTGTTTCTACATCGTCTCTCAGAATTTGCTTATTTTCCAGTGAAATCTTTTATTCACTGATTATTTATTCAACACAGGTCAAGAATACATAACAACAATTGATATTTATTGTTTGTTATAAATTATAGGGTTATTTTTATTATTTTTTTTCCCTTATATGCGATATCACCATCAGGCCATGTCTAGTAGAGCGTCTATCAAGAGAATTCGGCCGTTAGGCTCAACACCTTGTTCTTCGCCTGTCAAACAAAAGCCTCGTCAATGTCGTCAAACACCTGCAGTAACGCCTATTAGCTCCAGAGAAAATGAAACCCAGCCAGGGACATCATCAAAACCAACAATTGAAGAACTTCAGCATCAACCAGGTACATCTTCACAAGAGATAACCGAACAATCTCCGTTTTTCACCCCTAACCCCTATCAGGTGCTTCAGAATGATAAAGAAGTGATGGAATGTGCTTCAATACCAAGAGATCCCCGACCTCCACCCATATTCGTTAAAAACATAAACAAATTTCAGTTACTATGCTCACAACTGAACAAAATAACAGGCTCTGGAAGCTATTCATGTCTAAGCAGAACAAAGGACACGAAGATATCACCAGATACAGCTGAAACCTACAGAAAAATTGTGAAGTATCTAACGGAAACCAACGCGGATTTTCATACGTACCAATTACGGCAAGATCGAGCTTTGAGGGTAGTCATAAGAAATCTACACCCCTCAACACCAACCGAAGCAATAGAAGAAGAATTGAAAAATTTAGGTTTCATAGTGCGCCAGATTACAAATGTACAGAAGGAGAGTAAAGAACAGCCAGGAGTAAAAGTTCCTCTACCCTTATTTTTCGTAGATTTGGAGCCAAATCAAGGGATCGAAAAAATATACGAAATAAGAAGAATATACTACACAAGTGTTATAGTAGAGAAGCCATATCCTAAGAGGGAAATCGTACAGTGTCACAATTGCCAGGCATATGGCCATATCAGGACTTACTGCCATCATCTGCCGCGCTGTGTGAAATGTGGAGAGCAGCACAAATCCGGGGAGTGAACAAAACCGAAACGGGATCCTGAAGTTTGTGCTTTGTGCCTTGAAGGACATCCAGCGAACTACAAAGGCTGTCAGATCTACAAGAATATCAAATCAAGATATCAAAAATCCCGGACCCAAGAAGAAGCAGAGGCATCAAGAAGAGAACCTAACGCATCAAGAAGAGGAACCTCAATTTGTCCCTATACGTTGTAGTATACCGCCCTCCTCTGGTACCTTTCGACCCATCCTTCGAATCAACCCTATACAAATTTATCCCATTTTACAGTAACATAATAGTTTCCGGTGACTTTAACGCCAATCTCCTTTCCGATTCCCACGATAAACACTACTTGGAAAACCTTTTCTACTCCCTTAACCTCTTTATAGTGCCATTTGCTCCTACTCATTACACTTGCTGGTCTGATACATGGCTGGACCTGTTTATCATCGATTCTGCGAAGAACGTTTTGTCCTCGTCCCAACAACCTGTTCCTTTCCTGTCTTCACATGACCTTATCCAACTATCATACAATATCCAGACCCCTGCAATCCTTCCTAAAACCATAACCTTCCACAATATAAATTCCCTAACCCGTGAAAGCATCTTACCCGATATTGAAACCCTGAATTGGAATGATGTTTACACCAGTTCCTCAATTGATACCATGGTAGATATCCTGACTTCTAATCTCCTCCATATCCTCAATACCCATGCCCCACTTAAAACCTCTACATTCCGCCGCCAACCTGCTCCTTGGATGAGAAATTCGAAATATGCAAAAGAGACGTGAGGCAGCCCGTAGACGTTTTAGAAGAACCAGGCTTGCAGATGACTATGAAGAGTTCAGTGTACTCCGTAACTTGACGCAAACAACGATCAGGCAAGCGAAAACCAATTACTTTCATGAAGCCTTCTCCTCAGCTCCCGATTCTAAATCCAAATGGCATTTACTCCGAAAGCTATCTCTTTGCAAATCATCTTCTTCCATAGCTGTCCCAGTCTCTCCTGATGCCTTAAATTCCTACTTTTTATCCTCCTCCTCTTGTAATATTTCTCCCTCTTCTTCTTATATTCCTGTATCATCTGCATTTAATAGTGACAATTTTTATTTTTCCTACATCACTCCTACGAACCTTATTTCCTCCATAATGAAATCCCAATCCTACTCTACAGGAATTGACGGAATACCTGTCAAACTGTTAAAATTATGCCTCCCTGAAATGCTTCCAGCTCTTCTATTCATTTATAACTTTTCCCTTCAAAATTTTGTTTTTCCTACATCCTGGAAAAAAGCCTTAGTCCGTCCTATTAACAAAATCTCTAACCCCACCTCTCCTAAAGACTATCGTCCAATCTCCATCCTCTCAAATCTGTCAAAACCCCTCGAAAGAATAGTCCAATCCCAAATTTCCAATTACCTCGAAGAGTCCAAACTTTTAGATCCTCTCCAATCTGGCTTTCGCCCAGGCTTCTCCACTCAATCCGCTTTAGCTAAAATCACAAATGACATACATACTGCAATTGACGAAAGAAAACTGACTGTATTAGTACTCCTGGACTTCTCCAAAGCATTCGACTCCTTAGACCATCCTATTCTCTTCAATAAATTAAAATCTCTATCCTTTTCCAATAGTTCTATCCAATGGTTCCAATCCTTTCTTTCTGACAGGACTCAAGCCGTTAGTATTCCGAATCAACCGTTATCTTCTTTCCTAACTTTGTCTCATGGAGTAGCCCAGGGTTTAAGCATTTCTCCTATCCTTTTTAATTCTTACATCAATGACCTTCCTAGTTCAATCCACCATTGTTCATACCATCTATATGGTGATGACTCCCAAATTTATTTTTCCTTTCCGTCCACTGAATTATTAGAAGCGTTTACGAATATTCAGAGAGACCTAGACAGGATAAGTGCCTGGGCAAGCTTGAATAAATTAAAGTTGAATGCAACGAAAACTCAGGCCATTCTTATAGGTTCCAACTCCCTCCTAGATCCATTTCCACCCATCCTTCCTTGATTATTAATGACCAACCAATCTCCTTCACCTCCTCTGCAAAAAACTTAGGAATTACCATTGATCAAAACCTATCATGGAAACCCCATATTGCTCAAATCTCCAGAAGGTCAATTGGTACTCTTAAATTATTTCAACGTTCTCGTCAGCATCTCCCACAACTTATCCGCAGGCTCCTCGTTTCCTCATTGATTTTCCCCTACTTTGACTATGGCTGTATGGTATACGGTGGCCTCTCGTTGGAGCTTGAGGACAGACTGAAGAGAATCATGAACTGTTTTTTAAGATTCGTCTTCGGCACTTCGAGATGGTCTCATGTGTCCCACCTATATGCCGAGTCAAAGTGGCTCTTCTCCTCTTCCCGCCGCCTATACTTCCTTGGAAATTTCTTATACCAAACGATCAATTCCTAGCACCCTTCTTATATCTGTTGTCTCCTCCAGCCTAAACCCTTAGTCCACTCAATAAAAACGAGATCCCGTGTTTCTGACCTCTATATTCCATTCCACAGGACAAAAACCTATGAATGTTCCTTCTTAGCCCGCTCCGTCTCCTACTGGAATATCTCCTTACATCCCAAACAGAAGATTTACCGCCATAAATTTCATTTTACGAACTGAATTTGCGTGAAGTAAATAGTGGTGCCTACTGTTTAAGTTATAACATAAAACAGCAATGATTTTTGTCACCTAGTTTGAGACTATTATTTTTACTATTTATGTATTTTTCTCTTCTCCTCAGGTTGTGCTTTTTCTTTCGGGTATATATGATTATATTTTATATTTTTGTCTTTATGTGTGCCAATATGAGAATGTACGTATAAATAGTTCCTTTTATTATTTTTTTTTTTTTCCATTACACCACAAGTATCCTAAGATTTTATTTTATCTTAGTGTCTGCATATTATTATATAAACCACTGTAGATATTATTATATTTTGTATTAAGTTAGTTTTCTATTAGATAGCCTATTGTGTAGTTATGTATATATAAATATGTAATTTCTCTTCTTTTTTTTTCATCGCAATTAAGTAATTTTGAGAAGATTTTATGTTCATTTGTATATATATTTTATTTTTTATTTTTTACTGGTTATATACTTTTTAAATAATGTATATAATATTAAAATTTTTATAAGTTAGTTTTTGGCCAGATTTGTACTTTCCTTTGTATTAACTCACCATTGTTATTCTAAAGGGACTTAGTCCCAGAATAAAGTTTAATTTTCTATTCTATTCTATTCTAGTAATAAGCTAATAAGTAACTGCAAGACTGTTGAGATACTCCTGTGCAAGACCAAGACTGAGTTTGCAAGACCAAGACTCGTCTCGGTCTCGCATTTGGGCAACATTTGTTCACTGACACGAGAAACACAAGAAATTCGACAGAAGTGACACAGAATCGAGATGTCTGGTCTTAAGCTCATATAGGAGGTACATACTCACATATTTTGTTGTTGAATCATTTATTTATGTATTAAAATTAACTTGCATCTTTTACAAGACCGAAGAAATATAGATAATTTCTATGAAATGCCTGACGGTAGTTGGAATGCCGAGTTTAAATGGCTCTATACAGTTTTTCGATCGCCCTGTAGTCTAGGTGTATTCTTTTTCCGAACCATTACGACTTCTTATATTTCTTTACTCCTTGTTTCTGTATCCATTCTTTAAATACTAGATCACAGTTCACAAATCTGTAAATTTCGTCCCACAGAAATGTTTCCTTTAAAAAATACTTTATCACGCGTGCTACCTTGTTTTGGAATTCCTCATCCACCACCATACGCAAATCCTCTTCTTTAACTTCTTTTAAACACCAATTATTCTTCAATCTCCTCAGCAAACAATCTTCCGAATGTATGGCAGAGTTGAATTTTAGTTTTGTCAGCCACATTTTACTGTTATTTACAGTTATCTGTACATCATATATATTTTTTACTTTTGTATTTTGTTCATTATTGTTAGTCTAAGAGGACTTAGTCCCAGAATAAAGTTTATTTTTCTAGTAATCTCATAGGCGGATCTACGGAGGGGGGACTTTCGGGCTGAAGTCCCCAAAACGGTAAAATATGTTTACAAAAAAATATAATATGTTTTACAAAAAAAAATATTAAAAACTATCTCTTAAAGTATTCTTGTTCGTGTAATTACATTTAATAGGACTTCAAGAACCACTTAAACACCATTTCATATAGGTAGTTAATTTATTTATTTTTCTAATTAATTATCGTTATATATATATGAAAAAAAATCTTTCGGACTGAAGCCCCCTCCAAAATTAAATCCTGGATCCGCCAGTGATCTATCTATATAATTTCATTTGTTCACTTGTGCTTAGCCTTTTATTATTATTATCCTTTATTAAAGATTAAATAATTCTTTAATTTTATTATTTCTTGGTTGTTTTTAAATACAAGACAAGTGTCACTTCTTTTTTTTATTAACATTATTATTAGGGGAGTAAATTTACTTTTCTTTCTTTGAATAGTATTTCTAGAGTTGAAATTCCAGCAAGCTTAACCAATTTCCAATACAAGATCATACGGTCCGGCATCACTGTGAAATATGGCCCTTGAATTGGGTTTATTGTCGACTACAGTAATATAGATTTCATAAGTAGGTTAAGAGAATAAAGTTTAAAAAATTAGCTATTATAAAAATAGATTTGTAGCGGCCATAAAGCCATAAATTAGGAGTGTTGTTGAAAAAAATCTTGTATCAGATTTCATTGGAGGCTACGTCTGGGGTGTCATCGTCCGTGTTGGATGCCACAAGTGGACGACATCAGTCAGCGATAACATCTAAACTGCCCCACCGGTCCGGCGGCCCCACCACCCGCTCTGCCTCTTTACACAACATTATCGCTGTATAAATTTTAACCACAATCTTGACCCCTTTTCTTCTATTCTTTCCTTTTTACTGTAGTAATATATTTTTTTTCTCCTGAGCATTTTACCGCCTCGGAAATAAAATCTGAGGAAAACCTGAGACTGACGAAGACTTGACGAGGATCAGTCGCCGAAGCCATTTTGATCGGCACTGAAAACCAGTTATCCCAGAACGTTACACAGCGTTGTTTAATCAATATTTATTAACAAATAAATTAAATTCTTCAACAAAGACTAAGACATATTTTCAAAAATTGATAACAGCAACCATCCGAGCGAAAATCGCAGCAGATACTACATAAGAAAATTATTAAAATAAAATAGAGCTAAAGATATCACAGTAATTCACTATTATATTTTATTCGTAGGATAAATTAGACTTAGTTGATACTTGACTGTTAATGGTTTCCTATTTGGTAATTTCATATGAAATGTACGTTTTTATTATTTCTGAAATTCAAACTAGGATTAGTGAACTTTTGTTATTTACTAAGTTTATATAATACAGATTATAATGAGCCGTTAATAATGCTCTCTTTTTGATAATATCTTCTATCATTCCAGTATGCCATCAAATATGGAAACGTGAAATGTTCGAGTATTTTTTTTTATGAGTTTAAATTTGGACATTCGGCAACCCAAGCTGCAAGATACTTTACCACAGGGTTTGGTCAAGGGTGTTGTAAAGAACGGACCATTAGGTTTGCTCTAAAAATATATTGATTTCTGATTGGTTGTCAATGGCAGGAATAATTCACTCCTTTTTAAATAGATGTGAAACCAACACATCACCATTACTTTTTTTTATTGTTTTGATCTTAAATTAGACAATAAAAGAGTTTATATTAAGAGATGATGGCATTTATTTCAAAATATATTATCCAAAATACTATTACAAAACTTGACTTTTATAGATCGAAGAGAGTTGTCAAAATTCAGCTTGCCTTCCCACAAATAATTCTATTTCCGGCCATGACTATTCTTATTATTATTGGTAGCAGCAATTAATGTAAGTTGATATAAAGCATTAATTATAGTAAAAAGGTTTAGCAAACTCGAAGGTTCGATGCCGATACCATCAATCTCTGTCAGATCAACCTTAACACAATCCTCCCACCTTCGCCTCGGTCTATCCCTCAGAAGTTTACCAGTCTGCACTGTAAATATTAACTTTTTAAGAATTCTATAGTTAATATAAAGCATTAATATTATTAATCAATAATAAGAGTTGTAATGACTAGCTATTTTTATTATATTAAAATTAACATTATTTTATTCATAAATCCTTTCTTCCTTACATCTTATTATCCATAGGGGGACAACACCAATCCTGAGTGCTTGGGAACAGTTCATCGTAAATCTCATGCTGTTGTAAGCGCTTATCACATTTCATGGCACAGACAACAATTATAAGAAGACACAAAAATCCATTGATTCCCTCGTCTAATCTTAAACTATTTACTAATGGAATACATGTCGTATAGTTAGATGATGAAAAAAAATTAATAAAAAATTATAGCTGGAATTTACGCCGAGGAAATTATCGGAGACTACCAATGCGGATTTAGACGGAATCGTTCGACTATTGATCAAGGAATATTTTCTTTACGGCAAATATTAGAGAAAAAATTGTACAAAGAAAAAAGAAACCTGTATTAGAGAAAAAAGAGTACAACGGTATTGTTCACCAGCTTTATGTAGATTTTAAAAAGGCTTAGGATTCTATTAGACCGGCCGAAACTGTATAAATATACTAATCGTGCAGGGGATTCCAAAAAAAACTAGTAAATCTAGTCAGGATGTGCTTGACGGAAAACTCAATAAAGTTAGAATCCGGTAATAATTTGTCCGAAAAATTTGAGTTCGTTCGGGCTTAAACAGGGGGATTCCCTTTTCGCCTGTCCTGTTCAATTTGCATTAGAACATGCATTAGGGAGGTAATCGAACCGAGAAAGGTTGGATCTGGGCGGGACAACATCCGTGCTGGGCTATGCTTGATGGATCTTTTACTTTTGAAGCGAAGACGTTGAAACTATAAAACTAAATACGACAACGTTAATAAAGCCGAGAAGTACTAGGACTCGAAATAAAACTGATAAAACAAAATATATGGTTAGCTGCAAAAATGGCGATACTACAGGTGATATCGATAAAGATGGAATATGTTTGAACAGGTAGAAAAATTTAGGTAATCTAGTTCAACGATAACTAGAAAAAACAGAAATTGAGAAGAGATTAAGGTTAGACTGAAGGCGGGGAAATGCTTGTTATTTTTTCTGATGACAAAACAACTTAGTTCCGCGCCTCTTGTCCGTAACTTAAAAATTAGAATCAAAAACAATTATCTTGCCTACAGTTCTTTAATGGATGCGAAACTTGGCCGCTTACTTTAAGGGATGACAGCGTCCCTTAAGGTTTTTGAAACTAAATTATTGCGTAGAATAATCGGACAGAAAAGGATGATTTTGAACCGGAGAGTTAAACGTTTACACAACGCCGAATTGCGTGAGCTGTAACCGGGTAATATAAATTAGGTAATTTCATCGCGGCGAATCAAATGGGCTTTGTAAAGTTGTTGGCTTTAGTAACGAGAGATTCCTAAAAGGTTAACATTTGCTGTGCCGAATGTAAGCGTCCGAGGGTAGACCGGAAGCGAAGGTGTGAAGATTGCAATTAAAGCCGATCTGAAAGGACTGGATTGAAGGCGAACGATGGAGGGAGGTGTAAACAAGCGATTGTGGTGTCGGCATCGAACCTTCGGGTTCGCTAAGCCTTATTATTATTATTATAGCTGGAATTAGATAGGTTTAGCTGCTCAAAAGTCCACTTTGTGTGATTTTAACAAGGACAAACTCTATTTACATTTAAATTAAATGTTGTCTAGTTTAATTAGTAATCACTCAAATAAAGTATTTTTTTCTAGTTTTCTGCTGAAAATTATATTTATAGGAACGTTTTTGTAGATCTTGAGGTCAACTATCACACCTTTGTTCAAGTGGAGTTAGAGGAACGACTATACTAAGAGTTAAATTAGATTAGAATGTAATAAATACCAAACCAAATTATTTCAGTCATCAAATGGAACCTATCCGGACATCTGCCTCACAGATATGACGGTACGGCTAACAATAAGAAAACGATCGAGGATAAAATATTCAACCCAAAAATTAAAAAAAAAACGCTTCGGAAGGACGAGATAAGAATGAAATGCTTTATAGATCTATATATAACCGAAATGATAGCGGGAGAACGGCACATCAAAGACTGGTATTGCGATGCTAACTAGACTGCATTGATATGCCAGTCGCGACCCGCCCTGCCACAACTTTATATCATACCAATTCCAGGGGCATTGCACTCTCTTTTTCACGGCAAACAATATACACAACCAAATGGCATTTGGGATTAGGAGATTATTATGCAGTTGATAATGATAAATTAAAATACCCCGCGTTGATAGCAGTGGGAGAAGTATATTTATCATCTTGCCAAGGAACAAGTCTAACATGACTGGGGCTCACATGACTCTCAGAAGGTGGATGAAAAGAAGCTGGATGAGAGATCTCCTTTTCTGATTTAAGGAACTAAAACAAGACTAAGAAGAGTTGCCGCCGGGCACTACTTTCTAATCTAAAATCAACAACTCATATGCATAATAATCTCCTAATATCAAATACATTATTTATTGTACATGACAAGTACGAATGAAGGTATGAATATAAGAAAAAAATTGATGATATAAGAACTATACTTCAATCTCAAAAAATAAAAAAACAGTACCAAGTATATTGAATTAAATGTTGATGGCATCGAGCTAAATATATCAAAATTATTTAACTAAAAAGCACAAAAAAACGCAAAGTGAACTATAGGTGCAAAAAAAAATACATATATATATATATATATACTTCGAATCCAGACGTTAGACCTTAGGTAAAACATCACATACGTAAATTTATTCTCTGCACTGAATCCACCAGAATTCCCAACGATAAAAGTAGTTAGTTTATTTGGAAATGTCACTTTATCATTCTGTATACCCGAGGTAAAGGACACCATGCCCATTTTTTATTATAAATAATTTAGTAATTAAGAAACAAATTTTAGTGGATCAAAGTTATTGAAAATTGGCTCGCCGAACAAATAAAAAAATGTAACATGGTGCCCTTTTACACTTCAAGTAATACAAATATACTAACTAATACAAATACATTTTAATGGTTAAAAGTTATAGAAAATTGGCTCTCTTGAAGAAATACAAAAATAGACGTGATGTTCTTTACCTACGAGGTACAGAAGTGTTTCTTCATCTGATACAGTGATCCCCAAAATAGGGCCCGCGGGGAGGACCCGCATCCATTGAAGTTTCTCGGATTTCATGGAAAATTGTTTAAAACACAAAATTTAGTAAATCACTCAAACATAAAGTTACTAAAAATTTTGTTGCATGAATGAAACTGTCACTTATAAAACAAGCTTATTTATTTTTCATCAACCTGTGACCCACGAGACTTGGTCCGTAGGCCATGAAATTTGGAGACCTCTGATCTTCAAACTTCCCTACTTCCATTAGAGCAACTTCACACGCCATATCCATCATCTCGACACTGTGGAATCCAGAAAGGTGCGAATTATAAGAATTGGACATGCCAGCCCAATTCCTTGCTTCTGTGAGACCGACGCCTTCAGCTAACAGGGTAGGCTATCCGCACAACAGTTAGCCAAAATACATGATTTACAATTAGATAAATAAATAGTCCGGGAGCTGAGGCCAATGGGTTCGAAGTTTGAAACAGTGGATTTTAGCCTCGCGTCTGCCATACGCATACCACCACTGCCAGCGAAATACGGGCGATTCCGGTTTTCAGATTTCTTTCTTTTTGTCTATGGGGATGTTAGTATTATTTACAAAAGGTTTCACCCATCATCAAATTGGTAAAATTATGAACGAAAGAGGTTGATTTTTGACTTACCTACGTCTGCCGGTTTAACGAGACAACATTCGGTTTAAAACTTAATAGTATTAGTAATAATATAAATAGTAATAGTATATATATATTGTATATAAAAAAACAATTATGTCTAATCAAGAAGATAAGATAGTAAAAATAAAATCTAAGCCTGATACAACTTTTAAATCCATCTTATATTGATATAATAACAAACCCTAATTCTGTCCTGAAGCCGTTACCTCAGTTCATAAACTCCATAGATACTAAATTGTAAAAATTAAAGTTAGTTAATAATCCAGCTAAATAATCATTTGGAATAAATAATATTTAAATTTTTGGCTAGTGGCTAAAGCCTTGTATAAAATAAAAATAAAAAAGTAAATCTTTAAAGATTTGCTTCATTTATCACTTTCTATAGACTTACATTCTTGTCTTAAGTTTATATATACTTATAATAGACATTTATTCTTTCTATTTCAAACTAGGAAACGATATTAAATATTTTATAATAAATGAATAAATTTTATAATAAATATGAATGATTATGTATCCAGTATATATTAAATATTACAAAGTCCTGAACGTTGCTAATACGTAAAATAATTTAATAGGAACTGCTAATCAATTCCCTAGTTGGGTAGAACCTACACCATCTATCGGCAACCAAAGCAACTTCGGCTGGGTCATCGCTATCGGTGAGATGCGCTCGTTACCAACAAATTAGGTTACCAACAAAATATTCGAAAAATTGAGTCATTTTTTAACCAATCCTTAAATGGTAAGAATGTAAAATTAATAATTAAATCACTAATCCAATTTTTATTAATTTTTTCCTTATTTATTAAGTTTAATACTCATACTATAATATAAAACTCATACTAATAAATATAATTGAAAATAAGAAATGAGATCTTATTATTTAATCTAAGCTGAATAATCTACATTAATTGATACTATAGCAATTTCAATGAGTTTCTAGGTTATAATAATCTGAGGTTCGATAACTCTTCATCAAAAATTAAATCTTGGATTTGTACTGAGTCATATCATGATAAAGACAAAATTTGAATGGATATAAGAATGTTACAAAGGTATATTCGATTTTTAAAGTTATGTTATTGTATCTTATAATTACAATCTTACTGTATTGAATTTTGTGACACCCAATTTCTAGGGAGAATAAAATATTGCTGAAGAGGGGGAACCAAGATTCTCTGAAACGTTCTATAAATTGCAAACAAAGACTCATTTGATTTATTTATTTTGACCATTAGGCAAATGTATCAATATGATAATTCTAATTATTTTCCTTCTCCTATAAAATTGTATGATTTGTAGTTTCGTCATTGTTCCGTTATGTTATATGTTCACTTGCGATAAAATATTCAAGATTTAATTTAAGACTTTTTTTTAATGTCTTGACAGGTGCTTCCGTTTGAGTAATTTATTCCAAAATGAACCCCTAATCATTAATGACAATTTTTCAGGAAATGCAAAAAAATATCTTTTCTATTCCAATTGAAATATCAATATTTATTAAATAAGAAATTCTTTATTTTTAGCACATATTTTCGTAAATCTCTAATTATTTCAATAGTAATAAAAAAAATACTGCAGGTGAAAAAAATGTTTACAGTCTCCTTGTTCAGGCCTGTTTTTAAACAAAAAAAAATGTTTTTTGAGTTTTTGGAAAATATTGTGTATGATTTGTCAGAGAGGTGAGGGGAGGAGGGGAGGAACGAAAACGTTATAAAATTGTACTATAAAAAATATTAACTTCTTGTAGACAATATTGGTAAGATAAAATAATTTTATTTTGAATTTGAATAAAAAGGTTAAAAAACTTTTTATAGATTATTTTATTGAAAATACTTAAGAAATGCAATTTCCATTACATTCCTTTGAAAAAAAAAACCTATTTCGGGAATATACTTTTTTTTACCATTGGATTCAATGGAAGTTTTTATATGAGAATCGATATCTCGATTTTCATAAATTTAATTAGGGTTCACTTTGTGAATAGACGAATAATTTATAAGTTACCTATATTTGCTCCATAATTAAAAAAAAGTAACATATTGTGGTTGTTTAAGTATTAAGCGCAGATCACTCACAAATGATGGCATGGACCAATTTAAAAAAAATCCATTTTGGAGGAAGGAGGTGGGTTTGAGCGAGAAAGACGCTCCCCCTCAGTAGATCCGCCAGTGTCTCCAACCAAAGCTCAGTAACATTGTTAAATGGGACAAAAAAAAAAAAGAGATAAAATTATACAAAGGCTTAGGGATCCAAATAAATATGTATTTTTTGTGCCGGTCGGTTTGGAACCCGACGCTCCGGTAAGAAAGAATGCCGGGGAGAATTCGGTCCGGTGTGGATGACATCCAGAGGCCGTAAAGTGGGAGAGATATGAGGTCGGGGAAGAGTCTGGCCAACAATATCGTAAATCCGAAACAAGCTAATGACGCCCATCCTCGTAGGCGGCCCTGGTTCCTATGAGCGATTGTTTGGACAAATGTTTTGAAATAGGAAAAAGATGTTGCCGTGTTGTGTATAACGACTGGAGAGTTGTCAACGGACCGGTACCTGGAGAATCAGCAATGAGCTGCTTGGGGGTTTACGACAGGCGGGTATCATCTTTATTAATGGCGCTATGTAAATATTAAATGCCCGGGTCACTATACCTTCCTATGATAAATAAGTATAAAATCGAGAGTTTTACCATCACGACTTCCTCGTTTGTTTTTTAATACATGTTTCAAAAAAATGAAAGCTATGTATGAAGTTATGATGATGTTATATTTCTTCTTTTGTCATCAAATAATCGCAGTCCCCGGCACTTAGGAAATATTCGGAGAAATACTTTTTCTATCTATTAAAATTTTGCTTATATTACACTATGACGAAGATTCGATTAAACACGTCTTTCTGGCAATTTAACGTGATAAAATAATTTTCCAAATTTTACAGATATGTCGTTATTCCATCGAGTGAGTATATTTTTGGAATATAATAAATTTAATTGCTTATTGCACATTAAAATATTTTTTTTTAAATAAGAATAATTAAAATTGAATTAATAATGGCTTAAACCTATTAACATAATTTATGTTTTCTTTGAAAACCGTAAAACGAAAAAAAAAAAACTATATGTTAAGAGAGAAAAAAATAATTAAACCAATATTTCTTAGGAATTCAGTTAAAACATTATTTAATTTATATGTATTTACCCAGAGCTGCTGACCTTAGGGCCGGAAAACCAGGGCAATTGCCGACCGGGGGCGTCAACCTGAAGGGAGGCCCCCGCCACATATTCGGATTAAAAAAATATATATAAAATGATTAATTTTAGCCTTTTTATTTATAAAGCAAATGAATTAGAGACACGTTAAATGAAATAAGATTCAAATATTGTTTAATATACAACATAAGAAATAAATTAAATTTTTTGGAGGGGGAAATGACGTCATTGACAATGGGCGCCAAATTTCCAAATAATTTTGAAAGTGTTTATTACATTTTTTTTTTTAGAAATATATTATTTTGTGTATTTTCAATATCGATATTTCGGTAGGTATGTCTGTATTTTTCCAACATCTCTATCTGAAAGTGGTCCTCCGTACCTTTTCTCTTCATCTCCCGTAGAGGATGATCACAATTGTAAAGTACCAAGAACCTGTCCTCTTACACAACTTCTTCCTATACCCATCATCAGTGTGGTCTAGACCTCAGTTCAGAGCGTATGATAAAAGTTCAGTCAGTTTATAGTTAGTGATTTTCGCAGTTTTTAGAAGGAGTTCGGTCATAATTTTTGGTTAGAACCAACTATTAATCGTGTTATATCCACAGACAGGAAAGATTCTTCAATACAACGCCGTTTCACGTCAGAAGAAGAAAGGAAAAATCATAATTTTAGTCGGCTTAAGGTATTTATTGCAGGCATTCTAGATAAGAATATAGGTGGGGAGCGCATGCGCATAAATAGGACTAGGTACTAGATATCTCAGTGTTTCCAGTGACTAGGTTGGGGTAACGTCAATTTTTTTACCACGTTACTTACGTAATTTTTTTTTTTCTCTTTCTTCTTTTCTTTCGCTTATCAAGATGGTTTTATGCCCAATCTGTAAACAGACCATAGCAAGAGAAGAAAAAAAAACAATGGCATGCACTGTCCCAACATGTCAAGCCATTTTCCATGGAAAATGTCTAAACGCAGACGAGAGTGAGTTTGAAGCACTGAGGGCATTACGAAAAAATTGGGAATGCCCGAAATGTGAAAAGGCACGGAAAAATATCCAACCGACAGACAAGTGTCTCAGCCCGCCAAGATCGGCGCCACAACAACAAACTGTCGACAGCACGTCACAACTGCTACTTGCTGCCATTAAAAATTTAACAGAAGAGGTCAAGGGATTAAAATTCTCCCTCGATGCCAATGCTAACGAGGTGAAAGAATTAAAAATATCTCTCGAAAAGCAAGCATCCATAACTTTTGAGAATGCGGCGAAATTAGACTCTATAGAGTCACTACTGGAGGCTCAAAATTCCAAGATTGACGGACTGGTCTTGGAAAACACGACTCTCAAGTCTCGGGTCTCGGAGCTCGAAATCAGGCTCAATAAAAGTGAGCAACTGCACCTTTCCAGGTCAATAGAAATAAGAGGAGTCCCAGTGAGATCTGGAGAGACCCCGATGGGCCTGGTTATGAGCGTGGGGGCGGGCCTGGGCCTTAGTCTAAAGGTGGAGGACATTGACTATGCAGAACGGATAAGAAACAGGCAAGACGATACACCTGGGCCGCTTGTGGTAAGGTTCGTCCGGCAGTCGCTTAGGGATGAGTTGATCCAGAGGCGAAAAGTCATTAGGGATTTTTCAACACGTCACCTCGGATGGCAAGAAAATGACGCCCACAAGATCTACCTGAGCGAAGCTATGTCCGTAACCAACAGACACCTGTACTGGCTGGCCCGGCAAAAGAGGTCTGCAGGAAAAGTCAGGTACAGTTGGTTTAGCGCAGGCAAGGTGAAATGTCGACGAGACGATGGACAGCAGGTCGTCGTCATCAACTCACCATCAGATTTAGAAACATTTGCTTGACATGCATATACATGTTACAACACTTTGAACAATTTTGTTTTTACTTTTTTATATCCCCAGTTTTATGTTTTTGTTGCGTTTGTTTTAATAATAGACTATGATAATAATTTCATTTTTGTTTATGAGAATATTTTAGGTCTGATCTGTCCAGAAACTCTAATTTGTGTATTTTTTTTCTTTTGCACAATAGGAATATGCTTTTCGTTAACTAAATTTTATATTTTTTGTTTACCATCCTTATTAATATCTAGGAGATCTTGCACACAATTGGCTCTAGCTGCTGTAGAAATATTCCTATCCTTAACTCCTTCTGTCCGTTTACCAAGCCACCCCTCCTTCTTCCATGACTAATATCCTTCTAACCTGCCACGTCAACGCTCAGTCACTCTTAGCCCATTTTGATGAATTTTACGACTTTTTTCTCCATAACTTCTACCATTTAATTGCCGTATCCGAAACCTGGTTGAAACCCACAATCCCGTCCTCCCAGATCCTTCTACCTAACTATACTCTCCTTCGTCATGACAGAGTAGATCGCACGGGTGGTGGAGTAGGTCTCTTTGTCCATGACAGTCTCAAATCCAAAATTCTTCACTGCTCTTCCATAACCGATTCTCCGCACGTTGAATACCTTTTCGCCGAAATCCTCACCACCTCATCTGCCATTCTGTTTGCTGTCATATATCGCCCTCCTAGAATTCCTTTCGATGAATCACTTGAGACTTTATTGTACAACTTAATCCCTTCCTACTCAAACATCATCCTCTCCGGTGACTTTAACACCAATTTACTGGCACCATCCTCTGATTATTCCTACCTAACAAACCTCTTTAATTCTCTCAGCCTTTACATAGTACCCTACAATCCAACCCATCATACTCAGTATTCAGAGTCCTGGCTCGATCTGATTATCCTGGATTCCTCAGACAAACTCCTTGCCGCATCTCAGCACCCGGTTCCGTTTCTATCTTCCCACGATCTTGTCCAGATCTCTTACAATGTCCCTGTTCCATCCTTTTCTCCCCGAACAATATCCTTCCGAAACCTAGATTATCTCACTCACGAAACATTGTCAGAAGGTCTTGACGATATCCAGTGGGATCCCATCTACTCCTCAAAATCCATAGACACCATGGTAGAAATCCTAACCACTCAACTTCACTCTATCCTCGACCGACATGCTCCTCTTATCACAAAAACCATCCGATATCCTCCAGCTCCTTGGCTTACCCCTGCTTTGAGGGAGTGTATGAGAGAAAGAGATGCTGCAAGGCGACGGTTTAAACGAACTCGACTTCCTGATGATTTTCTCTCCTACAAACAGCTTCGAAATAGCACTCAATCAGCAGTACGCCGTGCTAAATCCCGTTACTACCATCATTCCCTATCCAACTCTCCCAATACCAAGGCTACGTGGGCTATTCTTAGAAAACTGACCATTGGTAATACACCCCAGTCTCAGTCCAATTCCGTTTCTGCTGATAACCTCAACGCTCACTTTGTCTCCTGTCCTCTTGCATCCACATCTCCCACGTCCAGTCTGGCTCCTATGTTCTCTTCCTTTAATCCTGATCACTTCTTTCTTTCCCATATTACACCAGATGAGCTCCTTAAATCCATTCAGAAGTCCCATACCAATGATTACGGTCCCGACAACATCCCAGTCAGACTGATTAAAGCCGCATTGCCATCCATTCTTCCGATCCTTTATCATATATACAATTATTCTCTTCAAAATGCTACCTTCCCTACATCCTGGAAAACCGCCCTAGTACGCCCATTGAAGAAGACTTCAAACCCATCAGTTCCTAATGATTTCCGACCGATTTCCCTCCTTTCAAACCTCTCAAAACCATTAGAGCGGTTAGTCCAATCCCAGCTATCCCATTTTTTAGAGGACAATAATCTCCTAAATCCCTACCAGTCTGGATTCAGGCCTGGTTATTCTACTCAGTCTGCCCTAATCAAAATTTCCCAAGACCTTCACACAGCCATAGATCAGCAGAAACTAACCATCCTTATTCTCCTAGACTTCTCCAAAGCTTTTGATTCAGTAGACCACAACATCCTCCTAACCAAACTTAAAAATATCTCTTTTTCTTCTAGTTCCCTTAATTGGTTCCAATCCTTCCTAACCGGTCGCTCCCAGTACGTTGTAATTCCTAATAACCCACCATCAGAATCTCTACCTCTGACCAGAGGCGTCCCACAAGGCTCTTCCTTATCCCCCACCCTTTTCTCCATCTATATAAATGACCTCCCATCCTCTATCCTGCACTGTCATTACCACCTGTATGCCGACGACATTCAAATTTACCTCTCCTTTAATCCGACAGATATCTCAGATGCCACTCAAAAACTTCAGGAAGATATTGACAGAATAAGTGCTTGGGCAAACCTCAATAGGCTCACTCTGAACGCCGAGAAGACAAAAGCCATCTTGATCGGATCCCCTTCACTCCTCAAATCCTCCCCAGTATCTCCCAATCTCTTCCTGAACAACTCACCTATCTTATTCTACACCACCGTTAAAAACCTAGGTGTTACTTTCGATCAATCCCTATCCTGGAAACCTCACATCTCCCAAATTTCCCGTCGCACTATCTCCACCCTAAAACAGTTCAATCGTCTACGATATCTCCTTCCATATAAGTCCCGTCAACTCCTAGTTTCCTCCCTTGTTTTCCCCCACTTCGACTACGGCTGTATGGTGTACGGCGGACTCCCGGGAGATTCCGAGGCCAAACTTAAACGCCTAATGAATTGCGCACTACGATTTGTTTTCGGAATCTCAAGGGATACGCATATTACCCAGTATTACACTGAGTTGAGGTGGCTCTACCCATCCTATCGCCGTCAGTACTTCCTAGCCACCTTTCTGTACCAAATTATTAGAACCCATCGACCCTCCTACATTTTTCACAGCTTACAATTCAAATATTCCATCCAATCCCGTCCCACCAGATCTCGTACTTCCGACCTCTATCCTCCTCCTCACCGAACTGCTGCGTTTGACAAATCCTTTGCAATACAAGCCGCCTCCCTCTGGAATTCCATCCCCCCTGATATTCGACACGCTCAATCAGTTTCCTCGTGTAAACCACTCCTCTTTAAGCACCTACTCCTTTCTCAATCCGAATGATTGTGAAATATATCTAAGAGAAATATCTGAGCACCACCAGAGACTACCTCAATTTATTAAGATTATTTTAGTTTCTCATATATATGTACAATTTACTTGTTCTCTTCTTTCTCTTTTCTGTATTTTTATCGTAAGTCAACTTTCATTGTAAATATACAATTCAATTGTAGCCACACAGACATATAATCTGTATTCATATTTTGTTCTTAAGGGACAACAGTCCCAGAATAATAAAACATTTTTTTCATTTTTTTCATTTCATTTCATTCATTTCATCTGCCGGAGCGAGTGTCTTCAGTGGCTAAATGTCATTCGGTCCCTATCGGGAAAAATGGATAAATCTTCCAAAGTATAGCCTACAGGAGGTCGTAAAAGGCTGGATGCGGAATGCGATGTAACCCAAATTGGTTATTTATCGTTTCGACCTGGTTATGTAACTTTACTACTTCATCTGTATGGATCCACTATCTTATTATAATTTAAGTACGAATTATACAATTAAAATGAGTGATAGGACTATAACTTAATGATACTTCATCTATATTCTATATGTCTAGCAATGTATAACTGTCAACAAAATCGTGCGGAAGGTTTTTGCTTAGACATGTAACTTTTTTTACCTCGCCTTTTAGGCTATACGGGGATTTTCCCGGCTCAGGGAGTATGGAAAGCGGCATTAATGCTAGAGTTAAAATACCCCCGGTACCAGGACGCGAACTCGTACATTAATTTATCAAATTAAATGTTTAATGAGGTTGCCTGGCAACGGCGCACAGTGGGCGAAGTAATGGAATAACTGCAACTTCGGCTAAAAAAAAAAAAAAAATATAGCTCTAAAAACTAGATAAAATTGATACCTTAGGCAGTTTATGACGGTAATTTTAGTTGGCAGAATGAACATATTATACTGTCTTTAGTAAATAGTTCAAGTAAAAACCTAGTTAATTTGTAGAATTTCGCGTGATTTGTAGGTTTTGTAAAATTGTTTGGTTCGAGCTGATGGTTGATAATTTTTCCTTCAAACTTTATATACTTTTTACTGTCATACTTCTTAATTTATTATTATTACTTTAACGTATTTTTTTCATTAGTGTTTAACTAATTACAGGAGCATTTCCATTAACACTAATCAATTAAATAAAAAAAAAAAAGTAAATAAAATAATTTTTGGGTACGGCTTGGTGTCTGGAAACTAAAAAATTAGAAACTAAAAATTAGAATTTAATTTATTACAATTCATTATCATCATTTATCACAGTTTAGTGACTTGCTATGGGGTTTTAAATTTTAAAAAAAGTTCTTCATAATAATCCTAGAAGATCCCATTATAAAAATGTATTTATTTTATTTCTAAGACCTACGCCTAGCAATAGTATATACTATGGGCGGGAAGTTACTTTACTATGGCGGGAACCATAGTTGACAAACCGCCTGTTTTTTAAAAAGCGGTTAATAAAAATTAAACATCAAAATCGGGCGGGAAATCATCAATTGGCGCGTTAATGAATGAATCCTGCTTTATTTTTTTTCTGTACTCCTATAATAATAATTAACCTATAATTTTAAAATTGATATCTGTTTTTATTTTCAGCTTCAATTAAAATAGCTTCACATTTTTAAGACAAATATTAGTATTCTAGTACCATAATAATTGTCGTTTGGTATATTATAATTATCCAGGCATTACCTCAATCAGATATTAATATATTTTTAAAAAAATCTAGGACAATATTACAACTTAAAAATCCCAATATCTGCTAAACTTAATACAAAAATAACCCTAAAATAGAATAAAAAATGGTCAGTATATTAATCTTACTCCTCACCAAAATAAAAATAATTATATCTAATAACAAAGTATTTTAAGATCATGCTAGGAAAAGCCAATATGTTGTTTTCTGTCTAAGAAAAAGGAATTGGCGCGAGCTGTAATTTCATTAGCTGGCATCCTTTTGCCATCTTACGAGGCGAATTTGATTAAGCTAGCCCGACATCAGACTCTACACTTTTTGCTTTTAATTCCTTCTCAACTTACCATATCTGTTTTAAATAAGAGACAGTTGCCTTCGGTCAACAATCAGACAGTTAATTTATTTTAAAATTCAAAATAATTATCATTAAATAAGTTGTTGGTTAATTTATTACTATATGTATGTATTTGTGTGTGTGTGTGTATTTTCCAGTTCCTATAAATACGATTTGTTTTGCTATAATACTTCCCTCGAATTGCCCATGGTTTTCGAAATATCTCTGACCACGGACCGCTCTGAAATTTATTCATATTGCAACAGGACTCCTACCCTGACACTAGCATTGCCACTTGAAACAAATAATCAAGGTCGTTTTCACCGGCTCTTAAGTTGCACAACAGTGGAAAACAGTGTACAAGGACCGTCTAAAAGGTTTTCTCTTGCACTCCATCCAACACATTAGATAACCCTAATTAACGGAATCTTGTACGTTCATTTGATTGCTTTCAAAGATTTTCCTGATTTCAACGAACCATTCTGGTAATTCAATAAGTATGTAGAAGAAATCTTCAGTATCATAATGAAGAAAAGGCAGATTATTAGTTTCAAACCTTAAATAATTATGGTGATAACTAGTATATTTATACTTACACACAATATATAAGATATATTTGCACTATAATTAGCAATATAGTAGCAAAACGGAACTAGTAACCTAAAATACTCTTTAACTTTATAATCGTCGATTTATTTACAAAAAGTCCTTTAGTACAGTTTTTATGGTGTTACAATTTAAGTAAAATTTGTCTATTTCGACCTTATTTATCGATACAAACAAACAAACAGTGAGTGTGGGTAAATTTCTAAAATCAGTACTGAGCACATTGATGACAACGGGGCCAAATGACTCGAACCCTTTTTATATCAAATATTGTTTATCTAAATGAAAAAAGTTCTTATTTTACTGATCAAAATTACACGGTGATTTAATTTTATGAAATGTCATTAATGATTTTTTGCAATAAAGACATGAATGTGTATCTATGGCTGTTTTAATATTATTTTAATAAATTTTGAACATTACAATAGTTCACTTCTTTTTCAGATCTACTCTACAAAATTGAGAACTTGACGGATGACAATAGTTAATATTTTTCTACACATTTATCTTATTTAAAAAAATAAAAAATAAATAGATGTTTAATTTTATTTATCTTCAATTCACTTAAAGTTTCTAGTGAATGATAAAATGTATTTTTACAATAATAAAATAACGACCTCCATTAATCAAATTCAAAATACTACCGAGTCCAATACATATTCAACCTCCTTTCTATACATATATTTAATAAACCACAAAAGTGGCAAATATATATAATGGTATTTAATATTATAAATCATTATTCCAACTAATAAGCTATTCCTATATGCTTTCTTGATTGATAAAAATAATAACTCACCTGTAGTTCCAATAACAGAGAAAAATTCTCATAGAACAAAGCTTCGCCATTTTTCCAGAACTAAAACTTATCACTGTCCAATCAAACCAATCAATTAATAATTAATATAACTTTTTAATAAAAAATGAAAACTAATTCTTAATCAAAGCTAATAAATAGGATATCTAATGATTTTAAAGTTTATTAATGAAAGCTATCACATAAAAAAATTAAATTAATTTAAATCTAAAAAAGATATTGAATCACCATTTACAGTGTAAGATTATAACATTAATGTTTATATTTCTTTGAATACAATATTGAGCAAATCATAATTGATTGATTTTACATATATTTAAATGCACTATAAAACAATAATGCTGAACGGAACACTTTTAAGTAATTATATTTAATAGAAAAAAAAAAAAAAATAGTAAGCCCGCACTCCTATCTTTAGTTGAAAAACTGCCCTTTGCAGGTGATGCACTACATCTTTTCATTTAAAAAAAATAACTTTTTTTTTAATTTTAGGCATTTAATCATTCTCTGTTTTATACTTAAATTTTCAGCTAATAAGCACTATTCACAGTAAATCGACACACAATAAAAACTCTATTAAAAATGAATTATTATATTTTTATCAATTTTACATTTTTCAAAAAATAATTTAACAATAATCAATATTACAGGTTAATCTATAATTCTTTAACAATATCTGAATGAAAAACTAAACTTAATTTTAAAATTACCTAAATAAAAATACCGTATTAAGTGTTGACAAATTTAATATCGTGATGTTGGTAAGAGCAGATGCATTAGAATTATAACCTTCCTAGTGTATAAATAAAGTTAATGATGGTTTTACAGATATAAGGTTTTGATTGGTGTTCTTCCAAATAATTTTCTTTTTATTTATCATGTCACTGTGTCAATTATAATAGTAGTTTAATCTTTGATTCTTTCTTTTCTTTGGATTCAGACATGTTCTGTTTAAGAACTCTGTCTTTTTCAAAATTAATTCCTTCTATTCATGGATCAAACCATCTTAATCCAGGTAGATTTCAATCGATATTGACAAATATCAGGAACTATTCCAGTCGAAAAAATGATATTTCATTTAAAACCAGATCAACAGTATACTATATTGCAGGGGTAGGAATTCTCTGTGTGGGAATGTCCTATGCTGCAGTACCATTGTACAGAATATTTTGCCAGGTATTTATGCTCAGAAGTAATTTATTTATCAAATAGTCAATTTTTTAATGTATAATAAACTAAACTTGTTAAATTTCTTCCTAAAAACTTTATTATGGTATAATTTGCTTTGTTGCTTTTGTGTGTATGATGTGTTATAAAACACAACATATTTGGATTCTTCAAAAATTGGTACTATCGACAAATATATATTTATATGTTCTAAGCCTAAGCACATTCTGGTTATGCATTTCCTTGAAATTTGTATTTGTTTTTATATCCTTCTGCAGGAAAGGATTTTGCAAATCGTCCAATCTTCTATTATGTTGCCTTTAATATTTTAAATTATGGATACCTGGTTTGTCCCATTTCTTGGCTTTGATTTATAGAGATATTTCTGTACAAATTCATATGCAGTTGCTTGTGTTGCCCCCTTTAATGCAATGTTATTTATTATTTTTTTTAAAGTTAAATGTAAATAAAAAAAATTGATGATGGATACATCTTATGGATTAAATTAGATAAATTATTAGTTACCAATTAGAATTTAATTTATACAAAAATCCTCAATGCGCCTTACTTTGTCACAAATAAAATCATTCGTAACTGCCTTAATGTGCCATATTTTTCCGATTGGGCCCATTCCAGATACCTAATCTTTCATAATAAACATCAGAATCATTTGAATCCTTTCGTTTCTAGCCTTGCTTTTTCTTCTGAAAAGAAGATGGCCTCGTGATCTTATGCAGACATATTATTAGAGTGCTACCAGTGGTTAGTTTCTCAACAAGTGTTTTCATGTCATTATATTTCTGTGTACACATTTACTAGATGTATTTATATTCTAATACAGTTGTAAATATCATAAAAAAGTTAATACAACTTATTTCAGGCCTACAGTTATGGTGGAACGACTGGGGTCGCTGATTCATCTGTTATTGAGAATATGAAGAAGCTTGAAGACAGAATAATTAAAATAAAATTTAATGCTGATACAGCTTCTAGCATGAGGTGGAACTTCAAACCTCAGCAAAGTGAAATTACTGTATGAAATTAATTTTAACTTTTGATTTGATTGTTTAATGTTAAGTTAACATTTGATAATATAAAGTTTGCTTTATATTATAGGTGATTCCAGGGGAAACTGCTTTAGCATTCTACACTGCTAGGAACCCTACAGACCACCCAGTTACCGGTATAAGCACGTATAATGTATTACCATTTGAAGCAGGAAAGTATTTCAATAAGATCCAATGTTTCTGTTTTGAAGAACAATTGTTGAACCCTCGCGAAGAAGTAAGTTAGTTAAATATTTATTTCTAATGATTTATATACTTTCTTGATTATTTTACCAACAAGAAATATATGATGGTAAAACTTTTTAATGTATTGAAACCATTTATTTCATTATACTGATCTGTAATACAGTGAAATCCTGCTTATCTACAATTAAAATGAATTGCTGGCTCCTATTCACATGTTTTTTTTTTTTAACATGTTTGCTGCCAACAATGAGTTATTTAATTGGTTGAAGTTATCTCATAGGCACCAGCTACAAGTTAATTTATTGAACATTTTTGCTTTACCTAAACCACATACAATTAAACTCGTAGTATTTTCATGTTCTTTGAAGGTATCTGGCTTTAGGGTGGGTATGGTAGAACCGTTTTTTAAACGTCATTCCGCAGTGAAGGTGTTAATATTAGATGCTTTTTATCATTTAAAAAAATGTTTGCTAACACTAACCCATTCTAGAAGGTCCTTATATAATCTCATTGGAATATGGAGAAATTTTTTTATTAAAAACAAAATTAACTCAATTGCTGACTATCCAATCAACATTGAGTGTTTCATTATTTCTTGAGTGAATGGGAATCTGTTGCTCTGCTTTGATAATGTGAATACTCTTTTCGATAAACTCTTTAGCTTTAGGTAGACAGTAATTGGCTTCCACGTGCTTAATATATTAGGAAACTCCTAATAGATTGCTTCTCAGCAAGAAACAGATGCATTTGTGATATAACTTTTGCTTTAGTTAAATTTAGGATAATCAACTATAATAAACTAACTGTACGAGCACTTGATGGTAACAGAAAAGACAGACAGATTTTCAGGGGAAGTTTTAGCTAAGCATAATAGAAGTATGAAACAAAACCAATTTTCCCGATTCCAACAAAATAGTTATAAATAACTTTATTATTAATTTTAATAGTATTGTACAATGTAATAATATTGTAATAAGATTCATATCAGATGCCTCTAATGTATGTACTTGCAGGTGCAATACTTGCGAATTTGTTTTATTGGTTTATGAGGATTAGTATGTTAAATCCAAATTAAGATCTCGAATTTGTAATTTAAACTGTTTAGTTATAGATGTGTAATATTTACAATTAATTGTTTGTGGCCAAACCCTCAGCTTTTAGAATGCTGAACTTATTTTGAAACTTACTGCATGTGTATATTTGTTTAAGCGGCAAGTGGTTAACTCCAATAAAATAATATTAATTTTTAGGTTGATATGCCTGTTTTTTTCTACATTGATCCAGAATTTGCTGAAGATCCCAAATTGGAATATATAGATTCAATCACACTGTCCTATACATTCTTTGAAGCAAAAGAAGGACTCAAATTGCCTATGCCATCCTATGTTAAACCTCATAGTGCTCCTGCTGTGATGTAATCAGTTTTTACTTTTTGTGAACTGATTCTGTTTTAAATGATTATATATTTATTTTTTGTTTGTAAATAATGTTTTTAAAATTGTAAAATAGTAAATTTGTAAATAACTATAAAATAGAAATAAAATTTTATTCATTATCAAAATCATTTATTATTACTAGCTGTCATTTTTTTTCTTGAATTTTTTCCTAAATTTAAGAATATCTTGGATAAAAATTGCAGTCTCGTCAGTCACAAATACTCAGTATATTTGAGTATTTGTTAGATATTATACAGTGTTTATTATGCCATATTTATCAATGTAACATTTTGTTTGCCAATAATGACTACTGCAATAGTACTTTATAAAATTAAAATTTATTTAATCTAAATTTCAGGGTATATTGGCAAGTTGGTAATATAAACAAATTTTATTATTTAAACGATTGTTCCTCCAAATGCTGTATTAAATTACAAAAGCCTCAAATTAATCTAATTTAAGAATAAACAATAGTATAGAATCTTTGGGAGCACTACAAAAAAGTATTGTATATTGCTATAACTTGCGAAACAAATCTTCGTAATCATGAAGACTGTGGGCTACATTAAATTGTGCGTGCCACCAGAGAATTTTTATATTTGTATGGAAACTTTTGTTTCCAGTAAAAAAATTAAAATTAATGAAAATTTGCATGTTGTTATTATAATCTGACTACAAATTCCACTACATTAGATATTCAGGGATGCCAAATGTTCTAAAAAGAATCAGATCAGTGAAATAAATGATAAAAAAATATATCAATAATTAAGAAGTTATTGAATTGTAATATAATAATAAAGTTCAATTTTCAATAAGCACGTTGTGGCCCCTTGTTAGACCTGACCTAACATCTTATCAAAGAATCACTGAGATTATTCTTGATACTTATGTATAAAATTGAAAATTTGAATAGAAGCCTGACGAATTATTTCCTATATTGATTTTTGTTTAAATCAAGGAAGCGTCTACATCTTTACCTGCATGGTAACTCGTCATGGCTTCCAATAATTAAATCCAAAAAATTAAAATTTTTTGATATAAACTTAAATCTGATATTCATAAATCTTTTCACATTTAAATTCTATTTCCACCTACTTATTTTATCACAATGAAAATTTACTTTTAGACCTTTCTTAAGTAACATATTTATATTCGGAGATATTTAGCTTCCATCGGGGGCCATTGTGTATTGTGGTGTTAACCAACTTTAACGTTCTGACCACTCAACATCTTACTTTGAATTAAAGATATACATTTCAAGTTTATTTCAAATAAAACTAGTTCACTCTTATTCTTTAAGAACTGCTGTTCAGACTATTGAAATAAAGGTTTCTAAAGACTTTCACTAATGCTTGATGAATTGTATGTATAATATTTTCCATCGAATATAGGTTGAAATCCACATTTTTAATATAATTTCAAAGGAAAATATGGAGAAGTATTAAAAATACTATTAAGAAATGAATAACCAAATTAAACATGTATCTATAAAAACAATCAAATATACTTAATTATTCTCGTGCAGACTCATCTCCGTGTAAAGGGGTGTCCCATGGGTGGGATGGTTGGCAGAAATTCCTCCCGACTAGGTCCAAATAATATAGGATTGAATGTGCTGCTCACATACCTTGAGTTCACCATACACCAAAAATAACTTGGGCTCAAAATAAACACATATAAGACAAAATATCTGGTTAGCTACAAAAATGGCGATAATATCGATATAGAAGGTAATATGTTTGAACATGTAGAGAAGTTTAGGTATCTAGTGTGTATGATAACTAGAAAAAAATTAATTGAAGAGGAAATTAAGATTAGGCTGAAGGTGGGAAATGCTTGTTATTTTTCTGTGACAAAACTACTTAGCCTCGCGCCTCCTGTCCCAGTACTTAAAAAACCATTATCCTACCTATGGTTCCTTTTGTATGCAAAATGTGTCTACTTACATTAAGGGATGAGCAACGTATTACAGTGTTTGAAAATAAAGTATTGTGTAGAATATTCGGACTGAAAAATGAATTAACAGGAGTTTAGATGGTTACAATATGTCGAATTGTATGAACTATATCTGGTTAACATAATTAAGGTAGTCACATCACAACAAATTAAATTGGCTTGTAAAATTGTTGGACTTGGTAACAAAAGAATTCTTAGAAGTTAATATTTATTGTGCCGACTGGTAAATGTCAGAGGGGCAGATTCAAACAAATATTTACAAGATTGCATTAAGGCCGATCTGAAGGGACTGGGTTTGGAGGGCGACTGGTGTGTAATAAGCTATTAATGATGTGGCATCGAACATTAGGGTTCGCTATTATTGTACTTCAATTATGTGCTACATGAATAATCAGCACCATATATTTTTTTCTTAAATCAATTACATAATGGTGTTCTGTAAATCAAATGTAAACTAACCCATTTAGATTGCTTAAAGAATTCATAAACCTAATCTTTTCTCTTTTTTTTTTGTAACTTGAATGTAAGTTAGTATTCTTATATTTTAATTTTCAAGCTCAACTCACAGTAAAAAATGTTCTTCTTGATAGTATAACATGAATTTTTCGAACAATTTTCTCTTCCCAAAATATATTATAAGTGTATGAGTTATCGTTAACATAATATTAATTTTCAACAAAGTATCAAGTTTAATATGAACTATGAAGGGAGTCCAAACCCTTAAGTTGAATTCCAAATTTTCTAGATTAAATCTGAATAGAAGTCAATCTTAACTTCAAATCAGGTCTTGAATCTTCATTTTACTAAAGAAAATTTCAGAACAAAAATTTTAGTTTGGAAAAATATGTAATTCACTAATATCTAGTCGAGAGCACATTTTTGAAGCAGAAAAACAAGAATAGGCGAGGGTAATAAAAATTATGTATTTATATGATCCCAACCAGTTCATTCAATTCTAGGTTCCTACATTTTTATGTAACTGAGAACAATATTTTAGGGTAACATAAAAATTTGGTCAATTTGTACAGTAAATAATTGTTAATATAGAAAGAATTACTCCATTACTGTTACTACAAAGAGCTCTGAACAGATCAAAAACCTATTTAATGCTTGAAGTATTGTAGTTAAACCCAGTATTTTTCTGATCACTTGCAATATTTTTTTTTCCGATTTGAAGGATGAAGTTAAACCATGTGAATATTGTTTAACAATTTTTACAACTAAAAAATAATTTTGTAGGAAGGGAATGAATTAAATGAATGAATAAAATTGTTACTTATGTATATACAATTAAAGACAAATTTGACACAATTAGAGAAATTATCATGTATTTTATAAAGTTAGTAGTTCATACGCCAATTAAAAGAGCTTATCGTTGACAGTTTTATGAACATTTAGATTGCAAATCACAGACAAACGTTATAAATATACAATTGAGTCATCTGTTCTTATAAATGATTGAATTAATCTAACATAAAATTCAAGTTGAACAACAAATGCATCTAGCAGAGTTTTACAAACATTTCATACTTAATAACAGTTTATTAAAATAATAAATTTACAACAAAATTATTTTCTGAAAAATCCAACAATAGAAAAACATAAAAAAAAAAGAAGGAAGATTGTATAAATTTGGTTTACAATATTACAATAAAAAAATGTGATGAATAGTTTACAATTAAATTCTTTGTACACATATATATTAGTCAGCTAATGTCTACTAACTAGTAATTAAAAAGGTTCTTTTCTTTTTTTTTTTTAATAAAATAGAAACTCCGATGTGTTTTTTAAAAATAAATACTGCCAAAATACAAATAAAAAAAAGGAAATAAAATATCCTTAGTTAATTTTGTTTAAAAAAAAAATTAAATAGTAAGGAATGCAACAAACGGAATCTAACAGTACTTTATTAAGCCTATAAGAACAATATCAATTAGGAAATTTAAATATAAAGTTATTTATATATATAGCACTCTTGGAACACTGCATCACTATAGTTATATTGTTTCTCACGCATTATCAGTCTCAATTATATTATAATTTTAGGAAACTTTATCACACAATATGTGAAAAAGTGTAAGAGCTGCACGTTCTCAAAGACCAAATGACCTCAAAGAATGGAGTTGAGAACATTATCAAAATGATTTTAAGATATTTTCTTTTTTAAATTAAACTTTCCTAATACCAACATTTTACAATTCATCCTTTGTAGGTAAATCTCCCTTCTCCTCTTCCTCTTCTTCTTCCTCCTTCTAAAATAAAAAATAAATAAATAATTAAGTAGCAAATATATAATAAAAATATTGTTTCTATGGATTTAAAGAATAAAATATCATGCATAATATTTGTAGTATATCCTAAATCTTATAATTTTGTGTGTTTTACCGGAGTGTAAATTGGTTCATGTTTTCTGTTGCAATTTAATTGTCTGAATCATTTTATTTTAAAAAGAACATGTGTTTTTTATTTGATGTGAACAAGTTTTGGATTATTGAATAATTGAATTACAACCTTTATTTTGAATTGTATATAAAAATATTCAACTTGGCTGACATTTTTTTTACTTTATGAAGATGATAAATAGTCAAGATTTTGAGTCTAGATTAGTTGAATTCAGCTAGTTGTTAAATTTCCATGATGCACCTGAATCTAATTAAAGTAAAATCCCAATGAAAGTTATTTCATCCAACACAAAAAAGAGAATTATTTCACTTTTTTTTTTCTTCAAACTTTCCCTTAAGTTTGTGACCAGGTTTATTATTTAACATTCCCAAGTATTGAAATCTCGTTCGTGGGAATTAATAGCACACATAAAAATAATTAATAATAAATTTAAATAATTAAGTACAGTCCATACTCGATTACTTAGACCACTACGGCACGGGTTCGATTCTCACATAGAGATGGTAACGTCCCTACCCTGAGATTCATAGAGAGGTGAGCGATCCGTGTGTCTTAAACCATAGCTCCTAGTCCTCCAGATTGGGGGTTTGGTGTAGGCTAATTCCCTACCCCATATAAAAACTGGGTGGAAGATTGAATCAAAAGATTGCCAACTATACTGCAGGAAAGTTCCTGTTGAAGAGGGAGTGAAATGAGATCGGATCCGGTTAGTAAACCACGTGCTCCCTGGATACCTCGAAGAGAAAAAAAAAGATCACTACTGTCGACCAAAACATCCCCTAAGCTGCTGAAGAAGACTCACGACTTAAAAAGTCAAAGTCAACAGGCGTAGTGAAAAAAAAAAATTATTTAATATTCCCCGTTATATAGTTCCCTTAATTGGAACAAAATCAAAACTAAAATAGTTCACTGTTTTCAAAGCAAACCTTAGAAACTGAACATTTTGCTTTAAAAAGGTTCTAATATTTCTTTCAATATATGAAGTACCTCATACCTTTGACCAAATTAACATGGTTTTAGGTATTACTAACTTCATAAATTATATTAAGCAATATACAGTCTGAAAATAAAACTACAGTATACATTAATAAACAGATTAAGTAAGTTATTTTTCGCTGAAGATTAGATTTGTTAATATTTGAGATAACCTTCAATTTTTATCAAATATAATGAATATGGTTTTCATACTTATTTTCTTCACTTTATACAATCATTTGCAGATAAAATAAGATACAAGTCCAACAAATGCACTTATATAGGAGGAGTCTTACATGACATTATTCAATGAAGAAAGTGTGATAAGCATTATTCTTGATTTCCCATATTTATCTCCTGACGCATATTATAGTCTGGGAGCCAGTGGCAAAAAATGTGTCTTATTTCATACTAACGTTTGTCCTTATAAATCGATTAACTCCACAGGTCTGGTGAGACAAATGCACGTCTACCACCACATAGCTGATGGAATACGGTTTCATTGCTGGCATATGTGCATTTTTCTCATCAGGCCTGTGAATATAGTTAATTTTTAAGTACAAACCTAGACATATTTTTTGCCATGGGCTCCCAGACTATTACGTACTTACCTCAATGTTGAATGGACCAAAATTAAAAACTAAAATCCCAATTAATATAAAGACCAATAATTTACTGATATGAGAAAATTCAGCATGCTAAATCAGGATTTGTTTAACTGGTGTATACTTACAGGTTCGTCTTCTTCCTTGACACCTTTTCCATACTCTCCTCCGGACTCGATGAATTTAGTCATTCCCTCTAATGTTCTGTCAGCGTTATAATCAACGACCTTAACCAAAAAGAAAAATATTAATATTTTTATAATTAACTAAGATAATTTAAAGATTAATGAGAAAAGTTTCAAAGCTTACTTCATTATCTCCTTTTTTGTACAATTTGATAGTTGGGAATGAGCTGATCTTAGTATGTTCCAATTCATTGGCAGTAGCATCGATTTTGGCAATAACGACATCATCTCTATCTTTGAAAGCTTCTCCCAGCTGAAAAAAAGGCAATAAATGAAGTTTCATAATTCTAATTACAAATACTTAAAATTAGATCCTGAGTTTTCAATGTTGACAAAATATAAAATATAAAGAATAAAGAAACTAGTAGAGAAAAAAAGAGCTTATACTTGAAATCCTGTATTCAAGATTAAGTCCAGTTAGAATCCGTCTAAGATAAGTTTGTCGGTGGATAGAGGGGAAGAGAGGTGCAAAACGTTTTCCCGATGAAGTGGAAAGCAAACGGGTATATTTACGAGTTTTTAGTACGTAATAAAATAGACAAAGTTTGCCCTGACCTCCAGATTGAAAACGCCCCAATTCCAAGAATTTTCATAAATAAAATATTTGTAGGTTACAATGAGATGAAGCTATTTACGAAGTTTCAGGCGGATGTTAAGAATTAGATAAAAAGATGTCTTTACACAACAGACTAATTAATTTATTTGAATACATAGAAACTGTGTGAGTACCTATCTAAAATACAATAGATCTGATTGAATTAATATGAGTTTATACCATAACATTTGATCCGTTGAACAAAGCTTTCCACTTTGTAGGCAACTTTTTCTGAACATATTTAGGTTGTAAAATTATGTAAAGGGGTATGTATACCCAAAAAATATATATATCTATGAATATGAACATACCTGATCATAAATAGGAGCAAGCTGCTTACAATGACCACACCATGGTGCATAAAATTCAACAAGAACATGCTTCTCCTTGTCAAAGACGACTTCATCAAAGTTGGTAGCAACTAATACCTTAACTGGCTGTTTGTCCCAATCTTCTGGAACAGGTTGCGAGAGGAGGTGTTCCTAAAAAATAAATAAATAAATATACAATGATATAAAATTTGGTAATGATGTCCTAACACAGATAAGGATTTTAACTATATAATTAAAAATAAATCCAATTATTACCTTGAGAGTTCCATCAATATAAGACTGGACAAATCCTTTAACATTATCAGCAGACAAATCATCACTGTCTGGTTTGTATTTGAGCATGTCTTCTTCGAGACGGATGATCCTCATAGTTGGTACCAGAGTGGCAGAGATTCCGAAATATTCCATTATCCTGTTGTGATCAGGCTCATCAACGTCAATTGTCACAAAGAGGAGCTATAAATAAAAACAATTCAATTAATTACATCTATAGGAAATATACAACAACACAACCAGGTTACATAAATTAAAAATCCCAATTTTTTAATTTTTTTTTTTCAAGGGTTAATAACAAGTAAAGGTTTTAAATTAGTAAAAAAAAATTAAATCTATAATTTTCATTAATAGATTGAATTTTGATTAAATCCTTGAAACTATGATTACAAATACAATTTCAATAGAACCACCCATTTAATGTACTTGTTACTCCTACCAGTACATCAATGACAAAAAATGAAACAATAGTAGACCACACTTTTGCTAATCTAAACAAAATAAAATAAGGTGGTTCAAATTAATGAAAAAAATAAACTAACAAAACCGAAGCAATGAATGTCTATCGCATTAGTAAAAAAATACAGATGATGGAAAGGTTAAAGGTTATAAAAAAAAACCTCCATTTTGAACAAAATCGTTTTCTTATCTTAAAGAGATTGGTAGCGTCGTAAATAAAGAAACAAATTATTTTAAATTTAATTTTGTATTTTATAATTTCAAGTAAACCAACAGAACTAAAATTAATGAGAAAGGTTGTTAAGAACTTTAAAACTATCCAACAAATTTAGGGTTATAACCTTTTATCTATCCACCATCGATATTAAGTATTTTATAACAAAAAAAATCTAGAACTCTATTGTGACCACACCCTTTTTGACTTCCTCTAAAAATATTTATACAGATAATATTATTATTTCCCATGTTAGACTTCTTAAGTGAGTTTAATTTCATTTATGATTGTAACGCATTTAACTTATACTATTGATTTCTTTAATTATGTTTCCCCAAAAACTTCAATTTTTTTTCTGCACTATAAACTTATAAGATGTTTGTGTTAATGTGTACAATATGCACTACATAAATATAAATACTTACGTTGCTCTTGAACTGCCTAGCAAGTGGTTTCAAAGGTGGAAGAAGTTGGTCAAGATGTCCTTGCTTCTTAGACAAGAAGAACAACAGATGAGATTTGATGCCACCACCTGTAAATGAATAAATAACTTAAATATATTCACTTTAATAAGAAATTTTTATGTTAAATTAAATTAAGAATGGTCTATTCCTCAAATAGTTTTTCATTTCTCTTCAACATTCAGGTTCCTATAAATAATAAATATTTTATTCTTTAATTGGTTAATTTTTAAGTAAAAAAAATAAGCGAATTGAATGACACAGATATAATTATTAAAACTAATAAATAAAGTGCACTAAAATCACATTTTGACATATTCCCTGTTGGACAATAATAAATAATTTATAATAATTAAATTTGGCTGTTTAATCTATATATATGTATATATATAAAAACGAATGTATGTATGTCTGTCTGTTTGTTCTTTAAGCATTACTAAACCATTCCATTCATCTGACCGCCATGAAACTTTGGGAAGTTGTTGCGTACACTCCCACAAAGGTTTCTGACGCAGTTCTTCTGTCTTACGATAATTTTATAAGTGAAAAAATGTAAATGTTTTTTTGGTTCAAAGCCGCTATTCTCCAAAAGTTCTTCACCGATTGCTTTGAAATTTGGACACAGAGTTGCAATAAAATTTAGGAGCGTTCTTTGAACATTTTATGACCATGCGGTCTTTCGTTTCGAAATGGTGGCCGAAAAACAAGTCGCTATAAACTGTAGCGATAAAACGGCTGTAACGATTTTAATGAAACTTGGCTAAAGTCTTCCCTTTAAAACTCTTTTAATTTATGTATATAACACAATTTCCCAAAAACAAGCTACAAAAAAAAGATGTCACCATAAATTCAGAATTTTAATTGCGAAAAACTAAAAATAGTACACATTTTTTGATTGATAATACCCATATTTATTTTATCACTTCTTCAATTTCCTACAAATTAAAAAAAAATGTCATCGAAATGGATAAGAATTATCTCCGAAATGAAACAATTTGTTGCGGCCGTAGGAGTAAAGATGGTTAAAATATATTTTTAAGGAGAAACAAAGTTGAGATTTGTATTTCGCACCTCGATAAACCCTCAATACCAATTTTTATCGGAATCGAAAAATAAATTTTTTTGTCTCAAATTTTCATCAACGCCAGGACCATCAATTTTATTTCAGAAACCACAAAAACTGTGATAACTTAATCATGGCTCCACCTATACACACGAAAATAAGTAGGGATTTAGGACCTCGTAAATTGCACAAAATGCAACAAACCGTACCCTCGTAAGCATATTAGAACTGGAGATAAAAAATGAAAAAGCATTAGGAGATAATACCCATATTTATTATCGAATATTTAATACCCAATACCCAATTGAAAAATCGAAATTGGAGAATTCCTTGTAGAGATATAGAGCAGTAAACATTTAATACTGTTTTTTCGGCAAAGGCCATTCCCCCCTTGAGTTATTGACAAATCGAAACATTTATAATTACTGAAGTAATTGAGATAATCTTTTGAAGAAGTTATATGATTCTCCTTATGTAGGTAAATACTATTACACACTCTAAATTAAAATTTATATTTTCATGTATTCAGGAAGTAGTATGATAAATCTCAAATATTTGATAAGCTATTATTTATAAACAATTCACCCTTGAGTATAAAAATTATCACCGTTCATGTTCTCGAGTCCTTTTAGAAATCAGTTTTTCATCAATTTCAGTTTATTTTATTTTTTATTAAATTATTTTCTTTAACATTACATTTGAATAAGGCTGTGCCATAAGATTTATTTTTTCATTACAATTTTTATAACTCTATATCCAATCAAGTTGTTGTTAAGAAGTGGGCAATCAAATATCTTAGGAGGGGTATGCGAAATCTTTTGAAGGAGTTGGAAGGCAGCTCTAATGCACACGAAATGAACGCTATGGTAAGTGGTATTTGAATGTAACGTTAAGCCAAAATTTCAAGGCAATCAGTGAAGAACTTTCCGAGATTTAAGATTTTGAACAAACGAACATTTTTCATTTTTATTTACCATAAAATAACCAAACAAACTTGAACATTAAATTTGCATTAAATTTTAAAATTATTAATAATAAAACTAAACATGAAAATCTCCATATCAAAGACGGATCTCTATCACTTTCAGAAAATGGAGAAAAAATCAATTTTTGTTTTATAGAATCAGTTCAAACTGTTTCTGATGATTTCATTTAAGAATATTCAAGTTCAATCATGAAAAAAAACAACATTAGAATTTGTTTAAATTGAAGCTCAATTAATGAATTAATGTTACAGACAACAAATTTTTTTTTCTCAATTTCTTAAAATAACAGATGCCCTATGAAATTATGCCAGTCATATGTGCTTTCTATTTTCTTTCTTTTCTATTTTGCCATACTGAGCCACGGCAGCGCGTGGCCGAGTAAAGCTGGTTAAAAATAAATTGTTAACTAAACTATATTCCAATTGTTATCAATACCAATTTCCTCTATTAAGCTGATGATAAAGAGTACTAATATGATAAAAGAAAAAAAATGTAAACTTAAATATATTCTTTGGTGTTCGAATTTCCTAATTTAGTTAGTGATGCTAAAACAAAATTAAAAAAAAAAAGTAGTGATCAGAATAACTTACCGAAGATCTTTTGAGCACTTTCATGGTTGAATTCAATGAGCAGAGGAAGAGATTCAGAAAGAATAAAGTTTCTAAGATTGTCGTTATCTCCCATCTTGTCATGTTCGATTTCGGCTTTTCCATCATCAAACTGGAAAATATATACAATATAATATGAAGTTTAAGCAATAGTAAATATAAATGGAGGATGCAATCCTGGTCAGAGTAGGATTTGTAAATCTTAGCTTTTTCCAATGTTCAAATATCCATTGATTAAATTAGTGCTAATGTAGTATTGTTACTTTTTTTTTAAACAATTAATATGGTTTGATGTGATAACCTTGTTAATTCCACCGATTTTTTAAGTCATAGAGCAGTTAGATCCGACTACTACACCGAGTTTAAATATTCACTTATCCATTATCTTAGGATGGATTTTCAAATTTCTGTACCTTTTCTAATTATTTTAATTTTAATTTTTATCTTTTAAGTTTTTCAAATATTGACAATTTATATTCAATATTTACGATAATAATCTTATACACGATATGACCTTTTATCTGGTTGATTTAAACAAATTGTATACAATAATTTGATTGTATTTTCCTAATTAAGCTGAAATTATTTCAAATCGCTCAAGAGATCTCACTGAATAATTTGAGCCATCAAAAATAAAATATGTCGAGCCGTTCACTAAAAAAATCGTTATAAACCTTTCAGCTGCAGCTGTTTGATTAAAACACATTTTATGGGCTAATAGTTTGCGTATTGAGTCTAAATTGTTTCAAAACATTCGATGGATCTCACCGAATAATTTAATCATTCAAGCCATCAAACATAAAATATGTCGAGCCGTTCACTCAAAAAATTGTTATAAACCTTTCAGCTGTTTGATTAAAACACATTTTATGGCCTGATTGTTTGTGATTTGAGTCTAAATTGTTTCAACACTTGATGGATCTCAACGAATAATTTGAGCCATCAAACTTAAAATTCAGTCCAATCGTTCACTAAAAAAAGTTACATACCTTCTTTTAGCAGACAACCCTACACTATAATTGAGTCATAAATAAAAATTCAAAAACAATTAATTATATCTAAGGAACAAATATATATTTTTAAGATTAATCAATGTACTATAAATGCCAATATGGGTGCCTCTAACCTATAAAGTTGCACACGGCACCTAAAATACAATCAAATAAATAAATGCCAATGTTAATCCTAAAAGAAAAAGTTTTGAACATTGATGATAACCGTTTGCTACTTTTGTAAACAATTTTTTTTTTGTCTCATCTTTTCCAGACATGGCACAATAACGCAATGCAATGATGTTTTCCATAGATAATTTTATATCTTTTGAAATTTTACATGATAATACAGCACTGACTTCATAGTATTGAATTTACTAATGAGCAGCATTAAACAGAGTCACACTCTCTAAAAGGTCTGATAGAATTGATTACAAATCAAAAAGAATCAAACACACCAATTAACTAACAGAAAAAAAAATAACTACTTTAGATATTTATGAATGTGAAATTATTGAAAATATCCTTGTGAGTAAATTATATATAATTAATCATTGGATTCGTCAAACCGATGAGAAAATGTATTAAATGTTCAGCATTTAACTTATTTTATTTTATGAATCATTGAAGGAAGCTAGTAGACTGTTCTACATATCATGGGTGATAAATATTCAGTAGTCTTTTAAAAAAATATTTTTTTTTAAAAGACTGCGTCCTGAATATTTATCACCCATTCTTTTATTTTAAATTATTTATCTGAAATTTTTATTTAAATGATATTTCAATGTGAAATACTACAATTGAAAATCACTGTGAATTTTTGCGTCATTAAATACAATCAAAATTAAAAAAAAAAGGTAGTAAAAATATTAATTCCTATCTTGACGTAGATGAACCACGATTAAGAGCTTTTATATAATCTAAAGATTATTAGTTATTTCTTATTATCTGCTACTAATAGATAAAAATATTAACATTTTCTCAGAGAAAAAGTCACATTAAAATGGAAATATCCTTGAATTAATTGTTAGATGTTACAGGAGTAAATACATCAATTAAAAAAAAAAATGAGTCTTCAAATATATTTTTTTATATCATGACTGGTTTCAGTTATTAATCTTTTCCTCAGGCTTATTTGTGATAGTCCTCCTATTTTGCTATTTGTAAAATAAGGATCCTCATGGAATAAAAATGACAGTGAAATATACTTGGATTATTTAGTAAGCTAATGTTATATAACAAAAAAATTAGCTTTAAGTCTTTAATTCTTAGCCATTTTGTGAATTCCTTAATTAGAAAAAATAATAATAATTTAAGCAATCTGTCGAATGGACTAGAAATTACTAATTTCTTTGGGGATTTTTAAAAGTTTTTATTAGCATATATAAACTGCACGTTAGAGCATACATTAATTCAGGAGTCAATTTTTTAAAAATAATTACCTATATTTTTGACACCATACTGATCTGTCATTACTATAATAGGAATAAAACTTCTTTTAAAAAATGTTAAAATATATCTCATTATTATTTTTTACAAATTTTTGTCTGAGCCTTCATACAAGTAATCATATTAAGGACAGACTTTGATTCGTTGAATAATATTTTAAAGAATATCAATTTGAAAAATAGGTTTAACTCTATTTTTACAATATGTACCCCCTTTACATTGGTAAGTCTTATCTACGTCCAGTGTAAATAGTAGGTAACGAAAATAAGTAACCAAAGTAAAATTAAGCCTCATAATTTATATAAAAATTACATCAAACTTTGCACAAATATTTTAACTCCAATACTCTTTGAATAGTTATTTTTACGCTTGATTTATATATTTTTTTATTTTAAAAAATAAAGTGGGAAATTATTGATTAACTTAAAACTTAAGAAAATCCTAATTTTTTTTATTTGTTCAAACTGGTAGTCACTGAGTGTTTTACTTAAGTTAACTCATGAACGAGTTAAATTAATGAATGACAAACATAGGTTTTAAAATTGTTAGCATAATATGTTGGAAGAAAAATAAAGTAAATAAGTAAAACTATTGTGCAACTCCAGAGAGTAATAGAATCTAGAACTCTATAAAATGTCATCTTAAAAAATATTAAATTAAAAACTTAACCTATTCATACTGAATAACCTATTAATAATTTCATCAGTCAAGAGGAAAAAATACATATATATTTATTCCAAAGTTCGAATCTTGATTCTTCTGCATAAGGCCAAAGCACCGCGTCACACCTCAAGTTTAAATTATCTTCTAAAACGGGACGATATCAATATCAATTCTACAACATCAGTAAAGAAGTTAAGCATCATGATCTACCAAACTAAATAAGCTAAGTCCAAATATTGATAAAAACTAATTCAACAAATACTCGAAATAAAAATAATTAATGGACATACAATTATAATAAAAAGGGTTAATGCAGACTTTTGTAAAGACATTCCAAAATCTATGGCCAAGGAGAATCCAAGCCAATGATGTTTTTTAAGATTTCACTTTTAAAAATTCTATAGAAAAGAATTATTTATTTGTTAGACATACCATGGAAGTCTCAAGCTGATAATTGGAATACAACTGTAATATAATTTTGTAATGTAAAATTTGAATTGACTTCCAGAAGAAGAAAGTTCTATTGCCACAATAATGTTTTATTTTTATATTTGTTGCTTATTGTATACGTAATTCAAAACAGATATACTAATATTACAAATAATTTTAAAAATGTATAGAGTAAGTGAAAAAATTAGGAGTGGAACAGATTCAATAATTGAGTTGAATTGGGTTCTTACCAGAAGTGAATCGTGAATATGATTGCTTCTGTGCAATGATTTTTTTGACGAACACAAAGTCATTTTAATGAGTGAGCATTAACAACTAAACCTTGAATGAGTAAAATGTATTTAATTTTAGTCATGGATAATGACTTATTGACAACAAAAATGAAACCATGAGGTTTTCAGAATTATATTGGATGAAAAAAGTATTGTACATTAATTAATGCACAATTATGAATCGTTTGTAATAAATTTATCATTAAATAATAAAGAGCTGCATGAAATGTATGCGAGGCCGGATTTGGTCTCAATTGTGAGGGGAAACCAGATGGTTGGGCCATGTAGCGCGCATGACCCGAGACACGATTCCCAAACGCTTGCCAGAGGATCAGCCTGCTGGAAAACGTGGAAGAGGAAGACCACACCTGAGATGGCTGGACCAGGTAGACGACAGCCTGAAAAGGATGGGAATCCAAAGATGGAGAATGCTCGCTTGGGATAGAGGAGAGTGGTGAAGGATCATAAGAGAGGCCCAGGTTCTGACAGGACCGTAGCGCCAAGAATAAAAAAAAAATTGTAATAAATTATCAATTCTTATTCTCAGGATAGTTTGTTAATTATTAACAATGTAACCATTAAGGAATGAGACATGAAAATTAAGTTTAAATTGCGAATAGTTTATGAGTGAATCATGAGTGGCAATGAATTAAGCTAGGTGGAACAACTTCCATAATTCACACACCATTGGAACTCAGATTTGTACTGAAACCCCATAAGAATTCAAAGCAAATGCTATATATATAAAATAAAAGCAAATGCAATCTATACCCAATAACCATTTATCATTGGGTTAACTTCAACTTCTATTTTTATGAGATAGTATTATATTCTTCTTAATGAGAATAAATTAAATATTTCCATCTAAGAATTTTTTGTTATAAATTTTGAAACTTTTTTGGAAATGGGAATTAAAATTCACATAGCAAAAAGTGTTCGATAGAAAAAAAGTCATTCTAGTAAACAGTGAATAATAAATATATTCGATTCTTATTAATGTTTCTGAAACATTAACACTCCATTTCATTTAGCTATAATAATGCTACCAGAAACGAAAGTTTAGAAAAAGAAATATTTCTTTTAAGTTGCATAATTTCAACCATAATCAGTAATTTGAATTTTATACAGATAAATGATAAATTTGTTTGTTTAAAATAAACAAATTTTTTATCAAAAAACAAACCAAAATATGGATTATAGAAAAGTATCTCAGGTCAGCATAAAGTAATAATCAACCACGTTCACCTAAAGAGAGAGATAAAGCAATGTACTTAACTCAGAACACTTCAATGTTCTTTCCAAAAAAAAAGATAATGACGTCATTCTATTATTTACTATAAATGACTAAATCATGATAAAAATATGACTAACAAAAAATTGCAGATTTTGATTTTTTTTTTTTTAAATGGTGCGTTAGAAATAAAATATAACATTATAACAAAGTAAGATTTCCATAAATTATTACCGATTTAAAGACAATGACTTTTCCTTCCCCATCTTCAGATCCATATTCTTTAAGAACTTCAGGATCAGATGATATTCCAAATGGACTTTCATCAATTGAAGAAGCAACTGAAATAAACTGCTTGGCAGCATCACTCTCTTGATTCTTGAACAGACCAAGAACAACTACATTTCCACCTTGCTCGACAAATTCCTTGACTTCACTTACACCAGACAACGATTTAGCAGGTGGACCTGACTTCTTGGTAACCCAACTAACAATGTCATCAGCCTGTCGCCCACCTAAAATAAAAAAACAAACTTATGAAATAAAATTTGTAGAAAATCAATTTATTTTAATTTTATTACAAAGCTAGATAACAAACAACATATAACAAAAACTAAAAACATGAATAAAAATTTAACTAATTCAAAAAAGATAAGTTATTGATTTTATTATTGCAATAAAAATTTGTCTAGTAAACAAAAATATTGAATAGTAACACAAAATGTAAGTAATCAAACTAACTTAACAAAACTTAAATCATTATATTTTATAGTGTTAAAACACAAACTGAGAAATTATAACAAATAAAGAGACTTTTGGCGATTGTTTTGTAAATTCTGAAACTTGGATTACATAATTTTTTTTTTTATAAATTGAATTGTAATGAAACTGAATATTATCAAATGTATTATAAAATACCGAGATTGAAAAAAAAAATTGTTAAACAGTAAAAAATGATGGTTCAGAAAAACTACTTATTTTTGTTTTACATATAAATAAGTAGGAATCTTTGATAAAGGGAAAGGATCTCTTCAACTTCCTGGAAGTTGAAAGGTCAAATAAGGTCATGCTAGGTGAAAAGGATTGGTATGAGAGCTTGAAAAACATCCAATCTCCACCAGTGACACGATTATGAAAATAAGCAAATGAATTTTTTTTTATCTAAAACCATTACAGTTCAATAAATAAAAACAGTGAGATTACCTATCTATATGATATAAATCACAAGTATTATTAATTGATAACTAGTTCAATTAATTTTAACCCCGCAAGTTTAAAAAAACATAATCAGAGGATTATTAAAAATGAACATTAAAATAAAAATTATAAGACACTTTACTAAATGAGAGTGAAATGATGAAAAACAGAGAAGAAAAAGAAAACAAAAGATTTTTTAACATATGAAAAAAACAATAAAAATTTGATTTTCAATTTTCTTTAACCATAATCAATTCAACTTCATTTAAATAAACAATAACTAATGTTATTTGTTACTATAAAAGAACAAATTGGTTTTATGGATTGAGCTGATAATGAAAGTTCAGTTATCAAATTTTATGTGATAATACTAAGATCATGCGTTAAAAAAGTTATTTAAGAATAAAGAATATATGACTAAAAGATGTATTATTAACATAACAGTATAATTCCTAAAACATGGATGGTATACTACAAACTACTAATAAAACAATAAATATACAATTACATCTAAATTACTGAATAATGATAGCAAGTGGTGCATAACTGTTAGGATCATCAAATACCAATTGTATAGATTTCACCTCTTAGTACAATAGATAAGAAAATGGGCATGTTTCACTAGTACATACCAGAATAATCTACTGGGGACCCCTTTTTGAAGAATTTAAGAGTAGGGTATCCTCGGACACCATGTTTCTCAGCAAGTTCAGTTTCTTCTGTCGCATCGACTTTGGCAAGTTTGATAGGGGATCCTAAGTCTTTTAGTTTAGAAGCAGCTTTTGCATATTCAGGGGCAAGAGCTTTGCAGTGTCCACACCAAGGTGCATCTGAAACATGGATAAATTTAAGTGGTAATAAACATCAAATGTACCCTTCAAGATCTTATTTTGAGGAAACAATATCCAACTGATTTAGCTCAGACACATTAATGAAAAAATATGCCTACAGTATGTCTATCAAGACAAAACAATAACATGACATATGTTACTTACAGAATTCGACAAGAACATAGTCATGGCTAGTGATGGCATTTTTGAAATTGTTCTTGTCCAAGACAAGAACGCCTTCTTCTTCTTTCAAGGAGCAGAATACGCTTCCGCATATTAAAAACAAGACGAACGTGCCAATAAACATGCTAAAGCACTGAACCGGGAGAAGACGCTAACAAGAATGAAGTTCTCTGAACCGAAGATATCTTTTAACGTGGCAACTTCTCGTGGAGCAGCCTGATTGGACAGTTAACGCTCCGTTATACACATGACGTAGGAAATACTTGTGGGAGTTTTCCCTCTCTCACTGATTTAAAAAGTTTCATATCACAGAAATACAAAATGGAATTATTTCGTTGATTCTATATTGGGCAAACAAACTATACGGTTAATTACAATTTACTCAACACTTATATAAAAATATATTAAAACACCTGGTAGGAAACGATCTAACCTTATCACCTTGAAGCCGCCACCCTCAACTAATATGATTTTATCTCTTATCACTTTTAGTTGTCGGCATCTATTTCTTTTCTCATCAAATGTTTTTCGGCCAATTTCCAACCCTAAACGACCCTGGCTAAAATAAATCCTACTCCTTAGCCAAGTTAAACATGTAAGATATAAGCAGCATTTCTGCAATATTTGACTCAGAGAAATTTTAGGAATGAGTGATTCTTTGGAAGTTAAGTCAGAATTATATGATGAGGATGAATTTTGTAACAGGAGTAGTCCACATCATTCTAGTAAGTTTAAAGAAAAAATATTTTCAGAAACTTTTCATATATACTAGTTGAAAAAATTCTTTATTAGTTAATTTTTTTCATATCCTTTTAGTTTTATTTTAGATACAATATTCTTCCTTCAGTTTTTTCAAACACATGAAAATATAGACTTCAGCATAAAAAGTGATGGTGATGAAGATGTAATTGTACCAAGGAGGAAATACCAAACAATTGATATTGGTAATTAATAATTCTTATAATAAATTCCAAATTCATATTCTAATTTTAATATTATAATGTATATTTTTTATTACTTGGAACTTCATTTCAGTTATTGACAAGGGTGTCATATATTTTTTCAATTCAGTGGAATAACATGTGTTTGGTCTGAATAAAATATTAACTTTTTTGTTAATCAGCTCTGATAAGACTAAAATTTTTATTTTCAGTTGTTTTAATTTTCTTTGGGATTTTTTTCCCTCAATCAATTTTAAATTATAGTTGTTACAACTTTTATTTAAAAACATTTATTTATAATTTCAGTTAATTCTATTACTTTAATCCATAAATAGTTATTGTATAGTGAATTTTAAAAGAATAAGGCAATTCATTCATGATAAATTGTATCTTAAGCTCCATACTGTTTATTTTCCATCTCGTATAGCTTTCTTTTATTTAAACTTTTACAACAGAACTTTTATTACAAATACAAAAAAGGTTTTTTTTTTTAAAGTTCTCTAATTTTAAAAATCAAGTTCCTTAAAAAATGGAACAAAGTTTTAAGCCTTAGTTATTATAATTATGCTATAAGTTATTGAAGTTAAAATTAAAAATCTCTTTAGAAGAACTTAATTTAACTGTATTTGATAATTCCAATAAAATCGACATTGATTTATTTTTCCTTTATCTCTGAATTTTTAAATACTATTTTTTTTTATTTAATGGTTTGTTTCTAAAAATGTATCCTATTTGCCAAAGAATGTACAGTTTTGTCTCTTAGCCGATCATACTGAATATTGATTGTTTTATTGTACTTCTATTAATAGTATTTAAAATAAATAAATATTGACCTTTTTAAAAAAATTATCTGAGAACCTCTTAACTTAAATTTTACCAGGACTGTATGTATGCTTATTCACAAAATTAATACATTGTTAAACAGTATAGACTTAATGTTAGCCAAAATATCAAACTATTCATCAAATAGTACTGATTGTCAAATAAAATGAATAAGTCTAGTGAAATTGATATAAATAACTAGTGTAAATATTAGATTTTATTAGTTAAATGTGCTATTGGAAGTTTATATTATGTTTTATTATTTCTTAGTTCTTTAATATGAAATTTTAACATTTATCTGATGAAAAAATTAGATAGTATTTTTTTTAATTTATGGTAGAATGCAGTCCATCAACATCTTTGTCTCTTGTTGGATTACAACTATGGAGAGGGGCATTTGTTCTAGCCGACTTCATTTTGTCAAATCATGTTGATTTCTCCAGTAAGACAGTTCTGGAAGTCGGTTCCGGTGTTGGATTTACTAGCATTGTAGCTTCAATGTTTGCTAAAGAAGTTATTTGCACAGGTAAAAATTGATGACAGTCAAATATTGTTATAACCTTGACATATTGTACTATTTCTGAATTGATTACCAAATTATTTTTGAGTTAATTACTTAGTTCCTTAGTTGGAAATTTATACCATTTTTTAAAAAGAAATATAATCATTATTCATCTTCAAAAATTATATTAACTGTAATATAAATAATTATTCTACTGTATAGAATCATCACAACAGTTTTCTATTCAATTTAAATAATGAGAAAAAATGTATTGTGTGTCCAGTCTCATGACTTTGCAACCAATTTTAGAAAAAATTCAAACCATTTTTAATTTAATATTTGTAAGCAATTTAATGATTATCTTTCAATGAGTATCTTATATATTCCACAAGAGGTATAGTTTTTAATTTATTAGAAAAAAAAAAATGTTCCATTAACAATACTATCTTTCTCTTTACCTAGTAAAAGTAGAAAAGTAATAAACATTTGTTGAAAAATGCTCACTTAAGATTATATTTGATTATATTAATTTTTCATATACTGTAGAAAAATTAAAAAAATCGAACAGGTTCCTTGGAAGTAAGAGCAAAATGTTTTTAAAAACTTGGAAAAGTACTTTATTATTTCATGAATTTTCTTGTTCGAATTCAATGTTTTTTTTCTTTCTAGTTACTTTTCATATTATTCTAATTATAATTTACCAGTAAGTATATACTTTTTGAGTTATGACTTAACAAAATTTTTATTATAAACTTTTTCCTGCTTAAAAGTTATATAAGTTATAAAATGACTGAAAGGTAAAGACTAAAGGCAAGTTTCGTCAAAATTGTTAAAGCCATTTTGGTACTGGTCTACAACAATGCCCAGTTTGCTACTCAAGCATCAGAGGCTGAAACTTTACGAAACAAAAATATGAAGTAACAAAATCGATCATGGCTGAAAATGAAAGATTTTTTGAAAACTGCATATTGAAAATTTGATTACAATACTTTCATTATCTAGTTACAGAAGGAAAGTAATGAATGGAAATCAATGTGTACTTTATTTGTTACAAGTTAATCCTTTAACTGCTAACGACGCTGATGCAACAGCATGTGTCCCTTTTGCTAATGACACGCCCCATTTCATCTCTCATTGCTAATGTGGGCTATAGCCGTCTCACTACTTTTCTTTATATTTGCTAATGTTGAGTTTAGCCAGCGTGACCTTGCTACATTCTATTGGTTTTCTAGTGCAATAAAGCTAACTAGAGTCTACGGATAGCATGGGGATTTATTTTAGAGTTTTTTTTGTATAATCCTGACCGTTATAGGCACAGAAGATTATGTACGTTCTGAAGTTGTTTGGTTTGTTCTAAAAAAATATTTGGAGTAAAACAAAAGTTGAATATCGCAATTGTAAGGTTAGTCTTTGTATTGACAAATGCTTCGAAGAATACTATACAAAATTAAATTATTAAATATATATTTAAACATCTATAAAAAAAAAATTTGAACTCCACCAAAGTCGATCCACAGCCAGAATAAAAAGAAGGATGGAAACAATAAAAAAAGGTTAAGAAATATTAGTAAGAGCTGTTAACAAAGGGTGGAAAGCAAGTAAGAAGTATGTAGCATGGGCCAGTAGTCAGGTAGCCGTCACTGTTGTAGAAGTAAAGCTCATCACTTACAGCAGAGAAAAGGTTAAGAAGAACAACAAAATCATGCAAAATAATTAAAGTTTTGAAAATAAATAAAGCTATTTTTAGTATCAGACTGTTTATTGAAGGGTTAGTCCAACCCCTGTACAACCGGAACTTCTATTCATCATATATCTCATAATAAAATAATAATAATTAATTAAGTTAAATATATGAGTTAAAATAAGTTGGTGCCAGTGCCTACTCATCTAATGTACTAATCTGCTGTCATATAATAGATAAGGAATGATAGATTTGAATTTTTTTGCTATCTATTTATGTGAATAAAAATAGCATTTTATTTTTTATGTTCTTTCCTTCTTGTTACAGACATCGCAGATGAAGGTTTATTGGACATGATAAAGAGAAATATTAAAAGAAATGAGAGTATAATAAAAGCAGATGTTTCTGTTCTCCCTCTAGATTTCTATTCTGATCATTATTCAGAAGAATTAACCAAGAAATTAGAAAATGTAGATATAATCTTAGCTGCTGATGGTAAATATGTTTATAAATTATGGATCTAATTAGGTTTAGCTGTTAAGTTGTTGATTTTTTTTTTAAAAATTAATGTTTGAATAGAATCATAGTAATGAAGAACAGAATGATTAGTCTCATCAGTTTAAACTGAGCATTTTTAATAATTTATTTTATTTAGTAAAATTAAAATGATAATAAGCCTTTCTGGCATTATTTAAAAATACTAATAAAATAAAATGAAGAGAATGGATGGGTGCTTTAAAGAGAAAGATTAAATTAAAAACGTAGTTAAGAGCATAAATATTTAGGAAAGGGCGGTTCTTTGGAAGAAATGTTCAGATAATTCAAATCTGTTAATTGCTGCAATGGTATGTGTATAAACGTATAAGTCTTAGAAATAGGTGTGGTTAATGAGAATGATATCATATAAGGAATCCTAAACAAAATTTAGAAAAATAATTCGATATAGGATGACGAATATTAGTAAATATCAGATATGAATATTGTAAAGGACTTCCTTTATATTTTACTGCAGTAGATTTGTTAAAGCTTAGGGGTCTTAAAGTTAATGCAGATAGCAGATCCTGGACCTATTGAGCATAAGCTGTATTGACATTTATGTAATATACAATGTACTAAACAGGTAAAGTTAACAAAAATTATAGGAATGGGCAAAAAGGTTCAGAACAGAGAGAAAATATTTCAGTGAATCTTATCAAGAGAATAAATATACTTAAGAAAAGAGATTAAGTAAAATACATTAAACTTCAAAAGTCAGAAATTATCTTCTTTTCTTGTTAACAATATCCTTCCAGTGTAAGGGATCTTTCAACTTCAAATAGCCAGAATCTCTTGGCCAGGTCCTCATGTTTCTTCTCCGTCTCCTCATTCCCTCCATGTGGCTAACAGAAAATTCTGTCTTGTCTACAGATGTTTTGATTTTTGTTGTCAGATTTCGGTGTTGTTAAGACAAGTTTAAATGAAATTTCATTTCTACAACAGGAATCCAGTTCTGTGGTCTCTTAGCCATGGCCCAGCTTTCTGCCCAATATATAACAAGTAGAAAGTAAATAGGGTTTATTCCAGTGAAAATTGAATTCTGATTGACTTCTGTCTTTTCGAGATCACAATTACAAATTTGTTGGTTTAAGGAGTCAGAAACCTTATAGATTATGGTCAATAATTATAAAATAATAAATAATGTCATTAATCATAAAATTATTCTATTTAGTATCAATTGATGTATATATCGTCAGTTTATTGCAAAAAGTCACTAAATGCATTTTCAATATAGGTTAACTTTTTAAATTGGGTTTGTAAATTTTGATTTTATTTGTCAATACAAAAACATGGTAAATGCATACAATTGAAACAAACCCTTTTATATGTGAAATATAGCTCATAATTTTCTTATTTCTTAAAGGCAAAATTCTTCGAAGTTCTTAATTATTTAATGTTATTGGATGAAACTTAATGGCTTTTTATAATAAACCGTTGATATTAATTTATTATTACAACAAATTTAATACACTAATCAAAGAATATAAACAATCATTTAAATCAAACAATATTTACAATAAATGCAGACTTTTTTTTTTTTTTTTTTGTTCTTCCCTACCTTGCCTTTTAGGCTATACGGGATTTTCCCGGGTCGGGGGGTGAGGGCGGGGAATTTAAAATCCCCTCCGTCACCGGGACGCGAACTCGTACTTTTTATATCATCTCAAATCTCTGTTATCCGGTTGCCAGGCAACTAGCGGTGCTGTTACACACGCTTTAGCCTATTCAGCCACCCCGCCCCCTGATAAATGCAGACTATTTACAAACAAATATTCTGTTTATTATCCATGTTACCCCTGCCTAACTGTTATCTTCACAGATATCCCACCTTGGCAATGCTCCCCCTAGACAGTGTTGCCGTGATACGAGATTCATTCTCAGACCATCCCCCACACTGTGGTTTCGTTCCATTTATTTTATGTATAATAATAATTTTATGTATAATTAGTAGAATGGGGGTTGGTGGTCTGCCATTAGTCGGACAGAGTAGTACCTCCCTAGATATATATATTTTTTTCTTTTTTTCAGTTATCTATGATAATGATCTAACAGAAGCTTTTGTTAAGACTTTAATTAAACTTCTTAATACACCTAAGAAGAAGAAATTCTATATTGCATTAGAGAAAAGGTATTTTATTATTATTATTATTTATTTATAAAAATATGTATGCTCGACCACAATAAATTGGCAGGCCAAGGGTAAAATCATGCAGCACTACGTTTAAGCTAACATTTTATTTTTTCTCCTAGCTCTGGTTCATATATTTTATTTTTCCCCTTTTCAATATGTTTTAGGTGTGTTGTAGACTATTATAAATAGTAAAGTATATATAAAAATCTCAATAGCATGTGATAGCTTTCCTATGACAAGCTAGGCACCAAGGAGGCTTTTGAAAACAACCACGGTTTATCTTGAAAACTATTGATTTTAGGGCTTTAAAATGTTGAGCTCAGTTTTTATACTGTTTGAATAGAGATTATATATTTCATATTTTGATTTAATGTTGATTGTTTTTTTTTTAATTTATCAGCAGTGGCAAGATAGGCTCATACTGAATATATGTAATGATTTTATTTGAAGTCACTTCCTGAAGCTGAAAATTAAAGCTGTTGCAGGGTGACGACTGACCTGGAAAAATGGAAAAATGGAAAACTCAGGGAATTTTTTTAGTATGTAAATATTTTTTTATAATTGGAAATAAATATACAGTGGATATCATTTATAATGACCCTCAAGGGATAAAATTCGTCGTTATAAATGACCACGGTTGTTGTATTCATTCACCTTTGACTGTCAATAATAGTACTGGTCGTCATATTGAAATCAAACTAGGGTAATGAATTAAATTTAAGCAAAATGGACTTAAAACGGTGCTCTTTTAAAAAGAAAAATATACCAATACTATACTATTTACTATATATACCTAGTTCTGCTATAAATACTGTTAGAAAAGTTGAACTTTGTTTACATCCTTGGTTATTATTTAGATAACCCTTACTTCTATCAGGTGTTTTCGTTACATGTCAGGATAATAATCTTAATTAGTTTGTATTTTTCTTTTGCTCAGTTAACATGGAGTGGGATGATAAAGAAAACTGAATAGCTGTGATCGCCTCTCACAAAGTCGGAAAATGTAGGTCTGAGATTTTCAACACTTTAAAACATTTGGGTATTTGTATACCGCACTATAAATAGATATAATGAGACCACCCTATCTGTATGTGACAGACCTCGACCCGGTCGTCTCCACACTGTGAGAACGGCAAATGCAATGAGAGCAGTGGCTGTTCGAATCAAAAGAAATCCCATTCAAAAACAACAAATCATGTCTCGGGAAATGAAAATCTCTGTCAGATCAATGTCTCACATGATAAAACATGACCTTAGGATGGGTGCATTTCGAAGAATGAAAGAACAAAGCTAACCACTTCCCTGAAAAAAAGATGGCATGCCACAGAGCACACCCTAACTTGGAAAGCCTCCAACAATCTCTGGTACGAGCAGTTGAGCACTTTCCTCAAGAAGCGCTGCGTGCTGCTATTGATGACTGGTCATGGAGATTAAATGCCTGTGTCATGGCAAAAGGCGAACATTTTGAGCAATTTCTTCTTTGTTTTACTATCTATACCTATACATTTTATTTTCTAATAAAGTTTTTGAAAAAATTAATTTTTCTGTTGAAATCAGTATATATTTCCTTGTAACAGTATTTATGACAGGACTAGGTATATCTATGGACATCTATTTTTTTTTTTTTTAGTTTTTTTTTCTAATGCCTCTTGACTTATTTGACTTCTGCCATTATCCTTCTAGCCCCTACGGGACTGTTCTAAGCAACAGCTCTGATCGTTTGGTTCTGTTGTTTAAATTTTTTTTTTTTATATATATAGTAATGAACTTCTTAACAGTAATTCGGTCTATAGATGAACGTCCATTAGGACATTTTTCAATCTTAGAATGTCGAGTCCGATCGAACAACTTCTTAAAAAATTGCTTTTCTCCGTATTGAACATGTCAGTGTTATGATAATTTTCCTGAACTGTCGCTAAACTTAATTCTATTTGTTGGTTAACTAGAAAAGAACGCTCACAGCTTTACAGCTAATTTTTTTAAGAACAGTATTATATCTGGAGCAAAATCTTTGTATCCATCCTCACAAAATATTAGTTTGAGGTCCATCGGATGGATCATGAATTGATTTTAAATATTCGTGTTTTTTTCGAGTAAAACATGCTTTAACCCTGATAGCGGAATATTGAGAAGAATCAATTTCCTAGTTCACATTTAGCATGCTGTCTCGAATAGATTTGGAATTTTTTCAAATTGTTGGAAGACAGGTTTAATTCTTGAGCCAGTCTAATATTGGACTCTTCCCTCTCCAGTCGGCAGCATATATGGAATTTTTCTTCCTAGGGAAAACTTCTTGCTCTTCCATATTATTATTACAGTACTAAACAGAAATATGAATTTTACACTAAGATTGGGGAGTGACAATTAATGTTGGCAAACGATAGATACCTATATATTATTTAAATTTTTTTGCATTATATTTTTAGTTAATTCATGTGGCTATGGGGTGGTGCAATTCATTGGCTGGCAAGCACTCATTCGTTTGACCCATGGTGCTCCTTAAAAGAGCATTTATTAACCAGAAATGTCACAATTGGTGTCATATAGATAATTATTATGCTATTTATAGTAATAAAGAAACTTAATTACTTATGAGAAACTATATTAATATTAGAATCCCACTTAGCTCAATATATTTTATAATAGAGAAAATCAGAGCTTTATATGGCAAGTATCAATTTTTACCTCCTCTTAGTTTATAAAATAAAGGTGGTAAAAATAAATGACTAAAAGTATAATTTTATAAAATAAAAAATCCTAATCAAGCTTATTAAATGCTCCTCTAAAACATTAGGTTTGTTATTTAAAAGACCAATTTTTTTTTTTTTTTTTACTCAAGTCATTTTGTAGTCAATTTTCTTTCGTGTATAATAAATAAATTTAGTTATAAATTATACATATTTAATATTTGTGTCCCCAAATATATTGGTCAGGAAAAACTATCATTAAATAGGGAAAAGTCAGGGAATTTTAACTTAACTGTCTGGTAACCAGCCTGTGTTGTGAAGTTACTTCACCAATTTTGAGTAATAAAAGTTATAATATAAAAAATTAAAATAACAATCTATTCTCAGGTAAATTTTTTTGTTACTTCATCATCAGAATATATTTTTTTTCACCTCTTTTCTTGAAACAGCTGAAATACTCTTATTTTATTAGAAATAATTATTCATTGATGAAACAAAGAGGAAATATAAAATTAATACTTGCCTTTACAAGAAGATTCTTAAAGAAAAAGGCTCCTCAGTTTTTGAAACTGCAACAGTAATGTGATAAGATGTGAAATCAAATTAATATTTTGTACCTGTAAGAGTAAGAGCTGAATATGTTATATTAGCATCCAAGGTCAAATGTAGTATGAGCCTGAGTAATATTAAAAAAAAAAAAAATTAAGCGACATGCAATTATCTGGCACAACATGAGTAAGCCTTATTTTGAACTTTACACCTGAATCACAGGCTGGTAGTTTGCACTATTATAATAAGAGGTCTTATCGAATACTAATAGATATACTTAACAGGCATATTATTCTAGTACACAGGTCTATCTATTGGATTATACTTAACAGGCATATTATTCTAGTACACAGGTCTATCTATTGGATTGTCCGGAAAATAATGCAGGATTTTGAATTTTCTTTAAAAATACCGCTCTATATAACAAGCTGTTTATGTTTACTGGATTATTCATTTGAATGAATGTCAACACTTAATTAACCCTCTTCCAAATGATAATGTTTGTTTACCTCTATAGCATTTCACTGCTTAGAAATAATTCAGTCTTTACTAAGATGTCAACCTGTGATTTTCATGTAACTTTGTTTTACTGATTAAAACTCAACTGGAATGGAGTCCCAGACAGTCAGAAACATCAATTAAGTCTGGTGGGGTGGGAGCAAATTGAGTGCATTGTTCAACGGTGGTTCAAAAAATTTTGGGAGAGAGACTTCAGCCTTGACAACAAAGATTGTGGAAGGACTTCCTCTGTTGATGACGATGTTCCGTGGGCTTTGGTGGAAGAAAACCCCAGAACAACTGTTTGAGAACTTGCATATAAAATTAACCTTAGGAAATCGACCGTCAATGACGATCTCAAGATTGGAAAGATAAAAAATCTTGAAAGTTGGGTACCACACACATTAAACGAATTATGAAGCTTGTGCTTCACTTCTTTGCCGAAACGAAAATGATCCTTTTCTGTCAAAAATTGTTACTTGTGATGAAAAGTGGATACTTTACTGTAACAGTAGATGTTCTGTACAGTGGCTCGACAACTCATCAAAAAAAGATGATGGTTACTTTTTGATGGGCTTCATTCAGTTTGATACACTACATCTTCTTTAGTCTGGAAGAAACCATCAATGCCGAATCGTATTGTAACCAAATGAATGCAATTCATCAGAAATTAGCAATAATGAAGCTATCTTTCGGAAGGGAACCATTTTGTTGCATGACAACACCCAGCCACATGTCTCACGTATGACATCACAAAAACTGTTGCAGCTTGGATATGCAACTTTGCCACATCCGCCCTACTCTCCAGAGCCCTCGCCTACAGATTATAATTTTTTTAGACACGTGTACCACTACTTACACGACAGAAAATTTAATGGACAAAGGGAATAAAAAAATGCATTTTTGGAGTTGGAATGGAAAAGTTGCCAACTTGTTTGCAGAAATGTACTGATAGTAATGGAGACTATTTTGATTAAATAAAACAGTTGTAAATCTTTTTTTTTTTTTTAAACCAGAATCCTGCAATATTTTCCAGACAACCCAAAATACTATACCGTTCATTACAAACTAACTTAATATTTCTTCAATTTAAAGTTTGTGTTCTGTGGCACCATTTCAAATCTAGCCTCTGAAGGTTGATTTTTATTTGTTGGTAGACCCATGTAATAACCGTACAGCCATATGGTAGACATTTACAGAAATATTCAATCATCTATGTAAGCAAATGTTTGCCATATGTGAATGTGACTGTAACACAAGTCTCAACCTTAATAGGTTAGGGTGACCTGTAGAATAAACTACCATTAGGGGTTAGGGCTTTGAACTCTATAAATGAAAAACAATCCTGTTTGACTATAATTTAAATACTAGCATTTAAATAAAATTAACAATGTTTCAAATGAATCAATAATAAAAAATGGGACATGCTCCCTTATACTAGGAGAAACTTATCCTCAGTAAGAACCTTCACAGATGATATATCTTAATGGAAATAAGGATAATAATATTAGTATGATTAAATGATAAATTATCCTAAGCGTAATTTAGTTTAATAATTTATATAAGACCTATCTTTTTATTCATTAGTTTTTCTTTTTGTAGGTACGTTTTCACATTGGCTGATATGGATACTGTAGCACCATGCTATGAACATTTTCTCAGTATATTCTTGAAAGCTAGTCGAAGATCTCCAATGTGTGCATGGAGGGTAAAGGAAATGAATATTGATTTCGAACAAAGGTTTAAATATGAACGCTCAAAGCATCTCGTAATGTGGGAAATCCTCACATAGTTTAAATATTTCCAAATATTTAATAGTCATTTTTGTTGAGAAATTAACTTAAATGATTAAAATAAATATATATATAAATTTAGTAAATCCTGATGGAGATGTATTCTTGCCTTAAACTACATGTTTTGTGGTTTCATCGATCGACCTCTATTGTCAATAAAAAATATTTTATAAAATGACTATTCATCTTTTTTTTTTATTTTCTGAATTGAACTTATACTTCCACTTAGGTCATGTAGTTGGCCAAAATACAGTATCAATTGGTTTCCTAAGACTTCTATATCTGTAAGACCTGTAACATTATCAGCGATCATTAGTCAAGTGTATTTAATATTTAATAAATGTTTACTAGTTTACCTTTTTTGCTGATCACGTTCGTCAGCTAACGGCTGGATTTGTTTGATGGTTGGTTTGTTGTTGTGATAACACAAAACTAATACCTCATGTGAGAACCTAAAAAAAAATATAGAATCTGTTTTTTAATTTTTACTTAGTAGATAAAAAATATTTCCTTGAACATCAGCCCATAACAGAGGGTTGGGTTAAGAACATAACCAATATAACAAAAATAGGTATTTGCATGATCTGTAATGTTTTTTTTCCCTTAAGTCGAAAGGAAACTATAGATTTATTTTTTCTTATAAACAGTTTTTGAAATTATATTACTAAAAATGAAAATAATATATGTAAAAAAAAAATAAACTATAAATTCATTCTTTTCTAAGAAGTGCTGGTTAAAGATTATAATAAAAAAAAAACCATAATCTCCGGTCACAGAACAATTACATACTTACTACCTCATAGAAAGGCTGTGAGATAGTTTGAAAGTAGATTTCATCACTGAGCATACTCTCATTTTATCAGAAAGAGACTACCGACCCATATATGAGTCCACTGTTACAGGTTTGACAAGTGAGAATGCTGCAAGTTCTTGTAGAAGATCGAATATGGTAAATCTAATTGTTTCAAGTACTGAGTGGATTAGTAATTTTTTTGTTTTTTAATTTGTTATTATTCTAAGATCAACTCTATTTTTTTCTTATCTTGTGACCTAATTTACATATTGGAAATAAAATTTTAAAAAAGTTTTACTTCCCTAAAGAGTAATTGTGCAACAATAGCTCACCTGCAAGGAACTACTTCACGCTGAAAAATTGTTCAGAAGTTGGCAATAAGGAAGACAAAAATAAAAATAATGTGTTATTTGTAAAACAGTCGATAGACAATGATTGTGCTTATAGCCATCAATAAGCAGTAAAAAACAAATTTATTACTTTTAAATTTATTGAATCATCAATCAACTTACGGATTAGAACACCATTAAATTTATCTAAAACCAATCAAAATGTTAAAAGAACAATTTAAAATATGGTGGCTAATTGAAAAGACAGCTATCTGGAAAGTAGGGGAGGAACCTTTTCTCCCTTTTCGATATAATGTCCTCATATAATTGTCTTTCTTAACTTAAGACTTGTAATTACTTTATTCCTTTCTTCTTCAACACTAAAAATGGGCGGTCAGCAATTTATGCAAACTTCTGGCAGCTTACAATGAAATAATTTTATGAGAAATGAGAACATGTTATGGTTAATAGACTCAGTTTTGCTCTTTTATGAACAAAAATAATTATTTTTTATAAACATATTGATGAAAGATGAAATAATTGAATATAATAACATTAATTTCATTGAGCAGTTTTCACTTGAATGATTAAATTATAACAAACATTTACCTCAGTTTTTTGCTGTTTCTTCTTGGGATTGATAAACCACTTCTCAAAGCAACAGTTTCATGAAGACTAGGTTCACTTCTTGTACAAAGTTGTGTCAGAGATTCTGAAAGAAAAATTATCTTTTAAGTATTGTATGTATGAAATGGAATAACAACTAAGTTATAATCTAAGCCAAGAGTTCAAACTACAGTCTGACATAAGTTATTTTAATTACATAGTAAAAATATATAAATATCTAATCTATTTTATACAATATAAAAAAAATATATATTTTTTATATAAATGATATTTTTAAAAGAACTGAGATGTGTTTAGTTAACTATTATGTAGTTGTGAAGTGATATGAAAATTGACTTTTTCTTAACTTACTGTAAAGATATCTTTCTTTGATATGATATGATACTCATTTATTTAAAAAAAAAACTTTTAAATAGTATAATAAAAAATTATGAATAAATATATTGTGATATGTATTACTAATTTTCTACACTTTTCATGAATATAATAGCATTGAAAACCTTTAATATGAACCCCAGATAAAATAAAACACATACAATGTTTCATCCAAACTGCTAAAAAATTCTTTTCTAAGTTCCTGCTGTGAGCATCAACAGAAACATTTCATGAAGACTAAACAGCTGATGTATAATGAGTACTTTATGCTTTTCTCATTGGTTCAGTATGTCGAACGTCACGAATATTATTTCTGCTTAAATTCTTAGATTAGATTAAGAGATCCCTGGACAAATTGATCAATGGATACTTCATATGAAGAACTCAATGAAAATTTTATTTTGCCATTAGAATAAAGCAGTTAAGACTATGCAACTCTCAAGGTGTCTGAAGATAATAGAATGTTCTGCTGGAGGAGTAAACTCGATTAATACAAAAATGGGTCAGCACTGTTTTGAAAAAAAAAACTTTTGAATTTGTTTATTGATAATGTGTGGAAAAAGAAGAGAGAGAAATTTACAGAGACATTGAATGCGAAATTTCTAGCTTATTCCTTAACTAGTCAATAACAAGAAAGTAAACTGGGAAAAAAAAGCTGATTGAAAAGTTGGGATTTATGGCTTAACCAATTACTCACTCTGGCTACAAATATATAGTTTTGGTTAAATAAACACCAACTTTAAAAATCATAAAATTATAACCATCTCAAAACAAGCTTCTTAGCTGAATTTTCCCCTCTGTCATTTTTTAACCTTCTTGAAAATTAATTGTAAGTGAAATAAGACAGAAATAGTAACCATATGCTTATCATTTCTTATCCGCACCTGAGTTGATCTTCAAGCTGTTTTCACTGGCACAGCGTTTGAGCCTGAGATATCTGTTCCTGTTTAGATCATCTGAGCTGTAGAGAAATTCGTTCACTTTGGATTCTTTGTTTTCCGTGATCTCTAAGGGATGATTTTTTAAATATCTAGAGACAGGAAACTTATTCAATAATTTTATGCCAAATATACCTAGTCTTTTGAATCCTTCTATAACTGATTCTTTCTTATAATGATTTCGTTTCTTATGATGTTTTCTAGGCATTTTTCAACTGCCGAATGAGTGTTGTTTTTAGAATTTAAACCAGTATAAAACCTTGAATTAGCATGTCTTTAAAACTGTAAAATACATTTAAGCCATATGATTAATTAACTCCATAATCTATTACAATTTTAATTTATACAAATATTTACTGACTAAATCTATGAATTTGACTTTATTTCAGCTCATCTACTATCATTTGAATCTAGCTTGAATTAAATTTTTAATTTACAGATGATATATTGTCTGAGGGAAGTTTATACATCTGTTTAAAAAAAAAAAATCCTAAATTTCTCTTCTATCAGAAATGTAAATCCTCCTAAAATCATTTAGTACTAAATGACTAAGTTTTTCCTTTGATATTAATTTTTCTTATTCTCATTTGAGTCAAATAATAATTATTACAATTTAAATATTTATTTTGTATCTTATTACTGTTTATTATTTATTCATTTTTTAATTTATTTATACTCAACATTAAATTTCCGATTGAGAATACTTAATTTAAATTATTTGTTCTTTATTATTATTTTTATAGTCATTATGTTTCAACAAAGAGTGGGTCCCATATCAACTCATCGTTCTTTAATTTAATCTACCCTCCCTTAAGGATTCTGTCATTGTTTAATGGAAAACTTTTTACTGGATTCTTTAGAAATGTATCAATTTCTAATTTGAAATATTTTTACATGTCAAAAACTATATATTTTGTTGTTTGTACGCCTTAATTTTTATATATATATAGTTTTCTTCATGTTGGCTTTACAAATCTTGTAGACCTTTTGCTTTTCAGTTATCTGCATGCAACTCTGTAGATTCAATCTATCCATCTGGTTTTTGTCCTTCCACGTGGTCTCTTGCCTACTAATGAGGCATTCATTGTTGTGTAGATAATTCTTGATGAACTGCACCAAGATTTACTACATGCCCCCTCCATCTTAACTGCCTTGCCTTCATATCATGAGATATTGATTGACCAGAAAATATATATTTTTTCTTTCCTCACCTTTAGACTACAGGTTTTTCTTCTCAGGCAGGGAATTAATGCCAGAGTTAAAATCACCTCCAGTACCGAGCTACGAACTCGTAATTGTTTTATCATATCTATAACCTGGTGGTGAAGAACCTGTACCATTTCAACCGATTAAGGGTCTTGGATTCAGCACTATGTGAGGAAGTACAGTTACATGGCCAAAGGTTGTGCAAGCAGGTGATTGGTCCGAGATCTGCTTGGTTTTTCCCTTAATTAATTATATGATTAAGAATACCCACTTTATAGAGGCTGGGTGTTCTGCAGGAAGGTCTCCCGGCCCCAAAGTTGATCCGTGGCTGATGAAAAACTAGGAGATAAAGAACACCATGTCACATTTTTTTAGGTAACAATTTCCCATAACTTTGAGTCATTAAAATTTGTTTCTTAGTTACTAAATTATTTAATAAAAAAAAAAGATATAGTGTCTGTCCTTTAACTCCATAGCACAGAAATTAACTTGTTAATCAGGTTGCTGGGCAATGTATGTTTTGCTTACTTGTTAGCTCACTCATCCCCCAATTGACCAAAATCTTTATTGGTCCTTCTCCTTCATGTGTTAGTACTCTGATCTTAAATCGCTCCAGTTACTGTGATAACGAATTTCCTCTCAAATTTTATAATACTTCTTTGCTGGGCACTGATAATAAATTAAAGGAGTGTGTTTCTTCTTAGTATGCAGAGACATTGAGAGATCAGTGAAGCAGTTTATAAACAGAAATTATAGTGTTTATAAAAGAAATGCCACCATAATTTATGTTTATTAACAGAATATAAAATTTCTCTGAAATTTTAAACCATATTCCACAATCATTTTAACACTTCCAATTACACTATTTTTATTATTTGTCTCTCCAACGCAATTCACTTATGATAGCAAAAGACCAATTTAATTTAAATTAGATAATGCTATCTATACCAGCTTAGTTTGGTATGAATAACTTTCAAATAAATCATCAATAATAAAAATAAATTAATCAATCATCTCCACTAGATTTGGACACAACTTTTGATTTGCCAAGACTCAAGAGGGCAAATTAAACAAACAGTTAAGTCGAAGTTTGAATTTTTTTTATTATGCAGGTCAGAATTTGGGAGACAGAAGTCATGCTGGTCGATCATGTTAAGAGCATTGCACATTTTAGTATTCTTGTGTCTAGCGATGTTATTTTGAATCTGGCCTTGCCGAGTTAACTTTTATTTCGTGGTGAGCCCACGGAAAGAATCTCGACCTTCCCAATCTGGTTAGAATTTGGTTTGGTTGTATCTCTAGAATAACCCTTTTCATACCACTTAGACAAAGACAAGAAGCTTCAGAAAATTTGACATTTTTGTATTAATGATTAGGAATTAATAATAATACTTTTATCAACTAACAATAACAGATCTTTTATTCTGTTTGAGCAGCAAAGCTTTTTTGCTGAGGTTTATTTTCCTATTTTCATTTGATTAATGCTCTGCTGATTAAATTGAATAGAATTTTAAAATCAATTAAACATCTGAATTTCATTTTCATGTTTTCTATTTGAACATTTTGTAATTTTCTTCCTAATATAATTTATAAAATGACAGGGATGGGACAAGAAAGTTGAGACACTTGACTTCTGTAATATTAGCTCAATCCACCTACAAATTTTCAACACTCTTAACTGAACTAGTAGGTGTAGATGTAAAATCTTGAAAAATCCACAGAAGAAAAGCCTGCAAAAGGCACTTTAACACTAACTGAAGTAACACAAAAATGTTCAACCGTTTATCTCAATTGAAAGGAGCTGTAGTGGAGTTTTAAATCTTAAAAACAGTGGGGTAGAAAAAAAAGTTTCCAAAAGGCACTTCTCCAGCACTAACTTGATATACGAACGAAATTTCAACCTTATAACCTTATTTAGAGCGGTTGTACAAAGGCACAAAACTTTAAAAAACCGTTGGGGATATGGCAAAATTTATTCAAACTTGTATTGCATTGTTCATACTAAATGTCAGGTATCCTACCCTCTTTCAAAATTTTTGATCTGTATCAATTAGTCTATTAATTTTGGAAAAAAAATTGGTCCCTTTAAATAGCTAATCTGTTCATAATAATTAGACTATTTTTTTTACAAATATTGATAATTTATTAATTTACAATAGTTATGGTTACTTCTTTTAAAGTAAAACTATGCACAAATTTCCACCATAATTATTTTAAGTCTTTCAGAAGTATTGTTTGACCAAGAGTACATTTTCTGTCAAGCAACAAGGGAGCATATTAGATTTTATTATTATGATCAGTGCTTTTTGTGAAAATTACAAATTAATTAATAATCTGGCAAATAATCAATTAATAATAAATCAGCTGTTTAGGAATAATCCTCTGTTTCATTGTCGTATAGTGTTGGACAACAAAGGCCCAGGACCCACTTAAGGGCTGTTTAGATCGGGGGTCTCCAACTTTTTGGCCCGTGGGCCATATTGAATCCTCCATTAAGTCCAACAGGCCACATTGTGACCTCCATCTAAGTCCAGCGGGCCACAGTTTTCGGACTGAAGCCCCCCCTCCAAAATGGTAAAATATATCCATGTCTTATTTTATATATATATTTATAACGATAATTACTTAGAAAGAAAAAGAAACTATGAGGAGGAGGGAGGCTTTCGGGCTGATGCTCCCTCTCCACCCCCAAAAAATGGTAAAATATATCCGTCTTATGAAAAAATGATCTCTAAAAGTATTACTACTCGTGTATTTGCATTTAATATGACTTCAAGAATCACTAATACACCATTTCATATAGTTTCTTTCTTTTTCTTCCAAAATAATTATCGTTTTATACATATATATATAAAATTTCTGGATGAAGCCCCTCCCTTCCCCCTAAATTAAATTTAACCAGGCAATTAAAAAAAATTGACAGTGAAAGAAGTGAAATTTTCTAAATTCTAGACTTGGTAGATTTTTTTCAGTCATATTATAATCAATTTTTCAGATTAAATACAGTTAGTTATTTATACTTCTAAGAAAAATTATGCCTTACCCTTTAAAACTCTTTTTTTAAGCTAGTTCTAATATTTTCTATAAACTTAAAAAAATTCAAAAATAAATAAATACAGATTGCACATATGGGAAAAGGCAGGGAACAGCATAGCATGTGGTGCATGTGCATCAAAAGTAAGGTCAAGTAGCGTCGCTTAAATTGCCCTTTACTCCTTCATGCTAGTTCATGTCATGCATTAGGACAAAAACAGTTTGATATCTGTAATAACTTGTAAAACATTTTATACATCTAGTGAAAGCGAGGCAACAACAACACACATTCAACTTTTAAGTCATAATTTATTAAAAGATACAATGATCACAAAGGAAGGAATAAATAAATCTAATATAAATAGTTTATTCCACTTCGAACCCCTACAACAAAAGTGATCCATACAATGCTAAAAAACAAATAATAAACTGTGTTTATACAAGACATAATGTAGATAATAACATAAAAAGACAGAAAAGAAAAAATAACTAATAAAGCAAAAAAAAGTTGGTAACATACATAAATATAAGTTTTTTTTTTCTTTTCTTTTTACAGCTTCTAATAGAAAGCATGAAGTGACTAAGCCTATTAAAAGACAGCAAATATTAAAAAATAATATACAATCTTAGAAAATTATAAAGAAAACAGAACCTATTATTAACAAACAACATATTGACAATAACTTAAAATCAATTACCTCAAAGATTACTACATCCATTCAAATGCCACATTACAAATATGAGATAATTACAAAGGCACTATATCAACATTTTAAATGTTATTAGAGAAATTAGATTATTTACACAGGATCAATCGTCAACACAAGATAAAAAACGAGCAGCCGATATTTATTAAATTATAAGGCAGTGGGCTATAGCCAATACATATTTTAAAAATAAGTCAAAATGTAGAGATCAAATAAGAAGTTAAAACTAGCACTTAAGAATCTTTGTAATGAAAAAAAAAAAAAAAAAAGGAATATCTATCTGATCACAAATATATTAACATTTGTTTGTTAATACATATTTAAAAAAAAAAAAAAACCTCATTACTCATAAGTATTTAAACAAATTATCATGGCTTCAATAGATTAGAAAAAACTGAGGAGGAGTTAGTTTATATTAACATTACCATTGAGTAATGCTTTTAATTTTTAATAATTCAAGGATAAATATTTCAAAAACACCTAAAAGCATTATTTAGACTGTAAAAGTTGTCAGGTGACATTACATAAAAAATAATATAAAATTGATTGTAAGCAAATTGTGTAAAATTATTCAAAAGTTGGGCTAAAACAACGATTTGTACTTTTGAGGTTTTTAAAAATGAATAAAATAAAACAGTGATACGAGTATTAAATTCAGTTTATAAAAGTCGCAAATCACATTATCAACAAGTTATACATTTGTATATCACCAATAGGAAATTAATTATCATTACTATTATAGTAACTATTGAACAATTATATATCTTTAAGATATCTTTTAAATTAAAACTTCCATCTTCACTCTTTAGACGAAGTATTTCATAAACAGTCTAATCAAGATAATTTGTCCCTATTCATCACAGTGAATAACATTAAGCCGCCCGTTTGGGAATGACAGTTTATAAAAAACTAACTTTTATTAATTTAAAGCATCCTTTACAACAGGTAGCCACCAATTAACATTATCAACAATAAAAACTTCATTAAGGAAAACAATAATTTAAATGAGCTTTGGCAATCAATTCGATAAAAAAAAGAATTACAATAATTAACTCTCTGTAGTCTTAGATGACTCACAAAGGCAAGTCATGAGAGTATTATCGAATAAACAATTAAAATTTTTTTTAAAATATAATTATTTTTGAGAAACTTTAACAGAAAAACATTGGATAAATCATAGGAAAATAACGACTAGTAGACCGCTGTCGAGCAATCTCTCAACAAATTTTAAAGAAAACAGATTCTTCTAATGATTTAATAGGACTCTATGGAGCGGACTTCTTGTTTGATGTCTCTTTGCCTGCATCTTTACTTCTCAGTTCAGGTTTTCCACTGGACAGGCGACGCCCTCTTCTTCGTTTTCCTCGTTCTTCTGTGGGTTTGCGACGACTCTGGCCAGAATTGTCTTGTTGCTGTCCAGTTGGAGAGGAGCTGGAATCGATTTTAGGAGCCTGTTCTAGAGGATTCCAATGTTCACGCTGAGTTGCCCAGCTTTGCTGAAGAATCCTATGAAAAATATAAATGAATAAATATAAATGATAATTCTTAAGACACAGTATAAATCTTGGATATCAAAAAGATTTCTCACATACAGAGCAAATTAAAATTAATTAATTTTAAAATCAAAGAGTGGAAAAATGAAACACTCTATCATTTAATAACATTAAAGTTGAATAAATATATATCCCTTCAGAAAAACCAAGCAATATAAAATACCAATATGCTTGCAATAATAAGCTAAGAACTTATTCCATTTATTCTTGATCCCATGAATAAAATCATTATAAGCAACATTAAGAACTTCTTTAAATCACTAAATAACAAATAAATCGTACACAACTATCAAACATACTTATTAATCTCTTCATCAGTTTGTATGATTTCTTGTAATTTCTGCAGTGTAGTAAAAACAGTGACCGGAGACACCAATCCAAAATCAAACAGGGTAGACATATGAAGAACGAAATTGCGGTAAAGATTCTTCTTCAATAATTCTTTTCCCTTTTCTTGCAGAAACATTGCACAGGCGAGTGGGATTTGGCAATCACCAACAAAACTAGAAGATAAACTATTTTTAATTTCAAATTAGATATCAAAAGTTAAACCATACTGTCGAATAGGGGGGAGGAGGGAGAGGGTATTAATAAGTTGGAAATTAATTTAATGTATTAAAAGTAATTTGATAATGTTGAAAACCTACCCGTGTTTCATAACATGAAGATTCCACATCTTCATCAATTCCTTTTCACCTTCATTTACATCAGTAAATTCATCAATCATCATCATAGTTTTTTTCTGGAGCCAGCGAGGATCTGTTTCATCCTCAGAATCTATTTCCATTTCTTTTGGATAAATAGGAAGGCAAGTTGTTGTATGATGATACAACCTAAACAAAATAAAATTCCTTAATTTACAAAAAAAAAAGGAACAGAATAATAATCAAATTATGCTTGATGCAAAGACATTCAAATCCACCCCCACTGATACCAGAGTCAGTGATTGAATTTGGTAATTATTTTTCTTGAAGAAAAATCAAATCATGACTAAGTTCTTTGAAAATCATTTTTTTTCCTAACACTAATTTATCTAAAAACATATTTAAACCTTTTATAATTATTATTGTATGATAAACTTCAAATAATATATAACTTATTTTTTTTTTTTTTTACTCAAATCTAAACCCTAAACATTATACATTGAGTTATACAATTATGAACAAACAAGTGAGTCGAGTTGAATGGTTTCATTGATTCAACATAAAAAAAAAATGTTCTTTAACTACTTCTTAATTTATACATAGGGCTACAAAGAATCTGCCTCCAAAACCCTAAAAGTAAGTAATTGTATTTTGTTTACTTATATTAAATACTTAACATTACTTATTTATAATTAATACTCAGTTATTGTTTCAAAATATATAAAGCAAGTTGTTTACTTCTATTTAAACAAATGTTTATCTTCTACTTCATCCAATCTTATTTTATAGTTTTCTTTCTAACTAAAATAAATTTTATAGTTGAAATGTTGATTAATCAACTTATTTTAGAAATTATGTATATATAATAAATAAAAAAGGAAAATAAAAACTATCGATGACCATTTTTTGCATATTTTTTTTGTGCTGAAAAAATTTAATCACTTTCAGTTTGCTTACCTAAAATGTTAAACAAGGTAAAGCGCTAGGAATTATATTTTGAGCAATAAAAAAAAACCTTCAAAGATAAAGAGTTATTTACGACCTAAAAAACCTGTCAAAAAAGAGATAAATATTTTATGGCTGAAATCAAATAATCAGTTATTGACTTTTAATTCAAGCAAATAAGAGTCATAAAAAATATTAGTTGTTTGCCAGAATGCTTAAGTATTTCTAATTAATTTTAACTTTCATTTAATATTCATAGTCATTTTTTATTCTTTTCTTAACAAAAATCATTGCTATATTTTGATACGGCCAAAAAATGTATTCTCGAATTCAGTTTCTGACCACCATCTCTGAAATTATAAAGATTAAAAAAATGTCTAATAAATGATATATTAAAAGAATTTTGAGTTGTATTTAACACTTATCAAAATTCAATCATAGCATATAAAAAAAAATGTCTGTCACGTAAGATCAGTATAGCTTCCCCACCATTTTCATTTGCTAAAAAATATCTATATTAAAAGATCTGAAAATTTTCTTATGAGAATAAAATCTCTGGAAAAGCAGTTTTCAGAAATACAATAATCCCTTAACATATACGGGGCTTGATATCCACGAGTTTTGTTTATCAGCAAATACTAAAATGCGAAAAAATTCCGCATTGCAGATTGCATTTGATAATTTGTAATTAAAAAAAAAAATCCAGTGCAAAAGGAACATGTATCTCGCTGCAGTTTGTGCAATTGATGTATATAAAAATTGAGTATTTTACAGGAGAATTATTTCTATATGATTTATTAGTATAATTTTATATTTCATTGTCTTCTGCTATTTTTCTTAGTAGTAGACTACTTATATCAATTGCAGACTACATAATGTCAACAATAGAATAAAAATTAAAAACTTTATATATGACCTGTGCATTAAAAGTAGTGATATTTGCTTAATAGGTATGTTTTCACTCGTAAAATGGATGTAACAAAAAATCCATAGGAAAAATTCAACTTTTTGTTTGTTCGGAGTTAACGATACCAAGACGAACTGGTTGAACTTCAATGGAAATAAACACGATCAGAAAAAAGACATTTTTTTTTTACAAACTCAGAATATAAATTACATGAAATTTAAGTAATGGCAGTAAGTGACATGCCAGTAACGTTTGGAATCGACCAATACAGTATCAATTAATTTTTTTAATAAAACCTAAAATTTTATAATCCCATTACAATATTGAAATAACCTAACTCCCACTCTATATGATCAGTGCCTACCACACTTCACAGCCATTATATTGTTAACAATTATTTAAATTAATTTTAATTATTAAATGGAATTCAATGAAATTGATACTAAGTAATTTCTATATTGTTCTTCAAATTTCCTCCAAGTTTGGGTCAAATCAAATGCGCCGTTTTCGAACTATAGGCATATCAAATAACACATTTCCTGATCTGAAAGCGGAAGTTTTTTTTTTGGAGTATTAGAAAGAATTAGATAAAATTGATGCCTATTTTATTTCATCGGTACTAGGTGCTATGCCCGTTACATCGATTTGACTACAGACAGATAGACACAAAACCGAATTGGATCCTTGATGTCTGAAACATTAAACACGAGTGGAAATTTTCGTTTCTGAGCACAAATTTTTTTTTAACCTCTCGCACGAATACAATGCTTCCCTACCTTCGGTAGTGAGGAAGCAAAATACTTCAGATAATAAACTTTGTATATATATACTGTCCCTTAATATAGCCATGATTATAAAAAAAATCCTATAGACACATTTAAAGCTAATTTAGATTAGATAGTTTTTAATTGAAGTCAAAACACTGTTACAAAATGAAGTCAAGAAATTTGTGACAGCAAATGAACGACCAGAATTTTGAATTTTAATGTTTAATCTTATTGACTCAAACATTTTTATCTATTTCTGAATGATATTTAGATGGAGTGAATTTCGTATTTGAAAGAGAGTACACTATATACAAAGTAATTATTTTATTATTTATGCCCAAAAAGAGAAAGCAAGCTGTTGAGAGATGAATGGATTCATTACTAATTTTTTTTTTTTATTGAGAAAAAATACATTTTGCCTCAATCAAGGGCATTAACTATTCGAGATATAAGAAACTCATTCGTACAATATATAAAATTACAGAAATAATAGGAATTATAACAAAAATAAGAAAAAGAAACCTTAGTAAAACTAATTACTAATTAAATTTCTTGAACTGGACTGTATCCTAAAACTCCCCCCCCCCCACATCTCTCTCTCTCTCCAGCCCTTGAGTATCTCTTAATAACTAAAAGAACAAATAATACTATTTTTGGACTCCAGTACTTTTTCAAAATTGCCAATCTTCTAAACTGATACCCCCCAACCATATATTAGATAGAGGAAGAAGGTAAAAAATGACAAGAATGAGAAGATAGCTATAACATAACTACTAAATTATTTTATGAGAAGGAGTTAGTCGGGGGTGCGGTCAAATAAATACTAATACATTACATTATTAGAGATTACATTAGATAATCTCTATTAGTTTGTTATACAATTATTCCTTATCTTTTATCGCAAACTATTTACTTTTAACTTACATGCTATATTCTCCTTTATTTTTATTTTATTTTAATTTTAATTTCATACTTATTTTCCATTTATTTGTATCTTCTACATATATAATACTTAATATTTAACTACATTGTCACCCACTATATCCCTGATACCATCTTTTATTTCTGTATCTGACAACTTCTTCTTATTTTATATCTATTTATATATTTTTTTTTATTTTCAACATGTTTTGTATCTTTTGTAGCCCTGAAGACGACCTGCAAAGTAGGTCGAAACGTCGGCAAAAATTAAAATAATTACTATATTTTAATTTAGCATTTATTTGACCGCACCCCCGACTAACTCCTTCTCATATTACATCAACGGTCAACCATCTCTACATCACTAAATTATTTTCTTTAAATTTGAATAGATGTCAATAAATATGGGAATAAACAGAAAAGAGTTAATGAAAATTAATTTTACCTATTGTGCCCCGTGATATATGGTCGCTGGCTTTCGGCCTCCTGAGTATCCATGAACTCTGAAAGGTGAGGTGGTGACCTCTTAGGGCGACATACAATTATGTGAGAGACAGTCGGTCTCTTGGCCGGGCCAGTACCCCTGATAGGACCTCCACTCTGCCTCCAAGAGCTCCCATCGTAGCCATCATTAACTGAGATATCAATACGTATCCCACCCTAAAAAATACACTATAGTTAGTAATAATGTGTACAATACAATAGTTCTTATGTTCCAAAAATATAAAATCTCTACATATTGAATTTTATTTCAAGGACTTCGAATTTTTATTTATTGAAAAAAAAAACATTCTACACAATAAGACAAAATATTTACTTCATACAGTAGAAAACAAATTTGATCAAATTTAAATATGGAAAACTACACTAACTATGCATTCAGATTAACACACTATAGAATCTCAAAATCCTAATTGTAAAGCTTTGTAACCTAACAACAAAGACATATTTATTAATTTAGATTTGTAGTTGTTTTTCCATTGTTATATCTTTGATTAGAGATTGAATCTTATAAGTAATAAGATTATATATATATATATATATATATATATATATATATCATACAACTTCTTGAAAATGTCCACATAATATGTGACAAAAAAGCAAATGATACAGAAATATAAAAATTTAAAATCATCAGATAATGATCATATTACACCCGATAAAACAAATTGCATTTGTCATAGAATTAAGACAACCGATAAATTAAATATGCTAGGAAATTATAAATTAAAGTTCTTATTTTACTATTGAAGATAATGCCTCATCAAAACACATTGAACATTCGCAATATCTTCCCAATCCTTTCCCACATTATGAATCAAGCAGATTCTAGAGTAATTTACTAGTATTTTATTGGAATATGTTTTTATAAATTTATATGTGTACATTTTTTAGGCAAGAGATATTAAATTAAATAATTTATACAAAAAAAAATTACATATCTTTGCAGATTAATTTTTAGTTTCTTTAACTTCTCAACATTAGTCAATTCAAAATAATAATAATTAAAAAAAATAGTTCTTAATGATTTAAAGACTGAATATGAGGGACAAGACATAAATGAAAAGTTTAACTTATCTTCTTTTTTATTTAACTATTTCATTCATTATTTATCTTATTAAACTATCTTTCATTCATGTTAACAGAAAAATAACTAGTAATGATCTCAATTATAAGTACGCCTTCAATTAAATTTAAAGATACTTACTACATAAGTAACATTAAATCTAGGATGGCAAAGTTTCAGATGCTTTAACAGTGAATACAAAGTTTTACAATCGATGGAGCACCATGCACACTGTAAGTCGGGAGCAGTCTCAGTTTGTTGTTTAGTATTTCCATTGTAAAGAAAATGGTACACGACTGATGGGCCATCCAACTGCTTGGCTACTTCCATGCCTGAAATACAGATTATAATGAAATATTGGAAATGTAATTCATACTAGAACTAAAAAGACTAATTCAAAACAATTAACAATACTTTTTTATGATAAAAACAAAAAAAATCATACCAGTTTTATTATTATTTTCTTTCACTAACTCTGAATTACATATCGGAATGATAGGAGGTGGTCGGTCAATAATAGGAGTCACTTGTTCACGAGACCACTGCAGCCTAATTTTTAATGTTGGGCCATTCGTCATATCCTGGAAAGATTCAATGTGTTGTTCCTGAATCTAAAACAATGTCAATTTGAACAAATTATGAAAGTTACTTAGGAATAAACAAGACATTGACAATGACTTCTAAATATATATAAATATGTTTAGTTATAAAAGAATTATTATAAAAGAGAAAAAAACAGTTTGAAGACAATAAAATTAAAATCATAAAGAACTAAGAAAATATTCTTCGGATGCAAATAGTAAAAAACATAATAAAAAATAAAGTTGTCTGATATTGGGTTGTCTGGAAAATAATACAGGATTTTGAAGTTTCTTTAAAATACTCCTCTATATAACAAACTGTTTTTGTTAACTGGATTATTCACTTGTATGAATGTCAACAATTATTAGCTCTCTTCCAAACGATAATGTTTGTTAACCTTTGCAGCATTTCGCTGCTTAGAAGTAGTTCAGTCTTTACTAAGATATCAATGCGTGATTTCCCTAATGGTTTGATTACAATATTTTTACGAAATTAAACTTGATAAGAATGGGGCCCAGACGGCAAGAAAATCAATCAAGTATGGGGCGAAAGCAGCGTTAAGAGTGGACTGCTGAATATTGGTTAGAAAAATTTCAGGAGAAGACTTCAGCCTTGAAAACAAAGAAGGTCACGGAAGGATTTTCTTGATAACGATGTTCTGCGGGCTTTGGTGGAAGAAAACCTCAGAACAACTGTTTGAGAACTTGCAGGGAAACTTGACCATAGCAAATCGACTATCGATGACCACTTCAAGGCGATTGGAAAGGTAAAAAAGTTGAGTTCCACACATATTAAACGACCGCCAAAAAAACCCAGCATTATGAAGTTTATACTACACTTCTTTGCCGAAACAAAAACGATCCTTTACGATAACAGTAGATGTCTGGACAATGGCTCGAAAAAGGAGAAGCAGCAGGACATTTTCCAAAGCCCCCAACTCATCAAAAAAAATGTGATGGTTACTGTTTGGTGGGCTTCATTTGGCTTGATACACTACAGCTTCTTAAATCCTGGAGAAACCATCAATGTAACCAAATGAATACAATGTATCAGAAATTGGTAATAATGAAGCCATATTTGGTTAATCAGAAGGGGCCTATTTTCTTGCATCCCAACATCCGGCCACATATCTCACATGTAACGTCAACAAATGGTGGAACTATACCACATCCGTCCTGCTCTCCGGTCCTCTTGTCTACGGATTATCATTTTTTAGATCCCTGGATCACTAATTACGTGAACAAAAATTTCATGGACAAAGAAAATTAGAAAATGTGTTTTTCTCTATATAAATAGTTTATAAATTCTAAAAATGCGAAATTCTTTTCTGAGGGACTGGAAAAGTTGCCAACACGTTGGCAGAAATGTATTGATAGCAGGGGAGACTATTTTGACTAAATAAAACAGTTTTAAATCTTTATTTTTTCCTTTAAACCAAAATCTTGCATCATTTTCCGGACAACCCAATATTAATAAAATAAATTATCATTTATAAATTGTGGGTTTATGGTTGTGACTGTAGTGAATAATTGAAGAGAAGGATGGTTGAGGTGATCAGTTAAATTAAAATGGCAAAAATAAGTAATTTTATTTATTTTTGCCATTTTAATTTGACTGATCACCTCAACTATCCTTCTCTTCAACCATGATTTATAAAGTTTTACCACCAGGTCTACTTTGTCAACAGTTCGAACATTTTCAGGCAAATCAATTTTATTTTCATTATAAAAAGGATAATTTAAGTTTGAAATTGATAACATAATTTTTATATTTTTTACTTTTAATAAACCTTCTTATAAATATATCATTCTATATAAACATTAGGTCAGAGCTGGAACTATGGAAGAACAAAGAAAACACCTACCATAACAGACGGCAGAACTTATGGAATGGAGAATTAAGAAAACATATTTTTTTTTTTTTGGCACTTATATTGATTGACCTTCAGTCAGGAAAATGAATTCATATTATTTATTCATTTTGAAATTGGCGAGAGAGAGAGAGAGAGAGAGAGAGAGAGAGAGGATGAAGAAAAATGTGATACAAAACTATGTTTGTCATAAAATCCTACAGTCCTGTACTAGGCAGTAATCAAAGCAAGATGTTAACGTATAGGTTTGAGAAAAAAATCAAAACCAAAGAAGTGAATTTTAAGAGAGCAATTAGAAAGTATTATATATAAAGCAAGACATTCCCTATTTATAAAAAAAAAAAAAACTCTTAATGGTGTTTACCTCTCTTTCAAAAGAAATATCCTCCCATGTCGATAGGGAATTGTTAATCTTTGTAGCAGTCCCATCCAATTTCTCCAACAAAAATTCATATTCTCCATCAGTGAGGAGGCAACGGTTTTGTTTATCGTATATTATTACTTCAGTGCCAAATTGAACCGGCTTATCATCTTCACTTGATTTACTAATTTTCCTTTTCTTTGTAGCAGGTTCTTCTGGAATTTTTTTAGAAAAATTAGGACATTACATAATTATATAATTATCACCACAACAATAATGGAAAAATGATCTGCTGGACAACAAGAAATGGAAGTGTTTTTTCTCTCTTTGTTAATTACTTTACCCTTATTTGGTAATCAAGGCAAATTAATTGACTATTCTTCATTTGGTTAATTTAATTTAAATGGTTTTAAGTATTAAAATATAGATAATCTTTAATTAATAACTAAAAAGGAACGCATTATTATGTTTTAATTCGACATTTTAATTTTTAAATAATTATGATACCATTAATAAATTATAATTTTAAGATATATAACGTGCGTATGCTTGGATGAATATGGTAGTATGGTATGTAGTCCCAAGGATTTTGTAAATAGTTTCATTTTTGGTTTTGAATATATTGCTAGTTTACTTAAGTTTTAATATATATTTATTTATTTAATTTAACAGTTCTAGCCAAAAGTCATTCTTTTTTTTTTTTTCTTTAATACTGTTATTCTTAAGGGATTTCATTCCAGAATAAAGTTATTTTTTACTTCCACTTACCTATATATGGAATATACAGTAAGGTTAAATATTCAGATGTACTTTCAAATCTCTAGGCATATATGAGCTTTTCGGTTGACCAAAAGACTGAGCCCAATTTCAACATTCTTTATTATTAATTTTAGTGATGATTCTAGTGGCAAAATTTATACCTTTATTTACAGTTCTATGTTTCAACACTGCAATAACCTACTATGGAATCAACTCACTCACTGCCTGTATAGATACAACTTTTCCAACTATAAAAATCACTAAAATGGCATTACTAAAAAATGTTGATATTGAATTAAATCATTCTGTTAACTAAAAGGCTCAGAGACTGGAGTTGTGTGATTTATAAAAGCAGAAGGAGCAACTAGATTTTGAATGCCTACCATCGATATACTAAATAGACTTTTTGTAATTTTATGGTCTTAATGATTTGTTATCTGTAAGCTTTAAGCTTTAGCTCCGCTTAAAATGCAATTCAAAAATTTTATAATAGCCCAACAATGGCAGAAAATAATTTCTATTCAAAGTAGAGCGGTAGGTGAAAGTAGTATGTTGCGCGCACTAGATTTTTTATAATAGAATAGAGAAGTTTTTATTATAATTTTATAATAGTATAGACAAAAGAAAACTATAAAATACAGTGATATACTGTCTTATGTACTTTAATTGTAGTTTTATGTAGGTTTTTATTAGATTTTTCCTACTGTTTAAAAAAATAATTCTCAATACTAAATAGCGATTACACCATTATTATAACATACATAAAATAATTGTAACCACAAACATGTAATCATTATTATGACGTAATGTAAATGTAAATATATAAGTAAATAAAATAATTTTTGACTTTTGAATTTGCTGTATTTTAACACCAAATCTAAAAAAACTAAAACTATACGACATCCCCCTGCTCCTTGGCAGACACATGCTCTGAGAGAGTGTATGAGAAGAAGAGATGCTGCAAGACGACGGTTTAAATGTACCCAACTCCCGGAAGACTACATCGCCTTCAAGCAATTTTGAAACAGCATTCAGTCTGCTATACGCAGAGCCAAATTCCGTTATTTCCATCATTCCTTATCCAACACCCTAAACTCCAAGGCCAAGTGGGCTATCCTAAAAAGACTGACCATTTGTAACACACCTCAAACCCAGTTCATTTCCTTTTCTGCCGATGACCTTAATGCTCACTTTGTCTCCTGTTCCTTCTCATCCTCACCTCCTGCGACCATACCAGCTCCTATGTACTTCCATTTTAATTTTAATCCTGATCACTTCTTTTTTTCCCATATTACACCTGATGACCTCCTCAACTCCATTCCGAAATCGCAAACCAATGATTATGGAACCAATAATATCCCAGTAAGACAGATCAAAGCCTCACTACCACTACCATCCATCCTTCCAATCCTCTACCATACCTATAATTACTCACTACAAAATGCTACCTTCCCTACATCCCCGAAAATCACACTAGTTCGCCCTATGAAGAAGACTTCCAATCCATCAACTCTTAATGATTTCCGTCTAATTTTTCTCTTCTCAAACCTTTAGAGTGATTAGTTCAAACTCAGTTATCCGACTTTTTAGAACAGAATAACCTCCTAAATCCCAACCAGTCCGGTTTCTGACTCAGCTACTCCACTCAATCTGCCCCCATCAGAATTTTTACCCTTGTTCAGAGGTGTCCCACAAGGCTCCACCTTATCTCCCAACCTTTATTTCTATCTATATCAATGACCATCCATCCTCTATCCTACACTGTCAATACCATCTGTATGCCGACGACACCCAGATTTACCTCTCCTTCAATCCGACCGAATCCTCTGACGCCATCCAAAAATTACAGGAAGATATAAACGGAATTTGTGTCAGGGCAAACCACAATAGAATTACTCTAAACTCCGAGAAGACAAAACCCATCCTGATTGGAACTCCCTCACTCCTCAAATCCTTACCGACACTCCCCAATCTTTTCCTGAACAATTCACCTATCTCATTTCATACTTCTATAAAAAACCTTGGTATCACCTTTGATCAAACCCTCTCCTGGAAACCACACACCTCCCAAATTTCCGTCGTACTATCTCTACCCTGAAACAGTTTAACCGTCTCCGCTATCTCCTTCCATATAAATCCTGGTTTCCTCCCTTGTGTTCCCCCACTTCCACTATGGCTGTCTAGTGTACAGCGGACTATCCGGAGAATTCGAGGCCAAACTTAAACACCTAATGAACTGCGCAATACTTCTTGTTTTCGGAATCTCAAGAGATACGCATATAACTCAGTATTACACCAAGTTGAATTGGCTCTATCCATCCAACCGCTGTCTTTACTTCCTTGCTACCTTTCTATACCAAGCCATCAGAACTCAGCGACCTTTCTATATTTTTCACAGCCTACAATTTAAATATTCCATTCAATCCCGTATTTCTGACCTCTATCCACCTCCTCACTGAACTGCTTCGTTTGACAAATCCTTTATAATTCATCCATCTCCATCTGGAATACCATCCCTCCCGATATCCGACATGCGCAATCAGTTTCCTCATTTAAGTCTCTCCTTTTTTAGCATTTAGTTATTTCCCAACCCAATTGATCATGAAAAGTTGATAAGAGAACTTTTTAAGTTCCCCCAAAAATGATTTTGTTTACTTATGTTATTTTATTTTCACAAGTTTGTATGTATGTATGTATGTATATATGTATGTATATATATATATATATATATATATATATATATATATATATATATATATATATATATATATCTGTATGTATTTAGTGTTTTTGTTTGATTTTTCTTCCAATATTTTAATTTAATTAAGAATTGTAAATATTTAATTTAATTTTATGGCCACACAGGCATTTCCTCTGTATCTATAATTTGTCCTTAAGGGACAACAGTCCCAGGATAATAAAAATCTATTTTCATTTCATTTCAAATCTAATAAAATGCATTGAAAAAATGAACCTGGTTAAAGCATCTTACTTGAATCTTCATGGATTGCAGCCAGAACAGATATGTTTGAAGACATAGTTGAAACTCTTAGAAGTAGATGGTACGATTTTACTAATTGTCCTGATAATGAAAAACATTCCGTAGGCACAGACACAGTCGGAGCTTTGGGTGGGGGAAATTCTTCTGAGGGATTGAGAGGCACATAACTGGTTCCTAAAGAAACCTGATAAGAATAAAAAAATAGAAATTAAAATTAAAGAGCACATCTTGTAAGTCATGAATACAAATATTTGAAATTGTAACGAGATTGGAAACTAAAATTTAACATGGTATACATGATAAAAGTAATATTAAAAAGTCAACCATATTTAGAAATCTCTTCAATGTGAGTAAAATTACAAAATTCTGTCCATTAAAAAACATCTCGCTATCTTTTAAAAAAAAATATAAATAAAATACTCAACACACTTGAATTGTAGATCAACAACTTGAGAGTGAAACTTAAAGTGTGTATTGTTATATAAAATCTTTTGTTATTGAAATAACAATCCACTTACGAATTGGTGCACACAATTAAAAGAATATATCACAAATCTTTTTAAAAAATTCAAAAGGTATATTTCACAAGGTTTGAGCATAATTTCCCTGACCAAGAAACTCCATTTTATGTCCTCTCTTAAGTCATAGTCATTTAACTATTAAAATACTTTAAGGAATTAAAGTTATCCCGATTTAATTGACATAAAAATTATATATTGTAAACAAATAAATAAATAAATCATTCAAGTAAAATAAATGAAATACAAAAAGCTAAAAAAAATATTTAAAAACGCTTATTTAAGATTTGATGGGCAAAATACAATACTTGCAAAATTAAATAATAAGTATAAACTTTATATTGCAATATACAGGAGATACAGTTTTCAAAATAGAAACATATATAATACGTACCGTTAAGACAGGACAAGAAACATCCTTCCTTTTCTTATGGCAAACTTTCAAGAGCAATGTTTCGACCTTAACCGGGTCCTCCTGACCTTGACCTGCAATTTGGAAGCATTAAAACAATCAACACTATTGAATGTGATTCCTTTAGCTTAAAAAAAAATCTGGTGCGGTGCATCACACAACTTTCACTTACCACCCTCTTCTTAGCAGAAATAAGTATTTTCAGACAAAGGGGAAGAGAAAGTAAAAGTTATAGAAGTTATATTTCATTATGGGTATTTTTATTGGTATAAATACTCTAATATATACAAATTTTAATATTTATATCGCTGTAATCTACACAATTATATATTAAATAATACCAACAATAGCATTTATGAAACCACATTTGTATATTTATAGAATATCGTCCGTATTATAATTAAGCTCATGTTACGTATGGAAGCGCGTTCTAATCTTTCCGGCAAGCTCAGATGCGCTCGTATTCCTTTGGTTCCCCAATTACAACTATTCTTCGTTACGATTTATTATTTCTCCTTTTAATATTATAAAATTATAAAATATACTCCTGTTAATTATAAAATTCTTTCATATTCTACATTTAACTATCTTTTATATTAGAAATTAATGTGAAATGGTCAATGGTTTCCAATATAAAAAATCAAAGGTAATTTAGAGGAAGCTGATATTGAAAATTAGCCATTTATGTCCTGTTAGAGATCATCAATCAGAATAAAAACTACAATTTATTTAAAACTGCTTAATTTTACTCTGATGTGTAGAATTTAATCAAAATCATTAGAGCTTTTTCGAGAAAATTGTAAAAAAGTGTATACTTTTTGAGTTATTCGGAATTTAATTTTACCATCCCTCATAACTTTTTTTCCAGCTTCTTTTCGTTGAAGTATGTTATATAGATAAATTTAACGGGTGTCGAGAATATGGCTTTAGCAAAGTTTTATTGAAATCGGTACATTCGTTTAGGCGCTACAGTCTATAGCAACGCATGTTTTTCTGCATTTTTATTTATTTTTCTCCTTTATTAACTTATCAAATTCTTTCAAAAGTTATATTTAGCATTTTTTGTAACTCTGAAAAATGTGTTTAGGCCATGATATAAAGTGCCAATTCCGGTTAGCCGATTTTGACGAAAAAGTTGCTGTAACATCTCTAGCATATAAAAACGTTAAATATGCAATTTCACTTTCATAAGACTTTTCGTTTTTGAGCTAGACTGTTAACACACACATAGACACAGACCATTTTGAGGGACTTGGTTATTTGGACTCAGGAGACCTCAAAACGTGTATTTCCATTGAAAACTAACATTCGAAAATTTTCACGATCGCAATACTTTCCTTTACTACATAGTTAATATATAGGTAAGTGAAAGTAAAAATATCATCAGGTATACTATAGAAAATATTTACATCATAGATTTATTTACAACCGACCACATACATATCACTAGGGGAATGGACTTGAGCTATTACCACAGCCCAAAGTTGGGATGATGCGGAGGTCCTACCAACTCAGCTTTGAAAAAAGGTAGTCATTTCAAAATGGATGATCTTACACTTTCAGAAAAAAATATTAAAGATTATTTATAATCTCTGATACTCCTAAAATCAATATAACAGAATACAGAAAAAAATGGGCGATGAAGTTTGTATAGTTGTAGGTGTTTTTTTTTAACTTTCACTTGCCTATATATGCAATATATAGAAAGGGTAAGTATTGCGATCGTGAACAAATTTTGAATCTGAGTTTTCAACGGAAATACATGTTACCCTGAGTCCAAATAACCAAGTCCCGAAAAATGGTCTGTGTCTCTGTTTGTATGTTAGCAGTCTAGATTAAAAACGAAAAGTCGTACGAAACTAATATTACGTATTTAAGATAGGTATGTGCCTTAGATGTGACAGCAACTTTTTACTCAAAATCAGCTAACTGGAAATGCCACTTTATATCAACGGTAAAACACATTTTTACAATTTTCTCAAAAACGGCTTTAACGATTTAGATTAAACTCGGTGTATCATTGTATAATTAAGTGGTCTTTAATATCATTTAGGTCTTATCCCCGTTGAAGTCACTTTACAGGTCTTAAATGCCCAATTTTCATAGGCGTCTTCCTCCAACGTACCTCTAATATGGTTTATTTTAAATACTTAACTAACGTACCTCTAATATGGTTTATTTTAAATACTTAACTATCTCTCATTGTTAAAAGTTACGTAAAAACAATATCTAATATAGAAAGTTGTAGAAGGTAAAGGAGAAGGACAAAAAAATTATTAACAATAATTTTTGAAAACTAATAATATTAAACATTTTAACGTTAATCACATGTTTTCAAGGAAATTTACTAACTAAATGTAACCTTATAAAAAATTTTCAAGTTTGAAAAAAATATTTAAAATCCATCTAATCAAGGCAATGACATTGTTTAAAAAACTATTTCATTAAATTTGTGTGAAAGAAGAAGTAAAATATAAAATCATTTCATGGATGTATAAAGCATATATTTATAACCTTAAATATACTTACTGTAGCTTAATAATTTTAGATCTGATATTATATTTAAATCATTAGGTATCAACGTCTGTTTATTCCAAAATATTGTCATGTAACTTTTTAGAAAATTAAATTAGTGAATAATTTGATGAATCTTCCCTTTGTGATATTCCAACAGTGCCCACTACTATTTAATTGTACTTGTGTGAAAGAAGAAGTGAAATATAAAAATATTTCATAGATACGTTTATAACCTTATATATATTTACTGTAGTTTAATAACTCTAGATCTGATATTATATTTAAATATTTAGGTATCAAGTACCCGTTTATTCCGAAAAATCACCATGTAACCTTTTAGAAAATTAAATTAGTAAATAGTTTGATGAAATTTCCTTTTGTGATATTCCAACAGTATAGACTTACAATTAGTGTGACAACTTTTGACCTGTCTATGATAGACAATGCAAATATCTTAATTCCGTTTTGGTAAACTTTGCAAAGGAAAATAACTGTTTAATAACTAATAGTCATACAATCCATAATCAACGGATCGTACAATCCACAATCAACGGATCGTACAATCCATAATCAACCAATAATATAATAAATAAAACTTTTGTTATTTTAATGGTGTATATGATTTGTTAGCTGTAATTTTTTAGCTTTAGCTCAGTTAAAAATGCAATTTAAAAATTATATAATAGCCCAACATGGCCAGAAAATAATTTCTATTCAAAGTTGAGAGGTAGATGAAAGTTGTGTGATGCGTGCACCTGATTTTTTTCTTCTGTAAATGTAAAATTAGCTGTTTTGAAATATTGCCTATTACTTAAGAACATCAGAAAAATTACCTGTAATTCATTTAATTTTCCATTTCAATACCATATATTTATAAAAATATACTTAAAAACAAATGCAGATTAATATTTTTTTAATAAATTCAATATTTTTTTAGAAATAAAGTTAGAGTAGAAGGAACTTACTTGATTTATTATAAAATCCTAAAAACGTCAGAGTTAAAAACCCTGTAATAGGTTGCTGGGGCTGCAATCTGTAAACAAAAATAAATTACAATTTTAATTAACAATCTATATAATAAAGAAATCAATTACATTTTTTTAATAGATGAATAATGGGTAAAAAAAAAAATACCCAAGACTTAAATTAATATTTTATTCATTCAGCATACTAACTGATAAATCACATAAGTAAATTAATTTTCCAATTAGGATTTAGAGAAAAGAAATCGGAACAATAATTATTTTATTTTAATTTCACAAATGAAAGAAATTTTCTTCATTCATATCAATTATTATTTTTTTTTTTAGTATTATTTTGTGTTAACAATTTACTTGTTTCATTCAAAAATAGAGTAGCAGTTGTTTATTATTTTATTTTATTTTTTAAAAATAATATAGCATTTAGACTTGAATAGGTAATTTACTATAATATATGCAATAAGTCCTGATAAGATAGTGTGGCATAGCCAACCTCTGGTCTAGACCAGCAGTTCATTCTCCTTTTATCAAACAATCTCAACATTTCATGGAACAAAAGCCAAAATATAATATTTTTTAAAAAATCCCTTATTTATAATACATAGCTGGTAACTCAAATAAATTATTATTATGATACCTTATGATCTTTTAACAAACACTCAAGTTTTAAATTCAACAGAGCTGAATTCGAGATCAATGTGCTCACACAGGACCACTGATCATTTTTTAATATCAAGCTGAAAAACTATAAAATTTAATTCGAAATCCAGAAACATTAAAAATAAATATAACACAATACTTGGTGGAACATTTGAAAATTTTAACTTTATTGTCTCATCTATATTTCATGAAATTACTTGGGATGAATAACACTTTAATGAAATTTGCAGATCCCAAATTCAATTTCATTTATTAATACGTACTACACCAATCTGGCAAATGAAATGAATTTAAAGAAGTAAGACCCTTTAAAATTTTATAAAATGCAATGGCTTTTAAAATTATCTTTGTACTAATTACTCAGCTACCAATATATTTTTCTTTCAAATGTCATAAATAACTGAAAATGGATAATTTTTCATTAATCAATTATAAGGTAAAGGCTAGTTTATACAGTTAAGTTTCTTGACCTAAAAATTACAGATAAGCAATTGGGTTTTCAACCATCAAAGGAGTAAACTCTTTAAAAACCCGTTTATATTGTAAATATTGTTCAACGAAGTTGAGATAAAGAAATTTTAGTCAACATATTTGTCTACAAGGCATGTCAAATAGTAGCTTTACTTAACAACATTACTTTGAAATCAATGACATGAATTAAAAGCTGAGAGGATTTGAATGCAATAGAAACCCTTACGTTTTACTTCTAAATTTTATATTAAAATAAAATTTGCAAAGCGTACACTAATGTTGACGATCACACAATAAAAAAATAGCTAGTTTTACATCATATTTTAAAGAATAATGTATTTAATCAACACAAGGAGCACTGCTATTGTTTGTTGATAATTTTTTATCATGTTGGAACTATTTGGTCTCATAACATAACAAAGCCAAAATAGTTCAGGATTAGTACTTCTGAAACCACAATACAACATACCAGCAGTGATAATCAATAATTGAAATGGGTTCTGAGTTGCTTTATAAGTTTTGATAAACACACCACTCAAATGTCATCAAACAATTTCTCTTAAAGCCCAACATCCACAAACAAGCAGGTATGTCTAATCCTCCTGGAATATGCCCAACCTCTAAAGACAAGGTTTGCTGATCGTTGCGGTGGCAGAGGATGGCAATATTGATTAACTGAAGATTAAAAGTTTGAGTCTCAGTGCCAGGGGCTTCTCTGACATTAATCCTCCACTGTCTCCCCTGACCCAGGAAAACCCATATAGCTAAAAAGACAAAGTAGGGAAGAAAAAGGGGATACTATGATTGAAAGTTAATCCCCCCTCCAATAAGTGACCCAATATACCAGTAATTTCTCTCTCAATTGTATTCTCTTTTACCATAGAGCGATATGAAGAGTCAAATCCCAATACTGTAATAACTACTGCCTCCTTACCTAATAATTTTTATTTGTCAAAAGCAGCCCTTTACGTCATCTTCCTATCTTTCTAGGCAATATCCAAGGCCTTCTTACATCAACGTTATTTTCTAACATGATTATACCTACTCAGCTCTCTGCCATTCCAGAGAAAAAGCCAACGATCTCAGATGATTTTTCTATGCCACTATCTTAGCTGCTCTTATATCCGGGATCCAATTTTAAAGGGAATCAAAGGAAGTTGAGATGATAGTAAATACAAAGAAAACTTGGTTCAAATAGAACTCAATCTAGCTATAATAGATAACAAAACTCTTGTTTTTATTTCTTAAGTTTTCACCATGAAAAAAAGAAATGGATCAAATAAGATTTATTGAAAGTTAATAATATTGATAATAAGGAAGTTATTGAATCCTAAATAGCCATTTTCATTATGTTGAGAATTAGGTATTCTGTACAATAATAGTAAATAAAATGCTAAGATGCTTGAAAACAAGATAACGAATCTCATGATGTGAGCGATAGATAGTAATTAGGGTGTAATAAGTGACTTTATTTTTAATACTAAAATATTTAAATAATAATCTAGTGAAGTAAGAATATATAATCAATACATAATGATATTTATAGAAATCATGATTATTAGTAAATTAAAAGAATAGTCGCAAATTATTTTTATCCCTTTAACGTAAACCAAGGAACTACAAGAAATAAGTAATAATACAATAAAACTATTTATAGAAACAAAACTCAAATTAAAAAAAAAAAAAAACTCTTAAATAAATTAGCGTGTAGCAATAGCAGAAAACTGATCAATATATTATCACTCAATTATTAATAAAAACTAAAAATTCAATAAAACACAATCCTGTTTACCAAATAAAACTCATGTAGACAATAATAATAAAAGTACAAACAATTCAGGTAAGAATTTGACTGCTTAAAAATATTTCCCTAATTCTAAAAAGAAACTTGTTGAAAGCACCAATAATGTAACACATTATCATTTCAAAGTTAATAATACCTATTAGGTTAGTAGATACACCAGAAGAAAAAAAAATGTTGAAAGTTTCAACTAATAACATCAACCAAATGTCAATTCTACACATTTCTGAAGTCATATTATTAATTCTTAAGCATCATAACATATTTCAACTGACTGAATTGTTTACAGTCTTACTTTAAAGAAATAGATGACAAAATTTACAGATAAGCAATTGCAGTAATAACTGCACAAAGTATAAAACCAGTCCAAAAATATGATAACCAAAAAATTGGCTTATAATAGGCAGAAAATGAAACAAACATTACCTGTTCGTAATAGTTTGAAGCATAGAATCTACTTTAAAACTTTTGCGTCTTTTATGATTCCTTGACATCCTATGTTTCATATAGAGTAAGGTTCGAAGTAAAAATATGGGCTGAAAAATATATTTACTCTTTATTATTTTATCCTGTTATAAAATAAAATAAATATTGATCTCGTCCATACCTTAATCATGTGTCGAGTTCTTAAGTACCTATAGATTTGAGTGGGTTCTGAAATAAATAAAATGTTATTTTAAAACTTAGCATGCTTCTTCATTTTAATTAATCACAATATGATTTACTTTTAATATTCATATTAACAATAGGAACAAGAAAAACACTCATCATGTTCTGTAGCACAATTAAGTTGAGAATTTTAAAGTTCTAAAAACTTAAATATAGGTTACATGAAACATTTTTGAACTAAAATATAATCATTTAACACAAAAATGTTTTTAGAACAGAGAAAACTAAGTATATCAAGAAACAAGCACCTTTCAATGAAAGGGAGGGATAAATATTTCAAACAACTTACTCTCAAATGCTTGTAAAAACTGTTCATGATCACCATTATTATTTTCAGTTTTGCTACTCTTGTTCGGCGGTTCATTTTCCTTTTCTCTTTTCTTGGGTGGCATAGTTATAATAACTTTATACACGATAAATATTGAAACAAAAACATAGACTCACTGAGACCGCGAACGAATCCCTTATTACTGTTACCAACAGTATCATTATCAGTAACTTAGAAACAAATGACTTAAACTCATGGTTAGATATTTTTAAAAATTACAATAAAGTAATAATATTTAATAGTAATTCAGAAAAAGTTGACTTAATCTACCTAACTTTCGTCAAATAAAATTGCCGAGAAAATATAGAATTCTTATTGTGGCTGCGCTAGTAACTAACCGACGGAGTCAACGACACCTAATTCAAATGCATTATCAATGAAGTTTCAGTTCAACGTTTTCTTAATTACTTATGTCAAAGAAATATATTCAAGAAGTTTTAAACAAATTATACTTTTTGGAAGATACTTCATTTGGAATCAATCTGAAAATCAACCTTGAATCAATTAGTCTCTAAAAAATATTATCCCCCCCTCACCTTTAGCTTTTGAAATTATAATCTTGACATCACTTTCGTTCCTTCACAAAGACATCTACGTTTGTTTAACAGCAATTAATATTATTGAGAGATAATAATTTTAATGCTTATTGTTTAATTAGTAAATGCAATAAAAGATTAATGCTTAAATATACATTTTAAACATACTATTCAATATTTCATTTTAATTTGACTTTTAAAAACCACATAATAATGGAGGTTTAATTAAAATAGATATTCTATTTACGGAAAAGATCTTGTATCCAGGCGTTTCGAGATCTTAAGCTAGTTTTTGACTTATTATTTACTTAATTTTTATTAAATACTCAATGGTTGATGGAATCACTAGCGGATCCAGGATTTAATTTTGGGGAGGGCTTCAGCCTGAAACCTTTTTTTTTCATAAAAATAACGATAATTACTTTGGAAAAATAGAAAGAAACTAACTACCTATATGAAATGGTATTTAAGTTATTCCTTAAGTACTTTTAAATGTAATTACACGAACAATAATACTTTAAGAGGTATTTTTTAAATTTTCTTTTCCCATAAAACATGGTTATATTTTTCCATTTTGGGGGAGGCTTCAGCCCGAAAGCCCCCCCCCGTAGATCCGCCCGTGGATGGAATTGTATCTTTGTATCTTGTTCGTTCAATCCCCCATGCAGACCTGCATAGTTGGATTGAAACGTTGGATTAAAATAGAAACTTTTTTCACTATTTTAATTTTTTTTTATGACCGCCATCTCGTACCATCTCTTTCCTCAATAATTGTCATCAAATTTTAACTGACTTGATTAGGTAAAACGTCAGTAATTTTTTTATAGCAAAATGAACTAAAATAACAGTTGATTGGCAAAAACAATTATGACTATCCGGACTATTTTGAAACACATAAATATCTGCACTAAGAGGATTATATTGATAACATTGCCCTAGAATGTGCAGCTTGGAAATCACTTACTCAAGCTAATTTAATCGCTCAATCCATGTGCTAGGATTTTCTGAGAACATTGCATTGGTTGTGAGGACACCAGCCGCCATACAGGTTGCCTCTGTAACATTTCACAGAACTTCAGCAAGAGATAGCTTAAATGTAAATGAGGAGGGAAAAAAATCAGAAAAATGGGTCAATCCAAGGTCCATGACAAATTTTCACGAGGTCCAAGATGAGCAAATATGTAAATTAGAGACTTAAATTTTAAATATCTCTGAGTTTATATATCTTGTCTCCAACGACAATATAAATAATGACGTAATTACAGAAATTTAGAGGCATATCATGATTACAAATAGAGCCTGTTTAAGTGATCTCACGCTGTACATATACAAAATCTTAATGAAACCAGTGGTTATGGGCCTAATGTAATTACGTGAACAATAATAATTTTTTAAATAAGATATGGTTATATTTTACCATTTTGAGGGAGACTTCAGCCAGAAAGCCCCTCCTCTCGTAGATCCGCCTGTGTAACTATATATAGAAATATCATTTATTTTACATATTTTAAGATCCAAGTAGACCAAAGAATTATTAAAAAGAGAAGAAGGAAACATATCTAGTACTATATTCTTTTTCCCTTAACTCGCTGATGAATTAATCGACGAGAGGAGGGAGGAGGGGGGGGGAAGCACAAATGAACACGTTTCAATACTTAATATTCGTTTTATCGATTAATAAACACCATTAGATTTAACTGCCTGAATTTACTTTCTTTGTGACATATCTTCTCTGAGCTATTTTTAATTTTATATATATAGTTTTTTTTTCTATAACATACAAATGTGTATTTGTTTTTAAAAAGTATTAAAAACAACTGTGTATTTGTTTTTAAAATGTATTAAAATTAGAAAAAAAATAATATATGATATTTTTATATTTCGCAAATTTTTTACTTTTTAATGATTTATAAATCTTTTTTATTTTGTTACAAAGATCTGTTGGTAGCAACGTGAGATATGGCGGAAAAGAAATCTGATTTAGTGGACCATATAATTCATTTAGATATCACATTCGGTAATTTAATTACTCACTAAGATTATCTGTCTAAACCTTTTATATTTTTATAGAGAGTGTGTTCGTTATTCTCAATACAATACAATTTTGTTTTGGGTTTTGTGGCCATTAAATTTCTGGTCTTATATTAGTAATTTTTTTCATTTTTAAACAAAATTAAAATCTTCATTCTGTTGCTATCTGCTTTTTGTTGTTTTTTGTTTTATTTTTAATTTTATTTTTATAAATGGTGAGTGTCTAGAAACTTAACAGGAAATTTTAATAAACTAGGTAATTTAATTAAATTAACTTTCATAATGCATAGAATTTCCTAATATTTAATTAAATATATTGCTTTTGACAGTTAAAACCACAACCAAATATAAGTTTAAGGAATAATTTGAAATATAAATTTCTTTTTCACCAGTGTCTATTAAGAATATTATTTATTTAAATGTTTAGCTCCTTCGCAATATCCCAGCCAACAGGCAAAGCTTTAGTTTAGTAGCTCCAATATTGCGATTACATTTTAACTGACATTGTACTAGATGTGTAACTGACCAGATGTATTGAATTTCTATAATTATATATCCATTTTTAGGAAACATAATATAGTTGTTAATGACATGAAATGTTCATTAGCTGTAGACCCAACCATATTTTTCTTGGGTCCATTTATAAATATATATGTATATGTATATATATATATATATATATATATATATATATATATATATATATATATATATATATATATATATATATTTTAGGTAGGAAGTGAGTTAGTAATTCCTTTTTGAGTTTTAATAATAAATACATTTTTTAATTTATTTTATTTTTTCTGTTAGCGTTACAGACAATTTTGATCTTTTGCCGCCTTAACAAGCCTGCTTCATCTCTGCCTGTTTCTTTCCATTTATCTGCACGCAGCTCTACTGCACCTTTGTTTATTCTATCTATCCATCTGCTTTTTGGTCTACATGGTCTTTTGCCTTTTATTGAGGCATTCATTGTTAGAGACTTCCAGATGGATTGCTACGAGCTACATGCCCTGCCCATCTTAACCTCCGTGCCTTCATATGGGATATTGATTGACCAGTTGTAAGCAGTTCTTTATTGGTCTTTCTTCTCCATGTGTTAGTAATCTGATCCCAGATCGCTCCGGTTATCGTCAAATTAATCAATGATAAACAATGAAACTATGACTTAAATAATTAAATTTATTACTTTTCTAGCTAGCTCAACATTGACTTTTATTAGATATTGTTCAATCTCTTATATTAAGATGCTAATGGAAATCAAACCAAATGAGGTATAGTAAATATAGGGGAAGGAATATCTTGGTTTGCTTTTTTATTGGTAATTAAAGAGCAGGATGTACACTAAATTAAGAAAATATCTTAATTTTTCTTTATACTGTAAGTATAAATTTATTCCTAGCAGAAAACTATTTGATTTAATTGTGTAATTATGATTTTAATACTAAATAATTAAACTTATTCCTTTCCAACTTGGTCCGATATTAGTTTTCATTAGACATGATTGAAAATTTCATCTTAAGTGTTAAATGATATCAAATCAGTTAGATTTAAAAGTGGGATTTCAATTTTAAGAATAGCTTGATTTGTTTTTTATATTAGCGCCTTAGGATAAGGTTAGGTACCAAACACTAAATTAAAAATAAAGTCCTTTATCTAAGATTTTTTCTATACTATTTTCTGTTATAAGTTATTTCTTACAGAATGCTATTCTGTTGCTCTTGACTCAGTTTCAATTGTATGAAACTACTGATAAATAAACCAATATTAATTCAACTTGGTAAACTAGTATCATTCCTCTTTTTGTAATTAATAATACAAAACTAATTTTACTTATTACCTTTCCATGTATCCCAACATTGGCTTTTATTAGACATACTTAAATGTCTCATATTAAGGTGTTAAAGGAAATAAAACCAAGTTAATGTAATTGAGAGGTATTGATTTTAGAGATAACTTGGTTTGATTTTTCTATAAGGACTTGAAGATGAGACTAAGTACTGCAGATAAATAAATTTCAAAAAATTACTTTATCTTAAGGTGTGTTGAGATTAGGACACAAAATTTTGGCAACTCGATAGCTGTTAGATATTTCTCTATATCATGTTTCTCGGATATACCTGTATGTATAAGGATACATGTTACAACTGTGTTGCATGTCCAAATCAAAGTCGGTTTTAGTTCAAAATAGAAGTAACTGTGGTTCCTTCTAACCATTGCTGTCATCTTAATGATTGTTCATGCTAAAAAAAAATAGAATAAGAAATGGTTGTAGAGAGACTTTTTTCAATAATGGAACAAGCCATGGTGGGAATTGGAGTTAACGATGGTAGCTTATACTGCAATTTAATCATATAAACAAATTCTGATTTTGAAGAAATTCCTTGTTTGGTAGCACCCAAATACTAAAAAATAAAAAAATTATTTTGTGATATATAGTTACAGCAAATTTATTTAATAGTCTGTTATATTTTATTAAATTATCATAACAACCCAGTTCATAATGTCCACCCATCCAGTTTTTAGGGACTTTCTTGAATATTTCAAGCACCAAAATTTCAAAATGTGAAACCATTTTTTTGGATTCCATCACTTTTTAGATAGCTGTCCCTATACAATGGAGAAACAAACCAAAATATAAGTAAAATCAAAACCTTACTACTGCATCTAACTTGGTAAATAAATATAAATATTATTATTATTCATAAAAAGCTGATGAAAAAATCTTTCAAAATAATTGTTATCACATTAATAACTCTAAACACTGTCATAAGTATTTTTATTAATATAATTTTATTTTTATTTTTACTCTGGACTTTTTTTTTTATATAATATTGTTTACTTGATTTTTAACAATTCGGTACGGTTCGGTTTTGTCGCTCAGTGTATTTATTTATGAAAAAGTGCAGTTTATGTTCATTTGGATTACCTTATTTTCTGCCGTGGACACTCGGTTTCTTTCGTTTCGAAATCTGCTGGGTTTAAAGACCTTGGTGGATAGTGAACTTCAAGAAAGAAGCAACTGAGATCTCTGAGAAATCAAGGGTAAGTTGCATTTCATATTTTTTTTTATTTGTTCTTTATTTTTTCCTTTTTACTCCAATGAAAGCCCATATTTAAAAATTGAATTATGTGTGGCACTCTATCCTGTCTCCTCCATCTCTGTATTGAATATTGTTATGTTACATTAACTTTGGTCCTCCCTTCCAATATTTCCTAAGTGCCGGTTCCTGTGATTGTTATGTATACATTACTTTTTGAAAATAAAATCATTAAGAATAAAAAGATTATAGGAATGAATTTATTTTAGGGTGATGATTTATTATTATTATTTTTTTCAGATGAGTACCTGCGGATAAGGGACACCTAATTATTAACAGGTATTTAAACTATTTGTTAATTTGTATTAACATTTATTTCAACAAAGTGACTTTTAATTTTAACATTTTTATGATGAAATTGAATCTTTTTTTTACAAGACTGTAGTGTCATTTTTAAGAATTAGTTGTTTCTTTGTTGCACATGGTATTGCTAGACTCAACATTGTTGGTTTAGAATTTATATTTAGAAATCTACTTGTATAAATATTAAAAAGATGATTTAAATTAAAACTATAAATAGATGAAAGACACTAACTTTTATTTTTATTATTTATACGGTTACAATAGCGACGACCTCCTGATCCATAATTTATTATTTCTTTGATTTTATTTCCTTCAAGCAGTTTCTAGGGTTTTCTTAAGATTTTAAAATACATAGAAGTTTACAAATTGAGAAGTTGTATATTTTCAAGTTTAAAATCAATATTTAATCTGATATGTTGTTTAAGTTTGAAAGTGTTTATTGAAGATAGTTGGTAGTAATATCGTAAATTAATTATTTTGTGATTTATTTGTCAAACTCTATATACGAAGTATCTCCAAAAACAAATAAATGCATAGTAATATTGTCGTGTTCATTACACTGTTCTGGGGAGGGGGAGGAACCTTTTTTCCTCTCCTTTGAGAAATTTTTCTTGATTTTAATTTTTCATGTGTGCTGAATTCGAATTTGAAGTCCAGAAAATTCTATCAAGCACCATTGTAGAAAAAATGAAAATTGTTTAAAAAAAACTGAAATTGCAAGTTTTTTCTTACTTCATTTATTTATTTATGTTGTTGTGAATAATATATAAAATATTTAATCCTGAACATAATATAGCTTTATGATAAGTCTGTGGGTATTTTTTTCCTTTTATAGTGTTTATCAGCTGTCTGACATTACAGTGTTGAATAGTAGTCAACTCAAGCTTCTTCTCATTGCATTTACCACTATTAAATACTCGATTAAATCAGTTAATCTAAAGCTACTCCCAAGCTAAAAGGGAAGAAATCCAAATGATAGTGCAAAAAATGAATTTTTAATGATATGTCGTATGTCACCTATTGCATTATATGATAAAAGCAATTATTTAAAAATGTCTTTGTAGTAGTTCTTTTGTTACTCAAAAATTGTTGACACGTGTTTTAAAAAACAGACCAAGCTCTTTTTTTCATTTTTATTCAATTTTTCATTGTTTTCCAGTCTTTAAATAGAGTGGAGATATGTGGCCAAAAACATTGTTGAAGCCTAACATTTGAGCTCTCAGAATTTATTTTATGTTGTAATAGCTTAAAAATCTGATAATTGTTTTCATTTTTTGTTGAAGTTTTCTAATGAAAAAAAAGTCTAAAAATACCTCTTTTTTTGACCAGCAACACAAATTTGACATAAAATGGTTCTTGATAGTGATTTTCTGCCTTTGGATTTGTGTTCAGCATACCTCAAATCATAATAACAACATTTCTAATAAAGGGGAAAATTTGATGCAGAAAAGTGTTATCATTCTGCTGTTTATTGATTAATATTTGTTAACCTCCGAGCTGGACTAACTTTTGTTTTGAGGTATGTAATTTTTTTCGACTTACGAATTATACAAAATTATATCAAGTTTCTTCTGCATTTCAATCAGATTTTTGTTACTGAATTTCATATATATTTTTTTTTATTATTTCTATTATTTCTTTTTAACAAATGCAAGAGGATAGACAGAAGGGGAAATGATTGTTTAAAAGGGCAGAGAAATTAATTTGAGGGTGAGGAAATATTCTTAGTTCGATAATGTTTTTTCAAAATGTTGAAACACTAATGACCAATCAGTAGCTGTTAATCATTTCTTCAGAAATTTCGTTTTTTATTATTGCTTATAATTATTGCTCTTATATTTTCAATTTGTTTCACATTGGAAAGGAGGGAGAAGCGGTAGTTGTTCCACCTTGCCACCTTTGATTAATTGTCTGCCGGAAATACAATTTCATTTTTTAAACGTATTTTCACTCACAACATCGCTATTCTGGAACAGATGTGGATGTTTTATTTTAATCAATAAAATATACCTTCAAGGCTATATTTCTACACATATTTTTTTACTTTTTTAATTAAAAAAAAAAAAAAAGGCATCCTCATTAGGGATTTCAGAGGAATAAATAAGGAATAGGTCCAAGAAAAAATCTATTCCAATTAAGAATAAAACTGAAGGATGGAAAATAGCAAGATTTAGTTTTAACTGTTTTAAAAGTTTTTAGTCATACTTTCAACTGTCGATTAAAATAATTGTTTAGTTTTATAAATAAATATAAATCTTATTTATTTTATTTACATTTTTTTATTCTCTTGGCTGTTAACCCTTTGCAAGAGGAATTGATCCATTGGTGTACATACTCTATTGGGACATGTATGGGATATGTATTTGCTATTTTCTTAGTTAACATTTTAGTTGTAATTTTATATTTTATAAATGTAAAAACTTACAATAACCCCTCACGATAGCCGAGTGCTCTAAACCATAGACCTCTGATAAACATATATGACAACCCACAGGCAAATCTAGGGGAAAGCTTTTGGGCTGAAGCCCATCCAAAATGGTAAAATATAACCGTGGTTTTGAAAAAAAAAATTTAAAAACTATTGTTGTTTGTCTGATTGCATTTCATATAGGTAGTAAGTTTCTTTCTTTTTCTTCCAATGTAATTATCATTATATATATATATATATATATATATTTATAAAAGCTTTCGGGCCACTAGCGGATCCAGGATTTATTTTTGGGGGGGGCTTCAGCCCGAAAGTTTTTTGTTTTATAAAAATAACGATAATTACTTAGGTTAAAAAAGAAAGAAACTAACTACCGGTATGAAATGGTGTTTAAGTTATTCCTCAAGCCCTTTTAAATGTAGTTACACGAATAACAATAATTTAAGAGATACTTTTGCAAATCTTTTTTTCGATAAACCATGGTTATATTTTACCATTTTGGGGGAGGGGCTTCAGCCCGAAAGCTCCCCCCGCCCCCCCGTAGATCCGCCCGTGTTTCGGGCTGCCCCCCAAAATTAAATTCTGGATCAGTTAGTGTGAAAAACTAACCAACAAAAATATTAAAAAGAGTACTAATACCCCATGAGGAAATACCCTGAATAACCTAAAAGATGAGCAAAGGGTGGCCAAAAAAAAAAAAAAAAAAAAAATTATCAAGTAAGAACTACTTCTCCTGCCCTTACACTAATTTCTTTCCCCTTTTAAACATTTCTCTTCTCCTCCCCATCTGGCTATTTCCTTGCATTTATTTAGATTAAGTGCACTTGCGCTGTTATCCACCTGCATTGCCTATTTGAAAAGCACAAATTGTAAAGCAGAAGGGACTTTATATAATTTTATGTGTTTCTTAAGTAAAAAAAAATAAATAACATACTTCAACATTTACTGGACAGTTAGCCCACCTCCAGAGCTCCAGAGCTGCTAGATAGATCCACAGACAAAAGTGGAATGAGAAAAAATTTAGATCTTAAACTGTTTTTTTTTCCTAAAAAACAATAGGTCCCTGGTACGAAAATTATTATTAATTGAAATTTCATAAATATATGGTTTCCTCTGATTCATAACTCCGTAAAAACGTGGAATCCCATAAATTTAAATGGCGCAATCTTGCGCCATGCAATCTCTACAGATCTATCGACATTTTATTCATATTTAGAAAAACATTCTTGGCTCTCTTGAAATCATAGAAATTAATTTTTCAATGTTTAGCTGCGAAAATTGGACTCAGACATTTACATGAACATGCGTGAACTCATTCGTGTACTAATCGACTTAGCTGGTTTTCCCTTTCCGCCATAGATACAATGGCAGCTTTAACACCGATGCGGGCATTCAGTTAAACGCCCCAGTTCTCTCGGTAATTATAAGTCTGTAGCGGCAGCTCTCCCATCTCGCTTTTAATTGAAGAGTAGTCAACTCCTCCGAAACAAAAACTTAGTTTCAACTACAACTTACTTTTAAATTAATCAATTAAGAAAATTGTGATTTCCAATCCTATAAAGGAAATACAACTGATTAATATTTTGTATATGCCATTTATAGTTTTTTATGATTAAAGGAGGATGGGGGGAAGGTAGAAATGATTATTATCAAATTAATCATATAATGCTCTAACCCTTTAAATGATAATTTAATGTTTACTTCCTGGACTTTTCATACTAAAGAGGTAGTATTATCGGCGTACTTAAAGTAGGGCCGAGGGGACCGTTGTCTACCTAAATAATGTGAAAGAAAATAATAATAATATAATTCAAATGTTTTGCCTAAAATTCGATAAAATAAATTTTTGTCTATGTGTACATTGTAATTCATATGCACATATTTATCAATTCTACTTATAATAAACTTTTCCAAAAAACAATTTTGTCTTGCTCCCCCTAATATGAAAACTGCGTACACCCTTGGGAAGTATAGCGAAATTATTTTTCTATAAACAATAGTTTAAAGGTTCGTCAGAGGGCAAAAATTAATTTTTGAAATAATAACTTGTCTTTCTTTTAGTCGTCTCTGATTTTATTTATTCGTTCTGCTAACTAGTCGAACTGTTTTCAATTTATGAGGCATTATATTTCTTTCAGAAAACATGTTTCTATGAAAGGAAAAATACTGTTTGTTGTTTAACCTTAGGAAATCAAACTAACCTATAGTGATTTTTGCAATGTTGTTTGTTTTATGAGTGAAATAACTGAACGATACAATAGCTTTCTAATATGAGAGTTCTCACTGAGGTATTCTTGTTCATGCTTAGTTAAAAAAAAATAGTTAATAACACAACTCAAAGTAGGATATCATTTCTATAAATCAAAACATGTAAAGTGATATATCCAAACATGGGAATTCGGGTCGCAGCATGTGATCCGGGGGATGTTGGGAATGTACACAACTGCCGGTATTTGACTAATGGCCTTTGGAAACTGATGTTTTTCTCCGGCTATCGGAAAAGTTTTTCCTCGGAACCTCTAGATAGATCAGAGCAGTGCCACCTTAATATATGGAGGCGGCCGGGAAAACAGAGCGGTTTATCATTTAGAAGGGATTAGGTGATAGACTCGGCTCTGGCGCGCCACCCCACATTAAATTTAACCCATAAGCGGGTTTGTGGCTCTCGGTTCTAATAACACCTCCGCGCTTTGAGGCAGGCTCTTCGTCATTGCCCCGTTCTCTCCCGCTTCATTGGATTCCAGTTTATTTGTGGCCGTGGCGGAGAGGAAGGGCAGGAGGCTATGAACAGTAAATTCACATATTGGGGAGCTAATAAATTTGCTCTGGTATTATTAATTAGCGAATAGTTTATATATTATATAATGTTTTTCAAAGTTGTGAAAAACCTTTTTCTTTTTTTTTTAATGAAAAATCTCTCCATTTTATTCTGGGACTGAAGTTCCCTTAGAATAATAGTAGAGTTCAAAAAATATGTACATTAGTCTGGCATGTAGATATCATACAAATATATACAAAAAATACTAAGGAATTAAAAATAATGGAATTACTACAAAAAATACATTATAAATATATATATTTCCATTATAATATATACATAAAAAAATGTATACTTAATGAAATCATTCCCCTCTCCCCCTTAAATAAGGATCATACATGCTTGTCGCAATTACATAAAGAATTATTCCGCTGTACAAACTAGTGTAGCCCAAAATCGGTCTTGACCAAGGCCGCCTAACTGTTGCAAGACCAAGACCAGGATTAATAAAAAAATCGATTTTTTAAATAAAAATCAAGGCAAAATAGTTACTGATACTTGACAATCTTAGTTACTATATGTTAATAATTGGTATAACCAATATACTTTTGCATTTAACTCCTCTTATTTTTCATTCGGGCTTAGTTAGGTTTCTCCTATCTAAAAAATTACAGTAATATCTCTATAGTAATAAGCTAATAAGTAACTGGAAGGCTGTTGCGAGATTCTTGCGCAAGACCAACAAGACGGAATTTGCAAGACCAAGACACTCGTCTCGGTCTCGCATTAGGGCAACACTAGTACAAACCCATTTTATCGAATTATTATTATCCATCTAAAATTTTATGAATAGGTTCATCTTATCGTAAACTACAACTTTTTTAATATAAATTCTCGGAAATGGATCGTTTCAATACGAAGATCGGCAAACTTTGTCTATTTAATGAAGTAGTAAAAGCTCATATACACCCATTTGCTTTCCACTTGAATCGTCAGATAATCTGATCTCAAAATCATGAAAAAAATGTGGCCTACAAAAATATTGGACCGTTTGGCGTGTCTGCCGCCCCCACCATGTCAAAATAACGAGGTTATATGTGCCAAAAGGCTAATCATTTTTGTAGACCACCTTTTTTCTTAATTTTATGATAAAATTATCCTACTGGAAGCAAGAATTATGTTACTGGTTGAAAGCTAATGGGAATTCTTCTTAAATTAATAAAATGAAGCATTTCAGGTTTTAGACAAATGTTAATAATTCGATAAAAAGAGGTATGTACCGCAGACTATTGGTCAAGCGAAATTTGATTAATATGAATGCTATGGAATTAATCGTTTAAATATCCAGAAATAATGAACGACTTAATTGATTGCAGTATTGGTTTGAATTATTTAACAAGTCGATAATTTTTATTTTATAAGGATACATAGTTCTATGTAAGGGTACGATCAATGCATTTCAATGTAAGTTCCAACAAAAAAAATTCTTGTTAGATATTTCCTTAAATTGTTCCTCAAGAGTGTTAAATTCGCTTCAACGGGCTTCGAACCCCCTCACCTCAGACTCAAGTCAGAAGATGTTTTTAGATCCCAAGACCTTCCAGAGTTAGGACCGCATTGCGGCTCGGCCAACAGTTTTGGAACGGTTCCAGCCAAGACTCCTCCCTCTTCAATGGCAGATCCGTATCTTGAGGATTAAACGGCCACCGCCTTATATTTACCACCTACACAGCTTCAGGTGTTCTCTCCCTTTCAGCTCTGGATTCCCTCTGGAATTAGTGTTCTTAGAAGTTCCCTTTTATCTGCTACAGTGGTAGTTGTTCCTGGAATGAAAACTAAACTTCCAGGTTTTCTTGAGAAATGAATTCACATTTCTTTATTTTTTCACAAACTCGTTTTCTTCTGCCAATAATTGTTATTACTTACTATAGATTGGACAGATAATTAAAAATTAACTTTATTCTGGGACAAGGTCCCCTAAGAATAACAATAATGTTCAAAGAGAAAAAACAACAACATCTATAATGCCCAAAACAACATTGACAAGCCATATCTGTATAGATACTTCGATAACAATATAACAACTAAAAATTAAATCTAATATAATTATAAATATAATTGTAATTGTAATAGGTCGAGAACCACTTACCTGCGCTACGTGTGGATCCCCTAGAACTGTGAACCACATACTCAAATACATAAAATAATAACCATTTTTTTTTTCCTACCCCCCCAGGAATTTCTTTATTACAAAATACAATATATAAATGTTATATATTTTTTTATTTCCTTTTATTGCCCAAGGGCATTTTAAGGTAAGAGGGCTATGCACGCTGTCTTACCTTAAAATGCCCTTGGACAATAAAAGGAAATAAAAAATAAAATAAAAAAAATATGTATGTGGAGGTACGGAGCATCCCTGAGTCATGGTTATATCATTACGACTATCTAATTATTATATCATAATTATTGTAAAATAATAACCATATAAATAAGCTCATACAAAAAATAATTAGATCCTACAATAGAATGTGAGAAGAGGATTGCCAATGACCCTATCGGGTAGAGGTAAACAAATAAATAAATTGCAATAAAAAAGAGATATACCGTAGGAACTACTTTTTACTTCTAACAAAATTCGATTAATGAAACGTAATTACACGATTACAGAGTGCCTGTTTGGAATGTAAGAAGGTATTGGAAAATAAGGTATTTCAATGACAGCGAAGCGGGCAAGAAAGGAACGTTCGATGAGAGAGGTATAGAGATCAGAAGAACAGGGACTTGTTTTCTGTGAGTAGACCTGGAGTTCGAAGACTGTAGATGTAGGAAAGATGTCGGGAGTTATATCGATGGTACAAAATACATCTGATAGAATTCCGTTAGTTTAAGGGTCTCCTAATGTTTTGGTCTGCAGGCAACATTAAGACCAGCCAATCTTAGGAGCCAAGATTAGTTATGTCAAAAATATCGTTATATCGATTTTCAAAAACATTGAAAGTCAAATGTTTTTATACCGATACATAGGAAACATCGATGGTTTTTATTTATATTCTATAGTAGCAATTTTGGAACGTTTTATAACTGGTTTTTAAAAATCGAAACATCAACTTATTTTTTGGGTCATCCACTTATTTATTTTTTAAATTCTATAAATTTCATATTACACCATAACCTTCATTTAAAATTATCTAAAAAGAGATCAACACTTAGAGACAGGGCCTAAAAAAAGTTCTCTTAGCAGGAGTATTTTTGAGTGTGAATTACGAAAGTGTGTGTTAGTTTAAGTAACGTAATCATCCAAAGCTGCTAGATTAAAAAAATTATTAGAGCAGACAGTTGAGTATCGAAACGGGGATAATGTGAAAAATGTGCTAGTGTTCATTTTTTAAAAACTTATTCTAGGATATTTTTTAATTTTTTTTATTTTTCTTCCATAAATTTTAAACTTCACATCAAAGTGAAAATGTTTCTTTTTAAGATATTAAAGAATGTTGAATTTTTCTTAAAATTAGTACCACTCTTATTAATTTAGTTAAGTGTTATGGAAGGTAAACTTGGTCCACAAACGAAGATATTTACCAACTTTTTCAAAAACTGAGACATACTTCTATGAACAGCTTTTGAAGATATCACTAGAAGAGGGTGAGGTTTCTAGAAAAACGAACAAACCACATGCTTGATGTTTAGATAAGACAGGGAGTGTTGGTTTAAAATTTGTAACTATATGATCCAATTTTTTAAACATAAACATGGAATTATGTTTTGCTAAATATTTGTTTCCGTTTGATAACTTTTAGAGTAATTAATATATGAGACGTAGAATGCTAACCGTAGAAATCATCTTCACTATAAATAATTAATTAATTACTGATCTGAGGCATAGGGATTTTTGACTGCCGAAGGTGATGTTTCCCTAGGTTTATGGAGCCCTGGATTTGATTTGATTTTTTTCCTTTAATATTATATATATATATATATATATATATATATATATATATAAGGGACTGATAAGGTATATATAAAGACAAGGGACTGGGGTAACCGGGCGGGCCAAGGCGCTTACAATAGATAACCAAGTTAAGCAAAGCCGAGTGTGGTTAGCACTTGGATAGGTGACCGCCCGATTTGGGTGAATGTCCATCGGGGAAAGCCCACGCTGCCCGAGATTGCACTCCTCCGGGTATGTGGGGCCCGTCAGCCTATTGAGGCAACTCACACCGACCGGACGTAGGACTGATGACCCTACCCCCTTATACTTAAATCGGGAATCGGGATGTGGTCTTGGAGACCACATCTCACGGTCAAAGATCTCCATGGTCTGTAGCGCCAACCGAAAAAAAAATAAAAAATTTAATATATATATATATATATATATATATATACACACACACACACACACACACACACACACACACATTAATTCACAATTATGTATTGTATTTATTTGAAAATATGAAAAGGGCTTATCATTAGACCGTACCTCACTACTTATTGCTACTCCACTGTTACTGAGTGTATTAAATTTATTTTTTTAAATAGTTTGTATGGTTAAGACTTTTTATTTTTCATTTGGTTATCCCATACCTCACCATTTCCGGGATACTGGGGGCGGAGGAAAATGAGGAGGGGAGTTGTTCTACGGGCATTTTCTTGTCCTTAACATAAATCTTAACATTTTCTAACCAGAGAGGGCGAGAAGATTGAGATTCATTCCTTGGGTCCACCGCAAAATAAATTTCAACTGGTCCATATTCTTAAATATTCTTTCATGCCCAGCAGACAGTTCACCGTATACAAGGCCATAACGGAAGTGGGAAAAAATGAGAGAGGGAACTATTAGCCGATGGTTTTGAAGGTGCATAGACTCACTGAATCTGAGGAACTGTTTTAAGTTAACAAACAATTCCTTGCCTTATAGGCTACACGTTTTTTTTTTCGAGGCCGGGGGAATGATGCCGAATTAAAAGTCCCATTGGCACCGGGATTTGAACTAGTAATTGTTTATCTATCTCTAACTTTGGTTATCAGGTTGCCGAGCTACGCTCGGTGATGTTTGTTCTAGACCAATTTTTTTTTAGACTTAGAACATGAATTTCTTGGATGACGTGATAGTTTCTATAACCCTTAATTTTAGACATATACCTATCATTGGACTGTATAGATTCCCTTAAGGGTTAGTTCCGATATAGAATCAATACCTTCTACATTGTCCTGACGGCTGGCAGTGATTTCCCTCCGGAAGATATGGGCAGTACATGGCCCGGGAAATATAAATGATATAGGAATAATAATAAGGCTCTGAGGGAGAATACCTTATCGGGAGGAGGGATGGGTGGGGAGGAGGGATGGGTGGGGAGGAGGGAGGGGGGAGGTAGACGAGGGTCTACCAGGGACATGAATTATGTCGGTCTCCTAGCGGTCCTCTTCCTTGAAATATTTAAATAGACTCTTCCTTCGACCATCTCCTTCCGATCCTTTTACATGCGTCTCAGCCTTTGTCTTATCGATTACCTCTTGTTATCGATACCTCCAGGTCATGGAGAACTCAAGAATATAAACAGGGCCTGCATTAAACATACAGATAATATTTGAGCTGCTGGTTATAAAAAAAAAAATTAAGTTCTCAACTGCCCATAGATGTATCCTATAAATATGTATTTTTATTATTATTATTATTATTATTATTATTATTACAGATATGTATTTTTTTATTAGTTCATCGTTGTTATTCTGAGGGCATTATTTCCCAGAATAAAGTTTCTTTTCTATTCTATTCTAATACAAGCGACTTATGTTTAATTATCGACAAAATAGGACACGAAGTATCACTTATGGATTTTGCTTCAGCATTGACCACAAACATCAGTTTCCATTATATCCTCTATTCCACGAAAACTCATTAGAACAAAAAAAAAAAAGACAATCTTGTCATAAAACAGAATTAACGACTGCGATAATTTATTCTAATAAAAAATCGGCTATGGTTTTCTTATTTTATGTCCATCAATTTTTTACTAAGAAAAATATTGTTTCAAAACTATTTCATTCAGTTATATAACATTCTGTCACAATATGGACAATGGTTATAGTACGGAAATTTTACATTCAAACCATATTTACAGATAAGAGAACTCTGAACCCCCGCTTGTCCATCAACAAATAGAGGGAAATGCAGGTCTACTGTGAATTCAATGTATTAATTTAAATATGGTAAAAATGGAGGGACAATAAAATGAAATTTAGAATGTTATGGAATATAACAAAATGAGAAGGAAGTGTTTTGAATTTATTTTGTGGTTATAAATTTGATATAGATGACCTCACATGCTAATGAAACAGACCTTTTTTTACAGTATTTTTTTATTTTCATAATTTTCATATTGCTGATTCGTTTGAAAATAGGTGAAGATCTTCTTAATCAGTTTAATGTAGTTTTCCCGCCAATATTCAAGTCTCAGAATTATCAGAAATGAAGATTTTCATTCAAACTATTAAAAAAAAAAAAAAATAATAATAATAAATAAATACGACAAAAAACGGTAAGAAGCAGAACTTCACCACTGTATGTTTGTTTGAGAAACAGATTTAAAGTGAATCAATTGTTTCGTTAACGCTTAGCCGAGGAAATTAAAATAAAATTTTAACTTAGGATCAAGAACACTGTTAAATTTCTTTCTTATGTTTTGTTTTGAAACATTGCAAAATTTATTTCACTATTCAACTTATCAAATTAGTGAGAGTGATAAAAATAAAAAAAGTCATGACCTCAAAAAAGTCACTTTTCTATCAACCAATCATTTCACATACAAATTTGCAACCCTTTAAATCAATTTGGAGGGACTATAGAGGTACACAAATCCTTTAAAAACTGGACCAACTTAATTCACACAAATTTTTAATCGCATAACTCAAATTACATCGGCTGTAGATGTAAACATTTAAAACCATAAAAACTTCCGAAATTTAAAATTTTGACTGAAATTTATTCTCAACTTTATGGTATTGTTCTGCCTAGAAAAAAAAAATCTGTACGTCTACTATCATCAACTAAGGTTGAGTACTACATTGGGAAGTACTGTTTCTTGGTCAATAGTTGTGCAAGAAGGTGATTTGACCGAGATCATGCTTAACCACTAGGTTTTCTGATTAATTAATTAATTAAGAATATCCACTTTGTAGAGGCCAGGTGTGCCCCATAAGGGTCTCCCGACCTCAGGATCCACGACCGACGAGACAAAATAAATATTTTATCTACCATCAGCCGGTTTCGAACCCGGGATCTTTAGCCTTGGAAGTCAATGTACAACCTACTGAGCTACCCCTCTCCTGTTATGCCTAGAAAGCAGCAATGGATAATTTGAGTGGAAAAGTATGTTTTTTCGAGTTAAAAACTGTTTATTCCTGGTTCTGTTCCTAAATAGTTTACTAATATTCCGTACAGGTAACACCTAAATCAAGAAAACAGCATACTAAAGGACTTCAATGTATTATTATATATTGTTAATAATAACAAATACTTCATTATTAAAATAAAAATTATAAATGAATTTCAAGTTAATAGGAATGTATTATAGTACTAATTTTAATTAGAAACCATCTTTATGAAATTTTAATTGTCTACTCCTTGTGTTACTCTGACATTAAAATAAGTCATTAACAGATGTAAAAGGTCATGTTCTGGATTTTTCCGTTTCTGAAATTTAATTTTTGTGAAGTATTCACATGAAATTCATCAACTGAAATTGAAAGCTACGTCAACCCGCCAATCACTCCCGGGCCCAGATTTCGAGGAAGCACGATTTTTCATAATCCAAACAAGAGTGATTGACGGCTTGTGGCTTTTTGAATCTTTATTACGTTGTTTTTTTTGCATTGGTTTTATCAGTCGAAGGAATTGAAATATTCGTTATACACAGGATGGCTGCTATGTTATCTTCTCAAACTATAGATTAGAAATATATCGAGAACCAAAACTTAAAATCTCTTAATCAAATATATTATTTCGCTAACCCTCGAATATTTTGGCCTAAATATGTCATGCTCCAATACCATGAATGGTGTATCGTTGGGCTTGGAATTTTACTACGAGTGTAAAAGGGATGAGGAAGAATAATGAGTATCACTCTTAGTTTTTATTTTTGTTTTAGAAATAATAAACATTTTAGAGATATAAATTGTTCACTAGGCTTCAATGATTTGGCTTAAGATCTCAGGGTAGATAGGATTGAATAGTTTATCATAGGTTTAATCCATTAGATTTGAAAGCCTTCTACATTACTTATAGACGAAAAAATAAAATAAATCGGAACTTTATTAGCAAATAACCTGCCTGTTAAATTGTTTTCTTATATTTAGGTTTATTATTTTAAATTTAAATGAAGGAAGGGGATGGTCCAGGGTGGCGATCATAAAAAGGGTAATTAGTGGCAAAAGCGCCAACGTTTTGACCCGACTTTGCAAGTCTTCTTCAGGGATGTGGTCCAGGTAGGAATTTCACTTAAAACTACAACTTGAGTTCTAAGTGAAACTCCTACCTACCTGAATACACCTCCCTGAAGAAGACCTGCAAAGTCGGGTCAAAACGTTGGCATTTTTGCCACTATTTAGCTTTTTTGTGATCGCCACCCCGGACCATCTTCTTCCTTTATAATGCAACGGTCAACTATTAAATATTCAATTAAATTTAAATGAAATGAATAGTTTATTAGTTTAAATGATTAAACAGCCTTGCTAAATAAACTTCTGTTAATCCACCTCATGTTACAGATATCAAAATGTCATATACAGATTATTTTTCGATGATTAAAGGAAGTATGTTAGACTAAAATCCAAGCATTATCAGGAGTCTTCCACAGATAGATTTTATAAGTCGAATGTGCCGCGAGTTTTGATCAAGCCTTGATTTGAATTGAATCTGTCGAACGACATAGTAAATAATTTTTCTAGATTTAGAACAAATAATGGATTATGCAAAGTATACCTCCAACGCATTGGAGTCAAAAATTCTGCAAAACGCAACCAAAAAGAAACCCTCCAAGATATAATTTTAGAATGCCCTGCTTATATTAATCATAGGAAAAAAATTCTAAATCCTTATAATATGACGATATATATAAAAAATTTGTGAATATCCAATAATCCTGAAGAAATAGACAATGTCGTGCAGTTCTTATATTCAATAAATAAATATATTTAGATTGGAAATAATAAAGAATGTGAAAACAACTACATGATTTCATAACTGGCTGTATGAAAAATCCCAATGCAAAAAAATGTTAAATTTTTACACACCACCATTTTTTTTTTAGTTTTGCCCAAATACACCAACAATTTTTGTTTTTTTAATATTTGGTTTCTGCATGACAGTTACTGATAACATTTATGAGTTCTAATTTTCTCAAAAAAACTGTACTAACAGTTGTCTGATTGATGTATATCATTTCCTAGTACCTTGTGTATATCATTTCATTGTAATACCGTGGAAATGGAATATTAAATTAACCCCCTCCATCAGAAGATAGTGGTTGTTTAATGATTTTGTGTTCTGCGAATCGGCGCGTTTCAGGGAATGTATTTCCGACGTTTAAGGTTACACAAGAGCCAATTAACAGTCTTCAAAGCGATTCGTAGTTAACAAGCATGACCTTACTCTTCCCTCCATTTCTTCACCCTTGGGGGCTGATTTCTCAGAAAAATCTTCAATACCATTTTATGATTAAATCAATAGATTTAATAAAAAAAAAAGAATATTTTTGACTTAGGCCAACACACTTCCCTAACTTTGAAGGCCACAACACTCTGGATTATAACATGTATATGGAAGAAAAATAATAGAATGAACAATATCAATCATATTAACAAACTTAAAAGGATATATTATTAGATAAGTATGCAATTGATAATATATATATAAAACTAAATACAGATGAAAATGAATGATGCTATGTCGTGTGAAAAGTAATGGAATCAAAAACAGTTTCTTTCAAGTATAAAATATCATGAAGGATATTGAATAAACAAAAAATGGTTGAATAGAAACGTTTAATTAAAATTAAATATAATAAAAAGTTTAATTTGAAATTAATTTTTGTTAAAATTAATCGTCTTACGTGGAAATGATTGCAGTAGGAGAATTCATCTATCCAGATTGTTGCAGGACAAAAAATCCTTAATTGTTTACGTGAAACAAATAAAATTAAATTAAAGATGTCATATGGATAATAGAAAATAGTATTGTGTGATCCCAATCTTGGCATGTAATCAACCTAACTGTTAGAGGTTCTTCGTCCAGCTCCTTTTTAGGTTATTGAGATTACTGTCTGGTTTCTGTATATAGTTTCAGTATACTATATATTAGGTTCTATACTGTATATTAGGTTGTATATGCTCGTTAAATATGTTGGCATGCAGATATTTCCTGACGAATATATTATGGTTTGTTTCCTTAGTTTAATGTCCTTAGTTAAATGTATTCTAGGATAAAAATAATATTTCCAATTAAAAACAGTTAATTTGTTTTAGCTTTTAAAAAATTCGTAAATAACTATGGTTTGAAGAGTTATTTTAACGTAAATCACCAGTAGAATTCAAACGTTTAAGATTGGGTTTCTAGAAAAATCTATGCTTGAGGCGGGATCAACCACTGTCATGAACGAGGCTTTAGCAACCCAAGCAGTGTCTAAAATAGTATAACAGGCAACAAGGATACTAGAAAACAGAAAAGAACGGAAACACAGATAACTACTAGCAATAGTTTTTAAATTCTTTCTATACCAATGAACAATGCCAAACCTCATCGAATGAATCACCATCTAAGGTCACCAATAATCCTCCTCCAGTATTCATCACCGACGTTAAAAATTACGCTGCTTTGGTATCGTATTTAAAATAAACTGTGGACCAAATTCATTTTCACCCAGAACTACTTCCAAGGAAGTAAACATTTACCCAGAGACCCCAAATGACTACCGGAAGCTAGTTATCTGCTTGAGAAACAGTGAAGCTGAACTTCACACTTATCAGCTGCCTGAGGATAGGAATCCACGAATTTTCATTAAAGACCTTCACCACAATACCCGAATGGAAGAAATTAAAAATGATCTGAAAAATATGGATACCAGGTCGTAGGTATCACTAATGCTATCTCTCGCTTTAAACGAAGACAGCCAATGTTTTTCATTGAAATAAAGAAGTCCACTTTCAACGAAAAAAAATGTTGATATCGATAAAATATTTTACATTAAGGTATCTAATAGAGGAACCCAGGAAGAAGAAAATCATTCCACGATGCATAAGGTGCCAGCAATACGGTCACTCTAGATCGTTACACATAAGCCTCACTCCTAATAAAACAACTTATTAAATTTGCAAAACTGGCACTAATATAAATAAGATTAAACCATGACAAATGACAACACATAACATTTACACTTCGACGAGACACATGCCCACCAGTTTACATCGGCGACAACCAAATTCCTCAGACGAACACAATACTCGATCTCGGACTAATATTCGTCAGAAGAATGACCTGGGGCCCACACGTCAAAATGAAACAAAATACTTTAAACAGACGACTGCAAATACTATACTCACTTTTTTCCAAGTAAAAAGTGCAAATTAGATAAAAACTAAATACATACACATACCTACGTAAATCCATTTGGACACAGATATACGGCTCACTTACAAAAACGACAGTCCTTTCAGTTCAAAATTTTAAGACTAATAACAGCAGCTCCTTGGTACGTAAACAACAAAACTTTACATAATGACTTATAACAACCACCTATCGACTAACACATAGGAACTCTTTACTCACGATTTCATCTTAAACTACAAGGACACAACAACAGATTCATAACCGACATGACCACCATTGACAAGCCTGTTATTAGGGGACTGAAGAGTTGATGGATGAGAGATCTCCTTTTCTGATTTACAAAAACTAACAAAGATCAGGAAGAGATGCCGGCGGGTGCTATCCTTCCTCAAACCTGTCATGCCATTAGCATATACATCTCCATCAAATCTGCTAATTGTCACTCTCATGACAGGTGCAGATGAAGGTATGAAAATTAAAAAAGAAAACGTTTGAATATTATTATTGAGTTGGTATTAGAGTGCTTTTTTCGGTTTTCAACTTTTTTTATCTCACTCTTGTCATTTTGAGACATATAATTAGATCTGTTCCAGCATGAGCTTTGGTTATTAGCAAACTTTTTTTTTTATTTGATAATCCCCCTATCCACTATTTCTGGTATACGGGAGGGAGAGGGGGAAGGGGAAGGGGATTGTTCTAGATGTGCAACCAAACCTATGCTATCAGCAAATTGTCAGCCGCAAGCGCAGTACCGTTTTTCCATTCCTGCCACTGGTGGTTCCACAGGGGAGGTGGGACTTTTGAGGCTAAAGTCTCCTTAAATTGAAAAATATGTTTATTATTTTCCATTGGTCCATATTTGTTTCTATTAGTGATTTGAGCTAAATACTTGTACAATAAGAATATTCTTTTTTAATATTACATTGTATATGCAGCTATTAAACAGCAGCGTTTTAAGAATAAAATATTAAAAAGATATATATATATATATTAACAAAATTGTTTACCAAAATATTAACACCGCTGTTCATAAAAGCATTATTATTCTTGTGATTAATGTTCTTTGTTCAGGATTTCAAGGACCACTTAAACACCATTTTATATGGATTAATAATGGAAAGCCTCTTTCCAAAATTAAATCCAGAACCGCTGTTGATTCTCGGCGCGTCAGCGGTTGGTAGGCGCATTGAAAGAGAAAAATATTATTGAGCCTGCTGCTGTCAAAACTCGTGTTGGGACAGGCCTATCACAAAGTGTTCATATACAAAACATGAAAAAGATATTCAACTGTTTAAAATTCTTTTCAATTAACGATCCTACTGAAGGAGTCTTGACTGCTCACGTTTTTAAAGATTATTTTTCTCATTTCTTCAAGTGGCCTATAATTTAGTCTCTCCTGCAGCTTTGTTTCAGTGTAGAGAAGCATCAGATATCTTAAAGTAGGTTTTTGTCCTACTCTAGCTTAGTTGTGGACTTGAATCCGTTCTAGGACGTTATTGGTTTCTGATATATTATTGAATAAGACTCCTAAGTATAGATAATATATTTTTTTCTATCCACCAATAGGTCTGCCCTAGCTAGCGGGAGGAAATTGAGTACTTCGGAGGGAGTGAGCTGAGCGTCTTGGCGGGACTGGGGGGCCGTAATTCATTTGTCCCCCCTCCCCGACTACAGTCCCTCAATTTCCTCTCCGAACAGAATTAATCAGGTTGAACATGTGATTTCCAAGGCTCTCTTATCTCTCCTCGGCCCGGTTCACTGCGTCGATTAATCGCTTCCCTTACTCGATTCAAAAGTTCTCGTGCAGAAAGTAATTCCGTCTCGGATGAAAAGTACTCTTAACTTCGATAATAAACTTTCACCCCCGCTTAATTACACCCCGATAATATGTATTACGAAAGTGGGAGAAGGTCAAAAGTGGGGATATATGGCTTCCCATAACTGGGAATGATAGAAGCTACGATATGCATAGTTAATCAATCAATCTTTGTTTTCACGAAGAGGCAATTTATCGTATCACTCGATACTGCGCCCTACTTCTCAGCTCTGTTTGAGTGTATCTACGACGTTTTAATCGATGTTTTCGATTAAATTCTTCTCTTCCAATTATATACAAATTATACACTTTTTTCCTTTATTTATTTTACAATATATTTCCAACAGCATTGTAACACATCAAGCAAATGTTTTGTCGTTTATTTTGTTTTCGTTGTTCTTGATAATTCTTTATTGTTCTTTTTACAATGAGTAGGCAATCCCTATGTCGCTGCCTTTTTGATCATCGTTCTGGCTGGCAGGACAAAAGAGAGAAAGATGAAGAAAAGAACGAGTGGATTTACGTGATTTTTTTTTTATTAACTTTTATTATGATATTTACAACTGTATTAGTATGAATACATCAAGTAAATGTTTACAGAGGAATATAAAACACATGAAACACGCTTGATGAGAAACTACCCATTGGTAGTACTCTAATTACGTGATTAAGAGTTAAACAGTGAATTTGATGTATTTATTGATGTATTGATCTGATTATTAATACTATATATGTATTGTGTAGTAATCATATAATCATATGATAATACTTGGTAAGAGATAGTACACGCATTTCCTACTATCGACGTAAGGAATTTCGATACATACATTTTTTTAAACATTTTTTAATTTTAATTTTTATTTAATTATAATTAACTGTTTATATATATATATATATATATATATATATATATATATATATATATACAAATAAAGTTTTTTTATAAAATGAACTTATTCTATCTCTTTTTCGTTCTTCATTTCTCAAAGTGTATGTTTATGTTGTTCAATCCTTATATATAGTTTTGTTCATAGTTTCAAGTGTTTTGTTCATAGTTTTAAATGCTCTGTTCATAGTTTTATCTGTATTGTATATAGATTGTTCACCTAAGGTTTTCTTTACTTTTTAGTTTATTTTATCAATTTTATTTATTGTTTCAAACTTTTAGGCCAGTAATATTCTATTCTTTTGTACAATATTGTTATTCTGAAAGGACTTAGTCACAGAATAAAGGTTTTTTTTCTATCTATCTATCTATTTCTGTTCGTATGGTCATGCCGTTGTACGCTTTGATTTAAAATAAACTTAAATCCGTTTACAATTTTTCGAAGAATTTTGAATTGTGCGGTTCGAATTTTGTTTATGTGGAGGTGTTCTGTAGAACTTCTGCTCCTTATGTCTCTATAGGTCTTAGTGTAGTGGTATTGATAAGTCTCTTATTTTTGAATATGAGTAGAGAACTGTAGTCCAACAATGTGGCATTTATTTGTATCGCCTGGTCAGTTCTTTTTATTTATGATTTAATTTGGAATGTATATTCCAGGTTTGCTGTACAAGTTCGAAACATCGTACATAAGTTTTTTTAAAGGACTGGGTCGTTGTCTATTGTTTTCCACAACGAAAACCAACGTGGCTTGATTTGTTGCTACTTACGTTAATTTTTAATTTGTGGGACCATTTTCCGATGGTTTTGAGGAGCAATTAATTGATGCTGTAGTTGGTTTTTTGTTGGAAGAAAGAATTGAAGTATTGTCAGCAAAACTTTAAATAATGAAATGAAAAAAATGTTATATTATTCTGGGACTGTTGTCCCTTAAGAACAAAATATGAATACAGATTATATGTCTGTGTGGCTACAGTTAAATTGTATATTTACAATGAAAGTTGACTTACGATAAAAATACAGAAAAGAGAAAGAAAAGAACAAGTAAATTGTACATATATATGAGAAACTAAAATAACCTTAATAAATTGAGGTAGTCTCTGGCGGTGCTCAGATATTTCTCTTAGATATATTTCACAATCATTCGGATTGAGAAAGGAGTAGGTGCTTAAAGAGGAGAGGTTTAAACGAGGAAACTGATTGAGCGTGTCGAATATCAGCTGGGATGGAATTCCAGAGGGAGGCGGCTTGTATTACAAAGGATTTGTCAAACGCAGCAGTTCGGTGAGGAGGAGGATAGAGGTCGGAAGTACGAGATCTGGTGGGACGGGATTGGATGGAATATTTGAATTGTAAGCTGTGAAAAATATAGGAGGGTCGATGGGTTCTAATGATTTGGTACAGAAAGGTGGCTAGGAAGTACTGACGGTGATAGGATGGGTAGAGCCACCTCAACTCAGTGTAATACTGGGCAATATGCGTATCCCTTGAGATTCCGAAAACAAATCGTAGTGCGCAATTCATTAGGCGTTTAAGTTTGGCCTCGGAATCTCCCGGGAGTCCACCGTACACCATACAGCCATAGTCGAAGTGGGGGAAAACAAGGGAGGAAACTAGGAGTTGACGGGACTTATATGGAAGGAGATATCGTAGACGATTGAACTGTTTTAGGGTGGAGATAGTGCGACGGGAAATTTGGGAGATGTGTGGTTTCCAGGATAGGGATTGATCAAAAGTAACACCTAGGTTTTTAACGGTGGTATAGAATAAGATAGGTGAGTTGTTCAGGAAGAGATTGGGAGATACCGGGGAGGATTTGAGGAGTGAATGGTGCTCAAGGGTATGATATGTAGAAATGGGTAGAAAGAAAAGAGCAGACTTTTTGAAAAAAATAATGCTGTATTGAGATCGTTTTATTTTAGAATATATGTATTTATTTTTGCTTCCTCACTACCGAAAATAAGAAAACTTTATATTTTTGTGTAGGGTTAAATATTTATTAACCCGCATGATTACACGATTAGTGAAAAAGAAAATAACTGTATCCATTATAATTATTATTATATTGAGATAGACTCTATTTGTGTAGGATTCTTCTCTAAAAATAAATCAATATACTAGTTTCAAGTTTTCTGAATATTTGTTAAAATTTATAAATGTGTGGATAAATCACACCTTTTAGAAACTAACTAATTCTAGTGGAAAAAAAAATCGTGAGTGTGTGAAAATAGATAAAGATGATGAATATTTTATACTTTATACCTAATTAAATTTTATATTTTAATTTTTAACAACGAATACAACTTTGATTTTTCTATTGTGCAATCGTCTATTAAGTCAGCTATGTGAAAGTTCGAAAATGTTCCAATCTATTGTTTGAAATATATCGGTCTTGTTAAAAACTGTAAGATATTTTTTTTATAAAAACTATGATAGTAAGATATAACTCATTCAAAAATGAATTATTTTCTACTCTGAACTATTTTTTTTTTACATGTATATTTTTAGTTCTATATATATTATTTATTTTGTCTAACTGTATTTATTTATATACTTTTATTTCGGCAAACTGTTAGGTTGAGCTATCTGCCATTTCGACCCCTGACCTTTAGTTCCCTCCCGCCTACGGTAACGATATTGCAGGCAAAATAAAGCCCCTAGCTCCCTCCTAGCAATAACACTAAATATAAAATAAATGTGGTTAGACATCCCTAAGCGAGGAACAATGACTATTACTGACATCGCTCTTAATTTCGGTTTTAGAGGCTTTCAAGAAGGCTTGACGCTTAATTACAGTTCTCACGGTGTTATTACCCTTTTAATTATTTTAGCTATAAGATTATTTTATTTATTTTATTGGAAAGCAACTAATTTCTTAGGTCGTTCCAGTTATATGATATAAACAAACCGATAATCAACTTACCGATATAAAAAGGGTTGGAAAATGTCTAATCAAGCACAAATGTTTTAAGAGAAAATAAAATAAATACACCAATACACAATTTACAAAAAAATACACCAATTTACTAGAAACACAAGAGGAGAATTAATAAATGAGGAGTTGGTCGGATGTGGTCCAATCGTAACTATTTTTTTACTTGAAACTATAAAATTTGCCCATAAAAAAAAGAAATGAAATTTTAAATTTATTTGTTTATGAGAGGGATTTTTGATGACTTGGTTGTTGTTGTTATTTTTTTAGGCGTAAAACATCGTGGTCATCACCGCCTGCCGATTAGTGACTTGGTGTTCATTTATTAGAGGAATTTATTTTGTATTTACTGTTCTCTTTTCTATCTTTTTTATTTCTTTATTACTTTTCTTTATCCTTTTAGCTAAGCAGCGATTATAGTTTTCACTTCTTATTTATATTGTATAAATTCTAATACTTTGTAAATAGTTCCATTTGTTTGATTTTGTACATATAGTTGATTACTTAAGGTTTTTTATCTAATCTAACAATTTTTTTGGCCAGATGTTATTCTTTTTTTTCTGTTGCTTTTTGTCATTGTTATTTAAGGAACTTATTCTCAGAATTTTTTTATCTATCTATCTTATATCAAAACCAACTTTTTTTGTAAAAATAAATTAAGAATTTTTTTATTCGTTCAAAATATTTCCAAAAACCATTGATTATTGCAGTAGTAATTAAAAATATTAAAACTTGATTCCCTTTCGGAAAGAAATAAACAAATGTTGATTGGGATTTGTTTTGTAAAGAAAAATGGTGTATGATTCGGGAAGAAAAAGTTATAATAATTGTACTATAAAAAATTAACTTTTTTTGTTTGTAATAATATAAAAATATGTATAATATCTTTAGATATTTATCTGCACCTGTCAATGAGCTGTTGACAATCAATAGATGATCTGATAAAAATAATAAAACTGGCATGTTGGACATAGACAAGGACATCCAGCAGTTTCCTGACTCGATTCAATTGTCATGGTTTGTTAAGGAAGGAGGTCTCTCATCTTTTATTATGAAATCGTTTGTAAAGAGTGTTTTTTTTCCACTAGCGGATCCAGGATTTAATTTTGGGGCTTTTTTTCCATAAAAATGAAGATAGTGACTTTAGAAAAAAAGAAAGAAACTAACCATCGATATGAAATGATGTTTAAGTGATTCCTTAAGTCCTTTTCAATGTAATTACACGAACAATAATACTTTAAGAGATAATTTTTTAATATATTTTTCCATAAAACATAGTTATATTTTACCATTTTGGGGGGACGCTTCAGCCCGAAAGCCCTCTCCCCCCCGTAAATCCGCCCGTGGTGTATTTGTTAACTATAGGCATATTTATCTTCATTATTAAAAAAGAAAAAATTTCATCGTCGGATTACACGGTAATCGATACTTATTTCTATTTCAATAAAATCGATTAGGGTTCAGTTGGGAAATAAACGATTCAATTCATCTAAACCCTCTAGTTTCTAATTTTATTTCTCATTCCATAATTATTAATGCGAATTATTTGAAAAGAATATGGTCACGGAAACTTCTTATATATGATCCTTTCAATTGACAAAACTCTAATTTCAACTTTTTTGAGTAAAGTCATTTTAGTGATATTTCTAGTTGAAAATTTATAATATATGTATGTACATACTGTGGGCCGATTGATTGAGTGGATAAAATTAGTAATAAAAAATGTTGATATTGGAGTTGATCAACTGAAAGGCTCATATAATTGTTATTGGAATACTACTATTAATTGATAGTTTCTTCATAAGTCAATGCCAAGTCGTATAATTCATGAATCAAATTTACTTTGTATTCGTTAGACATTTTTAAATCATAAATAGTTTTAATTTTTATTTAAATACCGATTATTCTGCAATTTTAATTCGCTAAGTCCAATTTTCATTGATGTTTTAGGTATCGTGTTGTAGCATCGTGATATAATCTAAACAAAGAATTCAGTAACACTCTTTGATTGGATACTATCGATGGATACGGATATGCTATTGATTTGACTGGTATTATTAATTTACTCTAATATATTTTTGGCCGAAATGATTTTGTTTTTTTGACTATACACGTGTATAGTTTATAAGAGACTTAGTCCAAGAGGTTGTCTTATTGCTTTATTTTTTCATTACCAACTTTCTTTGACAGCGCTTCTAAGGCTTTCGCTTCCCTGGACTCAACTCACCACCTCACCCATCCTGTTCTTTCATTTCTGAACTGGAATCAAATCGACTTCAGACAAAAGGAAGTATAGAGAGAAAAGTAAAAAAAAAAAAAACTTATGAAGAAAAGAAGGAGAAAACAAGATATAAATCCAGTGATATACGGGTTTAATAAATTATATAGGGGAATGGTCCTGCGTTGGATTATGAGGGGAGCGAAGATGGCCGAAGGGGTTCGGGAAGGTTCGGAGCACCTCACCCTCAGTTGAAGGCGAGCAACCCTCGTGCCTGGTTGTCGTTCGGTCTTCTCTAGATCAGTGCCAACTCGCCGTGCTCATCTGTGAGTTTTAGCATTATATCTGTTAGTTTTTGTGATTTTTTATACAAAATTTTAATAAATTTATCACTCCTCTTGGTTTTGTGACAATGGAATAAGCTTGTACTCACTATTTATTTGAATGACCTGGATATCGTCTATTTTTCTCTGTAAGTTTCTCATTTTTATTTTATTTTACTTTTTTTTTATTTTGTGTTTATTTTATTCATTCAAGACCGAGACTTGACAGCAATAAAAAAAAATGTAAAATTAATTATTTTATAGTTTAAGTCTACATTTTTGTCCATTGAATTATATTTTCTACTATTTTCCCCAGCATGGCTCTGAGAAAATGGTTATATACTACTACGAATTTATATAATATTTCCAATATTATTATGGATTATTTGAGATATTTTTTAAATTTCTTTATATTTAAATAGAACATTTCTAATGATATGTTTATAATTTTAATCACATATGATATGTGTTCTTGAAATTTTGAAACTTTTTATCATAGATCTCATTCAAGTTTTGGGTTACTCGTGTTGAGTTATAGTTAACCATTAACGCACAATTAATGCAATATTTTGTCTGTTTTATTGTTAAATTAAACAAAAATAAAATGCTTCTGTTTTGTGTGGCATTAAATAAGTATAGACTTTGATTGAGATAGCAATATATCCTTTTTTAATCATAATCATTATATATTTTTTTTTTTAATATTTAATGGTATCTACTAAATTTTTCTATGCTTCTCTTTACTTTTTTTAAAATTCTTCACCAGTACTTAAGCGCTTACAATTAATAATGGAAAACATTTATCACTTGATATAAATATTGATAATGATTTTCTTTTTAAATAAGGCCATTACCTTATCCATTATCGTATTTATTGATCTGTATATGCTATAAGTTACCGAATACTAAAACTCTCTATATTAATTCACCAAAAAATTATTTGAATTTTTTTTTTCTTTTTTCTTTGAAGAATTAATTTTTAATTCAGATTAGTTTTAAATTTTATTATTATTTCTTTATATCCTAAATGTATACATTACAGCAAATGCTTACTTTTTCAATAACGCTCGGTAACACAACCAATAGTCTCTAATTAAAATTACTGATAGTTTCTTTTAGATCTAAAATTATTACTTTTTAAATAGTTTAATTTATTAGTTAGTTTTATATTTTTAAAATGTATTGTATTAATTATTCTGTAGATCTCATTTTGAATATCTTTCCCTTAATACAGATAAAATAATTTGTCTATGTTTTTCTAATTGTAAATGTACCCGTATAATGATTATTTAATTTCTATTTAACCTATTTACATTATTTCTAATAGTTTTTAAAAATTATGAATTCTCTATTATCAGACTGCACGTGTCTAATAAATTGATCCCCTGATTTTCTAGATATACATTGTAATTTTTGATCTATTATTCTTTAAATATTATTAATAGCGTTTATTATATTTTATCATTAACTATTCAGGCAATTATTACAAGCCATATCGATGAGTTATGTGATTACTTTACAGATTAAGGTGGTTCTACATTTACAAGCAAATATGATCTCGTAAATATGATTGTTTTTTTTTTTTTTTTTGTGCAAAATTAATTCATAGATGATCAATCATATTGGTACAGAAATATTGATTACTTTTGCTTTTCGATATGTACATTTTTATTCAATTACTTTTGTGTGTAAATGCATTATTCCTAGGTATACTTTCTATTAATAATTTTGTAATTATAATATTTTTTGTAGTAAAAGCAGTTTACTTGAAATATTGAGATTTTTTAAAATTTTGAATTAACGCATAGCACTATCGCCTAGGTTGTAGAGTATTCCAAATCTATCAAATTAAGAAAACATTACAAATTTTAATGAAGTATTTACTTTTCATTCGATTCTGTTCCTTATTTAAAATGACTTCAATGTGCATTGAATCTAACTATTCTCAACTTAAATCATTATAATTTATTTTATGAAGAATAATTTATTTTATTAAATTTATTAATTTTATTTTATTATTTTCTAAATAGCTTGAAATTTGTATTTACTTCAACTTTTTTCATTTTTATTATTTTTTTTTATTAGTCAGCATACAAAATAATAACATGATATCAGCTTTCGTTTAGTAATTACTTATTTTATCTCTACGGACTAATTTGTTTTTAATAATTCCATTATAGATGTGATAACGATCAGAAGCACGCGACACCATGTGTGCTTCTGTTCTCGTGCTGAGCCGTCTCTCTACCCCCAACTCGGGGTGTTTGCACTAATACCTTGCTGACACTTGAATTTAGTTTGTGCCCACTTGTGGTTTATAGTGTATCATATTAGAATCTGCATTATTGTTGGGTACCAATAGAGGAGACCTTCAGGGTAAAGGTGGAAAAAAAAATATTCAGAACAGTGTATTGTGCTTCCCTAAGGAGCCACTTTATGTGACGAAATATAAAATAAAAATATATTTAAAACTATAATTATTAATAGAAAATACCAAAACACAACTTTTATAATCGACCTAATTATTAATTAATGGTTTGTAATAAAGATTTGGTGATAAAGTTATATTAAATAATGTTCAATATATTGTAGATTAAAATAAATTTTATGTCTGAAATACATTGAGTTTCATTTCAACCTGAAAAACCGAAAGAACTTATTTGCCAATCTAATATAAGATCACACCTCTGCGGTAATAGGTAAAATCGATAAGTTTATTTAAAAACGTGCGATATCAGAATCAATATTTTGGTTGAAAAATATTAAATGCTCACAAATTTTAATTGGAGGGTCATTAAAAAGAAAAATGTTTTGTCTTTTGTGATTGATTTGTTAGTTTCCCTGAATTTCAAATGAAGGTCACAGTTTTCCAGAAACAGCGAAAAAATAAATTGAAATACTAAAAGGTTATGTTTGCTTTACACTTTAGCTCCCTAGAAGAATAGAGCTTTTAGCTTTGAATTATTTTAAAGAATAGGGATGCTTTTTTTTTTCCCTTAACACTTTATTTTTTATTAGGATAGATATTCAATCTTTGTTATCTGCTTCATATGTCACCTATTTCGAAAATTCTTGGAAACCAAAATAAATATCGATTGGTATTGATTAAACATTCCTTGTAAGAACATGCAATGATTCCGATGACGCGCTTATTTTTTATTTTTTTTTTTCGAAAACGGACTTAAATTAAGATAGAAAAGCGGTCTGATAGTAACTTTTTCCAAAATCGGCCTTTCTTAGGTATTTAAAAAATACATTTTTCATCGAAAGAATTTTATTTAAATGAAAAGTAAAAATAGATTTATTTTGTTGTACCATTATCGCATTATTATTATTGTATTAACAAAAATTAAAATTTTACAGAAAATTTTTAATAACTTTTCTCCCCAAGCACCATTATTTTCTAAATTAGAATGCCAATTAACCTTTTTTTTTTGTTCTAAAACAGGTCTTGAACTCAAATTTGTGTGACATGGAGAATATATTTAATTTTAATTATTAATAAAAAAATTATTTACCCAAGTTTTAAAAAACATAATTAATTGCAATCTAATTCTTTTATAATTAATTATTCATGAATGAGTTAATTTTTTTTATGAGTTCGTCTTTCTTAATTGTATATTTAGCACAAGTTGATTAGTAAGTCGCTTTGACTACAGGTACAACAGCTGTGAGTTTAGGAGCAGGTAATGGTTGAGCCCTTGAAGAGAGTAGAACTGTACCGTTAAACATTTCATCCACCTACTGAGTATTGGATCTGCCAAGTTAGGCCGCTACTGGTCAACTTCTCTGTTCGAAGTCGGCCTCTTGTTCTAGAGGAATTAAGTTTTAACGGGTCTGACTCACCTGGTACTGTAGAGTGGATGTGGTTTTAAATAAGATATTTAAGGAGAAGTGTTATTGTTACCCGAAGCTCCTACCTGCGCGGGCCCTGGTATTGCAATTATATTCCCTCAACAGCTGACAATGGGGTAGGATTTGGAGTGTGAAACCTGTTCCTTTCATCCGATTGTTAGTAGAAAAAATATGAGGGTCTTATGAATAATTCTGAATAGCTGAGTTCTCTCAACGCACGGAGATTATTAAGATGCGTTAAAGGAGATGGGGGCACCCTTAGCAAATCATCGGTTGTACCTAGTGTTCAAAGTATAGGCCCCCTGTATATTAACTAGGTTCTGGTGTCGGAACTTTAATATTTGATGAGATATATCTTTATAATTGACGGTCTGATTGCATCGATCACTGATGAAATCTAGACACTACTAGTTATTTTATTTATTCATTCATTTTTCAAAAAGTTAATTTATACTATATTGTTTGGTCGATTCCAAACGTTACTTGCACGACACTGTCTTCACTTAGATTTCATATAATTTTCAGTAAATGTTAAATAATTTTTACTTTTTTAGTTAATAAAAAATAAAAGTCATGATTTTGTTTGTTTCTATTGAAATTCAACCAGCTCGTCATGATCTCGATTTCCTCCTCAATCATCATAGTTGTGTGGACTTCAATATTCCAGCTTAAATTAGTTTTATTCTGACTGACGGAAAATGGCCTCGTTAACTCCGAGCAAACAAAAGCTTGAATTTTTCAAACGGATTTTTTGCTCCATCCATTTTACTAGTGAAAACATCCTATAAGTATACTTTAGTATACTATAGTTACGCTACTGTTAGTGTAAAAGGTGGTATGTAAAAATTATACATTTTTATTCTATTGGTGCTAAAGGTGAAATTTCGTAGCATACAACTGACTTAGGTAGCCTGGTACTATGAAAAATAGTAGAGGAAAATAAAATATGAAATTACACTAATTATTCATAAAGAAATAATTAGTTTTTATGCTCTCCTATAAAACACTCAATTTTTTACATACGACTTTTTGCAATAACTGTAGCGATTTACATCTTCAGTATGTTCTGGGATTTTTCAATTTTTTTAATCTCGATTCATCAAGTACGCGATTTGAAAATGTAGAATTTTTCCGCATTTTAGTATTCGCTGATGAACAAAATTATTCGCTGGTGGGAATCAAACCCGAGAATGTTAAGGAATTACTGTATTTCCGAAAATGGTTCTCCTGGAGGCTTTACTCTCCAATTATAGATTGAATCATACTTTGAAATATAGATACTGTTTAGCCAATAGAAACTGGTGAGGAAGCTATACTGGCCTTACTTGACAGACGTTTTTGTCTGTTTTCAATCTTTCTATTTCAACGCCCTCAAGGATGAACTACATAGTCATCATAAACGAAAAATGTTTATGTAATTTAGCCAAAAATATCACATTGTGCTATTGTTTTTATGCTTAAATTGTGTATATAATATCTCTCTTTTTTAATGAAACTTTTTAGAACTCTTTAGAAGAAACTCTTTTTTAACGGTGCTCAGAAATAATTGTGTTACCGAAATTATTTGGACAACAAGGTTTTATTTTTTTAAATTCTAAATTTACATTTAAATAAAACATAGATAGCATTACATATATTATAATAATAATGCAACATCTTTGTTTATTGTATGTATAATAAATGACGAGGTTGATGAAATTCCGAAAAAAATTATCTCTGTGATCTTTGGTTCCTCTCCACGCCTTGATTATCAGTAGAGGATTGGAATATGATTTATATGATATATTAAAGGGCGTCCAAAAAGAGTGAATGCTATTTAAAAGTTCAATAAGTAAATGATCAAAACTATCCCATATGATCTATGTAATAAAAATCTGGATAAGAAGGAAAATAATTTACTACAGAATGTTTAACTGGTATATTTCACCCTCGCGACGTTCTTTCTAATCTTGAGCCAATGTATCTTAATAACACTACATATCGTTCGCATTATGTTAAGCAATGTGAAGTAACAGTAACGAATGTGAATTTTCCCAATGTAAACTTTCGAATATAATTATTCGTTCCTATATCATTTACATATCTAACAAAGCTATAAATTTGTAAAAATGATATTACTGATTTTTCCAGAAGATGGGTATGAAATACTATGGTAAACAAACGAAATTGTTCATTCATTACTTTAACATGTTGCCGATGGTATGTCCTGAAACATTGATAACATTTCTGCTGTAATATTTTCCATTAATTGAATAAGCCTCCTTAGATTATTTCAGATTATATGCTTAATTTCATATGTTTATATAATTATATTTAATTTATTACCAAATCTTAAAATCCATAGGATTGTGTTGTGGCTTGGTAACTGCACCTTTTGATGAAATCAGTTTAGATGGTAATTATTGTTTACTGTTTCAATGGTAACATTTGAGTGCATGACGAGTGATACTATTTATTACTGAAACAAAGTTCTTGAGAAATAAAATTTAAAATTAAGTTAAGTTAAGATTTCAAGATTTTTTCATATAGGATTTTTGACACTTTCAATCGGTTCTTCAAAACTGATAGCACGTAGACTTGTATTTTGAATTAGAAGATTTTTTCCCAATGATGTTTCCATGGGATACAGTTCTAGTTTGAAAATGAACACGAGCTAAACGTCGAGTTGTAAGAATAAAGTCTAATGGTTTGGTAATAGTCTGAACATAGAAAGCACGCTGCTGACAAGTGAACTATTCATACCGCTACTAAAATTCTATGAACCGTACTGTGTCCGAACACCCTCACTTCCCAACAAACTACCTGCGTTACAAAGTAATTTGAAGAAAAATAGCTCTCTATTTTTGGGCGCCCTTTATATATGTATATTTATTTATAAGGACTCAATCTTAATTTTAAATATTCCGACCCCCAAAAGGTACTTCTCTAACACTAATTCATTTCTTCATTGCTTAAAATTCTAATAAACAGGAAAAATAAGCACGGACGTTAAGAAGTTTGGAGTAAAATGTGCATCCATTTTTTTTTTTTTTTTTTTTTTTTTTTACTTTTATTATGATATTTACAACTGTATTAGTATGAATACATCAAGTAAATGTGTACAGAAGAATATAATAACATGAAACACGCTTGTTGAGAAACTACCCATTGGTAGCACTCTAATAATTTGTCTACATGATGAGATCACGAGGCCATCTTCTTTTCAGACGCCTCGGAGGGTTATCAGGAATCGAAGAGGAAGCAAGGTGAGAAACAAGAGGATTCGGATGGTTATGAAGTTTCTTATGGAAGGATAGGTATCTGGATTCGGCCAAATCGGAAACATATGGAACATTAAGGTGTTTATGGATTATTTTATTTGTGACAAAGTAAGGAGCATTGAGGATTTTACGAAGGATTTTGGATTGTAAGGATTAGATACGAGAAGAATTCGATGGAGCCCCAAGGCTCAATTCCGTAACTCCAAATAGGTCTTATTATAGTCATGTATATGAGTGGTTTGTAATTAATGAGAAGTTTAGAACGTTTGTCTGGTAAGTGTTGGAGTAAGCGGAAACGTCGAGCAGTTTCTTGTCGTATGATTCTTGTATGAGGATTCCAAGTGAGACGTTTGTTCAGCTGGAGTCCAAGGTATCGGATTTGTTCTACAGGGATAACTGGGGTGTTATTAAAGGATACTATAGGGCAGTAAGTCATTGGTTTACGACGAAGGGTGCATCCAATCTTATGATATTATTCTGATCTACCGAATTAATGCTAATTTAGTTGAAAAAAAAAATATAAAATGTATCATCAGCCCCCTTCGACAACGCAAAATTCTATTATTTCCGATTAAAATACAAGAAATAAGAAAACTAAGAGAAAATTTGAAAATAAAAAGGATATCAGCGGCTATTAAAATTAACAATAATTTTAAATTTTAATTGATTATAGTAAATCAAATGATTTTTACTTTTAATTGATTATAGTAAATCAAATGATTTTTAATTAAATATAGTAAAATTAATTATTTTCAATTAATATAGTAGATAATTTTAATTTAGAGAAATAAAAATAAAATACATTTCTAGACTTTTTTTTTGTTTTGCACTTTCATTTATTTATCCGCACCTGTCAATTACAACTATTGACAATCAGCAGATCTGCTGGCGTAGTAATGAGAGAAAAAAATAAAAAGGCTTGATAGGCAAGAAGAATAGCTATACCACAGCGGTATCCCTTCCATGGCTTTTAATTTTTCTAGACTTATTTTTAAAGTCTTGCCTTATCCTCAACACGTAGTGAAAAGGGCCAGGCTGGGAGCTTTCTTAGCTGACTTTAAGTATAGTAAATAAGTTTGATTATGCTTTTATGAATTTTATGAATATTAATCTGCATCTGTCGACAACTGTCAACAATCAGCAGATGGTCTGATTAAAGTAATGAAACTGACATGCCAGGCATGGGGAAGGATAGCACCCAGCAGTACCTCCTCTTACCTGGCTTGAATCAATTACCATTATTTGTCAAGGAAGGAGGTCTCTCATCCAGCGCCTTTTTAGTCTACTCCTCATATTGATGGGTATGTCAGCTGAAGCCATATCTCTGCTTAGTATGTTAGTATGTTCGTTTAAATATTGTTAAATCGTTTGTAAAGAGTTCTTATGTGTTGGTCAACTTTAGGCAGGAGGAAGACTTTTTTTTTTAATTACGAAGACGTTATTTTTAAAAATTACCTTTAACTTATTATAAAATTAACTTCTTGCATTTCCAGACTTAAGTTTGTCAATAAATGCTGGTCACTGTCAGGAATCTGTTTTTGGCAAAATGATAATCTATTTTTGCTATATATTTAAACTAATCATTAGCTTTTTTTTTTTGGCCCCATTTTAATGCCCGTTATATAGAATATATCTCTTTGAATTTATGAGAGTACTTGTCAACTACTGGCAAAAGTACCCATTATAAAACTCCAGTAGTTGACATCTAATAAATATCCAATTCCTTCATCAAGATAAGTTAAAAACAGATAAAACATATTTTAAAAGTACTGTAAAAAAAAAATCAAACAAATATTTTGGGATAAGTCTGAGTAGTTAAACAGAAAAAGGCAAACCTAAGGTATGTTGCTCTTACTGACAGTTGTTCCTGGGATACTATGTGGACCGTAAGGGACCTTCCTAATTTTCCACTCATTATTTAGTTGCGATTTCCGTCAAGACTAAAGCAAAGCAGCCAAATATACCAAGAGAAAATATAGAAACAAAAAATATATGAAATAGAGGTCTAGGAGATTCCAAAATTTTATTATTCCCATTTATCGATGGGGATGTCTGTCAGGTATTGGTAATGTGAAGGCAGCGGGAGTTCAAAAGTGAACCACCAAATCTGCTCTATCAAATCCATAGGCACTGGCCATTAATTTATTAATAAATTAATTTTAAACCTTTAAAAATATTAAAAAGAAATCCATTGAGGATAAATATGTATAAAAAAGCAGAACAGCAGAAAATATAAATATTTTGAAAATAAAAAAAACCAAATGAAATGAAATGCTACAAATTAATACATGAAATAATAAATAATTAATATTTCTCTTGATACAAAATAATAATGAATGAGGGAAATAAAATATTACTATAAACATTAAACAAAAGGAAAAAAACCTCAAACTGATGAATTAAATTTACAATGTTCTAGGGCTGTTTTGTTATTAAAATATTAATTAGTACTATTTAATGAAAATGCAATTAACCCAGATGTTAATTTAATTGCTTTAAAATTATATTACACAAGGCCATAATTTATATTTATATAAATTTAAAATTATAATATTTAATAAACAAAAAAAAAAGAGAATGATGAAAACTCGGTACTGAAGATGACAATTTAGTATTGTAAAGTAAGATACTAGCCATTACACTAATAAGTGCTCTGAAGTGGCATTGCAAAAAGTAGTATATAAGACAGAGTTCAACCTCATTCTGATGTGTTTAATTGATAAAATAATGTTTTTATTTCCTGATGATAACATCTGAAACCCGTGGGGTCCTCATCATTAATGTTTTAGAGGGGCGCCACTCACCTTAAAATTCTTCTACATTAAAATACACAAATTCACCTCCAGCCGGCTCATATTGGGTGTTGCAGCTGATGAGAGTTCTCTTGTAGGATAATGTGAGTGGAATATTATAAAATTCGTTTTAAAAAGAAATTTTATTAGTTTTTAATGGCTGTGATATTTTTAGTTTTTATTTAATTTTATCTTTAATTGTTCATTCTCTGCCATGAGTGTCTGAAGAACGTTGGAAATTAAATTGTCCTTTAATGAAACCCGCAATCACAGAATTCATTTTCCTAAACGAGCTGATCTCGGTTGTATTATCAGTTGAATTTAGGATTGGAGAAGAGATTAAAGCTGAATGAGGTTTAGAAGTTAAAGGAATCTTGGCAGAAAAACAAGACAGTCTTGACTAACAGGCTCATAAAAATTTCAGTATTTCACCACAAATGCTCCCTTCACCACTTCCACAATGTCCTCTAATTTTCCTGGGACGGTCGTTTCTGTGGATTTTAGACCGTCTCTTTTGTAAAGTTCACATTTCTTTCTGAAAGAGCCATTGTTATAAATATTTTATTTCATTGGCATTTCCTAGCGTTTGGAAATATGCCATCTTTGTTTGGATTTGTTTTGTATGATACTTCAACTGCAGAGGAGACTTTTTTTTCTCAGTTTGGCAAATAATTGGATGTTTTATTTTTATGCCTTATTTGGTTTTGGTAATGTCATTCACCAAAACGAATAAAAATACATGAGCAAAAACTTTATTAGAAGATATCTACTCCATGTTGAATTTAAAAACCGAAAAAATTATAGATAGAAAGTAAACTATAAAGTGAATTGAGAAGTAACTACACTGAGGTTGTAATGAGGATAAATCCAGTTGATCCATTGGTACTGATAGTCAATCGTACCTGTGAATAATGAGACGAGGATGTTCATCAATCGTTTCAATGATTCATTTAGAGACGGTCTGATGAATCTATGATCCATAAATGGCATTAGCGCAGAGTTTAGAAACATGGTTTCTCCTTGATGTTACTTTTTAAAAAATGTTATATTTTTATATTTTAAAACTATTTATATAAACATTTTTTTTATATTCTTAATATCTATATTTTTCCAAAGATTGATAACGATATTTTTTTCTGTTTAGTCCAATAAATTACATATGCAAACCCCTATATATACGACATCTAAAAGATTTACGTTTACAATCCGGATTCTTCTTATAAGAATTTCAATTCTAACAATTAAATTTTTAAGATATGTAATTTGGCTAATTAAAAAAAAAAATATTTTTATTGGTTATAGTTTAATAGTATGTATTTCGTAGTAGGATTCAATTTGAGGGGATTCATGATGTGTTAAAACTATATTACGTACGGTTAACATTTATAATCTTAGGTGTTCATTTGGGCTTTTTAGAATATGTTAACTTTCTCCTCGTTATGTAACCATGTATTATTTTATATCCAGTAACTGTTGTATTATCTTAAAAGTATTTTTATTCTGTATTTCAATAATATTTAGGATTGATTCTTACCCTCTCAGAATATGGTATTAGAAATAATTTCTCTATGAATATTCTGATCGATTCTTGATGAGTAAAATCGGCATTAAAATTAATTTAACGAAATATTATAGCATTGTACAACTACAAAGTTGGTGATTAATTTATAGACTTAATTATATAAGTGATTATATCATAGACTTAATTTATGCCGCACTCCGGAAACCACAGCACAATTTAATTTTGAATGTTACCTTGTTCGTTTTGAGGATCCATATTCTCTTTTTCATGGCTTATTAATAATTCCGAAATCACGCTCGAAATATGTTGAATGAGTCTTGAAACATGTTCAACTACGCGTGTGAACATGTTGCTCGCAGGCATACATAGTTCATGCTTCGGTTGCTTTTGAACAGAGGTTTAGTTGCTTTAAGCATGAAGGCCTGCAAAGTCCATTAATTGTGTCTCGCCGTTCCAAGCATCAAGCTAAAGTTTAAGCATTAACTTGTAACTTTGTAAGCTGTTTAAAAATGGCCTGATTACACGTTGTATTTGATTTTTGCAAATGGTTCTTTAAACAAATAAAATATAATAAACTAGTTTACATTTATTACGGTAGCATTGGACCGTGGACGACATATGTTGACCAAATAATAGGGTCAGTTCGTACAAAAAGCAGTGGTACGTGTCCAACAGCTGCATTCAACAATTGTATTTCACCCTCCTGCAGTTCGGTGAGCATTGGGCCTACTTTCAAAACGATTTATATCAAAGGATTATAGATATAGTCATTAGTGTAATTGCTGTCGCATATAAATAATTTATTAGAGATCAAAATTTTTATTATGAACTTAAGTCTTTTGACCTAAAAACAGTTCGATTGATGGTATTAAGAAACAATTTTCTATCTCCAATTTTGCTTTAAGTTTATTCTATCTACATTTTTAGACTATAATTTTGACCTGCATATTATTTTTTCTTTTTAATTTTTTAATGTTAATAGTTTCTCATACCTATTGTTATCTGGTCTTTTCTTAGTCTGATGGAGACCTGAACTTTGGGCCGAAACATCAGCAAAAATAAAATAACTATACTTATTTATTTTAAATTTTTTTGCCTGATCACTCCACCCAATCTTTTCTTCAATTATTTACTACAATCAACCATCTATCCACAATTATAAACTTAATTAAATGACAACTGGTCCGTTATTAGTATTATGGTAGTATTATTATTTTTCCGTTTAATATATTTTTATTTATTGTATGTAGAGTGTCAATGAGCTACTCTTTTATCACTATTGCTAGTATCTTTGGATGTGACAGATTGTAATATGGTACTAGTTCCGAAGCACTACTCTTTCAGCCATCTTGGTTGATGCCAGGTTATCCACAATGTTTCAGATAAGGTTTACAACAGATATCATCCGGCAGCTCAACTATTACGGAGGGGTAATCTTGTCAGCACAGGCGGATTTACGGGGAGGAGGTCTTGAGCTGAAGCCCCCCCCCCAAAATGGTAAAATATAACCTCGTTTTACAGAAAAAAGTATTAAAAACTATCTCTTAATGTACTCTTGTTCCTGTAATTAAATATAATAGGACTTCAAGAACCACTTATACACCACTTCATATAGGTAGTTAATTTCTTTATTTTTTTCAAATTAATTATCGTTATATATAAATATATATATATATATATATATATATATATATATGTATGAAATAAAAGCTTTCGGGCTGAAGCCCCTCTCTTTTTTTTAAGCTAACATTCTTTTACCACCTTTTTCACTTCATAAGAAATAAATATCGATTGAAGACCCATTCAATTTTTCATGCTATCAACATTTTATGATATTGCAACTTCATTTTTTTTTTTTCATTAAAGTAATCATATCTTATATTAATTATTCTTATAGTTTTTATGTATATTCTATCTATCAAACAGATATGCATTTATACCGATGGATCGAAAAAATCAGAACATGTTGGATGTTCCGTTGTTCTACCTACGGAGACCATCCGCTACTCTCTACCCTCCATTTATTCAGTCCTATCCTCCGAACTCTTTGCCATATATTTAGCGTTAGATATAATAATTAACGAAATTAACAATGACCACATTTTAATTATTAGTGATTCCTACTCAGCCCTAAAACTAATAGAAAACTTTCAATCATGCAACAACCCCATTGTCTTCCAAATTATACAAATTATTCAAATTACAAAAAAAACAATAACATTTTTGTGGGTCCCCAGTCACATAGGAATACCAGGCAATGAACTGGCTGATAGCGCCGCAAAAGAAGCATCCACCATACTTCCAGCACCAGACAATAAAATAGCGCTATACGATTACAATAACGCAATTTTGAACCAGTGTAGAGAGGCCTGGCGATATTGTTGGGCAAAGGTTCCTATCACAAACAAAATGAAAAGAATGTTTCATGACATTTCAGTACATACTGCCGTAACGATCTGTTTTATTGAAAAAACTTTATCTCACACTTTATCTATAATTGTATTATTTCTAGTACCATTATTCTTAAGCTCTATTGTTTACTTCGAGAACAATTTGATATTCGTATAGATTTCAGCATTAAAACCCTCATAGGAAATTGTTACGATTTCATTTATTATTTTTCTAGTATCACACGGTTTTATTAATTACTTACATTTTTTACATCATAATCTTCTTGAATACAGTTTTTACTTTTCATTTGAATATCGAAATAGATTTTAATTAAATTCCTAGCTTCCTAAGTATTGTTATTCCTTGTTATTGTGTATATTAATCCGAAAAAGTACAGAGGTTTGTGATCAACATTGGTGGGAAACAAAAATTGAAATTATTTTTGTTTTTTCTTCGAAATAATACAATTACAGTGTCACAATCAAAACAAAACATAAGTTTATCGACTTCTTTAATTCAGGATAAACAAACTGAAAAGCATCAATAATGATAAATTTCGAAGTTAAAAAAACAAAAATAGGCATTATAAAAACTTAACAATCATAAATAATATTAAAAATATATAATGAAAAAAAAATTGATTGAGGTAATATGTGTCTGTAAATAACATCGAAAATACAATGTTTGCTTAAAAAAAAAGTCGACAAGTTAAAAAAAAAATTCCTCTTAATATATATGCTAAAGGTTGTATTTGGTAATTATTTGTAATGGCTGTAAGGTGGAGGGGTGAAGGGCTGACAAGACTACCCCTCCGCAATAGTGGCGCTGCCTAGTGCTATCTGTTGTAAACCTTATCTGAAATATTGTGGATAATCTAGTATCAACCAAGATGGCTGAAAGTGTAGTACTTTGGAACTAGTACCTGTAATATTTCTCTAAGAAGATTTGAAAAATAGAAAAAAAATTAAATGAAAAAAATTTTATCATGCACAATTATGAAAAAGAGATTAGTTTGTTGAGAAAATAATTTTAATATTCCAATAATATAATAAGTTGTTATCGAAGATAGATCAGAAATGCGCCTAGGCAATTATAATATTTACAAATGGAAGAGGTACTTTCAGTTATAAAATCTTATAGGATAATATAAGTTAGAGATTATTATGAAGTACATTAAAGTATGGATTTCCTCCATATTCGTTTGTGGGTAAATATGTATACATGCTATTTGTGCTATGTAGGGACTGGATATATGAAGTAGGGCTAAGATTAGGAGACTGTCAGGCTTGACATAGTAGTAACTTTGAAATGCTATACCCTCGGAACGCTGCCTGGTGGTGACAGCTTCAACCCCAGCCGGCTAATGTCTGTTTTCATTGTTTTAACTCAGCCGGCGTCTCTCAGTTCTATCTTGTTACCATCTTGTTTTCTTCATCTTTGGGGCTGACCGCTTCTGGCGAGCAAAATGATAATGGCAAAATCGAATTATTCGCATCTGAAATGTGGGTTAGACTAGAAGAAATTTGATGAGTTCTCTATTATTTCATGAGAAATTTTGGATTAAATAACAACTATTTATCTTCCCCCACGTTGTAAGAAAAATATATATTATCGCATTACAGACACAAATTAAGGTTCTAAGCGTTCATTGATACAATACATACATAACACCATACAGAAATAAATATGAATAATTAAAAAAAAAAAGTGTAAATAAATAAAGGGAAATAAGTAATAAATAAACAAATAAAATTAAAGCAATTCTTCTCAAACATATCCATACCTAAGTGTTAAGGGAAGCAAAACCTCGTGCGACCCCACCCATACTGTGTCTGTGACGTAGAATCCCAAAAGTTGATATTAAAAAAATCCGATCGCGGTTTAACTTAAACCATACTTCTTTTTTTTTTTTTAATTTGAACTAAGTGTATATAGGTATATTTGTATCTAAGATGTTTGTTTTACTTTTATTTCTATTTTTACTTACTTATGTGTATATATATTTTTTTTTTTTCTTTTCTCTTTTGTTCTTTTTTCTTATTCTTTTGTTATTACTTTATTTACTTATATTTCTGTATATACGGTATGCATATATTTTCTGAACTCTATTATAGGTGTCCTTAACTGTGACAAATTGTAATATTATAATATCAATAAAATGTTTAATATATAAGTTAATTTGAACCAAAGTCACAAATCATCCTAGGCGGGTTCTCGCAATTCGACATTACTGTCCGTCATTTTGTTTCCAAATGACAGTCGATTAGGGGATTTAACGGGCCTTTATCTCGATCATAAAAGAAAATATGATATATTGGAATTATTATACCTGAGCCATTGAAAAATAAATAATTATAAAATCTAATAATTCTTTACTATTCTTTATTTGGAGATACCTCTGTTTAGGAATATTGAACAATAGCGTAATGTTTTTGTCATGTTGACTGTACAGACATCAATTGCAGATCTGAAATTAAGTTAAAATTAATATTACATACTATAATTAAAACAAAATCCTCGATCTTTCATAGGAAAATACAAACACATTTTGTTTATCTCCTTAAAAAGGGAAAAAAATTAACGTTAAAAAATAATATGATTAATAATAATAATCCGTACTGTCACAAAATCCTATATTACAAAATTAAGAGAAAATAAATTATCATTTCACCGATAATAATAATAACGGTTATCTGAATGTTTTCCTACCCCCTCCCATCCCTCGGGATTCATTCATTCATGCTGTACCCTCCCGTTTATCCGAATGAATTGCCCCGAGAGGAGAGCCATAAATCTGCCATAAACGGCTGAATCTTCTGCGAGGTAAATTGAAAATAAAAAAATATATATATGTATATAACTGGGTCAAGTTATGGTTAAGTAGAGTGGCGTGAGGGCTGGGTTCGTGCCTCCCGCTGCCTCGTGATCCCGTCTCTTTTTTAATTGCCCCTGTCAACCGGCGGCCGCAGCCTTCTCAAATGTATTCGCCTCTCTCATGTATTCATTCTCATGTATTCCCTCCGGTATTTATAATACTTCAGCCTATCTCCCTTTTGCGGGAGAGTGAGCTGTAATAATGGTCGAGTCCCTTCAAATTAACAGATATGTCTGCGGCATTCGTATTTTGTGTTTTTAATTATATCTTATTAATATATTCAAACATAAATGCACTCAAGAACATGATGTTATTTTTTTTTTACTCCTTACGTATAATGATTTTTATCAGATTTTTTTTTTTCTCCAAGAAGAAGAGAAACATTCTTTTCATATTTCGATTCACAAAAGGGATGAATTACCGAGGAAGGATTGTAACAAGGTTTGAGGAATCTCACTCCTCCCTATACGTTATTTTTTGAGGAATTATACATTCTGCCACATTGTAGATTAATATTCATTGGTGAGGAGCTCAAAAAATTGTATAAACTTGGTAAAGTGAGGGTTTTGCCGTTGGTCATCTCTGCAAATAGTTCGATTCCGGACACAATAGTGAACCCCATGAAGGAATTGGGGGGGATTTGGGGGAAATGAATTGTTTGGAGCTAATGCAGAAATTGGCGTTACTCGGAACTGCGAGTATTGTTAAAAAATTTATGAATGCAACAGAATAATTTTTCTAACTTACCCTTGACTCAAATCCGGGTAATGTGCTGTAACCATCAAATGCTGTGAAGCAGGAATTTCCCTAATGATAATAATATTAGATATATAAATATACGAACATAAATAGATATCAAAACTCCTTATTGGATACAAGTAGACCGGCTATAGACATATCGATGGCAGATTATAAATCCAAAACCGATACACGGATGCTTCCAAAATGGATAATGGTGTTGGCTGCGCTGTCTATGTTAGCGACAGCTTTTGATTAACTTACCTTCTTAATGACGTGTGCTATTCAGTTTAATCACGCTGAGGCAGCTATACTGACCTTATTTGGCAAACTATTCTTTTTTATCGCTATAAATATAAAAAAGGTACAAATTTTAAAGCTTATAAGAGTTAAGTTGAGAGAAGACCTTATCTATGTCAAATTGTGGTAAGACGTCCGTATTCCAGAGGAAGGAAAAGTTTATTTTGAAGTATTTTAAGTTTTCTCTGAATAGTTTGAATATGCATTAAACTTATTAATGATTGGTCGTTCTAATTACTGATGTAATTCAGTTAAATCAGTTACTCTCCGTCGCGTACTCATCGTGCATGTAATAACCTAATTTAACACTGATGCAGCTAGTTAAAGTTTGGCTATTATCTATTCGGAATTTCTTTTCTCAACTTATTGCTGTGCTTCTGGAGTATTAATTGTCTGGAATATCTATTTTCTAATCAAGATTCAATTACTGATATAGATAATTCCTCCCCAATATTCTAGCGAATACAACTAGCCAATACATGCGTCTGATTGAATTTTATTTAAAGCCAATGGTGATAACGGTCAGTCCTTTTAAAGGCTGTTACCATTGTAGAGAAAGGTGATTGAAAAAAAGAATCCAATTTGACTATGAAGTGGATTTATCCTATTTGCAACTCCTGCCTTCAATTCCTCTTTATCCAGAACCCATCTGTGCCACTTTTATTGCCTTGAAATGCTTTGCCCTAGTGTATACGAGTATATATATATATACTTTAGTCACAATACAAATATTTATTAGTTTCTTTTATTTTTTAAAAGATTAGATCAATAAGGATATGTTATATGAAAAATCAAAGCACTTGTACCATTAAAATTTATTAATCAATAACATAGTCGATTAAAGTAAAAACATATATAAAATAACAAAGATCTTATAATAACAAATCAATTGAAAACTAGATTAAAATCAAGGGTGTTAAGATGGACAATATTGGCATAACTTAAATACAATTATCTTACAATACAAGTTATATTGCCTCGATATCCCGTAAGACATGCCGAGTACATTGGATATGGGATTGAACTCAGCAGTGGCAAGTACTTGTTCATGTTAGAGTGTCACTTTAGGTCCTGTGACAATGATTTTAGGTTAAAATACGAAATACTGTCATATAGTTATATAATTATAGTAGCATAACTCCAATAATAAGACTACCAGTAGAAATTCATTTATAATCTCATTCCAGAAGTATGTAACCACTTTGATAGTGGTCAATTGATCTTAAGTTTTCCAAAGTTGAAGCTCTGGATTTGTCTCAATTATTCACAAAAAAATCAATTGTGAATTATTTTGTAGCTCTTTTATCTCACTCCATCTGAAAAATCAGCTTGCATTCTTGATCCAATAGGAATAACTCTTACTTCTTCAATAAAAACTGCTTTGAAGAATTCCAGAAAATTTAAATCGATTTTCTCATTACTGACATGAGAAAAATTTGTTTTAAAACAGTTGTACAGACTTTTCATTCGGTTTGGGAGACGGTGGAACCCCTCTCTCTCAAAAAACTATATATTATGTTAAAACATATGACAATGAACATTATCAACATAATTATTTTAAATTTTAAAACGAACAATATAATACCATATATGTTTATATATATTCTTTTTTTTTTTTATTTTTTTTTTTTTGCGGATGGTTTATGGTAATATGAAAATATGTTCACAAATTAGTTGACTATATTACATGATTTTCTTTAAAGGTTTGAGGCAGTGATGCTTCAAATTTGCCGTAGGAAAGTTCAAAGAATCTTCACGTAAAAATGGAAAGGTTCACATGAATGAATCCTAGAATATGTTGCTACATATAATTTAGTATATAATTATCTTTGAATGTAAATAAAAATTTCACTAAATAAATAAAAATAATGACACGGGGTGTGATAAAGTACTTGCTTGCCTACTTCTAGGACTTAGCTTAGCCATTAGGCGACGTTTCCTATTTCCTTAATAGATGTTAGTTTACACATTTTATTCATTCATGTCGATTAATTGTTATTGATTTTGATTTCATTTTTATTTTTCAAAATATTAGAGATCTCCCCGACGACCCCTGTTTCTCTATTCATCCCGAAGTCTGCGTCCATGGTTCCAACTCCAACATTTTCGAAGAAATTCGAGTTTTTAGAACTTTAATATATTACATTCTAGAGAAAAAAATTCCAACAAATTATTGAAGACTTCGCAAACATTACCTCACCAAACACTGACACAGTAAAAAATAATTCGTTTTAACGGTAACTAAAATTGATATTGCCTAAACGTCTAGTAAATAATGACCTTAGATTTTTGTCTTTTAAGTTTAATAAAGGGGATAATCTCATTGAAATGATATATTGTATGAAGTATTAAATATATTATTAAATGAATATGAAGAATATATACATTCAGACATGTTATATTACTTAGTAATTATTTGTGGACTTATTTTTGTTAACATTCAATAATAATTGTAATCTTAAATAATCTCCATTATAAACAGATTACTTTCCTATAATCGTGTCCCCACGTGTATACTCCCCCCCCCCCAAGGTATCAGTTACTGAAGTTGGGGGCCGTAAGTTATGCATCCAGCTTAGCGATACGCCACTCAGCCATTATAAACTTTAAAACCTTGTTAAACAAACCTTGGCAAACATTTGTCCAGGCTATGCTGTTTAAGTTTCCATCTATTTATGCTGTCACTTCAAATCAGTTTAACTTGTAACTACTGTCGTCATCTTGTTTTCGTTGCAATTATTGTATCTTTCAGTGCTTGGGTGATGTTTACATTGTATGGGTTGTAAAATATGAGACATGTTTTCAATAAATCGCTATGTAATTCATTTTTAGTAATGATCCTGCCATTTGTTTCTATTTATCTCTCAATATTATATTTTTGGTCACCTTGAAACTAAGGTTAGTTTTTAATCTATTCTCAAGGGTATAAATATCACTTTGATTAAAAAAAAAAAAACGCTGCAAATGATTTCACAATGGTTTATTATCTCCAAACAATTATACATCTAAAGTAACATTACCTTCCGAGTTACAAAGAAAAAAAACAAAAGGTATTCCAATTATAGGACTAAACTGTTTTTCTTTAATCATTAGTAATATGCTAAAAAAAAAAAGCATTATTTCAGTAACAAATTTAAAATTTAAAAACCAAACCAAGGATATAACATTTGGAGTAGAACACATTGAAAAAAAACCAGAGACCATATCTTTGCTCCTAAATGTCCGATTTTGAGAGAGGGTTATGTTTTTGAATTTTTTGGTCGATCACAATGGTTCATTATTGAAAATAATAAACCAAAAGGCAGGGGTCTAGTTTACACTTAGCGAACTTGAAGATATGAGCGTCATGTTAGATTTCTCCTTCTGTCAGATTGTTTCGGATCAGAGATTTAGATGCCGAAAGTTTAATTTTTTAAGTGGACAAGATCAAATTTGGATTCTGAACCTGTGAATTTGTTTTAAAAAAAATATATATTCTCTGAAATTCGAAACTTATTATTATTTTTAAAGTATTGAGCTTTGTTGTAAATGTCATTTCGAACGTTTTAAATTATTTTGGTAAATATCAATAGTGACATTAATGAATTGTATAGAGAGGCAAGGGGGAGGGAGATGGATACTGGAGGGGGGAGGAACCTATATTCATTACATTCCCTTGATTAAATGTCGCTGTTTTTTTTTTTGTTTTTTTTTGTCCGGGTGTTTCAAATGTCAGTTTTAATTTACCGCCATAGCTCTGTTCCATTATTCTCTGTTCTGATAGTGTTTTCCTCATGATATTTTGTCTAATTGAATTACGAAAATTGTTGTTACAGTCTCATTATCAACATTGCCTGATACTTAAAATGATGTCAATTGTTTTGTTCAGTTAATGGATGTTGTACCAAGTTTCATATAACGAGGACGAACTATTTCTGTTTCATTGTTCGCACCGATGTCTCTACTCATATATTATTTTATATCATATACGCTCCACTTTTTGTTTCAGGTTATTTTATTAATTATTGCTTCAATCGTTATTCAGTATGGCCAATAAAGTCAATAAATAGATTTATATCTTCACTTCGGAGGCAAAGAACACCATGTCTATTTCTTTATTTGTTCAGTAGAGTTTTCATAGCTTTGTTTCTTAGTTACTAAATTTGTAAGACGGAGGTAAAGGACACCATGTCACACTCTTGTATTTGTTAAAGAAGCTAATTTTCCTTAACATTGAGCTATTAAAATTTGTTTCTTAATTATTAAATTATTTAATTAAAATGTTGTTAAGTGAAACAGAAAAGAAATAGTCTTACAAGATTGAGAATTAACCATAGTCGTACACTAATCAAAGTTGAAAAAAATTATACATGTTCGATATGCAACTCCATCAAGGATCCATTGCACGTTATAATATTTATTTATTTTATAAATTTTTTGGGCTCTTCAACCACCTGGGTCATTTTCGCCCCAAATTATAATTGGATAAACTACTACATAGGCATACATAACAAAAATACAGCTAACAAATACAATTTAAAGTTTGGAGAGTTAAAAATAGTTAGATATCAATATGATAGTAAAATTGAATCAAAGTTATAAAAATTGAAAGTTAACGAGGACAATTAAAATAAAGGTGAATGATTTTAAGAACAAAAACTAAAAATACGTTTTTAAAAAATAAAAATTGATATTAATACAAGAGAAGTTAAAGAGTAAAGTTTAAATATTAAAAAGTACAAGAAGAAAAGTTTACAAAAACCATTAAAATTAAATATTAAAGATTAAAAAGAGATTAGTTAACAAAGACATTTAAATAAAAAGGTTAATGATTTCAAGAGTATAATATAAAAATAAGATTTAAAAAATAAAATTAATATTAAAAGAAGAAAAGTTAAAAAGTACAATTTATATATTAAAAATTACAAAAATAAAAATTAAAAAAAAACATTATAATTAAAAATTAAGATTTAAATAAAAAATGACAGGTATATTTACAATTTGGAGAGAAACCTACAAACTTAAAAAACTGAACAGGTATATTTAGAATTATAAGATGTGATTAAATTTTTTACAAATTTGTAGATGTGATTACGATTTTGTGAAATATTTTGATTTGCTTAAGGACCAATATTAAATTTTTAATAGCATTGGGGTCATTTTCCAGTGATTCTTCGAGGCTATTTGTGAAAAGATGGTGATCCCTAAGAGATTGGAATGCACGTTACCATAAAGATCAGCAAATAAAATAAATACCGGAATAAATATTCCCTCATCCAAAACAATAGCTCTTTCCTCCTAGGGCTGTCAGATATAGATAGGGATACCATTCAGTAGTTGTGCAAATTTATCGAAGAATATAAAACAGATTTTTAAAAATAAATGATAATAAATAAATAAATCCATACCTCCATTATGTTATAATATAACAATAGGAGCAGTATAGTACTTCGACGAAAGTCTTGGACCGACAGAAAAAAAAAAAAAAAAATAGAAGTGGATATGGATTCCTTTACCTCTGAACCACACGTTTTAGCAGAATTTTAGCAGAAACAATTGCAAGTTTGGTTGTGAAAAGGTTAGTTTATTTCAGTATCCCGACAGCAAAGGACACTGTGTCAATTTTTTAATTAAATAATTTAGTAACTAAGGAACGAATTTCAATAGCTCAAAGTTAAGGAACATTGGCTTCCCTGAATAAATACAAAAATGGACATGTCGTTGTTTACCTATAGTGGTGAAGAATTTTTAACGAAAAATATGAAAGTATTATAAACTTTTAAACAGTTCGAGAAGGGTTTAAACCATATACGTGCATTCGATTATTTTTTTTATTTGTATTCTGTTCTATAGAAGTAAGTTCTGAAATATAGAAGGCTAAGAAAAAAATCTTGGCGCACTAAACATTAAGTTAATACAAACAATCATGGAATTAGTTCATTCAGCCTTGACTTAACTGAGGCACAGCTCCATAAAGCCTCGGATACGATCGATTAAATAGTTTTCCCGCAACTAAATAGTTAAGGCTTAAGCAGGCAAGTATACCACTCAACTTCCTCCCTCTCCCCAAGTCTTGGTATTGATTAGCTCATCCTGAATATGGCGGAAAATAATCTAAAGTTGCAGAATTATGTATAATGAATTTAAATAATTTGTCGGAAGCATTGATAATAGGACAGTGTTGTATGTAATATAACTAACCTTATTAACATCAAGTACTCCTCAGTTTTTAGATATATCTTGTTCCAACAGATATCTTACCATTATTAACACCCAGCGGAATTCAGAAAAGGATGAATCATGATATAATAGATCTTCATCCTAAAAGAAATACTCGAAAATCAAGCATGCTTGAAAACGGAAAGTCGATCAGGATTTACAAGCCTTAATTTTTCTGCGATCACGTGTGCAGAAACTGTCATTGGAAGATCATGAATGAGTGTTCCCGGGAAATTAGTAAAATAGACGAAGGGAAAAATTATCTTAAACCCACAGTCCTGATAAAAGAGAACTTGGCCCTCGAAAAAATAATACAAGCGAAAATGGAGAGAAAATCTTGACCTAATGATACTTGAAAAACTTTACTATAAACTATATAAATGACCAACTAACAGAGATATACCAGTCATAAACGGAATGTAATCTCTGTTACAGTACCATACCTCTGTGCCCAGGATGTATTGTACACCATGTCCACCATTTTTTTAATAAATAATTTACTAACTAATTTAAATAGCTCAAAGTTATGGAACAGACAAAAATTAACATGGTGTTCTTTGTTTACCATCTGTGTACAAAATTATATTTGTGTTGTATTATTTTTTCAAGGGTACTGAATTACCAAATATTCTCTTGAAATCTCAAATTAATTATGTACAATGTAGAGTGTTCTAGCTGGCATTGACTACGCATACCCAAGTAATTCATTGTATTATTAATATGCTCTACTGTCCTTAACGGACCTAGGCCTCAGAAACAACCTTCCGCCAGGTTTCTCTTTCGGCAGCTATTCTTCTCCATCTTCTTATACCCATACGGCTGAGGTCTTCTTCTACGTCGTAGATCCACCGCAGCCAAAGTCTTCCTCTATGGTGCGCCCCTCGTGGGCGGTTATAGAGAAGTTTTCTTGGCAATCTATCCTCTCTACATTGATTGTGGCAGCAATATTGTCATATAGGTCATATAGCTCTTCATTTTTTTCTTATTCGCCACTGATCACTTATTCTTTTGGGGCCATATATTTTCCTTAGGACTTTCCTTTCCCAAATATTCAGCAGCCTCTCGCTTTCCTGGTTCAACACCCACGTTTCACACCCTTCGAAAACGACTGGCATAATGATGGTTTTATAAGCTGTTATTTTGGCATCCCATGTCAGTTTTCTTTGATTTTAGTAATTTTGCCAGAGAATAACAACATTTATTACCTGTTGTAATTCTGGCATTTCAGTCTATATTTTATTTTGGTCTGTCATCGTTCCCAGGTATTTAAATTCTTTCCCCATTGGAAAACGCTGCTGATTAATTTGAACACATTCATTACTTGCTACATTATATTATGAATTGTTATAGACATCTTGAGGACTTTATGTAAAGGCTTTTATCTTCATTTATGCTCATATCAAATCACTTGGCTGTCCTTTCGAATTCATATAATTCATTAAGTAATTTATGTATGGTGGGCAGTAAAAAATAATGGTTTGATTTTAGGCTTCGTATGGATTCCACCTGTCTGCGATATTTTGGACAATGAAAAAGCTGAACAAGCATTCCATTGTGAATTGAAAAGCATTGCAAAGTCGCAGACTCATGGCGTTAATAAATGGCTCATTAGCTCCAGAATGTCGAGGAGAGAGAAAAGTTATGGTGTACCAACTTAAGATTGGACATTATTTCAGTTTACACATGATTTCTTTCTATGAAGTCTTGAAGCATCCACATGCGAATATTGTAACATCTTTTTTTCCCTGCCGTGTCTATTAAGCTGTACGAGATTTTAGCCCTGGTCAGGAGGGTATTACGCCAGAGTTGAAAGTCCCCAATGCACCGGGCTTTAAAATCGTAATCTTCGGTGTATAGGGTTGCCGGAAAACGCATATTTTACAAATGCGTTAGCCTGTGTCGCTCTATAACAATATACTTCAATCAGTAATAAAGAATGACCTAAATTTGAAAAATACAGAAAAAATAGGCATTCCAGCAGAGGTGCCCATGCCATCTCCCCTAAGCCGATGGCGGATTAATCTATCCATTCCCTCTTCCAAAGATATATTATTGGTCTCCATTTCTTAAAAACAATGCAAGCGAAAGTAGAATTTAATAAAATCGTCGATCATATTGCTGCGGTCTGACCCATCATGTTATCTTCTTATTCCGAAAATTCATAACCTTGTCGAAATGTGCTCCTCTCCAAAATTCAAAACTACCAAAATGTGTCTCTCGCAAGCTCCGTAATGGAAAAACGCTGACCATCTCTGCATACCAGAATCAGTAAGAGGAATTCCGCAGTATACATGTCTCTACTGTTTAAATTCTTTAAAGAACTGTGGCAAAATGTCAATTATAGTTTAACGTTAATTACTCTTAGGTTGAATCCAGAAAAGAGAAAAACATGTTTTTTTCACTATCCCAATGATCATTTTTAGAAATAATGGGTCGTTTTATTTTCTTTGATGTTTGCATACCATAGATGATATCGTGATAGCTCCTTCGTTGCCCTAGTACAGACAGCATAGTAGTTGCGGATTTACATATAATCGATGTAAGGCCATATTCGATTGCTGACAGATCTAATCGATTGCGTAGCTAGAGCGCTCTAGATAAGGGCTGCGGAGGGGACAGCTTGGCCGTAAATTTGAACCGGACAGGCTGGAATTGATTAAACGGCTAATATCCTTGCTCCGCAGCCACCGTCCTCGGTTCGCTCTGCTCAGCGGAATCCTCTTCTGCATCGTTGGCCAACTTTATTAATATTTATAATTTATGAACCTCAATACCGGTAATTATCCCGATTTATTAACTTCTATGTTATAAATTGATTGGGAGTTCCATGTTCTGTGGTCAGCTCCATACTCTCCACTACCCTCTCTCTCTCTCTCTCTCTCTCTCTCTCTCTCTCTCTCTCTCTATATATATATATATATATATATATATATATATATATATATATATATATTTATTTATTTAATGACTGATTAATTTACAATTATTTAGATGTAATGCTTTTAATTGCTAGATGCATAAATATTATTTTCATCGCTTCATTAATTAATATATCATTATTAATAATCATTAATTACGATATGGGATGAGACTGATCCTGACTGAAGATCTTTAGAAAATATACATTATACAACAGTTGAGAAAGTTGAAATCATTATATACTATTGTGTGTGTACCCAATCTCTCCTGTTAAATTATTTTGAATTTTACTTGTATAACGTATATTATAAATAAAACCATAGAGTATTATTTTATTGCATACATTTAAAAAAAATTAAATAATTAAAAAATATTAGTTAAATATGTCTTAATTTACTATTACTGGGCTAAAATTAGTTATGAAAATTATTTAACAAAAGTAAATATGAGTTTAAAAAAAAATTGTTGCACCTCCCTATTTTCACATTTTAGAGATTGCACAGCTGATCAGTTGATATTTCGTTGTTATACAAAAGTAACACTTTGTCAAAACAACATTTTGAGAAAAAATAGTTTAATCATAATAATACATATAAATAAATTTTATTACAGAACCGATTGATAACCACAATATATAGGGTTTATTAACCAATTCAATTACATATATATATATATATTTACAATTTTCAGTCAATAAATATGCAATTATACTTTGGCGACGTTTTTAATCTTAATCGTTCATTTATTTATGCTGTACAGTAAAATAAAAATAATTTAATAGAAAATTCTTCTCAGAAAATAATATTTAATCAATAAATGACTTAAAAGTAGAATAAAATATTTTTTCTAACTGTAGGGAGTTAATATGAGAACAATAACGTTTTAAAACGTTTCCAAATTATTGTTTTATATTTATTAAATGTACATCAAGAAATTTTGAAAATATATGAGTAAATGTACAATAATTGAAAACTGGGTTCTGATTGTTACTAAACTAGCTATCAGTAAAAAGTATAAATGTTCTGAAATTAATCAATAGCCTCCCCTTGACTTTTTGGATATTTATAGGGTAATAAGATATTATAATTGTTTATTCGATTATCAGGAAATTATGTCTTATTTTATTCATACGTTCTTTAAATGTTGTCGTTTATTTGAATTAATGTTTGTTAGCTAAACGAAATATATTATATTTCAAAAATTATTCTGTTCGTAAAGTTATGTTATATTCTTTCTTTTCATAAATAGGATTGAACGATTTAAATTATATTATCTAAGTAGTTTACTTATAAATGAATATAAAGATTTATTGAGGCCAATACTTTATTAAAGCTGAGTTCTGGCAATAGCATAAAATGCTTGTAATTAGGAATGATTTTGATCAATATTTCTTAAGAAATTGATATTTTAATTTCTTTATATCTTAAATTATTTGAACTTAATACAATAGAATGTGATCCTACGAATATATCATTTCTTAAATTAATGAAATAAATATCAATTAAGTAAAATTAATGATGAATACATTATTGCCACTATTTATAAGAACTCCTTTAGAAGTAGTTAACCTTTCGCCCGTGAGTCAGCGGCCACTGGACTCGCCCCTCCTTTGACTTGCTAACTAGCTATGGCTATTATCTTGAATCAACCGAACGGTATTTGTTCTTTAGTTAGTAGTTCAAAAGTCACGAATAAATTATGAAATCGATTCTATTTAGCTGAGAGCAATGCCTTGTTTGGAAAAGTTTTCAACCTGTGAGCGAAGACTGGGCGTTTAATCTAAATTTATGTCTCGAAATTGAGGCATGGGTCACCTCAAAATCAACGAGTTCTTACCGTGTCCCATCCTTACAATCCAAAATCCGCCGTACAACCCTTAATGCTATTTAATATGTAACAAATAATATCATCCGTTAAGACCTCGCAAAACAAACTGTACAGTTTCAGCAAATGAACTATCGACTCCACCGTTTGTACGGTATATACCTTGTTTTAGTATTCCATACTCCTTTCTTTACACTCTTCTATCAACTCTCTCAACACGAGATCTCAACCTATATATATATATATATATATATATATATATATATATATATATATATATATATATATATATATATTCCTCTCATGAAACCACTTCCTTCAGTAAATCCTTCGTCGTTCGTGCTACCTCCTACTGGAACTTCTTACCCATCTACGTACGTCATACCGCGTTCATAAACTCCTTCAAAAAACTCCTATTCCACTACCAACTAGAAATTCAAACTTCCACAAGCTTGTTAAAATTTCTGGGTTATATAATTGCGTTGGTCACCAGCAGTTAATTGATAGAAGCCATTTTATTTTTATTTATTCCCTTTTTTTTATATCTCAGTATTTATTGTATATATTTGTGTTTTCCCTTAGTATTTTTGTAGATATTTATATTTTCCTTTGTATTTTTTTTTAAATATTTGTATTTTCCTTAGTATCTTTATATATATATATATATATATATATATATATATATATAGATATCCGATTTTCTGAGTATTTTTTGTATATATTTGTATGATATCTACATGCCAGACTAATGTACATATTTTTTTAACTCTACTATTATTCTAAGGGGACTTCATTCTCAGAACAAAATTATTTTTCATTTGATTTCATTTCATTTGTTGCAGACTTGGCCCGATTAGATATTTATCTTTTAATTTGAAATTCGTTGGCCACCATGACTTTCTAAATTTTGACCTTTCATCCAAAACAATTCTGGACAATCCTCCGAAGTGTCTTAATAAAAGATGGCAAAAGGCCTCCTAAATTAATCTAATTATAGAAGTGCCATGCATGTAATGTGTAATTTCCTCGCAAGTTCCTGACGTGCTTCATATTCTTATAGCATTGATCGACTTGTTGTATTTTGTTTATATAGGTGTAAATTCCATTAAAGGAATACAAAAAAAGTTTGTTTCTTTAATTGCATTATTTAGTACTGAGATTACAATGGTTTTCCTCTGTCTAGTCTATGGAAAGATTAAATTACCAGCTGGATTCTCCTGCAAGTATGAAGTGGTTCTGTGGATGTATTATTTTTTTTAATTAAATGTATTCACTTAAACTCCCTCCAAACATCTGATTGAGTTATCATTATAGAAAATTCGAGCCCTAAGTTGAGATTGAGGCAACTACCATTCCGGTCCGTACATCCTTATTAAGCTGCTCACATCGAAGTTAAAGCCATTGAGCTCTTTAAACGGTTAATTCAGGAAGTATACATCTATAAAACGATCGTAAAACAAACAATGTGACGTCAGCAATTGAGCTAACGACGCTATCATTTGTTATATACTTTTACTTACATCTTTACCAATACTGTCCCGATCCGTAACAAATATTATAGACATCAGAGAAAGGCTCGATTAGGTCTTTTAATCAACAATACCAATCAAACGGGGAATTGAACCCGAACGTAAAATGAACTAGGCCGTTTCAATCAAAAGTCATCAGTTGACAGGCCCCATCTCCTTGATACTTCTCCGATGCGATGGTTAACGGGGAGGTCTCATTTATGGAGTATACCTCCTACATGTGACCGAGTAAAATGATTCACCCTTATCTGTCTTTGGAAAGAAATATGGGAAAATAATTTTCTCTCTGTAAAAAGATAAAAACTTTTCTGTGTATGTATTTAAAAAAAATATGTACATATAGAAACATAAACCTAATATATACAGGTAATACGTGATTATTCTTTATTTAAACTAGGTTTAGCATTGTCTTATCCTTCTTACTATTTTCCAATCTTCCATCATCGGATTCTTCAAACGTCATCGGGAAGAATATTGTTAATTAAGAGAGATAAAAGTCAAGTTCGCCTAACCCAATACTACTAAGATCTTTGTTTTGTCCTTTATGATCAGAATGCAAGATCTCGAACCGCCAAGAAATAAATATTATTTGATTTGGAGGAATAGAATATTTTCATGCTGCATAGAATTAACTTTGTCCTTGCAGATTTTAGTTTATATTTTGTATTATATAAACTAAAACTTTATATAGCAATAATTTACTGATTCGAAGTGCTCTGGTTATCTCCTTCTTCAATGCTTTCCTTTAATAGTCTCATTCGTAATAGTGAGAAAACATTTCCTATTTTATCAATCCATTATTGATTACATTAATTAATTAATAAAAAGGGCATACTTAATATTCAAAATTTTGGACATTTGCTCTGTTTGTTCTAAGTTACTGATGTATAAAATAATTAAATATATTATTTAATATTAAATATATTAAAGGACTGCATTGATAATGCGGTCTACTTTTTCTTGTCAATAATATTGCGTAAAATAGCACAAGCACCTTCATACATCATCCAGGTGCATCACAAACTTTTATTATCATTGATGGTAAAATATTTAGGCGGTGGCGAAATGACAGATTCCTCAGTTTGTCGTTTGAATCCATTTTAATGGGAGTCCATGTTACTTCATTGCCTACAAAGCTTGTCTACTTATTTTCCACTACTAAAACAAACTTAAATATAACTTCAGCGAATTATTTCCTGGTCCTAATTATGTGAAATGCAAGAATTTAATTAATCTATCAATAGTGGAGTTACGATGATCATTTACACGTATGTACCTGGAAATTATATAAAACAATAATGAGAAAAATTATCACCAATTTGGTACAGTAGAGAAAGGTATTAGATAAAATCGGGGTAATTATAGTGGGAAAATTTGGTACCTAGAATTAAAAGACCTATGTGGTAATCTCGACATTGTTAGGAGAGTATTGAACTGGGTAAACAACAATGGTTGGGGCGTGTGGGCAGGATGAGTCCAACAAGAATTCTAATATAACAGTTTCATGAAAAAACAGAGGATAGCAAAAAGGAGGTCAGCCACATCTAATAAGACTGAAAAATGTGGAAGGCGACGTGATGGTATTGGTTATAAATCGGTATTTTAGATTTATTAGGCGCTTCACTGCTAAAATAGTGGAGGAAGACTAACAGAGACCATGATTCCTCAAGGACCGTGGTGCTCAACAATGAATGAATGCACGTGGAACAGAGAAGCCAACTGAACTCAAGTGCGATGAGTAGTTTTATTATTTACCGGACTTGGTGGGTTCTTCTACATTCATTCATGTTCTTGTCATTAATTTTGGCTTTTTTAACGGGTTGTATTCATTTATGAACTGGCAATTTCGGGAAGAAATCGTAGACACTGTTATCGAATTCTTTCTTCTAGGTTTCATTATCATCGGTAACATGTTTGTTATTAATTTTGGTTATACCGTGTTGTTTCCTTCTGTTCTTGCAAATAGTCCAAAGGACAGGCAGGAGATGGAAGTGCAGAGCATGGTGCGGCTGACTGATTTACGATTACGACCGTAGAGAGGATCCCTCATTACCAGCAGCGATGAGGAATTTCAAACAGGCGGGTCGGAATTGATATTGGCCAGAATAAACGACACAGCCAGCCACCGCAGACTAATTACCTACATCAATTGCCCATTTGGCTCTTGCACTCCTCCTCCCTGTCTCTATCATTCTCTCTCTCGCTCTCTCTCTCTTCCTCCTCTCTCTCTCTGCTTTTCTGCTAATGCCTTATCTATTTATTTTATAAAATATATATATTATACATACATATACATATATATATATTAAACAAGGAGTGCATTATTCCATACCATATTTTTAAAAATAGGTATACTGAGAACTAGTGATAAATGGAACTATTAATATTAATTATTTGTTTAAAACTGAGACTGCTAATTTTGGATAAATGTTTAAAGTTACAAAACAAGGGGTAGATTTAGCTCTTGTAGTTTAAATCCTCTGGGTGACGGTCTTCAGCGGAGTGAAAATAGTTTTAAATCTCTCTATAAAGCAATCCCTGTGGGTTAAAATATAAGAGCGATTAAAATAAAACCAATTTTAGTTTAAAAAAAAACATTTGTTCATGGATTATTTTCGATCTCTATTAATAATTGATGTATTGTTTGGGGACAACTATCTCCATCTTCAGAATCATCCCATTCTAAAATTATCCAACAATTACATTCACTTTAATTGTAATTTATATTATCACTATAGTAACTATGTATGTAACGATTAAGATAGTTACATTGCCAGTGCATATGCAATATGCATATTTAAAAAAAAAATCATCTTTTCATTGATACATGAAGTAATTTATAAATTAAAATATGTGATTGTTTGCAATATCTGTGACTGAGGCTGTTGCAATATAATGGACTTGTTTGGCTATTAAACTTTGGCTCATTATTGATTAATTTTAGAGAACAGTTGTTCTGAAGACAGGTAGCCATAATGTTGTTTGTTAACAGGAAATAACGATTGAAATTATGGAAGCCTTTTGAATGTGTTGGACAGAGTTCAAAATATAGCAAAAATAAATTACTTATTTAGATACCAACAGACTCTCAATCACTAGCAGACTTTTGTTGTAACTGTATTTTTACATACAATACTGTATCTTCAAGCGTCTCATATCTCGTCCTTCGCTTACAATCTCCTCTGATTCAAGTCATCTATCCAATTCCATTCTACAAGATCATTTCACCACTCCTTTAATGTCAGTTCCATCGCTTTTTGGAATTCCATCCCGCTTAAAATCCGCCATAAACCATCCTTACTCACATTTAAAGTTCTCTTATTCCAATTTCCCTTCACAATTCAATCGGCCGCGCTAAGTGTTTATTATTTTACAAGGTTTTATTTTTCTTTATATATCATCTTTTTTGTGTCATGAATATAAAAAAGATATTTTATTATTTTTCACAGAGCGTTGTGAGTAAATATCGTTTGTGTTTTTTTATTTTCTACTTATAAGGTTTTATGTCTTTGTGATGTATCTTATTTTTTTTCTAATCTTGAACACACTCCTTCCTATATATGCGTATTCTCTTCCAATTTTTGTATAGTATTACAATACTTTTCTATTTTTTTACAATACTATTATGAGTATTCATTGAAACATTTTATTTATTTATTTTAGTTAGTTTTTTTCTTTAAACACTACAATGTTAATTTTTTTAAACACTAAATCGAATGTGTTTATCATTTCCCATCAAAACTGAACTAATCTCTTTCCGTTACAAGGATTTACAAGTTTGCCTATGAAATTAATTTAATATTCCTTCCCAATTCCATTAGTTATTTTATTTTATATTTTTTTGCAGCTATATTGTAGTATTTTGACTCTATTACTCATCAGCTTTCTTTAATATATCTTTACAGCTATGTATATACTTGTCTTATTACTTATATTTAAGTTATTCTTCTATTGTAAAAGATCTTAATTTGTATGAACAATATTTTTATTCTTAAGGGACATTGTCCCAGAATAAAGTTAAATTTTTTATTTTCTTCTATATTCAGTTTCTAATCTATTGGACTCTTAATGACAGTTATCCTTCTATAAGTAATATGTTATAATCCTTACAGAGAGAGTGATAATTAAATCATGGCTTCCTTTTGTATAGCTTATAGAGAGCTAGAAAGCACAAGTACAGTACATATCTTATTATGTATAATGCAAATTCATGACCTCGATGAAATGTCTGTCAGTCCTAGCTCAATTCCTCCCTCGAACCAAGTTGCGAACAACTTTGGAGTCAACGGGCCTTCAAGTAGTTCTTGGTCATTCAGCCGCTCCTTGGGATCTGGGTCAGGTGGAACTACTTCATATTCCTAAATTGGAGGTCTCTGTTTAATTAGTGCCTCTTCCTTCACCGAGCACTGTCTTGTCGTCTCTGGTCTTTCCAAAGTTATTCTTCGTCTTAAAGAATATGCTCCAGTCCAAAGCGTTTTGGACCCAGTCCTTTTCTTATTTTTACTATAAATAATTTTTGATTAAACCGAACAAGTGAACAGCTAACATTCAGAGAGGCACATATTTGTAAATTTAAAAAAATCTCATGGGTGATAAATAGTCGCGACGCAGTCAGTTTTTATTTCCAACGTTTCAACCTGAGCCTGGACAAACGCGACTATCTATCACCCATGATATGCAGAACAGTCTACTAATTTCCTTCAATAATTATTTTTTTCCCATATTTTTAATTTCTTTCGGATTAACTAAATCGAATGTGTTTATCATTTCCCATCAAAACTGAACTAATCTCTTTCCCTAACAAGGATTACATTAGATGTTTGTATCAGAAGCAAACAAATCTATTCTCTACAATATTGCCAAATATATTATTATGAAAAGATAACATATTCTTTAATAAATTGTTTCAAACGCGAAATTTTTTTATTCATGTTACATATGCAAAATACAATTTCGCGTTCTCATTTCAAATTATAATTTTCTCCTAATAAGTCTAAATAGTAGAGATACCAACACTACATCATCCAATTACTTGAGCAACGAGCATACAGAGTGTACAGACTTTGATTGATTTGATTCTCATATTCTAGCTGGAATTCCAAAAGAATTCGAATTAAATAATCACCGCCGTTGCATAGACTTTTTTTGTGTTAGTTGTAAAAGAAAGGCACACATCCAAAATAAAAGTGTTCGTATACACTGTTTCCAATTGCTCTAAAAAAAAATTTAAAAAATTAAATCTATGGTCATATTTTGTTGCGTATTTTATGTATTACTACTTCCAGATAATGCAGATATAATTACTACTTTTCTTATTCGTTTTTTCTTCATTTAATTGAACAAACTTTGCAATCGGATCTGTGATCCTTTACAGTCAACTTTTCATTTGTATTATTTATCGTATTATCTTAATGTAGGTATGGGTTTCACTTCGTGAATATGCCAACTTCATATTCATTAATATTTCTCCATTACTCCCATTATATTAGATGTCGGCACATTATGAATTGAGCTTAGTTTGGTATAATTAGCTTGATCGATTATTGAAACGATTGTCCTTATTAAAAGTTCAGATTCAGATAAATCTTTGCCAAAATATTCAGTGAAATGAATGATGATTTTTTTCACACTAAATATTTTTTTTCCAAATCAAAGGTGTTTCACTCTGGTTGGAGATTGGTCCAGTCTGGTTCTCAACGCCTAATATGTCCTATATTTAATCCCTAAGGCAAACCATATTATATTTTATGTAGGATTTTATATAAGAGTATAAGTTTTGTAAAACGTATAATAAAAATTTTGAAAATCTATAATAATCATCATGGCGATCTGACCGGCCATAATTGTTATAAATTATTTCTATAATCCACGATTTAGGTTAAATGTCGTTACGTCCCATTCCTTTTCCTTAGAATAATCCTCAACCTTTCTCAGAGTTACGTTGACATGGCATTTAGAACGCTTCATTAGGAACGATAGTGCTTCCCACAATCTCCCTTGCATTTTACAATATGAACTGGGATCCTCCCCTACTTCGAGACTAGAGGTACCCTCGATATCGAGCAGGTGATGCCGCCTAGATGGGATCAGTGGCTGTCTCGTTAGGATGAAGGCAAAGCCAAACGACAGAGTCATATCAACCCCACCTCGCTATCTCCTCCCTAAACTGCCAGTCCTCCGCAGCACATTTGCTACCTGATATCTGATAGCTCCTTCAGATTAAAACGTCTCAGCCAAGTGAGACATCTCTACTCCTCTTTACTTATAATGTGTATATGTGTATATGAAGTATATGGTGTATACTTCAACTATCTTCATTTGGAGTTATGCGGGATAGACGATGTCATTTTAACTAAAATAGTAAATAAAATTAACATAAGTGTGTTGTAACCTTCTTGACAAATTAAATCATAGGCCTTACTGGCATATACCATTTGGGGGACACATTTTCATCTGTAGTTCACCCAATCCTGCTTCGCTTATATATTTACTTAAAAAACAAAACAAAAAAAAAAAACTTTACATCACTAGAACCCTGAGTGTGTATCTCAGTTCAGTACTTTGTCAGGAAGTACTGTTTCTTGGGCAACGGTTGTACGGAAAAATGATTGGGCCGAGATCACGCTCAATCGACAGGTTTGTCTTTTAAACATTTTTTATTTTAAAAAAATATTCTATCAGCTGATGAGAAGGTTGTCTCCTCAACTCCTCTCTCAGTTTTTACCAATTTTATAGCGGAATCTCTCTGATTATTCACGTGATACAGTTAAAGTGTATATCAGAGCAGTTGATATTTACTGTTGGCATCTTTTTTTTTTGTTATTTTAAGGAAAAAAAAAAAAAAAAAAAATTTTTTTTTTTCTTTTTTTTTATTTATTTATTTATTTTTCTCTTATGATATGCGGTATGATCAGCAAGTGATGGCCAGTAAGGTGCCCAAGAGGTCTCGGTCAGACGGAGTTAGCTCACCAGCCAAACAAAGGACTCGTCGCTGCCTACGAGAAATACCTCCAGTGACCAAAATGAACACTTCAGAACCAGAACCTCAGCCCCAACCAGGTACGTCTGCACAAGAAACGATTGAAGAATCACCTTTCTTTACTCCAAACCCCTACCAAGTGCTTCAAAATGACAAAGAAGTAATGGAGTCTGCAGCAATACCCAGAGAACCAAAGCCTCCTCCGATATTTGTGAAAAATATAAAAAATTTCCAGATGTTCTGCACCCAACTAAATAAAATCTGCTCTGGCAGTTATTCATGCCTTAACAGGACCAATGACACCAAGATAACACCTGATTCTGCAGAAGCCTACCGAAAAATAGTGAAGTACTTATCAGAAACAAATGCGAATTTTCACACTTACCAGCTGAGGCAGGAAAGAGCTTTACGAGTGGTGATAAGAAATTTACATTCCTCAACCCCCACTGAAGTTATTAAAGAAGAACTAACGACGCTTGGTTTCAATGTACGCCAGGTAACAAACGTTTTGAAGGAGGACAGGGAACAGCCAGGATTACGAAATAGGATCCCACTACCATTGTTTTTCGTGGACTTGGAGCCATCACCAGGTATCGAAAAAATATATGATATCACAAGAATATACTATACAATGGTGAAAGTTGAGAAGCCATATCCCAAGAGAGACATCGTGCAGTGCCATAATTGTCAGACCTATGGCCACACGAAGACATATTGCCACCATCTGCCGCGTTGCGTGAAGTGCGGTGAACAGCACAAATCTGTAGAGTGCACCAAACCTATACAAGATCCAGCAGTATGTGCCCTATGCTTGGAGGGACACCCGGCCAACTACAAAGGCTGCCAAATTTACAAGAATCTCAAAACCAGACACCAGAAAAACCGGATTCAAGATGAAGCACTAAGAACAAGAAGAGAGAGAGAGCCTTCCAGAATTGTAAACAATGATGTATCATTCTCCCAACTACTTAGAGGTAAGACTTTAACCGATAAATGTCAAGCCCTGCCACAACAACAACCTCAAACCCAACCTCAAAATCCTCTTCATCCTAATATACCTAACCACCAACAACAAATTCCTCATATTCCTCCTCCTTCAAATGCAACAGATCTCACAAGTTTGTTAGCATCTTTCCTCACCGATTTCAAATCCCTTGTTACTCCACTCATATCACTCCTCACGAATCTCGTATCTCACCTCATCCCTCCTTTGAAAAATCCTTAAATGACTCACATCCCTAAACCCATATCCATTCTCCTTTGGAATGCGAATGGTGTTAGAAATCATACAGACGAACTATCTACTTTACTACTTGACAAGAACATTGATGTGGCACTAATTACTGAAACTCGACTAACCACTAAACAGCACTTCAATATACCACAATACCTGACATATCGTACTGACCACCCTGACGGAAAAGCACATGCCGGTACTGCTGTAATTGTACACCAATCCCTCTCCCATCACCTACTCCCATTACCAATACATGATTTCCTACAGTCCACCGCTATCGTGATAAAAACCTTCTCCTTTCCGGTCACTCTTGCATCAGCGTATTGCCCTCCTAACCGATCCATATCCAATGCCCAATTCAGTTCTCTCCTCGACTCCTTAGGACATCACTTCATCTTGGGTGCAGACCTAAATGCCAAGCACCAACAATGGGGTTCCAGAACCACGAATTCTCGTGGCCGAACCCTGCTGTCTGCACTCAATTCCCAACGTTTTCACCTCCTTTCCCCCAACTCTCCTACCTACTGGCCCACAGATCCCAACCGTAATCCTGATCTTCTTGATTTCTTTATCCACAGCGGCTTAAGTCCCCTCAATTGTTCCATTACACGTCTAAATGAACTTTCCTCTGACCATAGTCCTCTAATCCTTAATGTTTCACTTGAACCTGTTCCCAAACCTTCTCCACCGTCATTCATTAGGGGCCCAGTAAACTGGGACCTTTTCCGCCAAATAATCTCCGATAATATTGATCTCAACATATCCCTCAAAACTCCCGATGACCTTGATAGTGCCGTAAATTCCTTTACTACCACAATCCAACAAGCCGCCTGGACTGCCTCCTTCCCAAAAGACTCCTCCAGAATTCCTATAAAGACCATTCTACCCCAACACCTCCTTAACCTAATCCGCACCAAACGCCGTGCCAGATTATTATGGCAACGTACCCGACATCCTACCGACCGCTGCTCCTATAATTACTACTGCAAACAATTAAAACTGGAATTAGCCACCTTCAGATCACAATCCTTCAACTCCTACCTATCCTCCCTCTCTTCTCGCGACAATTCCCTTTGGAAAACCACAACAAAAATCCTAAATCCTCACCGCATTTCCCATCCTCTCCGACGAGGTGATGGCTCCTGGGCAGCATCTGACGAAGATAAAGCTGAGGAGTTCGCCATTCACCTATCCAATACATTTATTTCACATCCGGAATCCCATCCTGCCCACACCGTAACAGTAGAAGAACTCCTTACATCACCAATCCCACTTTCCTTGCCCCCAAAAGCTATTCATCCTTCCGAAGTAAAATTTCAATTAAAAAAACTAATCCTCCGTAAAGCTCCTGGACATGATCTCCTTACACCTCAAATCCTTCGACAACTTCCATCCAAAGCAGTCATATTCCTTACATATATCTACAATTGTATCCTACGCACCACCCACTTCCCTCTGTTATGGAAACACTCCACTATTATCCTTTTCCCAAAACCAGGAAAACCTCTCAATAGCTCAACATCCTATAGACCAATCAGCCTACTCCCAATCCTTTCAAAAATTTTTGAAAAGATCCTTTTGAAACGAATCCTACCCATTATAGAATCCCAAAATATCCCTTCCCATCAGTTTGGTTTTCGCTCTCAACATTCTACTGTTCAACAAGGACTCCGAGTTGTTGATCATATTTCCTCAGCCCTAGAAAACAAGGAATACTGTTCGGGTGCCTTTCTGGACATTGCACAGGCATTTGACCGGGTATGGCACTCCGGACTGCTCTCCAAGCTTAAAATCCATTTACCTCAGTCCTTGTACCTAGTCCTCCGATCCTACCTCTCTGACCGCTCCTTTCGAGTTCGCTGTGGAACAGAATTTTCCAATATCTACTCCGTTAAAGCCGGTGTTCCCCAAGGCAGCGTCTTGGGTCCCGTGCTTTACATCCTCTTTACTGCTGACATCCCTGTTCATCCCGATACTTTTCTTGCAACATTCGCTGACGACACCGCAATCTTATCATCCAACTCTGATCCCGAAATAGCATCCTTAAATCTCCAAAGTCATCTCACCTTGATTGAGCACTGGTGTAATAACTGGCGCATTAAAGTTAATGAATCTAAATGCCAACACATTACTTTTACACTCCGACGCAATTCCTGTCCACCAGTACTCTTTAATTCCATCCAGCTTCCTTATTCAGACACAGTCCGGTATCTTGGCTTTCATTTAGACCGAAGACTAACTTGGAACCCGCATACTAGACTCAAAAGACAAGAACTCAACCGACGATACGGCCAACTATACCGACTACTAAGCAGAAAATCTAAACTTTCCATTGAAAACAAGCTACTGATCTACAAGACAATACTGAAACCTATTTGGACTTACGGACTAGAACTGTGGGGATCAGCAAAATTTTCTAACATCAAGCGCATCCAATCCTTCCAGTCTAAAGTCCTTCGAACAATAGTCGATGCTCCTTTCTATGTATCCAACAAAACCCTACATCATGACCTTAACATCCCATTTGTCCTAGACCTTATCCCAGAAAAGTTCTCCAAATTTCACCAGAACCTTACTTACCACCCAAATCCTCTTGCACAATCCCTATCAAGCATCTCCCATCCCTATAATCCTCCAAGAAGGTTGAAACGGCAGTGGCCTCGCGACCTTTTGTAAATTATATAAATTGGAGTTCTGGCAATGGCCAGATTCTTCACTCAAGACATGTGTGTATGTGGCTAAAGTGCTCTCGACCAATCTCCGCTGGCTTTAGTACCAGTGACGCGGTTGGAAGAGTAGCGCAGGGTTCTCCTGGAGTTCCCTCGCCTGATTGTATATAGGTATGCATGTTATTTTTTTTTTTTTTTCCTTAGTTTTAATTTTCTTATTTTTTAGGTTATTTTATTTTATTGTCTATTGTATATACTTTTGATTATTATTTTGTTCTATTTATTTTATTTTTTTGTACATATGGTGTGAATGTCATCCTACCTCACTATAACCAATGTCGAACAGACAGATTGTTATAATACTCAATAAAGAAATTAAAAAAAAAAAAATATTCTACATCATTGGATAACCCTGAGTTCCAAAATCCAGTGACTAGGTTTCCTGACATCTGGATTTAGAAAACTTTTCGAGTATTTCAAAGGATCGGACATTTTCCGACATTGGAGTAGCGCACTTCTAATATTTGGGAGGAAACTGATAGTTTGAATATCTTTTTTATGAATCTTTAATATTGTTAAAAAAAAATTAAGACATATTCGACATTTTCAGTTTTATTTTGAAAAAGCGGGAAAAAAATATACAAATTTATAAGTTATTCAATAATTTTCTGATCCTAACTGAACTTTGATTAATATTGTAAAAAACTGAAATTGCGTATGTATGATAATTGCTGTGATGTTTCAGAATTTTTTTCAAATTGACTTACCGGAAGAGGTACTAAATATAATTTATTTTACTATTTTTTCGAACATCTGTAACGTTTTTTCAACAACAGGTAGAGACGGACCAATATTACGCTCAACCGCCAGGTTTTCTCCCTTAATTAGTTATTTAATTAAGAGTACCCACTTTATAGAGGCTGGGTTTGTCCCAGGAATGTCTTTTCCGGCACTAAGGTCTACCCATGGCTGATGAAAAATTACTAGTCATCGGCCGGATTCGAACCTGGAACCTTGAGCTCTGGAAGTCAGTGCTCATCCTCTGAGCTCCCATGCTCCCTTCAATACTACGTAAAGTAAATTTTATTCTGGAACATTGAGTCCTATAAAAATAATGAAAATGAGCAACAGCAATTACATTTACACTTATCTGACACATAAGTGCATGCAAAAAATAATTAAATCACAGAATTCTGTAACATTAAAATAAAAATAAAAGACTACTATAAGTGAAAAAATCCATTAGAATAGGTGTATTTTAGAGCTTAAAGCACAACCAATATTCAAAGACAGGCTATTGTTTTACATCTATACCAACATAACCATATTGAACTTAAGATATACAATATTATTAGTTAACACATATTCGTCCGCATGATGAATATTCGTTATTCCACTAATCACCATTAACAGCCAAATGACGAAAATTCCTCATTTGCATATTTCTGAAAATAATTTATTCTTCTTTGTTTGTCGGGGCTTTAAGGCGTAAAACTTCTAATTCATCATCGCCTGTAAATTACTTTTCTTTATCTCTGACCTCAATTTAATTCATGCTTTCTCTTTTAACAGAAATAAAGAGATGCGGATATTTTGTGAATGGCGGTGCAAAAAATTACCGCAGGAATATGTGTTTATGTTCGCTTAACTTGACTTTAGTGTTAATTATTTTTCGAAGTTTTTTTAAGTATAACATTTATTTAAGGTATTATTCCGAAGCTTTGTTTCTCTTCTCCATTGAATCTATTGGTCGGAAAATTGCTTTATATTAATCTAATTACCTTCACGTTTAAACACTCTGGAATTATTCACGGGCCATCTAATGGCAAAGAGATCTTGGCAGCGGGGAAGCCCTGACAGCTGACGATGACGAGGCCCCCTCCCCCGTCCTAATCCTCTCGAGGGAGCCCCCTGCAAACTGTTCCAGATCCGAGGGTGCCTATGGGAGTGTGAAGTGTGCACGTGGCAGCCAGATTATTGTGGCAATATAGAAAGGCTTCTCTTTGGCTCAGCTTCTGTTTGTTTACTCCAGTTTAGTCCTCTCTTATTGGCTCTTTTCCTGCTTCTCTTACCTTACAATACACGTGGCGAACTATGGATAATTATCCAAAGTGCAATATTTGTGTTTTGAATGTCTCTTATGAATGAATCGTGGGAATTTACGCACTACTTTCCGGTTCAAGAAGATGAGATAGTATCAATCTTCCAATGTTTCTATTGGATTGGAAAACGTGATGAAAGCTCCTTCTGTCTAAAAATCGCTAGAAAACCACAAAATAGTTCCAATATGAAAATTGAAAACTTTCCAAATTTGAATTTCCCGGCATATTGCAATATGTGTTTGATATTTGAAATTCATAATCGATAGCTCTCTGAATGTGGCTGAATGCCAAGAGGAATTTAATGTTACAACGCTTTTACCATTGTATTTGTTGATGTATTGCTTGTTTTTGGAAATTAATTGAGGTTTGTCTGTAAATTATTTAATTTTTTTATTCTTAACTATCAGGGCAGTAAAATGAGAGTATGAAGTACATGGAAGTAAGTCTAGTAAAGCTGGAAATTGCTTTATTCTAAGTGTTCAGTCTCTAACCAAAAGAACTAAGTTTGCTCCGTTTTTTTTTTTGTAAGCTTTAAGCCTTATTCCTAAAATACTTCGAAATGATCTGACTTTTCTTTGTGATTTATTGTTAACTCATTTATATCTGTGGCACCTGTTAGTGGGTTAAGTACAAAATTCATAATTTCGGAACAAACGTAATTGAATGTTTGAAATTTTCAAGTTTAAGTTAAATTTTCGAGATTTCATGATTCAGACAGGAATATTTAAATGTATAATAGCCGCATAACTTACAATTAAAGATTAGATACAATTAGATACATTAGATACAAATAAAGATTAAAACTAGCTTTCTCGTGATATCAGTAAAAAATCACTGAAGTGCACTTAACACACTATTCACTGATGCAACATAAATAATTTATCATAATATTAAATCTTTAACACAGACCAATGCATTTGTAAATATAATATTTGTAGTCATAAGAACTGGAGGTTTCTGTGGTTTGAGAATATCTTTCCCATCAACTTTTCCAAATATAAGGACAGAAAATATATGAATCGACACGGATTAATTTTAATTGTGTTCTTTTTTATCTTCTTAACTGTTTTTAACAATTTGTTTATTTTCTTTTTTTAATTTTCAACAGCACTACTGTAAACAAACTATGAAAAGAAATTTCATTCCGTTAAGATTCATGTTTAAATATATGATATTTAATGTTCGTTTTACAATATTTTATTTATAATTTGTTTAGTATTACTACGAAGTTACCTTCTGAATTTCTATTAATTGTAGTTGGGTGGATTAAGGCTCCTAAACAGAGAACGCGATATGTTCCGCCGATACGAAACCCTTTGCTGGTATCGCTGTGGATTACTGCGTTCCGTGGGACTGCTATAATACAATATATAGTAATGCAAGTATATCGCTATATTGTCGCTGAAAGGAATATCTTATCTTCTTTGTGTAGCAGCCTTTATGTAGCGTGAGTAGTTGTATTTTAGAACGGACAGAAAATAGAAAAAAAAATTTAAACATCCCTTTCTTTCGCAGGGAGTCTCACCACTCAAGTAAAATATCCATATTCATAAATCCATCCATTTACAAATTTGTATTCAGATGATATAATAAAAGAGAACAAGGAGTGGGATATGATGCAGGAAATTCGTCGACGGGAGAATTACTCTCTTTAACTTTAGGCTCAGCGCGAGCTAATGTGGATAATTAGTGGTAGCAACTTGGGCTGGGGCGAACTTGGAGCAAACAGAGATAGTGTGCCTTCCGCAGTTCCGTCACGCTTCGGCCTCATTTGCATATGTTGATTCGTTACAATGGAACTATGCTAACATCATATATTTATCACTTAAGCCATAGTTTTCCCAGATTGGAGGCTATTAATTCACCGGCATCATTGCATTATTTGTCCTGTCACTTGTTTTCTATTTCTGTTCAGACTGTTTTATCATACGCTCATGGAACAACGATGCCACTTTATTTTATTTTTAAATACGTATTTATACGTTTTATGACGTATGTATGGATCCAACATCATATTTTTAATATTTTACAATCATGGTGGGTGATTGGGGCGTTGAAATAGAGGAAGATATAGCCTTCTTCGCGAAGAAAAACTAACTCAACTTCTATTCTTACCTATACTTAAAATCTTTCAAGATGAGGAAAATAAAAGTTTTACATTTTGAAAAGGTAATGATTGTTTTCATTATGAAATAGTCAATTTATTAATTTTTTTTTATAACGTAGTTAATTTACTAAATTTCATTACAAAGTGTTTAAAAACAGATGGAATGATGAACAATAAATTTCAATCCTAAAAAATAGGCAAAAATTGTTCTAAAATCTGCATATCCAAAGCTTTATCTATTTCATAAAATAAATTGACTAATCTAAACAGTTTGAATACTGAAATGAATACACTATGTGATTGGATGTCATGGAGTCATGTGATCTTCGATTTGCTTTTCTTTTCTGTCCTGATGCTGTCTGAATTGGCGAGACGTGGACGGGTTATTTATTCTTTGCCTGCATTTTGGCGTCTTAAGACTGTGTGATTAAAAGTTTTGCAGTTATAACCTAACAGTGATTTTTTGTCTCTTGCTGAGTTTTTTACTGATTTATATTTGTAAGAATTTACTTAATAAGTAATTAACTCGCATTTGAAAATATCCTTCCAATATAATATTAAATCAATAAGACATAGCTGTTCCTATTTGTACAAGACCTGGTGCATTAGACCCTTGGAATGTAGTTCTCTTACGAAGAGTATAGAAGTCTATTACTGTCAGTATAAAAGCGGACATCTTTATTTACTTATTTAATTAATAATTTTTTTAAAAATAATTGAATTATATCAAGAGGATTGTTTTCCTCCATTTACCTTTTTAATAGATTTTTTGTTCTTTAAAAACTAACATAAAAAGCAGGAGATTATTTTTTCAAGAATAAATACCCGATAAGTATCCTAAGGAAACCATAGCACATAAGATGCTTTCGGGAAGAATTATTATTTATCTTGAAAGGCGGACATGTTTTGGCTATAAAACGGACCCCATACTTCTTTGGAAGTAATGCCTTGTCGAAATCAATGAAACTCAATCTTTGAAACCTCAGATGGATTTTACTAAACTTCAAGGATTTTAAAGATAGAAAATTTCCTATTTCCTATTTCCTAGGTGTTTTCCTTTTCCGAACCTTTGCAAGAAAAAGATCTTAACTTCTTCATCTATTTACTCCTTGCTCTTCTGTCCATTCGTTCAACACAAGATCCCAGACCCAAACCCGTTTGTTCCTTCTCATAGAACTGTTCCCTTTAAAAATTTGTTTCTCATACGTCCTACCTTGTTTTGGAATTCCCTACAAACTTCCATAAGCAAATCCTCATCCTTATTCTTATTTAAACACCACTTATTTTTCTACCTCCTCAGCAATCAATCTTCCGTATATATATATATATATATATATAAGATAAAGACCGGAGACTGGCGGTATCAGCCTTAATACTATCTGGTAATGTAAATAAACAGGCTAAGTGTATATAAGGAGGCTTATGGAACGAATAAAGCAGTGTTATTTCAGAAGTCGTGTATGTTACATCTTTTCCCTTTTCCTTCTTTTTTTTTATTTCTTAAGTCCGACGACGCTTAACTGGTGCCGAAACCCGGGACAACGTCAGGGAAGTAATTTTTTTTTAAGTAGATATTTTTTTTTTTTTGGTGTTTAAGGAAAAGGTGAAATGCCGACAGAAGGATTGATTAGACCGGGAGTACTAAGCGTACCGGAAATTCCTCAACCTCAGGATATTCCACAGATCAATCAGGTACCCCAGATCGCGCCTCAGGTACCTCAGTTACCTCAAGTCCCTCAGGTAGCACAGATCCCTCAGATCCAGGAGATCCCTCCATTACCAAGGGACACGTTGGCAGAAGCACACGCCAATGCCTTGGAATGGATGAAAATAAGAGCAACAACCACGCAGGACTTACGGAGGGCCATTGCGGACCTAGAACGATTCGGAGGCGAGGTAGGCGAGCTCAACCATTTCTTGAAAGGCGGAGATCGTCTTATGTCAAGAATCGAGGTGAAGGTGGCGGAGGACCTGGTGAACCTAGGGGACGCGGAAGAACTAAAAGCAGCTCTTGTGTGCCGAGTAAGGAGGAACGTCCTGAACCAGATCCAAGCGGACGAGGAGACTCCGTGGCCGGTGATTAAGGAGCGGCTGAAGAAGGCGTTTGGAGGAGGTAGGTGGACACCGGAAGAGGACATATTCCAAATGTTTAGGGAGCGGCGGGCCCAACGACAGTCAAGGGGGCAATATGCGGGAGTACTCGTGGCGAAGTACAATCGCATAACCGAGAAGATGCGGGAAACAATGAGCGTGGGAGAGGTCGAAGCCAGGATGGAGTTTCTGTCGACAATATTGAAAGTCCAGCTGGCTAAAGAAACGGGGAAGAGGGACGGACTGCCCAGAGAGCGATCGTTCCTCGAATGCGCCCAGGAGATGATCGACCTAAGTGCCAGAGAGGAGGAGACACGGATGGATGTGGAAGAACCGGGTTGGACCCGAGTGACGGATAGACGACCATGGACAGCCCCGACAGGTTGGAAGAAGAGGGACACAAGGCAGCCGAGTGGAGAAAAAGCCCCGACGAGGGAAAGAAGATCGGGACAGTCGTCGAGGCCGAGGAATGGGCCCCGGAGGGAAGAGAGAAAATGTCACGGGTGTGGGAAGCCGGGACATTTAGTAGCGCAATGTCCGCGCACCAGATGCTTCGAGTGCGGGACGGAAGGGCACATAGCAAGGCAGTGCCCATACATATTTCACAGGAGGGAGAGACCTCAGGACGAACCCATGGAGGTGAATGTGCAGAGGATGAAAAGACGAGCCAGGGTACATCAGCGGGACGGATCTTCGGAGGAGGCAACCGAGGAGTCAGGAGCGTCGGGAACGGAGACGGACGAACCAGGCAGCAGCGGAGGTGAAGGAGGTAGGCGCAGCCAACGGAGTGAGCAGCGACGAGCGGCGGCAGAAAGGAGGAAGCGGGACGACATCTGAGGAGTGTGTCGGCAGAGAGGCGACCGCACAGCAATATGCAACAACATCCGAGGTAAGCCATGCTGGTTGCCAATTATCGAAGTAGACGGGGGAGTAAAGTGTCTTGTGGACACGGGTAGCTCGAGCACTATTATGACTCGAAGGGCGTTAGGAAAAGGGTGCGGGAGCGAGAGGGTACTCCGGATACAGAAATGTGACTGCCAGCTGATCACTCTGGGTGGTCCCTGTAGTGTAGAGGGTGAGGCGACAATTGGGCTTGATCGGTGGACAGGGAAAGAGGGTGAGCTAACGGTGCATGTGGTGGAGAACATGACTCGGGAATACCAAGTCATAGTAGGGTGCGATTTGTTAGGTCAGGTAGGGGCGAGCATTAGAAATCGTAGAGGAGTCTGGAGCGTTAGGTTAGGAAAGAGGAAGTTCGGATGTATAGGGGTCGCGAGAGAAAGAAGGGTGCGGATAGGAGCGGTGGACAGAGTGGAGGACTGGAGGAAGTTGCTACAAGAGGAGTTTAGGGATATCTTCTTCAGGGAAGGTGAGGTATTAGGGGTAACAGGGAGGACGGTGCACGAAATCCCACTGAAACAGGAGAGGGTAACTTACGTGAAAGAGAGAAGATACCCGCAGGCGTTGAGACAGCATATTCGGGAGGAGCTAGATAGTCTAAAAGAACAGGGAATCATAGTTGATAGCACCTCACCATTCAATAGTCCCCTGTGGGCGGTGAAAAAGAAGGCAGCGCCGGGGGATAATAAGGAAAAATACAGGGTGGTAGTAGACTATCGTAAATTGAACGATAACACGGTAGACGAGAAGTACCCGATCCCGAGATTCGAGGATATACTCGATAGGTTGAGTGGGGCCGTGGTCTTTAGCACGCTGGACCTCAAGGCGGGATACCACCAAATACGGATGCACCCGGAAGACCAACACAAAACAGCGTTCACATTTGAAAGGGGGCATTATGAATTCACCAGAATGCCGTTTGGTCTGAAGAATGCGCCCATAACATTTCAGCGTCTGATGGACGAATTTTTGAGGGGCATCGATGACTCGGTATGCCAGGTATACATGGATGACCTGCTGATTTTTAGCAGAACGGAAACCGAGCACGTGGGACATCTGAGGGCAGTATTCGAAAGGCTCCGGCAATTCGGGCTGAAATTGTCAAGCGAGAAGTCTCTGCTGGGACAAACGCGGATCAATTTTTTAGGCCACACTATCTCTAGCGAGGGGGTCAGACCGGATGCGGCAAAGGTGGAGGCAATCACGCGGATGGCGGTACCACGGGACGTCAAGGGGATTCGTAGGCTTCTCGGGACGCTGAATTATTACCGGAGATTCGTACCCGAGATGGCAGAGTATTTGGTACCCATTAACAATTTGTTGAAGAAAGGCGCGAAGATTGTGGTGACACCAGAGATGGAGAATAACATTCGAAAATGTATGAATAGGTTGCTGACGGAGCCGGTGTTAGCGTTCCCGGATTTCGAGAAGCTTTTTAATATAACCACTGATGCGAGTGAATACGCGCTAGGGGCCGTTTTGTCCCAGGGGGGGAGTGAGGGTGAACGACCGATAGCATACGCGAGCCGTCGGCTTACGGGTGCGGAATCAAGGTACAGCGCTTTGGAGAGGGAGCTACTCGCGATAGTATGGGCTATCGACCATTTCAGGCCATACGTATTCGGGAGAAAATTTCGAGTCCATACCGACCACAAACCCCTCCAGTGGGTAGGAAAACTCAAGGAAACCTCAGCTAGGGTCACAAGATGGAAGGAGATCCTAAGCCAATACAACATAGAGGTGGTGTATAAGCCGGGAAAGGAAAACGTGGTGGCAGACTGGCTCTCGAGGGCCATCATGATCAACGCGGTTGAAGAGGACAGGGGAGGACCATCGCAGGACGTGCGTCAATTCTTGAGGGAATGGACTCCCGATGGCGAAGGGGCAAATGACACCGCAGGGATTGAGGACAGGGGAGATTCCCCAGAAGAGGAGAGCTCAGCGGAAGAAAGGGCAGCGGAGATGGAAGAAATAGAGGAGATCGTGAACGACAAACACCGTCAGGTGATTTGGAAGACACGAACAACCGGAATCATGAAGATCGATTTCAGAAGGTACGGGAGAAGTAGGATCCGCGTCATTTGGTCGCAGCCCGGGGTCAGCGAAGAACAAATCTGTACGGCACTGAGGGATGCCTCGGAAGCGGGTAAAACGCACTACCTATACGTGGGAAACAATACGGTATGGGATAAGATCAAGCGAATGTGGAGGTCCGAGCGAATAGGCGTGGACAGGACATTCATCCGGTGCAAGTATGCTGTGGAGACGGTACAGGACGAAGAGCAGCAGCAAGCAATCACAGTAGCATATCACCAGGGGAAAACCAATCACCGAGGCGTTAATGAGACGCTGCAGGCATTGCGTCGGAAGTATTTCTGGTGGGGCATGAAGAGGTCCATCCAGGAAGTCATTGGGAAATGCGAGATATGCATGCGCACAAAATACGATCGACACCCCCCCAGAGGAGTTCAGGAGGAGACACCTACAGGGAATATGCCGCTACAGGACCTTCAGATTGACACGTTTACCTGGAAAGGGTTTAAGTGGGTCACGGTAATCGACATATTCAGCAAGGTGGCGATGGCATACCAAGTGATGGAGAAGTCAGCCAATGCAGTTGCGGAAGCCCTACAAACCTGGGTGCAGTTCTATGGGGTCCCCGAGAGGATTACTTCGGACGGTGGTAGGGAGTTCGACAATGCCGCGATTAGGGAGGAGGTGAAGCGATTGGAAATTGCGTGGCATTATAACACCCCAGGACATCCTAAAGGTAGAGGCGGTATTGAACGGCTGCACAGTACGTTAAGCGACCACGTCCGTGTATATCAGGGTGAAAAAGGGTTGGAGCCGGATGTGGCAATGAGGAAAGCGGTAACAGCCTATAACCACTCGATCCACTCCGTAACGGGGTTTTCACCCATGGAAGTTCTATTCGGGATGCGCAGGCCAAGGCGGGATTATGGGGAAACTACGCTTACCGAACCGTTAGTGGATCAAATTCTCAGCAATAGGGTAGAGGTAGAGAAAACATGGGGAAAGATAACGGCGAGAATTAAGCGGGAAAAGCAGAGGCGGGTGGAAAGGCAGAATGTACAGGTTCGCGACCAAATGGGGGAACTAAAAATAGGAACGATAGTTTACCGGAAATTGGGAACCAACAGAGGGAAACAATTGCTACGGTACGAGGGTCCATTCAGAGTGGTTGTTATTAGGGAGCATAACCTGGTAACTATTGAGAGCGTGAATGAGCCCAGAAAGAGGAGAACCGTTCATATCGAACAATTAAAGCTCCCAATGATAGAGTCGGGACATAGACCTACGGATTCGTAGTACCCTCACCGCTGTATATAAAACAGAGAAATATGTTTTTTTGTGGCTGTCAAAACAAAACAAGTTGTAAAAAAAAAAATTTTTTTTGTTGTATTATTTCATGTATAGAGGAAATTGTGTTTTTTTTTGTTGTTGTTAGGAGTTCTCAAGTGGTAGGAGTTCTAAAGTGCTGTGTTTAGTTTCAGTGTTTTTAATTATTTTTTCTTTATTTATTATTTTTCCAGTTGAGTGGAACTATTTTATTTTCTTTTAAGGATATACTGTAAAACCAATTGTAAAGTGTTAAGGCTGGTCACCGTGGGCTCCGATCTAGCAATATTTAAGTTTCCGAAAATCCTGTTCGTAAACTGGTGGGGGGGAGATAAAGACCGGAGACTGGCGGTATCAGCCTTAATACTATCTGGTAATGTAAATAAACAGGCTAAGTGTATATAAGGAGGCTTATGGAACGAATAAAGCAGTGTTATTTCAGAAGTCGTGTATGTTACATCTTTTCCCTTTTCCTTCTTTTTTTTTATTTCTTAAGTCCGACGACGCTTAACTTATATATATATATATATATATATATATATATATATATATATATATATATATATATATATATATATATAAGAATAATATCTTTATGTTTTTCAGAGCTGTCACCTCATTTTACTGTCATCTTACAGATTACAGTACCCAAATATTACCCATTGTTTATATATAAAAACACTCCTATATATCTACCTGTAATTCAAATGTTAACTTGTGCCTTTCTTCGTTTTAATTTAAAGACTCAATAGCAATGTAATTTAACTAACAACAAGAACATGATTAACTTTTAATGGCAGACAAATGTCACTAAATTGTTTATTATAATTATTCTTAGAGGGCTGAATGCCCCAGAAAAAAATTGCTTTTTTTTCTTTCTTTCAAAATTGGATTCTTCATTTCTCCGTGAAATTCCCTTTCATATTTGGTTACCTCATACATAAAATCCATCGCTCCTTAGAATCGGAATATATATATATACTGTCATACTATATATAATGTAATTATTTCACTTCAGTATTACGCCTCTCTAATAAAATTATATGAATTAGGATGGGCGATGTTGTGTTCATTTTAATAACAATCTCAGCCCACCATGAACAAACATTGCAGGTGCCTACTACTAGATATTACATATATATTACTATCATATATTCCACAATAATACCAGGGCAGTAAGACCCAGACTCGGCTGGCAGCTGGCCCAGCGAAGCTCCACACACTCGACATCTGTCGCCCTGTTTACGTCCTGCCCCAGGCATCCGGGTCCTCTTTCCCCTCCTACGTCATCACTCTTCCTCCCCCACTCTATTTAATTACTTCCTATCTGTCTTATCTTTATTAATACTCTCATCCTCTTATCTCGCTAGTTCAATTAATCCTCGGCGGACACTTTGTGGGTGCCATCCGTCATAGTATTACAGGCGGTGGCGTTCACCAGAGCGATCTATAAATAAAGATAAAATTAATCCTGAAAGTGATATACACATACGTTGTTACACAAGTTGTTTTCTGTGCCGGTTTTCCTGCTTTACCGATAGTTGCCTGGGTTAATTAAGAGTTTTTTCCTCATTTCCCCTCTGTATAGAACCACGTATTGTTCGTTACCTGGATTCGATTTTTGGAGGAAATAAACGTATTGGCGCTTCTGAATGTCCTTTAAGGTTAAATGTATTTTTTTTGTTTTAAAAAGTTCTAACTTCACTTATAGTCCGTGGTACAGACTCCTTTTTATAAAATTATTAACATCCGCCTGAAAGTTTATAAATAGCTTCATCTCATCGTAACCTACAAATCTTTTATTTATGAAAATTTTCGGGGTTGAGGCGTTTTTAATCCGAGGTGGTAAATTATTGGGCCGTTTGGCCTATATAACCTCGTTATTTTGACAATTTGGGGGTGTAGGTCACGCAAACCTAATTAAATAGACAAGGTTTGCCAACTTTCAGATTGAAAACGCTGATTGAAAATTCGGAGAAATTTCGTAAATAACATATTTGTAGGTTACAATGATTTGAGGCTATTTACGGATTTGATCATGTGGCTGTTAATAATTTGATAAAAAGGAGTCTGTACCACGGACTGTTAAACCTTCTATATAATCTTCATTAATTTCATCCGTATCAATATTTTTAATTGCATTCCAACATATTTTATTTAAAATCAAAGATTGAGTATCTATTTGGCCGATCTATATTAAAATGACGATCGTGCTAAGACCTTTTTAAAAATATATTTAATCGATTTTTTTTAAAACTATTAATCAACACATACGTACTTTCTACACCCGATCTGTGAAGTACAAGAGGTCATGTTTAAGCCTCGCCCTATCCTATTTTCTCAACACCACATCCTATGGGGTTAAGAAAAAAGAAAAAAAAAAAACATTTTAAAGCATCATGTTTACAAATTACAAACACCTGTTTCTTTGCTAGTTCGATTTCTATGATTTTTATTTACGTCCATATTGTATAATATTTTTCGATTATTGGCTTACATGAATATAAGTGCTTTTTTTTTTTTTCATTTTGTAGGAAATTTAGTCATCTTTTGAATAATCATGCCTTTGATCGACAAAAAAGTGTATACTTATTGAGTTATTCACAAATATAGTTTATTTCCCTTCAAAACTTTTTGGCCAGAATTTTCGGGGCGGTGTGACTATTCTTTCCGGATTTTGGTAGGAAACAGGAATAGTAGGCTCTTCGACACCTAATACGCAATAACCTAGTATCACGCCAAAATATGATCCGGATTTACAAAACCCTTATCAGGCCAGTGTTTGCTGGGTAAATGCACAAGGTAACCTGTGACAGGTTCGAGAGGAAACTGCTGCGAGGAATGTTTGCTGGTTGCTTGAGAACGGAGTGTGGCGAAGTAGGAGTATACGACATAAGAAGAAGAAGTATAAGAAGAATAAGAATAAGAATAAGAAGTAAAATAAGAAGAAATAATAAGAATAAGAATAAGAAGTATAAGAAGTATACGACATCTACAATGTCTTTGTCAAATTTCATACGAATAAGCAGGTTGAAATGGTTTGGCCATGTCAGCCGAATGAATGAAGACAGACAGACAGGTAAGAAAGTATACAAAGGGAAGATCTTCGCCATTATAGCAAAAGGCCAAGGGGCAAAGACCAAGAACCCGATGGAGGGAGAAGGTGGTAAAGTACATATGACAGGCGGGTATCCGTGTGGTGGAGGACCAGTTCGGTCTGTAGCGCCAAGAGAAGAAGAAGAAGTGACTATTCTTTCCACCTAAAGAAGAAGGAAACCTCAAAATTATGTCTCGCTCTTTGGATTTGATGAATCATTAATAAAGATATAGCCTACTGAGAAAAGTACACCTTTGATAAATAATGTAAACTCCTCTCTCGATCATTGGGACCTCATGTCGACGACATGTAGGCCATACCTTATTTCCATGGTACCTTACATGTATGGCAGTATTATAATTAACGTGCGGTAATTCGGCTGAGAACCCATTATCTTGCATTATCTCGAAAAATAGTACGATCTTGGGCTTTAAAACGCAGTTAGTTCCGAGGATACTAATCGGATCCGCATTTGTTGTCCGCATCATCAGATCCCAATTTGTGTCAGTTCGATTCACGACTGTCATAGTTTTGATGCCTAGGAAAATGTTTATATGGACTTTATCTATTTTAGAAAGAAATACAGAAGTATTCATCGGTACCAATTTCATGGATTTGAGCATAACAGGAGCTTAAATTTGGAATAAAACCGATTTCCAGCCTTGGTGTTATAATATATGTAGGAATGTGACAATTAGAGAAGGGTGGCAATTTTTAGTAACTTTTTAGAATTTATTAATTAGCAGATAACATATATTTTGTTTTTATATATTTTTAATACCTTTGTAATATTTTTGTTGCTTGTCTTTCCTCATTCATGATGAAAGCCTGAAATCTAAAACGAATTTAAATATCATACTTAATTATTAAAAGATAAAATTAGACAATTGTGCTTTCGTATATGGTATAACATTGATGAATATTGATCAACATGAGTTGATTTTTTACTCTATGTTTGTAAACAAGACTTGTATTAGTTAAGACATAAAGGAGAAGGGTAAAGGATGTAGAGTGCATTGACCCCCGAGGTACACTTGGATAGAGTTTTTAATCCGGCAGTGGGGGACAGGAGGAGCTTTGATAAGAGTGATTTATCATTGAAGCTGTTTTATAGCCCGCGGGCTCCAAGGCCCTCCTGGGGCCGGGCTCAAAGGATGAAAGGTTTTCCCCAAACGAATAGGCTCTGTTTTTTTCCCCCGGCCTTTTTCCTGAGGGCAACCAGCGGTTTTTTTGTGTAGCGGTGGGTTATGATATGGATGCCATTGAACCTCTATGAATACATCATCCCATTACCCGATGAAAGCTACCGTCGCCGGATGGTCGGTCTGTTATAAACGAGCTTTTAATTAATCGATTCACCCGTAGAAGGCTTAGGTTTTGTTTCTCGCTTTATATTTATTTAAAATAAAAAAATATATATTGTCCCAACTTTTTAGTTATTTTTTGTTTCCATTTTTATATTTTATTCGGAGTTACTTCTTTTATTGTCGTCTGACCTTTACTATATTGACAATTTTTCGAATGAAATTCTTTATTCTTTATGTGCACTTTTTTTATTAAAATAATTTCTTAACCTATTCTCGCAATTCCTACAAATTTTAATAAACTTTAAAGATTTTGTTTACGATAAAAACCTTCTAAACTTCTAGCCACTAACCTTTTCTTGGATTTTTATTCTCTATTCGGCTGTGATAATATCCTTTAATTTTTAATTCAAAAACATGTCCCGCAATGCTGTACGCTCCTTCATAATATTGAATGTTAATATATAACGACGATTGACCTTTAATTTATTTGATGGTGGTAATGGGATACTGTTTATAAATTAGCAATATTATCCCGAGGCATAGTAATTTAATTACTGTTTCTTCTACAGCCGCACAGTGGAATGAAACCTTTGATCTACCCACGTGTTTAACACCGATAATTCCCCTGATTTTAATATCAGGAATAAAATTAGTATAGGAACCTCGGACCCATTCAAAAACCAAAGTGGTACGAATTAGCGAAAATCTCACATATAATTAAAACCAGAAAACCTTTGTTTTTGAAAGGTTGTAAAGCTTGATAATGCGAGACATAAGAAAATGAAGTAATATTTCAGAAAACTATTATCTCTTACAACTTCTTAACCGATCTATTAAGTTGGAATTTTACTTAATATATATGTAACCTTAGTCTAAAATTTCTGATTTTATTGACATTTTAGAACGTAAATATTACGTAATAAAATATTCTTGTAATAAAATTAATATTTTAATAAAAAATCAGTATATATAAATAACAAGCAAAATATTAAGGATATTTTTATTTCAATAAACAATGATAATATGTCTCCAGTAAATTGAGTTCTACAAGGGTCTCTCGTGCTGTAAAAAGTATTCAGAGATATAAATCTGAAAGGGCCTCCTTTCATCTTTAAAATAATAATGCGGTAATTTCAGTCCCTCTCTTTAAGTACACTCCCAAGGGCGGGCTTCACGGTCGATGGAAATATAAAATTGATGAAAATCTTGATCTTTATTGAGGCTAACAGTGGAAAAAAGATTCCTTCCTATTTCAATCATTTTAAGAAGAGGGAAGAAAAGAAATAAAAAAAACGCGAAAGAAAGAGAAAAGAAAAAACTGCTGATGGCTGCCTTTCTTCCGAAGAACTTTTTAAAACTTTTCTTCTGATAAGGGCGCTCGATGAGTCCTTCCTATCCTCGCATGAACCAATCACTTTTTTAGTTTTATTTTATTTTTTTGTAATTTTTTTAGTTGTGGTATCAGTTGGAACCTTGATCGCTTAGAAGACAAAACAAAAACAAGCTTTGGAACGGGAAACTGAGGAAAAACAATGAAAAGTGAGAAAAGAAAAACGTTGACAAGGAATATTGGAAGGCAGTTTCCATTATCTGTTTAGGGAGGAGGAGATAGCAGAACTCTTGTTTCAATTTACGTCGTCCCTGAATCGGAAGCGACAAATAAAGTGTATCAAACATTCCCTGCCCTGACAGGCTGTAATGGCCTCCTTCAGTCTTCCAATCCTACCTTTTATTTATTCATCTCTATTTTAATATTTATAAAGTTTAGTTGACTTTAGCTCTCACTTTCATCTCGAAACTCATGTTATATTGCTGAGTTAATGTGGAGTAAAAAATTGCATATAATTATTTAAAGTTTTTGTTGAAACTACATTTTGAAATGATTTGAAACACAACGTTTTAATAACATTATAAACTCCATTGGACTAGCTCTATGGAAGCGAAAATTTCTTTAGGCGAGTTTTGCACTTTTTTTGTGGAGAGTGAATCAGATTCCGTTGTGTAACGTTCGGGCAAAATCAGCTGGAGACGATTAATTGAAGTATTTTTGCATATGGATTAAAATATCTCAAAAACTAGGACCTGCAAATAGTAAGCGACTGGAATTTTCATCATTCCATCCTCTTTGTAATAAGATATTATATGAAATTTGATCTTAACGCTACACCGTGTTAGAGAAACAAAAAGAAAAACATAATGTCGAAAACCAAATGATTACGCGTTTTATTGAAGATATGGATTGAAATATCTCAGACACTAAAAATCGGTCCTGCATACTGAAAGCGAGGAAAATGTTCAGCATTTCATTCCCTTTATAATGAGCTATTATATATAATTTATATTTCATATTATTAACCTCCACTTGTATGATGTTTCCACTTCTATCGTGTGGTCTAAAGCATACACCTCAGTTTTGTTTTTATGAAATATATTTTAATTCATCTTATCATCATCTTCCTTTCATAGCATAGGATACTATTGTGAAGCATGTAATATAAAATTATTCCAAAAATTAAATTCTCTTTATTCTCTTTCATTTGTGCTTTCCCTCCCTCCTCTTGATCCGCCATTACTTTGCATAGTGTTCCTGCATTGTTTAACATACTTGTGTATACAAATTTAGTCCGTGGTATAGATCCCTTTTTTATCAAACTATTAACATTCGCCTAAAACTTCCTTACCTCTTTATATCCTACAACTTTTAGAATTATCAATTAGAAACATAAAATTTTATTTTATAAAATTTCGGAATTGGGGCGTTTTCAATCTGGAGATTGGCAAACTTTGATTTTTTAATTAGGTACTAAAAACTCATTACATTTATTTGCTTTCCATTTGAATAGTAAGGTAATTTGATCACAAAACCCGAGAAAATATGTGTCCTACAAGAATATTGGACCATTTGGCGTGACATCCACCCCCATGTTTAAATAACTAGGTTATCTAGGCCGAACGGCTCAATATTTTTGTAACCCAGCTATATTTTTTTATCGATTTTGTGATCAAATTATCTTGCGATTCAGATAGAAAGTAAACGGCTATTTATGATTTTTTAGTATCTTATTAATTTAATGAGAAAACGCTCCATTCCTGAGAGTTTGCCTAGATAAAAAAATTGTATGTAGGTTAGTCATTCACGACGTTTTAGATGAATATAGTTAATTTGATAATATGGGTCTGTTCCACGGAAAAAAATTTGTATTGGCCCTTCGATAAGTATAGAGCTTTCAATTCCGTTTTTCACGTAGGACAGAGATAAGTATCTCCAAATTCTGCTATTTCTATTTTCCGATTTCTTCTTTGATTATGATGGAGATTCCCGAACAAGTCATAACCGCGTGAGGAAACCGTTTTCTTCATGAAAAAATTATGAGTTTCTCTCACAACATTGTATATTTTCCCTTTGTTACATCCCCTCTAAAAATTCCTAGATTATATAAATTTCTTACTCTTCATTAAATAATTAATTCTGAGAAAAAACCTGGTGGTTTAGCGCAATCTTGGCTCAATCACCTCACAACCGCTGGTTTAGAAATTATACTTCCCTGCAAAGTGTTAGGACCCCCCTTTCATGTGTCACCTTATAGCCCTTGAGACAGAGCCCAATAATCGAACTAATCGCAGACGAAGGTTTGAATGTAAATTACGAATGTATATGTTATTCTAAGTAAAATGAACCTTGTCTGCCATTCCAGAGTCACAACTTTCAAAAACAGCGGTTGATTTAAAGAATATTAGGCCAGAAAGTTAAGTATCGAAACGGGAAATATATTACGAAAAATGTGGGAAAATGTTTTTATTTTTTTAACTTGTGTATATGTAAAATCCTAAATATCTAACTCGAACAACCAAGGGATAACTTTTTACAGCCGAAAAGGCCATATTTTACCATCTTTTTTTGTGTTTCTTTGTTGGTGCTCAGTAGACGCAGATTTTTATGCTCTAACTTTGATTTAGTTTTAGTTTTAGTTGACTTGCGTTTTTCCTCTTAGGGAACTCATTTCCAAGCAACAGGGCAATTTAGAGTAATTTTTATCTGTTTTTGACAAATTTGATGAAAATCAGCGTTGGTTAAACGTGATTTTCTACCATACCACTTATATCCAAATTATTAAGTTTAGGTACTTGTTCAACGTAAAATTTAGCGTTCTTTAATTTCTTAAACAGTAAATTTTTCGCTTCGATGCACCGTTTAGGAGTTGTATATAAAGGAGTAAAAAAAAAAGATCGGAAAAATATGGCTTTTTCGGCTATAAAATATTTTTCTTAATATATTTCTCGTTTCTATTCTCAAAAATTACTGGACTAATATTCTTTAAATTAGCCGCCATTTTTTAAAATAGTGGCTTTGGAATGGCAAACAAGGTCCATTTAACTTATACATACAATTTCGTAATTTACATTCAAACCTTCGCATGAGATGAGGTCGATTTTTAGGCCCTCATATTTTACCTTTTTATAAGCCCTAGAACGCGATTATAGAGATTTTGGGATAAATATATAAGAATAAAAAATTAGATTTGCTCCTACGACAGTTTTTATGTTCCCACCAAAAAAAAGGAATTTTTTGCGAAAAAATGGCTTATGAAAAAGGATGATATTTAGCCATTTGGTGCTGTGAAATCGAAACCAAGCAATTGCTAATATTTCTTTTTTTTAGGATATGTGAAAAATCTTATATGTATTTGCTGAAAAATACCATTTTGCAAGAATTCTTTATCACAAAAGAAATGTTGATTATAACATTTTCGCTAGTGGGCGGAACTATGTCAAGCTGAAGTTTAGCTTCGCCTATCACCCCAGTTATTATCATTAGACGTGTCAGATAATTGCGGCGTTCTTTCATATGTTTTAAGAATCGGAATAGGATAGGCAAAACTGTCTGACTTTTATAAATCGAATTAAAAGCTATTGGTTGGACAGTATGTCAGTCTCTTCTACATATAGGACATTGGATTCGAAGATATAGCAGGGCTATTATTTCCGAAACATAATGATTATATTATGCTTACGACTAGATGTTTTGTGTTCCGTAAGGAAGTTTCTAATCACATTGTTGGAAACGGTAAAGACTTTACTACCGCAAAATTAAAAATTATTTTTTAAAAGCTTTTATAAATTTCATGACTGATAAAAAAATTTAGAATGAATCATGGAAAATAAGTCAGGGAAGAGAGCTTCAGTGAATTAATCTTGGGAGAGACTAATAGGAGCTAATACAGGAGAAGACAGTGACTGGAGGGTGAAGTGAAAACTAAGAAAGAAGAGGGAGCAAAGTGATTGTCGAGTTTTGATCCTGAGCGGCCTGTGGTTGAGCTGGGTTTTGATTTATAGGGCTCCAGAACTGGGCCTTCCTAATTACTCCTTCATTAAGATGCAAGTCTCCTCTCTGCCTTATTTCCTTGCACAAATTGCTTTTAGCCAAAACTTCTCCTCGGTCAGCGTTTTATATCATCTTTCATCTCAATTAATAGAAAATCCGTTGGAAATTGTTTGTTGTTCAGATTCCTCTCAGCTAAATGACGAACTTGCTTAGTGAAGCCATCACCTCTGAACAGAAATTAATATTCAAATGATTCGTACAAGATCAAGGAATTGTAGGAGAAAATAAACTACCTAGATTATTTAGGGTGTTAATAAAATATTCTTAGTTTGCGTACATGTAGGTTTATTGCAAGGACACTTAGTTACACAATTTTTGTCGTCCTAGTATTGTCACGAATTAAAGTAGAGTAAAGGTGGAAAAATATCAAAAGTAATAAATATTCATTGCGGAGGTGTCCAGAAGGAGGTTTTGTGGCTCAAGTTGAGCCATAATATTTTTTGAGAGGGTCACATTTTGACTGGGTTTTGAATTCTTGAGGAGGAGGGGCACATTTCGACTATGAATTTTTATTTATGAAAAGTTTTAAAACACAGAATTAGGAGGAAAATATGGAACAGACCACGGCAAGTTTATATGATCTACGATTTGTCTATTCCTTCTTTCGTTCGCACAATTTTTAAAAAGAGGAGAGAAATAAAATTTTTGGAGAGGGGGTGATGCTTCATGCGCCATCGACCTTGGGGGAGGGATGGGCACCCCTGATTTTCAGCTTGAATTTATTCTATTATTCATTCAGTTATAATTCTAGAAATATTAGGGTTTTAAGTTTATGAGTATCTCAATCAGACGATCTCTTCAAAAGCTGTCATTAATTGAAATTTAAAATGTAAAAGAGTAAAGAAAAATCATGCTTTCAATTAATTTATTTTTTCAAATTAACTTATTTTAAAAAAAAAATCTCTGTCTATCTAAGGTCTGTAATTGTTATTTTTTGAATAGATTTCATGATTATGATGTTAATTTATAAATATTTTCAGTATATTACATACTATATGGTTTCTGCCTCTCATGGAAATTGAAAAGTAAAATAAAGGTAAATGAGAAAAAAACAACTAATTATTGCTTGAATTTGTTCATTTCATCCTTGATTTATAATTTGAAAGGAATTATTAATATAGGTAAGCATTTTCGTTTTGCCTGCGGGTGTTGTTAAGATTTGATTTACGACCCCTAAATAAAAGAACTTTTATTATTATTACATTCCCTCCGCATTATAAAAGAAAAAAAATAATACCAATTTTCGTATTAACTGGCAATATTTTCTTACAAAACGCCATTTCTTCTCCGCTATGCGACAGTGAGAATAGCACTACTATATTTGTTTACATGCTGACATTAAACCCGGTGACAGTTTCGAAATAATGTTATTGAAATACCTGACTAAACAATTCATAATGTGTAAAAATGTTCGATAGAGTTATGAAGTTCAAAAATGGTCAATACACAACCATAAATGAGAACAATATTTTCTCATACATCACGGTTGATTAGGTTAGAGAAAACTTATTTTAATATAATTATTTGGTAATTAATTGATAAATAATGGATAAATAATGGAATTAAAACTAAACTGTTTTCAACTAAACTGTTGCTTAGTTTCATCGTTAGTTGTTCAAAGAAGTGAGAAATATGTCTTGAACTTTTGATCTATGATACCAGGACACTCCAGGCTATAAATTTTGAACTTCTGGTTAAGAAGAGCATTGTGTTGTATTGTTAGAGTTCCCTCATTTTTGATAATTTGTTACGACCCTTTTGTGAGTAGGATGTCTGACAAACTTTGTGATTTCCGTAATAACCGTTTTCGTCGCTTCAATCGAAATATAAGTTCATACTGTTTTTATTATTACCCAAATCATCTTATTTACAAACCTGAACAAGCGACTGAGTATTCAGTTTTATTTTAGTTCATTAGAGGTTAGGTTATTTGCAAGGATGTAGCCCGCAGGAGAAAGATGTGGTTTCGTAATTTTTTCGGTGTATTTTTTTCACAATTAATGCTTTTAAAAATGTTGAAATACTAAGAAGCAATATGTTATAATGACTCATTTCACCAGTTTTTTTTATATTTGTCTATTTATTTTTCTGTTCTACGTTAAGGCGGGGGTCAGCTATCTCCAGAAAACAGCGGTTCTCCTGAAAATCTATCCCCTCCATATTGAGAAAATCCATATTTTCTATTTAAAAACGCTGATCAATATCTGTGAGTGTAGTTAGAAAAACATCTTAGCGAAATAGAGTTTTGTCTTCGCTTCCTAAAATTGCATGGAACATGTTCCTAAAGCTGAGCTCATCAATTGGTCTGAAATCCGAAGCATTCGTGTACGGGTGAAAGGAAGTAGTTGGAGATGATCATTTCAACCTCCGCTTACGAAGACTGAAGAACCTGAAGATAAGTTGTGAAAGTATCAACTACTTCTACCAAAAATCTGTATTGCCAGAGGCATGGGAAGAAGAAAATAAAATGTAAATGTAGATGTATTTATAAACTTGCCTAAGTTACTCATGATTTCGCTAGCTAAACTGATAATTATTTATTAATATTATTTGATTTAGAAAATTTAAATTTATTTTATTTTGCATATTTGTTTAAAGAAATTTCTCCATTTTCCTTATTATCCATGTTAGCTTATTAGCTTATCTGTATTATCTTTGCCCATCCTTGTTAAGGACGAAACTTCTATATTACAGTAAAAATGATTATAAGAAATCGGAATAAATATTTGAAACTACTCAAAAATCAATTTATTAATAGCGTTGATTAATATATATATATATATATTATATATATATATATATATATATATATATATAAAAGACATTAGAGATTAAGTGGTCAACTCATATTAGAATGGCTCAGATGTAAGATGCTGTCATGTTAAAGTTAATTTTAAAATTTACTGTTTATGGCCATTTAAATATTGATTATATTAATATAGAATAAAATTAATTCTCCTTTAATGAAAAACTTTTCGACCGTCTCAAGATCTCTTCTTCGACTAAGCATCTAAAATTAATATCATCAATGTTGTTTGTTGAAAAACTTTCTCAGTTTGCCGTTAGATAATAGATGATAGCCCGAAGTTGAGTTACAGATTCAATATTAATAAACTTTTTTTCTTAATTATTTCATAGCCATTGTGGACTTAATTTTTTTTATTACACGTCTGTTTAGATAGCTTGAATAATTAATTAGTTCTCTATTGTAGACTTTATCTCCGAAGTAGTTAGAGAATTTTACTCAACAATAGCTGTTCATTACTTTCTAGAAGTATTATCTCGACGTTTTTTTGCTAAACTCAATTCCTTTATTACCTACTAATTTCATCCCCATTAGACTTGTTGTATTCACTACTGAAGTAATCTTATAAAAAGTTGTCTGGCGTAGTATTCAAAAGTTACTGTAATAAGTATTAAATTATTACATTGAAATTTCCGATAGATATTTTTGTATCGATTTTTTTTTTCGGTGTGTGCACACGCAAATACACAAACACACACAGAGAGGCCTTTTAGGAATACTTGGTTATTAGGACTCAGGAGATCTTAGATCATGTTTTTCTTTTGAAAACTAAAAAATGAATTTTATGAGGTATATTACCAATTTATTTATGATTTTTTTCATATATTTTATTTAAATATAATTGAACAATTGATTTAAAATTAAAACTATTCTCTTTCTGTTATTAATAATATTTTAATAGTGATATTACAGAGATTAAATAAAAAGCGTTGCCAATAATCCTACAGCGTAGAGGCAACAAAAAAACACAAATAAGTAAAAAATATTTTAAAATTAAAATAATAAGACAAATTTACGTTAATTAGTTTAAATTCATTTTATTACTTACATAGTGGACTTAATTTTCTTAAATATTCTGTATAATAAGTATAATTATAGAAATTATACATAAAATTATTAAATTATAAAAAGACTATTTAAAAATAATGCGTAACTACCTTAAAATTATGAACTGTCATCATTCTTATTATTGATTGATATTGTTTCAACTGAGATTTTATTTTTTTTAAAAACGTACCAATACTGTATATTTTTCTTAGATCTATTGATTCGTTATTGTATGCGAATGTGTAAATATTTAAATATTTTTTATTATTAACGATTGTACTAAAAATTAGTTGTTTATCGTATTCTATAGATTTTGCGAATTTTTTTTCGGTCTAGCCAGGTTCCTTCTCGAACACCTCTGACAGCCATTCCTTCCTCCACATCCTGCAACCATTTCTTCCTTGGTAGTCTTTTCTCTTTTTCGCCTTTTTATCGGTTGATAAGGAAACGTTAAATTTGGCCATCAGTCCAACGCCATTCTCTGTAAATGGCCATACCATTTTTGTTTCTATGTCGGAGATCATAGTTTTTTCTTGCTGAACATTTCGCTTAATATTTTTGTTAAGGACATGCTGTAGTCTGGAAATGAAAAAAACAGCGTCTCCAAAAGTTCACTTCCTATGATAGTAGCCTTGTCTCCTTTTTGGTGATCGCCCACGTTTCAGTAATTAGTTAGATTTGAAACAGTTTATGCACAATTATAATTGTATATTTTGTAAATGTTATTACTTTGTTAATATAGAACAAAAAAAAATTCTTATTATTAATCCCGCTTTGTTGATGTTTGCACTTACTTCGTGTTGTATTAAACACACACCGTAGTTTGTTTTGTTTTCTAACTGATTGGTCTTGTTTTGTAGAATGCACTAGCTCTCGAACCTTAAATAGCTGCTGGGCTGCCCTAGTTTTTCGGAGTTGCTGGGGAACCTATTTACTTTCAATGGAAAAGAACCAGCTTTTGTTGAAGGTAGGGATGGGAGCTTAGTGAGAGCTACCTGGAGCTCTGGTGAATGGGTGCAACTTCCTCCCATTCGGATCAGTTCAAGGAATAAATCCTTTCCAATTCTAAACATTTCCCTTAATTATAAATATATATATTTCTACAATATTCTCTGTATGTCTTATTTATTTTATCTATTAACTAAAAACTTTTCTAATTACGACTATTTGTCTATTGGTATGATTTTACTCAAACGGAAGAGCTAATATTTAAATTTTATAATAAAACTCTGACAGTCGAAGAAGCTGTAACAAATAATTGATATGTAATAATTAATATTTAAATTATTAAATGGGATTGTTGGCTATAGGAGAGCTGATAAACTGAACTACAAACAACAAAATATTATATTTAAATCCAAAGGACATTAAATTATTTATCGAAATTAAACTTTTATAATTTTATATACACAAATATGACCCGTGTTAAATTTATTCTTTACAAATTATATTCTTCAACAAACAACTATTTATTACAATAAAACTTCAATGACTTTAATACATTATAAATTTAATAAAGGATTGGCCAATAGTTCTTTAATTGTTATTCAATTTAATTTGAGCTCTGATTTATTTTTATATTGAATTCTGCAGAAAATATATAATGAATATCTATAATATTTACTTTATGTTGATGTGGAATGTTGACATTAATGTTTGATGGTTGATGAACTGCAGAATTGGATGTTTACGGTTTCAATTATCTGCTAAGAGTGAATTGTTTTCTATCTCCACTTGTCCGGTCTTTCCAAATTTGAGGTGGCACACTCTTTAGGGAAATTTAAAAAGCTAACTTCTTCAAAAACATGTCGGATCCTATGTATTCGTAAACGATATGCCGCTGTTTGGTGTTTCTAAGAAAGTTTACCTTTGAGGTTGGTTGTCAGCGCTATCATTTCACCTTCGGCTCATAGTATTGACAAATACAATACAATTTTAGCATGGTTTCTATCTATTTTTTATTCATATTAACTTTTTTTCGCGTGTGTGAATATGTATGTAGATACTACATATATATTATACGTTGGTGTGTGGACGTACCTGGTAATGCTAGCCTGAATGCCGAGATCTGCTCTGCATACTATTCACCCTAGTTCTTGAAGCGAGAGAATGCGGGCTTTGTTAAAAAGCCTTCTTTGAAGCGACTCCCGCATGTAGGTTGTACGTTTGTAGAAAGAGAGGGTTTAGGAGCCTACAAAAAAAATAAAATAAAATAAACAATATGTTTGCTTGGTTGCCATAAATTTAATATTTTGTATCTTTTTATTTCCTAATGTTTCGGACCTTTTTCTGGTGATCAGAAATACATTTTACGATATTTATTTTAACATAAACCTAACAGTGTTAGGATACACAGGCGGATCTACGGGGAGGGAGGGGTTTTCGGGGTGACCCCCCCCAAAATGGTAAAATGTAACCATGTTTTACAGACAAAAATATTAAAAACTATCTCTTAAAGTATTCTTGTCCGTGTAATTACATTTAATAGGACTTTAAGAACCACTTAAGTACCCTTTGATATAGGTAGTTAATATATTTCTTCTTTTTTCTAATTAATTATTGGTATATGTAGATGAAAAAAAATCTTTCGGGCTAAAGCCCCCTCCCCCAAAATTAAATCCTGAATCCACTAGTGTTAGGATACAATTATAATTTCAATCATAAAGCCTTGAATCTGTTATAATGGCTTTCTTTAAAATTCGTAGAATTTTCGAAGTGTCTCATAAAATTTAATTCATTTCTTTTTGTAATTTCGCTCTTTTATTCAAGTAAATCTCCGTCACTGAAAAAATGTTTTCTCTGATTTTTGTTTGTAAATGATGAAAAGATTTTTAATGTTTAATGTTTACCAGAAAAAATAGAATAGATTTTCTTTATCAATCAAACTCCTGAATTTGTTTTGTACATTTTATATTTTTTTCGAGATTGAATACACCGAAACGGCAGTTTGTGCTATAAGTTGGTTTACGGAAGTTGGATTTAATAGATATGAATTTGGATTTTTAAAATTAAATTGATGGATGGATTTCGAAACCAAGAATGAAATGTGTTGGTATATGCATAGGGAGAGTTAAATATTGATTTTATTTTTTCTCTCTTCAAATTTTCATCAACACCTGTCATATACGTGACAATAAGCAGATATGTTGTTGTTTTTTAGAAAACGGCACTTTATACTAGAGTACTAGACGTACTCTGCAGTACCTGGTCTTTGTTTACTTCCTTAATTCAGGATTGGAGATCTCTCATCCAGCTCCTTCTCAGTCGCCTCCCAATGGCCATGTGAGCCGTGGCCCTGTTAAAAGTCTGTTATTGTGTATATTTAGTTTAATATATAATCTAGAGGGAAGAGAACGTAATTGTTGGTCGATAGTTAGTTGAATATTGAAATATTGAAACTTTCTGTCTCAGTTTATCTGTTTCCTGTAAATCACGTATATCAGAGAGAATATATCTTATTGGAAATTATTTATGAAATACATAAAATACTTATTTGCGATTCTACCAACCTTTTCACTTGAGTTTTACGAAATTACTTATTCAAAAATTTTTCAATGAGGTAACGAAGTTATTTTATAGAGGGAAAAAGAGAGAATAATTTGGTCGAATGAGCGACGAAGAGATGATTTTGAACGTGGATAATCAACACTGGAGAGTTTGTTGGTTTCTATCGAGCCTTCTCCCTCTCTCTCCCAGTTCCCTGTTAATGAGGCAAAGAACGAAATAGTCTCGTCTTTTTACGGGTAACTTTATTCTTCGTTTATCCTTATTCTCTCCATTTTGTTTTTTATTTTTAATCTTTCTTTTTTTTGTTTATTATCGCTAATGATTATAAAGGATTTTAAGACTACCCGACTTTATATCTAATTTTTCTATGAATTTATTCTTTGTAATTTGATTTTTATCGTAGGTTCATTACATCAGTGATTCAAGTTTAAGATTCAAATTATATTTTTTAAATTAAAATTAATCAGAAAATTTTTAATGTTATCAATCCCAACTATACTCTATATATCAGGACTCCAGGAGTAATGGATTTTGATGAATGAGGTATCAAACAAAACTTAATTTCGAGTTAGTTGGGTTGTTCAGTCAAAGAAAAAAAACAATAAATTATATTTAATTTTAATTCCTAGTGCCGACAATGGCTTTCATTAGCGCTTTTCTGGTGTAAGGTCGAGAGACCAGTGTCTCTGTTCTAATCACACAGCCTTATGTATCTAAAATGTTGGTAAAATAAAGTAATCCTTAGATGACTCTTATTAGAGTAGATAAACTTATAAAATTAGTAAAAAAAAATATATAAATATTGTTTTATTATTAATTAACCATCCAAATTTCAGTAAATACTGGAGTAACATTTTCTATAAATTAAATATTGATTTTCATTGATTTGATCTTGGGTTTCTTTTCTTTCCTTTCCTGATGATGTCTGAATTGATGAAACGTTTATGGGTTATTTTATTTTTACTTGCTTTTTAGAGATAAGACATAAGGTTGGAAATTTTCCAATTGTAATCTAACTTCGAATTTCTTTCCTTTGATGCGTTTTTACTCGTTTACTATAATGTGTTTATTGTTAAACAAATTTTCCATCCTATTAAGAAATTATAATCTAATAAAAGGTGATATTGATAGGTTTTGATTAATAGATTAATATTGGGTTGGAAAATAAGTCCTTTCGGTTTTTCAGGGTAAAATAAAACTCAATGTACTATAGGCACAAAATTTATTTTAATCTACAATACATTGACCATTATTTAATATGACTTTTTCCCATTTTTCCACTAACTGCATAACGTCCATGTTCATAGAATATCTGGGGTATGTTGTTAAAAAACTGCTCGTTAACATTGCTCGTTTCATTTACATGTGGACGACCAGACCGTTGAGAATCATTAATGTCAAAGTTTTCTAAATGAAATTTGGCAAACCAATTTTGAGAGGTACTTTCGGTTAAGACATCCCCATAAACACTGCAAATTTTTTTATGAGCTTCTGCAGCACGCTTACATTTTTTTAAATAATACAACAAAATATGGCGATAATGGATGATATTTTCTTCCATATTCACAGTGCAGTAGCAAACACAATACTTAGCTAGTTCCAACAAGAGTTAACAGATATAGTTATTGGCATATTACAAAGAGGATAAACAATCCACTTTAGGGATTAATTCATCAGTTAAGAATTGTATCATACTGATATAAAAATAAACAGAAAAACCGAAAAGACTTATTTGCCAATCCAATAAATAGAGGAAGTGTTCGAACACATGCAATTTTAATTGTATTATTATTATTCTTTATTTGTCAACACTTTTACAAAAGGTTTTTTGTTTCTTTGAGAGGGGAAGAGTCGACTCCAACCAGCTCGCCTTTGTTATATTTTAATTTATATTGAGAAAGCTTCTTTTAATTCTGGCAATATTCAACATGAAGCAAGCTTTCTGGGTTCATTTATTACAAGAGTTGGGAGGCCAAGGCTGTCAGTAGATTCCACAGAAGACACTGGTATCAGGACATTTCTGGAGATCATAATGCCCCTAACGGTTACTTTATTAAGCTTATACAAAATTTTTAACTCAGTTGCTAGAACTTGATATTTCCGATTTTTTTTCTGCACAGATAGAGTCAATGTTTTTGGCGTTTGGCACAGCGACGTCTATAATCTCAGCTACCTTAATATTATTACCGTCAATTAACACAATATCAGGTCTGTTGTGAGTCACGAGATGGTCTATCATAAACGATTGATTCCAATATAATTTAATACAACCTTTCTGGTAGAGTGCTTTAGGACTGTATTTATAGTAGGGCACCGAATCGTTTAATAATTTGCTTTTCAGACCAATAGCCTGACAGACTTTGGCAACATCGTCATGTCTTTTTAGGTATTCTGTATTCTGTATTATTATTATTATTACAATATTGATAGGCGGTAAACTTCCATACCGCGACCTTTTTAGGTATAATTTAGACAACATTTTTAGGTGAAATTTAGTCTTCTTTCGAATTGAGAAAAAAAAAAAAAACAAATGAAATAGCAGGGCTTAGTTTAAAAAAGTGTTTCGTTCGGGATATATTCTGAATAAATTTTTGAACTTTTATAACCAATCTGCTATGTGTTTGGCGGTTATGAGAGAACTTTAAATAGAGGAAAAGTTATCGCTTAGCTAAAATGTTGAACAGGCAGGGAACCTCTACCTTTAACCCTTAATTAAATATAAACTTTTTAAAATCCAGATTCGATACGTATTGATTAAAATTATAAATAAAATCAATGAATAAATTAAATAATTTAAGAGGGTTTTCAACATAAAAACTTAATTTACGCTGCAGAAATTAATTAATATCTTGTGCCCACTCATTTTCACTGCCTCTTCGTTTACATTTTGCGGCTTCAACTGAATATTTTTTTATTTCATTTATGAAGTGTATTTACTAATTTCTTAAAATCGAATATTTTCTCATTGTTGAGACTATAATCAGTGTTTTTCCTTTGATTTAAAGTATCGTAGCCAAGTTTTGCAAAATGTAGCTTACTGTAGCTTTCAGTCGTTTCCAGTTGACTACGGAAACTTATTTATTTTACTGCTAAAAGTTATTAAGTAACATTTTATAAAATTAAATCACTAACTACTTCATCTAAATTTGTTTTCTTGTGATTATAAATCGATAAGTTTTCGTTCCATTGGGCCTTAAAAGACGAGAAAAAAAGAAATGTTATAAAAATAAATTATATTGTTGTTTTTTGCCTTTTCTTTGCAGGTATTTTCAGGATATTATATAGCAAGTGGATTATTTGTTTGTCCGTGCCTTTTCATGCTGGTTATAGGGCTCAGGAGGATGAGAGGGTGCTGTCAAATAAATACTAAATTTTAAAAAATGATATTTTTAATTATTACTCCAACGTTTCGACCCACCTTGCAGGTCTTCATCAGGGCTACAAAAGGTACAAATATAAAAGGTACATGGTGAAAATAAAATAAATGAGTTATAAGTAGATATTAAATAACAACAAGACAACTGTTTCTTATTTAATATCTACTAATTATTCATTTATTTTATTTTCACCATGTACCTTTTATATATGTATCATTTGTAACCCTGATGAAGACCTGCAAGGTGGGTCGAAACGTCGGCGTAATAATTAAAAATACTATTTTTTTAAATTTAGTATTTATTTGACCGCACCTCATGACCAACTACTTCTTATATACATTTTTTAATAAAGTAGTACAAAATAATTTGTTTCTCGGTGTGTAATGTGTAATATTTTTCGATACTGGGACCTCCTGAAGTCCTGCTTTGCCCTCAAAATTTGGGTTATAAAACTTGACCCAGAGTCCTCTGACCGACAGTCAATGGTGTAAATAGGTGTGAATATGTTTTACTTATTTTAATTTCACTCAGCTTCAATCTATTATTTGATTCACATTTTTTTATATATATTTTATTATATTCTTCTTATTTGCTTTTTATTTTTTAATTATTTACATTTATTTCCCTTTTGTATGACTGAATACTTGTAGACTTAATACTTAATTCCCTTCAGTGTGGCAGTTTGTATTATTAGTCAATAAACTCGTAATTGAAAAAAAAAAATGTATGTATTAATATTTTCCGTAGTATAATAACCAAAAGAAATTATTGTAAAATCAAAACATTGTGCACTTATTCTACCTTTTTTTGACGTATAGGGTTTGTGTTATTTTGGTGCACTTAATGAATTGTTTGCATCTATGAATACGATCAAAAATAGAGAAATATCTAATGATATAATTTAATACATGAATTTTCCATAAATATTTGCGATACAAAAATATAATTAAATTAGTTTTTTTGTCGATGGAAAATATATATTTAATTTTATGCGCTATCAGTAATGAAGGAAGAGGAAATTGGCGATGGAAAGTGGCGGAAGCAGTTAAGAATTACCTGGCTGACGGAAGCCGGGGTTTCTTGATAAGTTTGCAACTGACTTCTTGATTTATTGCTCTTCTACCAGGCGTCCAGTCTCCTTCCTCACTGGGACGAGCAGTTAATTCCTTCCTTTATCTGTTACTTGTTCAGCCTGGTATTGATTTTTAATGACTTGTTAGATGTACTCATTTTGGAAGGGTCCAGGGGTTAAACAATGTGCTTATTTCAGGGGCTTTGAATGTGAATTTGGAAGCGTATGTCTCTCGTTTGCCATTCCAGAGCCTCTGCTTTCAAACATGGCGGCTGATTTAAATAATATTAAGCCAGTAAGTCTTGAGGAGCGAAGCGGTGAATGTGAGTGTGAGTTCAAACATTTAAAAATGCTGACACGGACCACTTGGAGATAACTTATGACCGACAAAGAAGCTATATATTCTTCGTATTTTTTCACCTATAACACCTGAACGGTTATTGAAGAGAAAAATTTACTCTTTAAGAAATTAAAGAAAGTTCAATTGTGCCTTGTATGAGTATCTAAAGTTATTAATTTGTTTAGGTGATATGGTTGAAAAACGCAGCTAACTAACCATGATGTTTACCATATTTGGCAAAAATTTAGATACATAATTCACTAGTTACTATAAGTTGGGATGGCAATGAGTTCTCTAAGAGAAAAAATCATATAAATGAAAATTTGTACAGCAACCAATTCTGCCTCCACTGAGTACCAACATTTTTAACGTAGATCAATTATACCTCTCGTTATTGGAAATCTCGAGATAGCTGGCAATTGGTTCTGAAGATTATATATATATATATATATATATATATATATATTTGTGTGATTTTCAAAATTTCAGGAGTGTAGGTGTTTATTCTACTGGACTAAAGTTTTTAGAATCTGCTATATGCAATATAAATCTCTTTTCCACGTCTGCAAGAGGTGAAATAAACCTACATTAAAAAAGTTGATTCACAGTAGACGCATTTTTCTGTTAGATAACTTATTTCCAATCTGCGTACATTTCTAGTAATATTTCTTAGTTTTTGACAAGTTTGGTAAAAATTAATGTTACTAGACCGTGGTTTTCGATCATAGTACCTAATCAAATTATTAATTTACGTACTAATTTCACGCAAAGTTTAAGGTTATTTAATTTCTTAAAGAGGAGTTATTATTTTGGAAGCACCGTTCAGGTGCTGAAGTTTAGGCCCAAGGTTCAGGTCTTCATCAGGGCTGTTGTCTTATATTTATAATTTATATATAATTTATTGATTTTTACTTTGTTACTTGTGACTGAATATCTCAAACAACTCCTCTTCAATATGCCAACGTCAGTAAATTTTCAATCCACTATTAAAAAGTGGAAAAGTGGAGTACAAACAAAATAACTTAATTAGAGTGTATATTAAAAAAAACTTAAATGGGTTATTTCTGACTTTAATATACCTAAAGAAAAATAATCATAAGTCTCACTCTATTTTAATTAAGATTGGCTACAATTTGTTCATTTCTTTTTCATTTAAACGCTGTATTCTTTGTAATTTAAACGCTGTTAAAGTGTGAAATGATCATAAGTTTACATGTTGGAACCCATATATACAACCCACATTTAATTAACAGCTACGTAATCTCCGATTCTATCCATCCATAAGGGCCTAATATTATTTAAATCAGCCGGTAATTTTGATAGTAGTGGTTCTTGAGTGGCAGACAAGGTTTATTTCATATAAAATAACATACACATTCGTAATTCTAATTTCAGCTATCTCCCGTAAGTTGTACACACTTCAGGCTCTATTCGCAAGGCTATAAGAGAGAGCTTAACTATAGCATATCATTAAATATTATAAGACTTATTAAAAATGCTTACCACAGTTCTCCAAATCTCGGTTTAAAATGAAAGTTTACAGAAACCGAACGAAAAAGCTTTTAGAGCCTAAGATATTTAATTTATGGGTAAACATGACGTGGCAAAGGCGGGGGCGGGAGAAAAAAAAAAAAAACTTGTGGTGTTAAGACTTAATGGGGCTCTTCATTAAAGTCTTTTGACGGGATATAAATCAAAAGGGGGCGGAAATCATTTTGGCTATTTTATTCGTTTAGAAATAATAAATTGGATTTCTTACGACTGAAACATTTTTTAAAAAACATAATTCTGAAAACACAATAGGTATTTTAACATTATTAATTGAGAATGGATATGTTTAAAAGTAACCGTTATCTTTTCAGTATGCTTAATTCAACGATGCTACGTTTTTCTTAATAATTTAACATTATATTTTTATATCAGTATTTATATAAATAGAAATTCGGGTATTATTGACAGGTACTAACTCATAAAAACAATCTAATATCCGAACATTTCGCGGACAGCATCACATAGAAAACGCCACGTATTTCTCGCAAATCATTTATGGAGGTCTCATGACTATAAAGGTTATTTACAAATGTAAAACAGGAAAGAAATTTTATTTTTGCCTGGAGAATTAAACAACTCCAGAGATTCCACCGGTTATGAAAGCTGTTACTGTTATTACTTTAGTCAGTGGGCCAGACCCTCCTACCCTGCACTCTCTCTTTCCCCTCCTGCCAACACACATCTCTATAAATTGCATATCGTTATGTTTGTTGTAACTATTTATTAAAAACAAACCAATGTTCCCACACAAGAAAAGTGAACGCACTGCCCCAAAATGGCGCCCAAACATGGCTGACTGACGATTTTGACTTCAGTTAGTTTTTTGTTCCCTGAGAATCAGCATTTGGCTCAATTACGTCATAGCTGGTATTTTATTAAAGTTGGATAGTCAGAGAATAATAAAGCATGAAAAAATATTAAAAAATAATTGGCTTAGGCAATAAAAAACACCAGTAAAGTAAATTCAATAAAATCAAGTGTCGTTTGTAATTAAACGGCAGACAATAACGCAAAACGTATTGAAATAAAGCATCTGGAGAACATATCTTGTTTAAAAAAATTGACTTTACTGGTGGTTTTTATTGTCTAAGCCAATTATTTTTTCATGTTTTATTATTCACTGACTATCCAGCTTTAATAAAATACCAACTATGACGAAATTAAGCCAAATACTGGTTCTCAGTGACCAAAAAACTAAATAAAGTCAAATTTGTCAGTCTGCCATGTTTGGACGCTATTTTGGATTAGTGTGTTCACTTTTTTTGTGGGGGGAGGACTCATTTTTAATACATCGTTGCAAGGAACACAATTTGTAGGACTGTAGGGGAGGGATGGAGGATGTACGGTAGGGGGTTCTTTCCCACCGTGTACTTCAGTTGGTAACTTCTAATTGAAAAATAACGAAACAAATGTAGGTTCTTTTTTTTTTTTTTTCGAAGTTTGAATGAACGTGAAAAAAAAAAATAGCCGGGAGCTAACTTATAAGAAGTTGGAGTAGAGAAATAATTAAGGGCAGGTAAATAAAATTTTACTAGTAATTAAACATCATGTTGTTTGTATCAGTATTTATATAAATCAAAATTCTTGTGCTAATATAGTATTAATATTTAATAACTGAACGTAATGAGGTTAGCATCACATACAAACGCCATGTATTTCTCAAATTAATTAAACTCTCTTGATTGAACTCTAACTAATTAAATTCCAAATTTACTCCTTAATTATTCCAATTAAGGTGCTTCCCAAAAATATTAGTCCCTTTAACTGAGGTATTTATCTGAGCCAAAAATTCAATTTTCCTCCGCAAGTTAATGATGGAGGATTGTATGAACATGAATTACTTTCGAGGTACATTACATTATTTTTTCCTATTTTTTTAGCCTAACCAGCTTTCATTTTAGAATGGAGAAAACAAATCTTTTTCCTTCACTTAATATTACGTTCTACCTTGATTACTTCATGGCCTGTTTTACAATAATGACGCTAAAAACTACTTTTAACTAATATTTTTTTGTAAAGAATATAATTATTTTTATATTTTGTAAGAAGTTTTTCGTATGCTCAATAAATGACGATTTAGATTTTTAATGTGTATCATATCCTTTCAAAAATTTTGGAATTATGTTAAAAAACAAAACAAAATAATTTGGTCCAGACAATTGATGTTGGAAGATAAGATCTATCTTCTTCCTATAACTACTTAATAACAGCTGTAACTATCATGAATATTTTGGAGTTTATATATATATATATATATATATATATATATATATATATATATATATATATATATATATATATATATATATATGTATGTGTGTGTGTGTGTGTGTGTATATATTATTATACTACATATATATATTTTTTTTTGTATATATTATTCAACTACAGCATTTCACCAAATTCGTAAAGGGTGAAATCGATAACATCCCGTCTTTAGGGCGTCTTATTTCTGAGTAGGTAGAGTTGGTAGTATATTTTAAAATGACTTGGACACTCCTGAATATTTCCAAGACACTCCTGAAGTCCAATAGTACGACATACAAAGTTATGGGAGCTATTAAGTGAATATATAGGTCTGGATTTCTTGTATCTCCTAAATTTTAGTAAAACTAACCTGTGGAAGCTTTTATCTATTTAATTTATCTATCTATCTATCTATTTTAAATCTGACGTACTTCTCGTACAAGTATGCTCCTCTACTTGTTATTTTAGCGCGTTACCCTTTTTAATTATTTCTATAACGATAATAACCTTTGTTTATACATACAAATATAAATAAAACATATACATAATCTTTACAATTCGATTTATACCTAATACTCACATATGTATAAAATCAGCACTTTAGCTAATGTTTTGAGTTGGATTGTTTCTACCACTCTTGCAACCACACTAAGTAGTGCACTTGTCTCATCCGTTTCCACTCTTTCTTTCCGTTTGCAATGCTAATCTTCATGCTGTTCCTCCGCAGGATTTCATGATCTCTTTGTCCCAGTCCGTCGGTGGACCTCCTATCTTCCTAGTGTGCTCTCTTGGATACCAGTCCATAAAACGCTTGGATATACCACTACGCGACAGGTCCAAGAACACGGTTTAATTCTTTATTCCGATAATTTTCTGAAGAAAAATCTTTGTTTTAATTTTTTGTCGATATTTTACTGAAATAAAACGTAATTCACTATAAGCGTGAATATTAAATAATTGGCTTAATTATTAATAATTAAGTAATTTATATATATTTACAACTATATACTAATGCATGGTAACATAATCCTGCGATCCTGGTAACGTAGTACTACGACTGTCATGGTAGAATACAAATGTGTACTCCAGTAGTCGTGTAGATATCGTGAACTGGTGCCGTCAGGCCTAGCTGTTGGAACTATTTTGGTCCCTCCAAGTAATGATCCGTGTAGTCACATCCGACTTCCTACTGTCACTAGAGCTCTTTACTTATCTATTATTTATTACTATAGAAATAAAAAGCTTTTATTAGACCGCTAAATGAAAACCATATGTTATTATACTCTCAGCCTTTGTCCTCTGGAACAGAGAGTAATTCTAAAACAGAAATAGAAGATTTCAGTCCCTTTGGAATGGAATGCACACAAAACATCCGGCATCAAAGACTCATTTCAGTCCACAAATGTATTTTATTTTTAGTCTTTTATTTTTATTATTATTTTCGCTTCCTCATTTTCGAAGGTAGGAAAGTTTTGTATTCGTTTGGTAGAAGAATATAACGGTTTTAAAATGAGGTACGTAAGTTAAGATATGTAAATGGAAGTTATATACTTTACTATAGTTATATGCGGTGGCAATTTTAAGCTTTAATCGACGATTTTATTTTAAATATATCCTAAAGTCGAATTAGTGTAACAGATATAACAAATACTGCCAATATTTATGAATGTATGTACTTCGATCTTCGAGGCATAGCAAACAAGTGTATTTCCTTGACCATACAATTCAATAAGTATTGACTATACATTGCTTATTATTTTTCTGTGACAGAACTACTTAGCTCGCGCATCTTGTCCTGAAATTTAAAGACTAGAATCTATAAAACCATTATCCTACCTAGAGTTCTTTATGGATGTGAAACGTGGCCGCTTATATTACGAGATGAGCAACGTCTTAAGGTTTTTTTTTTTTTATTGAAAAATATTACGATCTGTCTCAAGGACATTTATAATAGTGTTCACAGATCACATTCACACTCTATGTACAGTAAATAAAATAAATAAATAGTAAATAAAATAAAAATAAAGGTTTTTAAAAATAAAGTATTGCGTTGAATATTCGGACTGAAGAAAGATGAATTAACCGGAGATATCAGAAGGTTGCACAACGCCGAGTTGCGTGAACTGTATCCAGTTAATATAATTGAGGTGATGCATCGCGCAGAATCAAATGTTCTTGTAAAATTGTTGGGATTAGTAACGAAAGAATTCTTAAAAGGCTGACATTTGCTGTGCAGAATGTAAGCGTCCGAAGAGGTAGACCGAAGTGAAGGTGAGAAGATTGTGTTAAATCCGATCTGAAGAGACTGGGTTTGGACGGCGAACGGTGGAGGGAGGTGTGTAATAAGCGATTGGTGGTGCCGGCATCGAACCTCCGGGATTGCTAAACCTTTTATTATTATTATTATACAATTCATAAAAACGATATTTTATTTCCAAACGACTTGACAAATGTCTAACCAATATAATTACCAAACTGTTTGGCATGAACTTTTATTAACAATATAAATAATCTGTCTTTAAGATCCTGTAGGTACTTCGAAACTCCTTTTTCTTAATAGTACTGTTTCACTATTGGTGATATATTTGTAATTTAAAATCATCGTTGATGTATACTGCGTTTTTCATGATAAAATAAATTAATGACCTATTTATATGATCCCTAAAATACCTATAAATACTAAATTATTCTTGCGAAATAATTACATCGTCGGTTTATACTAGTGATGCAAATAAATTAAAATTACAAATATGCTCGGTCCCTCAATTGCAGGTTTTCCCACCTAGTTCTATCGTTTGTGACGTTTCAATTCGTCTTGAGTATTTCAGTTTTCTGGCTGCTTTGTATTCTAGTTTCATCTAAGACAGGTGAATGCCGTGTTGATAGAGCGCACTTCAAAATGGTGTGGATTTGATTCCCACCTGGGGGACTTCATAATTAATTCGTGACCATAGGCGAAGACTTCGAGATTGAGGGGGGGAACGGAGGCATTCTCACTCCCCAAAAAATAGAGAGGGGCGAGATTATTGTCCCATCCTCCTCCAATATTTCAAAGAACAAATTGAGAACAAAATCCATAATAACAAGGCAGGCGGGGTAGCCGAATGGGCTAAAGCGTGTGCACAGCACCGCGAGTTGTCCGTCAACCAGATATATGAAGTTTTGAGAGACAAAAATAAGTACGAGTTCGCGTCCCGGTACCGGAGGGGATTTTTAAATTCCCCGCCCTCACTCTCTGGCTCGAGGATATTCCGTATAGCCTAAATGGCGAGGTAGGGAAGAATAAAAAAAAAATAAAATAAATGAAAAAATAAAAAAAAATAATAAAAATGCATAACAATTAATCTACACGACTGAATACAAAAATTCATACCAAAATCAATAAATAAACATGAAAATGAGACTAGATGGTTAGTCCGAGAGCTCGTCCATAAGGCATAGAAATAGGTACCCAAGTATTTTACCTCGCTGTATGTTCCTATTATTGAAATTTTAGTTTATATTTAAAGATAATCATATATATAAAATATCCTAGTATTTTAGGAAACATTCATGTGCGCCTTTCTAATTTTACTTTAATATTTACACATTACCGCAAAAAAAAAGATCCGCCTGTTTGATTTTCGTTTTTTAAAATATCGCTTTGATAACCGGCAATTCTCATATTATTTTTAATTTTTATAAACTTTTAGAATTTTTAGAAGTTTTTTTTTCTGGGACAGGCTAACGCGTGTGCAATAAACACGTTGCCAACAACCTACTTAACTAACGTTAATATGATAAAATAATTATGAATTCGCTTTCCGGTGCCGCAGGAAAGGGTGGAGAGCTTTTAACTCAGGCATTAATCCCCTAGTTCTCACCTCTGGCCCTAGAAAAATTCCGTATAGTCTAATTGGCGAAGTAGGGAAGATAACAAAAAAAAAAACCCAATAAAATTATTCACAATATTACTCAATTCTTCTTCGGTGCATACTATTTATTTTCAAGTTAATTTATTATTAGCCATATTTACACCAATTTAAAAAATTTATTTGTCACTTAATGACTACTCATCAAAATGACGACGTTTCGGCTCGTCGAGCCATTTTCAAGTCTAAAATACCCATCATGTACCTGTCATTTTCACTTACTCGAATTGCAAGCGTCTACTCATAATAAAATTCCTTATTATTGTCATGTTCACCTTGTTTCTGAGTCACCCATATGTCATCCATCTCGTTTCTATTCAGTGACTGAATAGAAATGGCTCGACGAGCCGAAACGTCGTCATTTTGATGAGTAGTCATTAAGTGACAAAAATTTTTTCTTAAATTGGTGTAAATATGGCTAATAATAAATTAACTTGAAAAAACCCAATAAAATTATAGAATTTTATTAATAATTAATAAATAGAAACTATAATTAATAAATAGAATTTTTATTTATTTAAATTTCTTTGAAGTGTAAAATTAAATAGATATATGTCTTCTTTTACGAGTTTACTATATTCATCTTATGTATCATGTTACGGAGTTTGCTTTAATAGTTCTTCATATTCCGGCATCATAAATAATGTTTATATAAATGATATGAAGCCTTATGATGCTTTGAAATGGTAATCTTTATTGTTTCTCTTTATGAGCGGTTAGGGTTTGAGCTGTGCCGCTGAGGGTGTGCCCGGGGACAATGGAGGAAGTGGGCGGTAAACACTTAGCTTAAGTAAATGGTTCTTTCTTCAGATAGGACGTGCAGGGAAGGAGCCAGCTGGGGAGCACATGGGAATGGTTGAATAGCTCGGGGATTGTTTAAAAACAATGGCAGCTTACTCTGCGTTAGGGTCCTCATCTGCCAGTATTTGGGATGAACATACAATATCTCGGCTCAGAATCTAGCATACCACTTTTTATTGAATGAAATAATATAGAAAAAATGATATCCGATTCGTAGAAAATTTTTCATTTTAATATTACTTTCTTACCCCTATACCAGACTGAAACGACTAGAAACCGCCCGACGTTTTCGACTACTGCAGCACTTACTAGACAAACGCTCTAAGCTTTCAATCAATTACAAACGACTCTATATATGACAATAATAAGACCTATTTGGACTTACGGAATTGAGCTTTGGGGCTCCACTAAACCATCGAATTCTTCTCGTATCCAATCCTTGCAATCCAATATCCTTCGTAAAATCCTCAACGCTCTTTACTTTGTCACAAATAAAATCATCCATAAAGACCTTAATGTTCCATATGTTTCCGATTTGGCCCAATCCAGATATCTATTCTTCCATCACAAACTGCAGAACCATCCGAATCCTCTCGTTTCAAACCTTGCTTCCTTCTCGATCCCTGATAACCCTACGAGGCGTCTGAAAAGAAGAGGGCCTCGGGACCTTCTACTATAGAACTTTAATTTGAGTTCTACCAATGGGTAGTTTCTCTTCATGTTGTACATGTCATGTTACCAATGTCACATTTACTTATTGTATTTTCTATGTAATATAGTTGTAAATTTCATTTAAAAATATATATATATTACTTTCTTACTGTAATAAGCAGTAAAGGAAATAATTGCGTTCGTAAAAAAATCGAATCTGAGTTTTCAACGAATTACATATTAATGATATGTATATCTCTGGGATGTTACAGCAACCATTTCACTAAAACCGGTATGATCATTTTCTAACCGATTTTACACATCTTTACATTTCCTCCTAAAAGTGCTCCTAGAATTTGTATTAAACTCGTTATGCCATAGTACAATTAAATGGTTTTTAATATTATGTAAGATTTTTCCTCATTAATTTAATCTAACAGGGCTTACCTAAATGGCGAGTTTTCAAAGTGATTTCTTCTTACACGACTGTTAATAAATAATAAATAGAAACTATAATTAATGAAAAGAATAACTATTTGTTTAAACACCTTAAACGCCTTTTAAGACACAACTCCGACGGCACGGCCACAGGGATGGCAAATGCTCACAAATAGTGATTTAATTGAGTAGAAAGTATAAAACTATTAATATACTTCTGATAAGCGAGAAGTTTTTTTTTTTTATTGAGATAATAAAAATATGTCATTCGCAGATTCCCTTCTTTCTAATTTCGATTATTAATCAAAAAATGGGAACGAAATATAATAATTTTTGATTAATTATATTTTATTTGTATTTAATTTATTTATTTATTGCGTTTTCTGCACCCCGTTGATATAATTTATGTGTAGTAATAATATGGTGAATAATGATTGTTAAATTGTTGGTTTAGATATCAAAATAAACTATAATAATCTGCCCTAAACCAAAGAATCAAAGTTGCTGTTGTAAACCGAGACGTATATGGAATTATTATGTTAAATCTGACCTGTGGAGGAAGATAAGTAGTCAGAGATATCTGTTATCAACACTGGATTCCTTAGGTCTTATCGCTATTATTTCCTTTATTCAGTTATTTATATTAGCTGCTTGTCAGTTTAAATATGGCACCTATAAATGTATCAGCTTGTTGTTTCAACTAAAATTAGAATATTTGAACCTTTTAAGTAGTTTTATGTTTTAAATCAACAATTAACCTTTATTCACTAAATAAGAGCCACAGTAATCTGTTAAGGAAAAAAACTTTGGCTCGATAATGGGGATCTGGCATCCGAGTACTAACGCATGGAAGACCAATATTTTTACAGACCTTTTTACAGATATTGGTCAGCCAATATTTCATGATTTGGAGGCAAGGAGGTCAACATTGACGAAGGGGGTGTAGTTGGGAGCAATCTGTCAGGAAGTCGCTACAAAGCATTTAATGCCTCAATAGTTGAGAAGAGATCACGTGAAATGATAAAAATCAGACTGATAGATCGAATAAATAAGTATGTAATAAAACTACACGCAGATAAATGGAATGAAATGGCTCAAGATAGGTAGAGAAAGACAGAAGACTGGTTAATGCAGAAAAGATCTATAAAGTATGTAATGGCACCAGCAGAAAAAAAAATGGTATGATAATTGAATGTTATCTGTTATTATTAATTGTTATTTAAAAACTACATGAAATACTATAGGTTTTTGAAATTAAATTTCTTTTATAATAGAAAAACAATAGCAATCATAAAAAAAACAATATTTATTTTTAACTGCAATTCCAAATAGTAGAAGTTGATTGTTTTACTACCATTTTAGTTTGAATGCTATCTTGTTTAAATTAGGTTTAGTTCAAAATAATTTAATCTTAATATATTTCCTATGGATGCAATCCATTCCGATCATGCAATCCATTTAACTCCGTATGAATAGATCTGAAGATGATCGAAAGATAACCTATCTAACCAGTCTGTGGGGAATTTTTTGAGAGGGGATATGCTGCCTAGTAAAGAGAGCAAACCTCCTGGTTTACCAAGATTGTTTTTATTTAATTTTGCCTTATTTCATTTGTTAAGGTATGCGAATACGGACTGGGCTTGTAGCATCTGTTCCATCAGATATTGGATGGCCTGTTAACGTTGGGAGGGAATTGCAACTCCAATAAACCTCCTTTTCTCTTGAAACCTATTTTATCCAGGAAAATTGTGAAGAGGCAGGAGACCTTTGGGTATAAACTGGATAGAGAATAATGGGAATATAAAACAAAGACCACGTAGCGGAGGGACTGCTCCTTCGTCCTTAAAACTAGATCTTCCAGGAACTTTCCTCGATGCTTCTTGGAAGCCGAGCGCTCACGTACGGAATAAAGTCAAGGGCTTAGGCTAATCGATATTGAATCTGGTTGGAAGTTTTTTACATATTCTGCAGGTTTTCGGGAAAAGGAACTATTTACCTTAAGTTTACTCATGTTAAAATTTTGATTAGTATTTACAAGTTGAAACTATTTTTAATACAAATTGCTTTTGTTATGGATTCATGGTTCTTATTCGGCTTCCCGTGGATTCCCTTTTCTTTCCCTTAATCGCTTGTAAAGAATGAAAATAAAGGAAACTAATAATAATTTTCATAACCATGAGTCATAATAAATGATTTATATGAATATTAATTTAATTTTTCGATGGATATTTTTTGGTCCTATAGGTAAGCGTATGAACATAAGTACGATTTATTATGTTATTTTTTACAGAATTTACAGAACCACATAAACATCATTTTCTTGTTCCCTCTTTTTCGTCCATACTAATTACCTTTTTAATAAAAAAATGGGGTTGTCCGCCCAAAAATTAAATCCTGGGTTCGCTTATTATGATGTGCTTCCTGCCCTGAAGGAGAGAAAATATACTTTAAAATGGCGGCTCAATTATTGGATTTTATGAAGAATTAACGAAGATATGGCTTAAAAAGTTTAAAGACTGGGAAGATTTTATGATTAAAGGTTTAAGATTTAATGATTCATTTATTTTGAAATTATATGAATGTCTCAGTTTAATAACAACACTACAAAAGAATATATATTTCCTAGGGATATACCTTTACGGATCCTTGAAAACCATAAAAGCCTCCTTACAATTAAAAAGCATACGATATTGCTTTTTGTATGTCTAGACTGATTCCAATCAGGTTCATGTTTTCTGAGAACGCTGAAAGTATTTCATTTGTAATATTAACCAGGTGATCTGTTGTAACGATGCGACGTTAAAAAACAGCAAAAAAAAAACATATATGGTTTTATGGAAGAAAATGAAATTATAATTATACATTTCGATTATTATTGGGGAGCTCAGTGCCCCTGTATAAAATTTATTTTCGTTCTATATTGCAGGTACTCTTTTTCTTGCACCTTTTTCATAAATTTTTAGACTACCTCTATCCATGCTCTCTATTTTATTTAAGAACGGAGTACCTTTCTGCTGGTAAAAGCTATATATTTTCGCGGGGCTGTTGACGGACTAAGAAAACAAATATTAAAAGCCACCGAGGGAGAGACATAACATATTGTGGACCACAAGAGGCGAAGAAGAGACAGGAGGAGAAAAAGGCAAGGCCGCTGTTTACCGCGGCGGTAGCTGGAGACGTTTCCTGGACAAACAAGGATCCTTTTGTTGGAGGGAGTGTTTGCCCTTGGCTGTTGTGTTGTTTGTTTAGCCCCAATGAGACCGTTCATATCCCCGTCAAAACCGTTTTCGCCCTTTCCTCCAGTGAGTCCGACCAACTTTTCTCTCTATGGATTGTTTTAGAAGTTTTACTCATGTTATGTTTAGGTGTATTTTCCTAGATATGTATTTGTGGATAAAATATTTGACTGTATGGAGTATCCTATTACTTGAAACTATGACCGCATAATTATCTTGACGGATTCTGAAACTTTGTAGTCTGCAAACCCATTCTTGGGTTAAAAAAATGTTTATTTTTTTTTCGTCTCCATCTCGAACCTTTTTATGTCAATAAGTCTTGAGTATTTGCTATTTTAATCCATTCAGCGTTTTACATAAGTTGAAGGTTATTATATCGAATTAAAATATAAATGAAATATTTATTAATATTAATATGATTTATCTCATTTCGATTATTGCATACAAAATATTGATGGATAGTTTGCTGAAAATGAATGGGGATAACAATATGAAATAAAAAAGTTTTCTCAGCAGTTGACAATCATCGACTACGTTTATAACATTGCAATTACTATTCCAGCAAAAAATAAATGTTGCAATATACCTGTATTAGTTGGCCTGTGCGAAAAATTCTCATAATATATTGATCAGTGATCTAATGAGTTTGTAATATTGATGGATAGTTTGTTGAAAATTAATGCAGTAACAATTAATGGAGCAGTTGACAATCATCCACGACGTCTGTAACATTACAATTACTCTTCCAGTAAAAATAAAATCTTGCAATATATCTGTACTAGATCTAATGTCTTCTTAACAAAAAGATACTAAATGCTATGTATAATGAGAGGGAAGAATTAAATTTAATATTAAATATTTATTAATATATTTAATATTTGTTTAACATTCAATGTTTATTAAAGCCCACATTTAAACTTGAGAAGAAACACCTTAAACAAACGGTTGAAATTACTGTTCACTCTTTTTTTCAAATCATCAAAACTGAAAGTGAGATAGAAACAAAATACATTCAAATTTCTGCTTACCTCATAAGGACATGGGCTTCACACATTTATGGTTTACCAAAAAAGACGCACTCAAAAAAATCTTTTCAATACAAAATTTATAGCTAATATCAGAAGCTCTCTGGTGCATAAATATCAAAACACTACTTACATACTTACAACATTTAACACAGGCAGACCTACGTGGAGGAGGGAGGAGGCTTTAGGGCTGTAGCACCACCCTGCCCCCTCCCAAATGATAAAATGTAACTATGTTTTATGAAAAAAAAAATATTATTTTTCGTGTTACATTACATTTAACAGGACTTCAAGAATCATTTAAACACCATTTCATTTTGCTAGTTATTATATTTCTCTCTTTTAAAAAAAAAAAAGTAATTATCGTTATATATATAAAAAATCTTTCGGGCTTAAGCCCCCTCTCCAAAATTAAATCCTGGATCCGCTAGTGACATTTAACACACACAGGTACTCTTTATTTCCTTTCTCATAATACACTATACGCACAAAGTAACATGCTGATTAACGATATATCTGCGGTTGACATTCCCTTTAGAAGGCGATTGAAAAGGAGGCGGGTGAGAGACTTCTTTTCGTGAATCAATGGACTTAATCAAGACTTTAAAGAGCTACTGCTGCTACTATCCTTCCTGATGCTTGAAATGCCAAGTACATTTGCTTATTTTCACTTTCGTCAATGGCAGGTTTGAAAATAACAATTAAGAAAAAAAAGATTCATTAAATGAGTTATTTGAACAAAAAAGTAAAGGTTTAAGGATGAAAAGGTAATTTCGAAATTGATTCGGAGTGATCCGTGTGAGTTACATGAACAAACCATTTTTTTAGATCTAAGAATTCCGTGTGTTATTAAAAAAAAAAAAATTGGAATTAGGATTGTCTTCATTATTATAGATATGCCTATGTGTTTTGTTCCATCGAAATATTTTCAGTGTTCTTGAAAAAAAAAATTGGCAGCTTGTAGAATTAGTAATGGTGCGGGAATCTATAGTGACTCACCACTTGACTGCGTTCCTGAAGGATCCGGGCGCACATCTAATAAAAGAGATGCTGAGTCGACTCATTGGTTGGAAAACCCTCTTAGTTTTCACTCGACCCTTTTGACGGTCTTCGGGTGTTAAGCTTTAGTTGTTTACAAGGGATCGACACGGTCATTAACATAAATATGCTCGATAATACTGTCCAAACTACAACTATAGATGTACACTTACCTTATCAGAATGCCTAACTATATGGCTAGGCATGTTGAATTTCGGAATAATATATTACCATAACCGTTCTTGTAGCTTTGAGCAGAAGAAAAGTTTTGGAGAAAAGCAGTCCCGATAGTTGGGTATTGGTAAAGAAAGACATAGACATAGTAAACAAAGAAATGACCGTAATCAAAAGGGGGAAATTAATTTAAAGGTAGGAGTATTAGCGTTTCATAATTTTTTCCAAATCTTGAATTACTAACAACCAAGCTGTTGCTGTTAATATATATTGTTTGAAATTCCTTTTTGTATATTAATTTCTAATTTATTTTTTAATTTTATTAAGGGGAAGAGGGTGAGCTTACACTCACTGAATATGCCATGACCAGAACTCAATGGCTTAGTTCTTTTTTTATTTATTTTTTTGAGAAAAATATATATATTTTTTTACCATGGTAACAAATCATATAATCTATGTTTATTAAATTTTCACACCTATTTTTATCAAAGCTCTATTAATATAACTTTCTGGACTATGTTCTATAAGCCAACCTGTATTGGCTATTAGTCGTTTGACTACTAATTTATTTGACTAAAAAAATGTATCCCTTAAAAAAAAATTGTTTATTTGTTTATTTAGAAATATAATAATCTGCCACGTGAAAAATAATTATAGTGATATATGAACAGAAAATATGAAATTAACAAAAGTTTTTTTTAAACTTTTATTATGATATTTACAATTGTATTAGTATGAATACATCAAGTAAATTTGTACAGAGAAATATTATTACATGAAACACGCTTGTTGAGAAACTACCCACTGGTAGCACTCTACTCTACTCTAAAAGTAAAATAATAATAAAAAACTATGTACAATAAAAAAAAAAATAACCTGAAGATAATTAAATTAAAAACATAAAAACACAGTCATACCTATATACAATCAGACAGGGAACCCTAAGCTAGGCTTCTCTCTCCAACTATCGGAGGAAAAGCAAGACTCCAAGAAATCCCTGCGCTATTCTCTCAACCGTGTCACTGGTGCTAAAGCCAGTGGAGTTTGAGCGAGAGAGCTTTAACCACATACACTCATGTCTTGAGTAGAGAATCTGGCCATTGCCTTGTGATTTTTATTTTTAACTTATAGTTTAACCAGAAAAGCAAAATATAAGTCAGAAAAATGTATTAGAACATTTTTTCTTTTATTATTTTTTTCCGGTTGATTTTTCAAACCTTGAAAATGTTTGGCTACCTGAACCAGCCTTCTCTACCTCTGTTTTTCTTAGGCGGTGAATACTGTTCTATAATTAACAAATATAGTGTTAACATTAACGTCATAGATCGCGGTACATTTGGAAGTTGCATATACTAAACGGAAAGCGTATAAAATAAATATTGGAATTTCAAAACTTCGTATACCTATCCATAATTTAAAAAAAATTATTGTATCATTCACTCTAAAGTTTTTTTATATTTATTTATTCTGTTTATAAATATAGCATTCTGTCACGTGGGCAATGTTTATAAAAAGGTAAGACTATATTCATACCGTATATAGAGAAAATTTAAAATAAACAGAATAAAAAAAGCTATGAAATAATAATCTAAAAGTATATACAATAAAATAACTTTTATAATAACGGACAAACATATGTACACTATTTGTAATCAGGTGAGAGAACTCCAAAGCAGGCTTGCCCCTCCAACTATGGAGAGAAAAGCAGGACTCCAGGAGATCTCTGCGCTACTCTCTCAACCGCATAACCGGTACTAAACCCAGTGGAGATTGATCGAGAGCGCCACTAAATGTTTAATTATGTTACTTTACATTATTTATCATATCTAAAATAGCGTTATATTTCATTATTTTCACTCATTGAGATAATATTCTTTTTTTTTTAAGTTATGATATTTGAGAAATATCGCCTGAATAATTATCATTTTTTTGAAAATCTAAAAATGCTTTCGTTTTTTATCTTAGAGACAGAAATGTACCAGAATACGACGGTTGGTGTAAACCAGACTCGAGAGAGGTTAAACGCCGAAAGAACAAGAGCAACAAACAAAAGCTTACCCGTCCTAAGTTTGGACCAATTAGTGCTGCTAGGGTAAATAGAATTGTTTTGATGAGGGCTGCCACGTCACGCTGCGTTCGCTCTAGCTCTTCTGTTCTCAGTTATTTTCGAAATCAAAAGGATCATTTCGTCGTATGTTTTTCAAACAATCGGTGACTTATAAATAATTTTCTGGAATCTCTAGTGCACCTAAACTTTACTCCTTGAAATGAAATAAATCATTAAAACTACGGTCCAGTGCCGTTTTATTAGCCTGCAGAGATTAACACTTAATTTTCAATTAACAAAAGATTTATACCGTTTACTAATTAACAAACCACCGTATTATTAATACAGGCAATATTTGAATGTAGAAGTATTTACTATTCTTGCACTAATCAACTTACTTAAGTTTACAAATTGCAATACCTATACAAATAAATTAACAAAAACCAAGCAGAATTAGGAATTACAGGATGTGGTAAAATCTTGAATATTGTTTTACTCTAATCAGGGGTCTCCAAACATTTTGGCCTGCAGGCCACATTGAGACCTCCGCTTAAGTCATCCACGGGCTTGCGATGAAAACAATTTTTTAAAGAGAAAATTAGTTGTTGTTATCAGGCAAAATAAAGTATATTTATTTTTTTATTTTTCCCGACTTTTCGGTCCAAAGTTCAAGGCTACGAAAAATCTCCAGATAATAACAGGTATGAGAAACAATTAAAAAGAAAAAATAATATGTTGCTGAAAGATATAGTCTATAATCTAAATAATGTAGGTAGAATAAACTTAAAGTAAAATAAAATAGGTAGAAAAGACTTAAAAAGTAAAATAAAGAGGTTAAATCAATTTAAAGGAAATATAAAATAACAGTGACAAAGTTAAGGGTAGAAAATAGCGGAAACCAATTTAGAATACATAGCATAACGGTAGCAGAGTTAGGAAATTATGAATAAAAAATAATAGTAACAGAGAACAATGAAATAAATAATATCGGCAAAAAAGTAGGAAATAATGAAATAAACGTAATCAAAATAAGGTAACATAAATGAAAAATGAATCATCAGCGAAACGTAATGGATAAACGATGTATAAATCATGTATGAGTTATAAAAAAAACAAAACATATATGGGGTGACATATCACCACGTTTATATGTCATCACATTTATTTTTTTTTTGTCTACACTTACGATTTTCGTTGTCTCCATGCCGTAGTTGCGGTGCCGTATGCGGCTTCCAAACGTTTTTGTCCTAGATTTATTAACCTTACACTTGAATTATAAATAGTCTAACAAATAAGATGCCTGATCATAATAAATGACATTATACATACTACCTACTACAACTTCGGCAGATCTGATAGTGGGGCTGCACGGTGTGGACGGTAATCCAACTCGCCTTGAAGACTGGTTGGAGTTAGAGGGTGAAATGTTAGCCGTTGGAGGCTGGAAGACAACACTAACGGAAACTTGATTAAAGGGCCCGGGAGTAAGCTTCACTCCTAACAAGGAAACTTGCACTCAGCCCCCTCAGACTATATTCACCCCATTGTCCTCTATAGTAATTGATATCGCCTAGTCGCCCTGTTCTAGTCTCTAGTTCTACCATAATGAGGAATCTGCTTTGGGTAATAGTTAGATAATTGTATACGCTGCAGTCATCTGTAACAACCTAACTATAACTGATTACTATAATTTATTATAGGAGTTGAAACTGAATTTCTGAAAGGCTTTTGTTGATTGCTTTGGGTTGGTTAATAAGGTTTTTCGGTTCCGACGCCCTCCAATCAGAATGGCCAGTCTGCGCCTACGATATTGAGAAAAGTGACCAACCAATGTGTGTTCTTTCTAAACGACAATTTCCAGATTTATCTATCACTAATTATTTTTCTTCGATTGGGTTAATATTAACTCATCATTTTTTAATGTACTTTTTATAAAGTTATGGAAAATTAAAGTAAAGAAAACATCTTTTATAAAATGTTTTCTTTACATAATTTTCCTCATAATGTAATATTGCTGAAGACAATGCAGAGGAGTCGACTGAACATTAGTTGTCAGCCTGCCCGCATTCACGTACTCCAGCCCTAATTCACGGAAATGACAATTATTGCACCTGTCATATCCTCCAATTATAAGATAGCATCAGTATTCCGCTCTGACACTCATCGTTTCTTGATTGGGTCCCTAGTCTCTTGGCATCATCTGATATTCATCAACAATCGTCTTCAATAGATTTCAAAGCACACTAACCAATGTGATTTGTTTCCGCTTATAAATATTTATCGGAACATTAATTATACTTAATGTTGTAAAAACAAGCCTCTTTTACTGTCAATAAAAGAGATTTAATTTTTTTAAATAAACCATATTAAAGGTACTTTCGAGGAAGACGTATATGATCATTAAGCATTTAAGCCCTGCAAAGGACATCAATGCGGATAAGACTTAGCTGATATTAAAGCTCGCTTAATTATACAATGATACACCGAGTTTAATCGAAATCGTTTGAGCAGTTTTTGATAAAATTGTAAAAAATTGTTTCAGCGTTGATATAAAGTGGCACTTCCGGTTAGCCGATTTAAAGAAAACGTTGCTGTAACATCTCAGTCATATACCTATCTTAAATAGGTAATATCAGTTTCGTACGACTTTTCGTTTTTGAGCTAGACTTACCACATACACACACACATACGAACAAACACAAATACCCACCCACAGACACACACCATTTTGTGGGACTTGGTTATTTGGACATAGGAAATCTCAAAACGTGTTTTTCTATTGAAAACTCAGATTCAAAAATTTTCACGATCGCAATGCTTATCCTTACAATATATTTCATACATAGGTAAGTGAAAGTAACAATCTTTCTTCTATACATTCCAATTGATATCCTAACGACATGGAGGACGATTAAATAAAAATTGTCACAACCGTACCCAATCTTTCCTACGGATTGAAAAATAAAATGAATCTTGAATCATTTGTGCGAACCGTCTGTCCAGTAGACTGAATTTTGCTGATTTGACTGAAAGAGTGAGTAGTGACTTACCGAAGTATGTGAATTAGTAAGACAGTGAGAGGAAATACTTTGATAAAATATAACTTTCACTTAGAAAAAGTAATTTCAAATTAATTTTATGTGAGAACCTTGGGATATAAAATTTTGGTTTGGTGGTATATAATGTTTTGAGATTTAAAATCAAAATCAGAGGTCACCTAAGCATGATCCTCTCAACACTACTATAACATCCAATTACAAAATGGCGGCCGAAAAAACTGCATCGCTATGGATTGTAGTGCTCAAACGGCTAGATTGCAATGAAACTTGCCTAAAGTCTTCTCTGTAGATGAGACGCCCTATGAAACTTATGTATTTAACAGATTTTCTTAGGATGAAGATAAAAAAAGGTTTACTCAAAATGTATACTTTTTGGTGATTTTTATAAAAAAATATTTCAAAGGTAATTGGATTTCTTAAATGGGCAAAAAAGGTAAATCGAAATAGTATTAGCAATTAAATAATCTTTTTAATATTTTTGGTTTATAATTTTTAATAATGAACCTCTGCAATCGACCAAAAAAAAAAAAAAGTTAGACTTCTAATGTTTATAAATCAATTCGTTTTATAAAAAAGGTGTGGAGTAGGTCAGTAGTTTAAACATTGGTTCGTAACTGTGTTACATGTTTCAAGTTCAGTCAAGAGCGTAATTTATTTTTTTATTAACCGTCGATGGACTCCGTGATCAAAAGATCCTCGTTCGGATATATTGAACCTCTATCAAGTGAATACCTAGCTTTAATATATGCTAAAAACAGTACTTTTTCAAGTATTAAAAACAATACACTTGATAGATTGTGATACTATAAAGTTTCAAAAAAATCGTTTCATGATTGTCACGTTCTAAAGAAATTAAGCAAACAAATTTTCATTAACACATAGCATTTTATGTTTTTTACAAAGACTATCTGAAAATAATTTTCTATCGTTGAGGAGTAAAAAGCCTCGAGGACATCTGCTCCAGGAAAGAACAGTTGTGAGCGAACAGATCCCGAATCTAACTTTAACGATTCATCTTCTTCCCTAATGTTTCTAGAACATTAGAATTCCGCTTGTAGTAGTGCCATGTAAAAATCGGACCACAGCAGAATTGTTCTTCAGGTTCGTAATGGGGACGTCAGCATGAAGAAAGATCCCATCCACGGAGACATACGTTTCTCTGGCACGAAGAGGAAGATTCCTCGGGTCACGCAAAAGAAAAAAAAATCATCTGAAAAGCTGTTATTATTCAAGGAAATTTATAGAAGGAAATGCGAACCCCAGAGCTGAAATGATGGTGGAAAAAAATACCAACTGCGGGACTGGTATCTGTAGTACATTGCCAAGTTGAAGTTTTACTAGTAAAGATTACATCTTGATGAATTTAATTTTGAGAATATCTAAGATTATTTTTCTTTTTTGATGTTTTCTTTGTACTGTTTGTTATTTGTCTTGTTATATATCGTCGGTTTATCACATAGAGTTATTAAGTAAACATTTCTTAAGCTTAAATAATTAAGAACTTTCAAGAATTTTTCCTTTATGAAATCCGATAACTTTGCCTTTATAGTGCTTATATTTGATATTTAAAAGGATTTGTTTGATTTTGTGTTATTGATAAATAAAGCAGAAATTAACTAAAATATGCTCAAATTAACCTTCATCAAAAATGCACTTATTGTTAGTTACATGTTGCAATAAACCAACGGTATTTTTGTCCTTCTTTACTAAATAAAATAAATAAATTAAACTGCATCAGCCGTAGGAAGTCTTTTAATATTCTTGCTTCCTTGTTTTCAACAGTTCTTCAACAACTTGTCTCTCAAATTTCTCCTTGTACCGCTCGGGAATTGGGAGTAGAAATTTAGTTTCAAATTGAAAACAATTTATGATTCATGATCGCATTTATTTTAAGCAATGTTCCTAAAAAAGGACCTTACATAGCATTTATATGTATCGATTGTCTTTGGTTTCTAGTATATTTACTAAACTGTATCTGTATTTGATGACGAACGGTGGTTGTGAGTGATGTAGAAGTGCCTTTTGAGTTCCCGATTTGTTTTCCCAACCCGATATATTGAATTCCGTAACAAACTATAATATGTACAACAAAAAAAAAAAATAAAAAAAATAATGAGAAAGTGTGGTTCTAGTACATCTACCATCGAAGCGAGTACCTTATATTTCCGTCCACGGCGATGGCAAAATATAGGTGTAAGAAAGATATTATGTTTTAGAAGAAAATTTCCGGAATAGAGGTGAGCCTCTTATTAACAGTCAAAAAGTAAAGATTAAGCAGAACTGAAGAATGCTCCGAATGATCTTAAAATGTATCTGAGATACGGTAAAAGGAACATCTCACAACATATATAAGAAACAAACCACATGGCATTGAGAATATGAAAAAAAAAAAGAAAGGAAGAAAAGAAAATGAAAAAGTCTGAGGTGTTCCTCATCACAGATATATATTAGGTTTTTATGAAAGTCACAAAAATGCTGACACCTTACAATGCTTTTAGCAGTAAAAGAATTATAAAGTAGACAGAAAATTTACCAGAACTGATGAAAAAATATAAAAGTGGGAATATGAAAAAAAGAAAAAAAGAAATTCATTAGTTTAATTGATTAAGAAATTTCTCCTCGTTATATTTAGTCATTTCAAGCGGTCCTTATTGAATAAAAAATATGAAATTTGATGTGTTGGGTTCTTTTCTGTGGGTTCTTTTTTATCAGAACTCCATGAAAATGAGTTGCTTGCGTTTTTTCTTTTTCTTTGTATATGTAAAGAGCTGGCGTTCCAAGGTGTAAGTACTTAACACCATAGATTATCGTGGATGAACTTTTACGCCTCCGCCTTCCAATACTAAATCATTTTTTTAATGTTCTTTTTTTTACTACACTTTGGCAAAGAACGGGAAATATTACTTACTAACCTAATTGCTTGGCTAGGAAGGCAAAGTTGGCTAATTGGGTTTAGTGATTGGGAACAGTTAGCCGGACGCAATCACTGGATGCCCCCTTAGAGCTGTAATTAATTCTGAGTGAAAAAGGATTCCTGGAGTGGTGAAAGAGGACTCCGCCCGGCCCGATGAAGGAGGCTGGAGTTTTATCATTAGATTAATTAACTTAGTTTAAAGACCGCCAACTGTAAGCCCTGAAATATGCCGTAATGAACGGCCTCGCAGTTCAAAGCCTGAAACACCGTTCCCACTCCCCCTGACTACTTAGCCTTACTTACTCTTTGGCCTTTTGACAATATTAGTAGTTTCCATGTCGCGGGATTTTAATATTAACAATAGCTTTAATACCCAGATATAATTCAAGTTACTTACTTTTATATTAATTAAAGCAACTAGATGGAAAATAGAAAATAATAAAGGACAAAAAAAAAAAAAAAAGAAAGAGACAAAAGCTGTGTATTAGCTAACTGCAAAACAAAGGTAAACCTACTACAATAATCTGGACAAGTTCCTAAACCCAGCGCTAATTCCATCGATGGAATCAATCAATCCATTGAATCCAGTACTGGTAGTGTTGTCCAAATGCGAGACCGAGACGAGTCTTGGTCTTGCAAACTCAGTCTTTCAGTCAGCATGAGTCTTGTAGTTACTTATTACCTTCTTAATATAGAGATATTACTGTAATTTTTTGGATAGAAGAAATCTAACTAAGCCCGAATGAAAAATTAGAGGAGTTAAATGCTAAAGTATATTGGTTATACCAATTATTAACACATAGTAACTAAGATTGTCAAGTATTAGTAACTATATTGCCTTGATTTGTATCAAAAAATCCAGACCTGGTTTTGGTCTTGCAACAGTTAGGCGGTCCAAAGACCGAATTTGGACAACACAACCTGCTGGATTTTGGATCGATGAATTGTACCTGGATTGGATTGATGAATAATTTTTTTGTAGTAATCATAGACCCATAATAGAATGGACCCTTTTTTAAAAATTGAACGATAGCCTAACGCCGAAAAATAACATAAGTTCTAGTTTAATAAAACGATAAAATTCGTTTTTATTATATTTTAATATTTTATAAATAACTTTCATTATAATTTTTTTTTTAACATGCTTTTAGAAAGTGGAACCCGTGATCATGGTTTTATTTGTTTTATTTTATTATTGAAAGATGATAATAAAGTTAATTTTTCATTTAAACTGTGGTTAAAAAATGTATATCTTTCCTTTTCTTTACAAAGTGAAACTACCACCAAAGAAAGTTTAACTGAAATCAGCAATTCCACATGTCCTAGTCTCCCCTTCTCATTTTAAGCATGTATAAAATCTTTAATTTCTAGGATTTCTTTGTTCATATTCTATTTTTCCTCCAACTTTTGATATAACTTTTTCTTTTACAAGTTGGTTGATGAGACTTTTGTTGAAGTGATTCGTCTACTTCATGTTTGTATTCTAGGAAATTTTTGTTGATTAGGCTTAAGTAACAAAAATCTGATCACCATTCCTACATAGCCTTTTTATGTAACTGATGATTTTTTTTTTGTAGGTGCATCCTGACAATGGGACCCTGATGACAAAATGGTTTCTGGGCTATGGCCGACATCTTGGCTCCTTTGCCTCTTTTTCATCGGTTCGCAAGGTAAGATAGTTTTTAAAAAAAAAAAGTGATTCACGATATATAGATCCTAAAATTATTATGATGGATTATAAAGTGAGATCTAATGATCAAAACCTAATTCTCAATAAGTTCATTAATGTTTTGTCTTAGTTTAGTATTACTTTTTTCAGGTGTCTTGAAAGATTTCGGGTTGGAAAAAATTATATTATAATTATAATTACACTTTTTTTCAGGTTGCTTGAAAGATTTCGCGTAAAAAAAATATTTGACATATAGCTATAGTCACATATAGATGGGTACAATGTTGTACCGACCGAAAGACCTATATGAGAAACGAAGTTAATAATAGTATTTTGCACCTCGAAAAAAATTTTAATATGATTTTTTTTTTATAGAAACATATTAAATTTTTACTTAGTCCCTGTAAAACAAAAGTTATAAGTACAAAACATTTCAATATTAACTTGGATAACATTATACAGTGCAAAGTTTTATTTTTTGATCAGAATTGTTGAATGGGAAATGTAAAAGCTTTAATGTTTCTGAATTAACATAATCTTTATTAATATCATCTGATAATAATAATAATCTTTTTATTTATTCTGGGACGAGTCCCTTTAGAGTAATTAACAACGACAAAAATGTGGGCTTTTGAGCCTCAGATATATATAAATATATTTACAAAGTAAACTAATAGGTATAATGGAAAAAATAAATAAATGAAAGAACAATGAAATTAAAATAAACTAATAATATATATATATATATATATATATATATATATATATATATATATATATATACATATTTACAGAAATTACTATTTACAATTTTATAGAGACTGCATAGAAATGAAGTGATTGAATAGGCGGGATTTAAAAGTAGGGAGAGTATTGGAACTACGGATGTGGGGAGGGATGGAGTTCCATAGGGTTGTGGATCGAATAATAAAAGAGTTATCAAAAGCAGCGGTGGGCCATTATATATAAATCTGAAACCGGCAACGGGTATTGTGGAAGTGGACAGAGGCTTTAAATTGAAGGAGCTCGGAGATGTATGAAGGACATGTTATATACATATATCGATTATGATATTTTCTTTTAATATACACATAAAAGCATATTACTTTTTTCATTCAAACCTATTCAAGTAAATGGTTTATAAAAAACGTTATTGATGGGGTTTGAAAATAAAATATAGGTACCTTTTTTGAAATGGGGTGTTTCAATAAAAGTAAAAGTTCAACGAAAACTTTTATACATCAAAATATAGAAATAATTTTTTTAAATTTTAATTAGAAGAGTTAGCTGTATCGTTCGGCCTCTGCATGTATCTATATGTATCAACACCCTATATATCGAATTACTGATATTGTTTCTCGATTTTACATGTTAATTTGGTAGTACACTGTTAGCTCTGATATTTCAATTATATGATAAATATTAACTCAATATCCTGGGCTTTCCTGTAGCCATAAGGCCCTCCCTGGTGGAGCGACCCCAGTGGAAGTTAGTTAATTTTCGGACCATATATACGATTAGGAAGATCGATCCCTCGGGTCGGATTCGGCCATTATCGTTTCCGCGCCGGGAGTTCTCCGCTTTCAAAGGGTCTTTATCCTGGGCAAAAAGCTACAATTAGGAAGGGCAGTTGTTTGAAAAACATCCCCTAAGGGAGAGATGAATTAAGGGCCGCCTCGAATTTAATCCGATCAGCGGGAGGTTCCAGGATAACTCGATTTAGTCATCGCCAGGTTCTCTTTCCTGAATATAGAGAGCGCTCGTTAAACTCTTTTTGAAAATTATTGCAATGCCCAGTAAATTTCTTTATGCCAGAGGGAATTCAGTTTATTGTTTTTATATATTAGTGAAATATTTTTAACATTAATGGAAAAAATATTACCTGTTTATATTTTTGAAAGCGTTTTTTTTAAAAAGATAGTTGAAATATCTGGTGAGTCCAATCACACTTTTCTTACCGCTCTATGTACAATTACTAAATAAATGCATACGATAAATAAATACATTTCAGGTTAAATTTGTTTATAATTTAATTTTCTTTGAAGTGAGCATTTAAAACATAGATGGAAAATCTTTTTAAAGTTAGACAATGATAATGGAGGCCGCAAAAGTTTTTTAGATTTTACTGTTGCTATTTTTATTTATTAGTAAATACATAATAATCGACATATATTCAACTTAAATCTATTTATTTATTTATTGTTATATTCCGCATCTACCCGAGCGGGTCATTAGCGGCTTTAGATGTAATCAAATTAGGTGTACAAATTTAATGTCTTTTATAAATTCAAATACTTTTTGTATCTTTTTTTCGTCATCTGTAAGTGCGTCAAATATGTTGGAAGGTATATTATGTTTTTTTCTGGTGTCAGAGTATAGTCTGCAAGTTGTTACAATGTGTTTCAGTGTAAGTGATGTGTTGCATGTTTTACAAAATGTTGGTTCCAGGCCTCTCATTAGGTAGCCATGGGTAAAGGCTGCATGTCCAATTCCAAGCCGAGTTAAAAGTCTTCTTTTCTGTTCTTTCTGAAATATGTCGTCCACGGTTTGGTATCTTTTTTAATTTCCTGCAATTTATTCGTAGATTGGTTCCACTTGAATTGCCATTTTTCATTTAGCATTTTTTTGCATTCCAATCTCCAGTCAGCAGTGGTAGTTAAATTGATCATTGTGGTTCCATTAGTTTTTCTAGCGAGGTTAGCAGCTCTGTCTGCAGCTTCGTTCCCAGATATGCCACAATGTGAGGGTGCCCATACAAGAACGATGTCTCTGTCCGGCGACTCCTTCATTTCCCAGTGGCAGTTTTTGATTTTCCTACAAATGACATTGTCGGGTTTCCCTTCGGCAATAGCCATTAATGAGCTTAAAGAGTCTGTAACTATAAGGCCATTTTTTATGTTTTTTCCTGTTAGTAATAACAAAGCCTGATATATGGCGAATAGTTCGCCTGTGAAGACGCTTTTTCTTATATATATTCTGTATATATTTGTATATATATATATATATATATATATATATATATATATATATATATATATATATATATATATATATATATATATATATAAAAAATGTTAATTTTTCACTGACAAACAATACTGTCAAAAGGCAGGAGGAATATGTCCTAAGTATTAAATAATTTTAAAAACTAATTATAAAATAAAATTGTAAAAATAAATAATAGAATAATTATAATGACTTTTTATTTAAAATATTGTAGATATTAATAGACACTAATTGAATAATGTTCTTTTTAGAAAAAAAAAAATGTGAAATTAAATAATTTCTCGCTTGTTATTTTTCCTGCAAATACATTTATTCTGGGATGACAGAATATAGATTCACATAAATTTTAACACAACCCGAGGGTAAAACTCTATTCTACAACAAACTTCAAATAAATCGATATGCAATTAATGATTATCAAACAAGGAAGTTTTTATAAAAGTGGAGTATCTGTAGGTTTATAAAAAAACATCACAAATTATCCATGATTTAATGAAAACCGCAACTGAGCGTTGTTTGGCCACTTAAAAGTCCCCTTTGAATGGTTTTAACAAAGACAGAATGTATTTGAAGGAAATTGTGTATAGTTTAATATAAAGCAATTTTTAATTACGCTAGTTAAAAAATGTTTCTATCATCACTTATATACATCAAATGAAATTTTTTGTTGGGAATTCTTTCTAAAATCACGTCTATATACGGCGTTGTTTTAATATGTTAAGAAATAAAAATATTATTTTTTATTAATATTCCTATTTAAAAACATACAAAATATTGTTTAAAAAAAAAAAATTCCTTAGTTAGTACGTATACTTCTTGCCTTTTTTATAATATTGACTGTCAGTAAAAAAATATTTAAAACAAAATTAATTTTTTTGTTTATATTACATATAATATTTTACGGTAATCTTTATACATAATTTTTTTTATTAAGAAGAACATTATTCGATTTGTGTCAATCTGTTTTTAGTAAAAAGTGCTCATTATTATTTTCTTATTAATCCTTTAATATATAATTTATTTTCCTCTTACCTTTTCGCAGCATTGTTTGTCAGTAAAAAAATAATTAAAAAAAATTTGTTTATACATACATACATACATACATACATACATATATATATATATATATATATATATATATATATATATATATATATATATATATGTATTTTTACTTTAGTTATTTATATTTATTTTCATTTCTTATGTATATATTATGTGAATGAATACTATAGTCCGAGTACCAATGCCCTTTCGTGTGGTAGACGATAATATTACTCAGACCGTAATAACGAAATAATTAAGTATTTCCAAATTCTATTAATTCTCTAATTTTTGTTTCCTTAATAATTAAATATTAATTAATTTTGTAATAAAACACACATTATTTACTTTGCCAATTAAAACAGAAATAAACAAAAAAATCAGTATAAACATTTACCATTAGGAACTTTTTCTTATATTGTTTTATTTTCTGATCATATTTTATCAATTTTATTTTTATTGTTTCTGCATATAAATTACGCTAATTAAAATTATCAAATTGGTTTTCAATCATCAGAATGAGATTTTTATTTATTCCTATTTTTTTTATTGCCGTATTAGAATAGCAATTTATATTTTTCCTCACATAATTTTATTTATTTTTTAAAACTGCTATTTTAAAATGACCTATACAGCTATTTTTTAAAAACTATTGTGTTTTATCTGTAGAATCGTGTAAGGGGATCGCAGGACAAAAAAAAAAAAAAAAAAGATTCAACAAGGAAAGTACTCCATTACATTCTACACGAATTTTCGTTATTAAGGAAAATTGAGCCCTTGTTTTTAAAAGCTCCCTAGAACTCTCTAATTCAATATTCCTTCATCAGAAGAAGGGATGGCAAATTTGATTACTTTTAATCTACTGGGAGATCAAAGGCTTTACCTGGAGCGACATGTTGCCAGGTTTCATCACTCTAGTCAATGTTTATAGAGTTTTATCTAGATCAATCCCTGATACTATTAAAAATTATCTCATTACCGGTATTACATGATCGGGACAGGAAAAATCAAAATTATCAAAGAAATCTACATTACTTTTTTGCCTATAAATGCCGTTTAAAAGTTAATTATTGATTTTCCCCGCTATTTTATAATTCTGTAAGTGCATCGATATAAGTTAATATTTTTTCTGTCATTTGAAAAGGATATTAAGTAATATTCATATTTGTTCATTACTCTTGTAGATTCTCTGATGTAACAGTGGTGGAATTATTAACTTTCAAGTGTCTCATAAATTAAGCCATTTTTTAGCTGCCATACTCGAGAAAACCTGTGCGCCATGGAAAACTTCAAACAGAAGATCAAGACAAGAAAATGTCGGCATAACCCTTCGAATAGGTCACTGTGAGTTTTCCACAGGTACATTCTGTGAGGATTGGAAGCACCGTGTTCGCTAGCAGTAGCTTCTTCAGCAGAAATTATACAGCACTCTCCAGACAATTTATTACTGATTACAGTTATTGGCTATAGAGCACCCAACAGTGAAATTGCTATCAAGTCGGTACATCGGCATTTATGCTTGTGATATTTTATATTTCAAATTCTACAAAATCTATTTTGATCTCAAGCGGGTTCATATATCTTTTATAAATGCTTGAATTTTGAAGACCATGATGAATTATGCAGGGTTAATTGCATCTAAAACTAAGTGGATGAAATTAAACTGTGGCCCAAAGGTCATTGGCGTATCACGTCGCAAATTCTTAAACTCTACTATAAAAATTTGCCTCTTTTAAATATTTGAACAGTTTTTTTATCTTCTTCCTCGTCGACCCGAAGTATTTTTTCCGTGGTCGTATCCATTCTTAAGGTTTGCGTTAGGGCTGAGAGAATGATGAATTCTATATGGTCTACTAATGATTAACTGCTATGGTAGTTTGGGAACAAGTATACGATGCTGTTTCCTATCCTCGCAGGAAGTACCCGCGGAAAACTCACAATGATCTGTTTGAAGGCGGAATATGATAGAACCTTTTCCTTCATCTTCTGTTTGAAGTTCTTCATGGCGAACAGATTTTAAATAATACTTGTAGTTTTCTTGAAGATGGCAGTAAAAAAGCATGGAACCAGGATTTTTCAAGATGGAGCAGACTTTATTGTACCGTTCCTTCTTTCACTACTCTTTCTCTCCCCCTCCCTCCAATAAGATTCAACTGTTTTACAATAGTATTTTATGCATATATTTTAAAATTAATGTCTTCATATGCTTTTATAAATTCAGTTTATTAATTGAATTAAGTTCCCCATGCCTGTCATGTCATTATATCATTATCGCCATCACATTTGCTGATTGTCAACTTATTGTTGACAGGTGCAAATACATATTTTATAGACAAAAAAAAAAAAAAAAAGTTCACAACAATAGTAAAATCAGAAACAGATAGTTTTTACTTTATCTATAAATATAATGTCTTTCGAAATTAGACGCCCCTAAGTTCTGCTGTCCGGGGCTACGTCACAGCATTACGCCATAGCAGAAAACGAAAGGGTTGAATGCACTGCTCACACGGCACGCGAAGATGAAAGATCTATTGTTAATATCTATTCCACACTAAAAACAAAGGATAGGAATATTTGTAACAAACAAAAGTTGATAGAAAAATATAGGTTAAGTGAGTCAAAACTTGCAGTACATAATTACTTAAGGGAAAACTTGTTGCCTAAGTTCTAGAAAAGAAGATATAAATTCGTTTAGAATATGTATAGGATCTCGTGCATTTACTCACGATACCTCTTGATCAGCGAAGAGTCTTTGACCTGCGAATATTTCCGCGTAAACGTAACCATCAACATACCTGGCAGAATGCCAGAAATTCCTATCAATTCCATGAAATCTTGAATTGTAACAACCTTGAAAAACTTTTAAACAATTATACAACCGAATATAATTCAAAGTAATTTTGCCATTAACCCTTCTGTGGCGGACTCAAGTAACAAATAAATAAATAATTTAAAAAAAAATGTTTTTCTATTTTCTATAATACTGTTTATAGTTCTTATTATTATATGTTATAACTCTTACTTTTGAGGCGCCTTTACGCACTTCTCAAACGCCAAAAACACAAACAAGAAAAAAATTAATAATGAGGTGTCTTTGGGAGGCTTTGGGGCTGAAGCCCCTCTCTCCCCTCCCTCCAAAACGGTAAAATATAACCATTTTTTATTGAAAAAATATTAAAAACTATCTCTTAAATTATTATTTTTCGCAATAGTATTACATTTAATAGGACTTCAAGAATCACTTAAACACCATTTCATGTAGGTAATTAATTTCTTTCTTTTTTTTTCAAATTAATTATCGTTGTACATATGAAAAAAAAAAATCTTTCGGGCTGAAGCCTCTCTTCACCCTCAAAATCCTGGATGCGCTAGTGGTCTAAACTATTTTTTTTATCTTTTTTTTTTTAAATTAAACATTTTAATAATCAATGCATTGATGACCTAAGTGGAGAGTCAGGAAAGAATTATCTAAGTAACAGCTAAAAATACATAGCTAAATTAACTATAAATACAATAGATAAATAATTAAAAATCAGCCTTTATCTCTTTGTTTAAAGATAATTCATGTAGATAAATTAGCAATTAATGTAAGCAGACACGTGCTTTTTTTTAGTCGTGAATTATTAGTTATCTCCGTAGCTAATAACTAGATTAGATTTTTGTATAGTTCCAACTAAAAACTAATAGATAACATCGATGTAAAAAATAAAAAAGTGGAGAGTTCCATCACTGAAGTCATAGTTTCTTATAATTTTCGTTTGGAAAACCGATGAAAAGTGACAATTGTTTTCTTAATGCTTGTTTAAGAAAGTTGAAATTTGAAAACCAATTATACTTTAAAATTTTCTTATTTTTATGTCCTGGCGAAGATATCAGAAACATGTTAAGAGCAGTTCAATACGATAAGTAAAAAACATTTTATAAAAGGCTTGGAACGTGTTAAGGAGGTGTTGAAGAATTTAAAGTTGTGATGGGAGAGGGGAGGGTCGAAACCACCGAAAAGCTATCCATCACTTTTTCTATTTTAACAACTTGCAAAACTAAATGAATGTCCTCCTGTTTTGAAGATGAAGAAGCAGTGTTTAATCCACCATCATAGGCAGTCGTCGAATCAAGCTAGTTCAGAATAATATTTCCCTCGTGTTTAGAATAAAATATAGGAATAACTAATATAGCATTGGAGAACACACTTAAAGGTACAAAAAATATTATAATGAGAAGTAAAAAAAAAACGAAGGATTAATGGTTGCTCACAAATCAATATTTAATAAAAACACCACAGAACCGTCAAAATAAGAAAATAATTAGTTTTGGGTTATTTGTGATAGCTCAAGGTAAAGTTAATTAGTTTTAGTTGCCATGAAAGTTCTTAAGCTAAAAAACAGTTTTAAATTTTAACTAACAGCTAATTATTTATTTATTTATAAAATTTACAACTGTATAAATTAAATATATATCTAAATGTGTACAGAGAGAGATACAACATGAAAAGAGTTGTAGAGAATGTACCCATTGATAGCACTCTAATAAAATGTCTAAATTAGGAGATCACGTGGCCATCTTCTTTTCAGACGCCTCTGGAGGTTGTCAAAATCGAAGAGGAAGCAAGGTTAGAAACGAGAGGATTAGGATGGTTCTAAAGTTTATTGTGAAAATATAAGTATCTGGATTGGACCACTACGAAACATATGGAACCTTACGATCGTTATGGATGCTTATATTTGTGGCAAAGTAAGGAGCATTGAGGATTTTGGATTGTAAGGATTGGATACGAGAGGAATTCGATGGCTTAGAGGAGCCCCAAAGCACAACTCCGTATATCTAAATAGGCCTTATTATATCCATGTATGTCTTTTGTAGTTAATTGGAAGTTTACAGCGTTTGTCTAGTAAGTGTTGGAGTAGTCGGAAATGTCGAGCGGTTTCTTGTCTTTTTGATCTGGTATGAGGATTCCAATTTAGACGTTTGTTCAGGTGCAATCCTACCAGATAATTTTACTGTGAAAATTAACTACATATTTATCGCATATAATTTTCAGGTGTTCAGCTTAAACTTACATAATACCATAATACAGTAATTAGCTACTGGCTAACTCTACCTGAGGTTTTCATGCCTTTAATAAAAAAAAACAAATATTTAAAAAATAATAGAACATAAACATAAATATCTGTTAAATTTTGAACTACATATTCTGACCAGTGCTTACGTAACTAAGCATGCTCTATTTGATTTGTTTTAAAACCCGACATCTGATGGGTCGGTATACAAGCAATATTCTGGAGTAGTAGCGGATTCAGGATTATTTTTAGATGGAGATTTTATTAATTTATTTTTTCAATAACGGTAATTACACCGGAATAAAGAAAATAAACTATGTAAAACGATGTTTTTAGTGATCAACTTTTTATATGGTTTCATTGGCACGCTAGTTACATTTACACAATTGAACATATTGTGATAGGGTTTCTAGCTCAGACCGTTCAAAAAAACATATGTACCAATGAAAAAAATTCACCCCGAAAGCTCTTTCTCGTTGATCAGTCAGTTGTCTGGAAAACACCCTTTTTACACGCTCTTGTTTCTCATGGTTTGAGATAAGTGTAAACTCGGCTTTACAGTTTATAATATAGGAATAAAGTTTTAAATAATATAAAGTCATTCTATATCGCCTAACTCATGATTTTCACAAAAATAAAATCGTCTTTATTTATTTTTTTATCTTTCTATTACAAGAACAGTTGCAATTTGCTTCTTGGATGTCAGAACCATTCCTTAATCTCATGATGAACGAGGTAAGTAAGTAGCTCGAAGGCATTTGTTTCCAAGAAGACAGGGACCAGACTGGGAAATCGATCTGCTCGAGAAAGCTCTGGAAAGTGGCCAGTTCTCAGGGTACGGCATTAAGTAGATGTCTGCCATTTCGTGGGTTGGTTATTTAATTTCTGTAAGCTTTACCTGACAGATACATTATTACCAGTATAGTTCATCAAATTTAGTTAGAACAAGAATAATAATCTCAATATTCCAAACCTTAAAATCATAGGTGGGGAACCTTTTTATAATTCGAGGCCGGAGTAAGGTTAGGCAACGTTAATGTAGTCCGCAACAATTTGTTATATTTTGCTATTTATAAATAGCAATATATAATATTTTTTGCTATTTATTATTTTTTATTTTTCACACATATACACATACAATTTTTTTTGGGTGAATTAAATATTTATTTGCACCTGTCAACTTGTGTCGACAATTCGCAAAAAGGTTGAACTACGAGAAAGAATGACGTAAGGTATGGGGAAGGACAGTACTCTCAGTAGCATACAGTAGCACCTCTTCCCTGTCTTGTTCCAATGACTTAAGTTGTCGAAGAAAGATCTCTCATCCAACGCCTTTTTAGTCTCTCCTTATATTCAGGGGTATGTCAGCTGTTACCATGTCTCTTATTAAACTGTTGTAATGTCCGCTTAAATGTTCAACTTAATTCTAATAATTTTCTAATTTTCGTTAACTAAATAAGTAATATTAGTTAACTATAGCATTAATTAATAAATATCGCGTAAACAAATTTGGAAGCCGTAAGCAGAATTCCTAACTATGGGACCTTCGTTTCCTTTCATTCAATCCTTAAAACATTTTAATGATCACATATTAAATTATTGTGAAAATTTCAAAGAAAGTTTGCAAAATTAAGTAAAATTTTATAATATTACATTACTGAGTAATTAAATGAATTTCTCTCTGTGAAATTTGAAAATTTTTCATTTAGAGTAAATGCTTTAATATATTTAAAAGGATTTGTTTTATTTTGATGCACTTAAAATATTTTTGCAGTTATAAGTAAGACCAAAAATTATAAAAACGTCTGGATACCCAATTTAGTTTATTTCACTGACTCGTTTCAGACAGATTATTGAAGATATAAAGGCAATTACTTGCGTATGGTAAAGTCTCAAAATTATTATATCTACAAATTTTGAGGTTTGGTATTCCTAAATTTTGAAAAGATATCTTTCGAAACCTATTAGGTTTACCTTGCTTATTGTAGTCTCAAATTTTAATAAGTTTAAAAATATATAGAATTTTTTTAACTTGCCCCATTATCGCCAAAATGAAGACACCCGATAAAAGTGCGAAAATTCAGCAATTATGTGGATATTTCAAACTGACTGCCGAAGTCGAAAATTTGGATTTTAGATCTTGTTTAGTCACATCCCACATAAGAAAAAAATTAAACCTTCTACCTCTAAATAATGCAACATAGATCTCTTTTCATAACAATGTTACTGCACTAAAAACACTGCGACAAGCGTTTAAGCACACTGTGGTCGAGCAAGGAGAAGAGGTTTTAGTTGTTTAACAACTATTTATAAGTGGTGGTTTGTACTGTAATGATTATTATAGCATTATCGACCGATCCGGCATATTTTTTTTCGGGTTAAATGCTCAGTCTTACCTAGTTTGTCTCGACAAATTAATTTATATTTGCCTCCTGGAGAACGTGCAAACCTAGGTACTGATAATCAATAATAATAACTGAGATACCGAACATGGTTATGTCATAGGATATAGAAATCAACTTTATTTGCATAAAATTTAACCTCATTCAAAGATTTTTCCTTATCCCATAAATAGCGAAGAATATCAGTCACATTTTTATTACATAGCTGCGACTGGAAAATATCTGACTGTAAGGCTGAATAAATAAGTTCTGAAAACTCTATTTTCTCAGCTCTCTTATATATTCTGCTTTAGAACTTTATCTATCAACCTTGACGCTCAGCATTGTTGAATGTTTCGAGGGAGTCAGCATCTAAGAAATATCTTTTCGCCATTTTTGATTTCTCAACTAGCATCAAAGAACCCATCCAGATGTTACAGTGTTTTTCATTTCATACATCAGAAGTACGAAAATATATTTTTATAAAAGTCCAAAAATATATAACGCTGGCAGATGGTCGAGCTGGTTGGGGCGAGTTTTCCCGTATCCCGGTTTGGTTCAGACCGTGGAGGCAACCTCTTGGTAGTCAATAGGGATTTGCAAAGTGGATCACTAGGTCCACTTGCGGACTTGTTCTTCTCCCACCAGTACCAGAAACAGTACCATTGAATAATTATGAAGGTCTGTAAAGATGGCAGGAATAAAATCGTACGAAGTTCCAATAAATTATTTCAAATGAAACTCCTTCGAGCGTTATCCACCAGTTGAAAACGTGGCACGATACAATTATCTCTAATTTTAAAAGAGATTAAAAAAAACAAAAAGTCATTCTTCTTAATGACAAACTTAAATAATTATAGAGGAAGATAGTCCGGGGTGGCGGTCATAAAATGACTAAAATAGTGGAAAAACTATATTATTAAAAGCCAACGTTTCGACCCGACTTTGCAGGTCTTCTTCAGGGCTAGAATAGACAAGATTAAATAATTATATAAAACAATATATTATAAATAATAGTTCTCTCACTTACTAAAAGTATACAAGCATTTTTGAGGTGAAAACTTTTTTTAGGCGCGTTTTGCCCTTTTTTCTGGAGAGTGAATTAGATTGAGCTGTCAAATCTCCGATGTGTAACGCTCGGGTAAAGTCGGCTGGAATCGACTAATTTAAGTGGTTTTTCATATGGATTAAAATATCTCAAAAACTAAAAATCGGACCTTCATGTTATGTTGTTAGCAAAGGAAATGTTTATCATTTTATCCTCTTTGTAATGAGTTATTATTCAAAATTGTATCTTAACGTGACGTCGTATTAGGTAGGCGAAAAGGAAAAAATAGTGTCGAAAACTAGATGATATTTAGTTTTATTGACGATATGGATTAAAATATCTTAGAAACTAAAAATCGAACCTGCGTACTGTAAGCGAGGGAAATATTCAGCACTTCATGCTCTTTATAATGAGCTATTCTTTATAATTTATATACCATCTTATTAATCTCACCTTGTTCATATTTTCACTTCTATCGTGTGGTCTAAAGCACGCACCTTAGTTTTTTATTTATTGAAAATATTAAAAAGTTTCTTTCCATGTTATCCGAAGTGTACAAGAGATCATATAAATTTTCTCATCCGTTTACTTTTTCAGTAATTTTCTTTGTTCGTAGAAAACTATCACAAATAATAATATTTTAATTTTTAAAACCTATAACCTAAGTTTCCCATGGCAAACATAGAACCTAAAGAGGCTTTCGGCAGATATAACTATCAATCTTTAAAACGGTATATTTTTGAGGTTTTAAACATAGTGCCTTTGGAATCCTACTCAGTCTGCGTTAAATTGCTGACTGATGAAACCATCTGAATTTTGTTAACTTCTATTTTTTTCTGTGATTATTATTGTAGTTGCTGTAAGAATTTACGATTTGAAAATGCCATTAACCACTTCTGCATGAAATTCCCTTTCGTTTAATTCAACAAAAACCATCGTTCCTGAGAGCCGAAAAAGCAATTTATACTACCGCATTACACATAGTTTAGATTTTTTAAATGATTTCCTTTTTTATAGTTTCAACAACTTTTTACTCAACTCTATCCATAGTTACAGATGAAACATGTGTATGAATGCTTTGGAATTGCTTACTGATGCAGATTACGTACCTGGCCGATGACAGATTGGGCTGGTTACAAATGCAAATACGAAAATGTAGCAGATGCAGCGTGGGGTGGATTTACAGATCCCAAATGGCCTGCCATTACACCAGTAATCTCCGACGGTTGCTTTAATGGCACGTCACCATCAACGAGGCATATGGTTGATGGATCCTGTACTGCCCTCAATAAATAGCATCAAGATTACTTTTATCTCTGACTTCTGCCGGGGCATTAGCGTTATTTATATAGCTTAGTATTCCATTTCGGTTACTACAATAGCAATCCAAACCCCTATGTTCAAAATGTCAAAACAGTACTCCGATAGATTCAAACATGGGGAGGGACTTCCTGAACTTAAGTTTAGCATAATTGAAGATGCTTTACGGGAATCTCTAGTCTGACAACCCCCTCTTGGGGCTTTTGGTATTCAATTTTCTTGATGACTACTGAACTGATCTGGATATAAGGTAAAATTTATCTTAACATATAAATTATATAAATATAAAATAAAATAATTATTAATATAAATATATATAAGTACAAAAGTTGAGATGTTTGAAGATCCTAAGATCTTCTACCTTATAAAGGTTTAGCGCCAATCCTCGCTGGTTGTACTGTATCGACGACTATCGAAATGGAGGACGCAAGATCTGTAATAGCGGCTATTGAAGCGGAAATGTGATGAAATCCACTTATTTTTATTTATCATTTATTAAAACACTTTTGCGGCGCTACTTTATTTTTTTATTACTGATTTGTCGTCAATGAAAATAGTAGTATACATATTTATTAATATTTTTTTTTACTATTGTTATATATTATATTCATGTTTTCCAAAGTTCTCTTTGTAGAAGAAGACCCCGCAACCAAAGGGCATTGCTTGGATCGGCTGGAACCCCCTTAGTCTCCTCGAGTCACTATCGATCCCTGACTCATCCCCCACAATGTCATCTCGCTACATTTGCTTCTTTAGCAGTTATCCCGCTTATGGCTATCTCTCTCTTTCTATTTATGGCTTCTTCTATAGAGCTCTTTCGGCTGTTAATTTAATGTCTTTATCGGACTTGTAAGCCCTCTGTTAAGTATCTCGGAGGACGGAGAACTTTGGTAGTGGTGTATTGTTCAGTTCAGATTTATAGACTCTCGGCTCTGCGGAGGACGCGTGCTTTTTTGGTATCGTAAAAACCAAGACATCAGTTTGTCTCGTATTTATTAGTTTTAGTATAAGAAATTTCAAAAATTGGTCTTCGCATTGCTTATTGCTCGGGTTGAAGCTTATTGTAACAGTTTCTGTGAAACTTTTTAAAATGAAAGTTGCAATATTTTTTAAAATAAAATTCTTGGTTTTTGGCAAAAATTCAACTTGAATTATTCTTTTATTTATTTAATTGTTTAAAAAAAGATTACGTTAAATGATAAATGCCTAGCCGTGCCTGCTGTATACACCTTATCTTCGGAGCAATTCACTTAATTAGAACTTGATTTCGAAAAGGAGTTCATTAGTCTCTGAAGTTATCTATTTCATCCACAGGAGAGTTCTATTTATAGTTCAAACGAATCCTTAGACTTTAAAATTTGGTATGTATATCGACAAAACATTGCCTGTGACTCCAAATTCACGTTTGAGATAAACATGGGTAAGCTGCTCTGTACTATTTATATCCCAGTTAACAGCATATAAAAAAAAAGTAAAGAAGAACCACTAAACTGTAGAACTGCCATTTTTCTATTATTGATCTTCCAATTACTCGCTGATACAGACAGCCGCTTCCTTTCATGCCATCCACCCTTGGACATTTCCTGTGACGGCGGGAGGGCAGGAAGCAGCCGGACGAAGGGTATCGAAGGAAGGGCTGTTCAGTTAACATAAATGTCGGGGTGTCAGCCTCTGAATCGGTGCCCTATTGATATTCAGCCTGCACTCTCCAGCACAATTCGTGTCCACAATTCAAACCGGTCGCCATTTGCAGCTACCGTTGGCTGTGGTTGTCTTCTATGATAATCCAAGATCGGATTATAGGTAGTTCTCGGGTCGCTTTGGATCCAACTGCTGAAGATGGAGCAATGCATAGATTACATCTATTGCTTGTCCAAAGTAAGATTTATTTCGAGAAATGGAAATATCTATAATAATTATAGTTACAAATGAACATATTTATCAAATAGGAACATAAAGTAATTAAGATATAAATGGTAAATTCAAACCAAAAAATCTTGAATTTATAACATATGAATGTTACAATCTGATATAGTTATATGAAATAAGATGCATGCATTTATAAGCGGGAAGGAGGGTAAGGAAGAGGGCGATCGTCCCCTCCCTAATAAAAATAGGGGGAGGACGAGAATATCGTTTCCGCCTCCTTTCTCCCAATATTTCGAATAACAAAAATAAAATCCAAATCAATATCAATTAATCTACACGAATGAATAAAATATGAAAACTAAAATCAATATATATATATATATATATATATATATATATATATATATATATATATATATATATATATATATATAGTATTATATTGTTCATTTTACAATAATAGCCTACCTCTCCTTTTAGGCTGTACGGGATTTTCTCGGGCCAGGGGGTGAGGGCGGGGAATAAAAAATCCTCTCTGGCACTGAGACGCGAACTTTTAATCTCTCGCTGCGGTGCAGACGTATTAGCCCATTCGGCCACCTCGCCCTTTTTCTTGCTCTTCCCTACCTTCCCTTATTTAGGCTATACGGGGGTTTTCCCGGGCCAGGAGGCGAGGACGGCAATTTAAAGGACCCCCGAGGCCCCGGGACGCGAACTCTTTAATTTTTATCGTCTCCAAGTTTGGGTATCAGGTTGACAGTGCTGTGCACACACATTAGCCCGTTCGGATACACCGGTTCCCATTTCACTCATAATTATTATAAATAATATAAACGCTCGAGACTTTTTGGGTAATCCATCGCCTCTCTCTTTCCCCCCAACCAAAATGTAAAGTGTGCGCCTATGCTTCCATTGTTTTAAGGTCTTTATTGGTGGACCCTCCTATACTTAAGATTTCGGTAATATTAATGAGACTTTTATAAAATCAAAATATTTGTTCTGCTGGTGTTAAAGAAATTTCTGTTGATATTTTAAGTGTATTATTGAAGATAGGTAGTATGTTTGTTTCTAAATATGAGAAATAATTTTGAATATTAACAGTTGCTTTAAATATTTTTGCAAATACGGGAAAATTTATGCATCATGAACCTAATATTTGCTGATGACCAAGTAATCATAGCCCAAGAGAAGACATCTATTATCACATATCAAAAGTGACTATTAACTTCATGAAAACAGAGCACCTTGGCACTTCATCTGATGACACGCCAATTGAAAGAGGTACAAAAACTGTAGAGAAATTTAAATATGTAGGATCTATATTTAATAGAGAAGGCACATCCACCATTGATATCAACAGAAGAATTGGTGAAGGAAGAAAGGTCACAGCAATACTCAACCTTTGGAGTTCGAATATACTGCCCAGTACAATGAGCCTGATATACAAGACTATATTTGAGCAAATAACGACATATGCCTCGGAGACATGGGTCATCAATACAATACACCGAAAAAGACTGTTAGCAGTAGAGATGGGCTTTTGGAGAAGGGCAAAAAGAAAATCCAGAAGGGAAAAATAAAAAATGAAAGAATTCTGGATATGCTGGAGTTGGAAACAAATATTATAGCAAATATTGAAAAGAAAGGGTTATGCTGGTTTGGACATGTGAAAAGAATGACGCCTGAAAGATTGCCAAAAATGTGTATGGATATGGAAGTAGAAGGGAGAAGGAAAAAGGGAAGTCCAATCGTAAAATGGAAAGACGCGGTGGAAGAAAGCCTGGCGGGTCATGGCATCATAGAAGAGCAAGTCTTAGATATCGAAGAATGGAAGAATATCTTAAAGGATATTTAGGTCAAGGATAACCATAGAAGAGGAAAAGCTCTTAAAAAAAAAATGAATAATTCTACTGGATCGTCAATGGCTACATGAACACTGCGCTCCATAGCATACATCAGTTCTTATCACATCATTATAAAAAATTAATGTAGCCTCCAAAGGAACGAATTTATTTATTATTACTTTTTTGAAACAATTTATCCCTCATTTGCTTTTGGTATTGGTTCACTAAAATGTTTTCTTAGAAACCTATATTAGTTTTCATGGTTTTCATTAAACACGACCGATGCCATCACCTTTCTAACTGCCTTCTCTTATCTGTTGTTATTTATATTATATTTTTCATTTGACAAAGGCAATCAAAGACGGTTTGAATATCAATCTAGAAATTGCTTGGTAAATTAATCCTAGTAATTTTGAATGCTCTATTATGTCTGAATCAAATCATACTTTGAAGACGATTCGTACTTCTTGCAGCTTTTAAACTGCGTTCTTTAGTGATAAAGTACGAAACATAAACGGCAATTAGGTAATTCAGATGAGAGGAAATGTTTTAAACATTTCAATTACCCACTCCTTAGGCCGTCGGAAGTTATGAATACGTGAATAAATGAAAAACTGATTATGGAAATAATTGGAAAAACCAATGCCGCGCCGCCTCTAATGTAATTCTGTTACGCTTTCAGCAACAAAAGGGTTGGGGTTTGACTTCGCCCATTTGTATATTTAATTTTTTTTTATTGTTGTTTTAATGCTCTGAATTGATTATTCTAGTTTAAAAAAATGTGACGCCTTTCCTCTTTTCATTTTTTGGCTGAAACCAAGATACTTGTAGCCGTCAATTAATAAACATTCCATTCTGGAAAAGATCTAAAATATTTTTCGAAACGTCTTTTAGTAAATATTTACCTCTATTTCCAGCTATATTTTGGACCATCTAACATCACCTCCTTAAATTAAATCTTATGATTTTATCTAATATATTAAATAATATTACTAATATTTTTTTAAAATTTATTATTTATTAAATATTAACACAATCTGCCACACTGACGAGCAATACGTATTAGAGCATAAAGTATTCACTAATTAATTAAAAAAATATATAAAATAATAAATGATAATGAATAATAGGAAAGAAAGTATACCGATAAAAGTAAAAAAAAAAAATTAGAAATATTCACAAGCTATAGGATATGTGTAAATAGATAGTGGTTTCAAAATCTGTAGATAACAAAAGTAAGTTAAAGATAAAAAAATAAAATTCTTCTAAAACTCATTCACACCACCAAATATATTTGTTCACACAATATATGTGTCTAAAGTTTTTAAGAAATGGTTAAATGTAGCTTGTTGAACACCCCATTCAATTGTATTTGTATCATTCCTTATTTGTTGATGACATTTGGTTAAATAATAAGACGAAGATGGATGAAGCCGCCTGTTTAGGAAATCAATCAAACAATACAAACAATAGGACAAAAGAGTTATTACAAAAAAAGTTCCTACCGGTACACATCTGTGAGTGTACAGAGCGACTCAGTCGTTGCAAATTTCGACAGAGTGGAAAATTGTTGTTAACTTGGCTCAACATTAAAAAGTAACGAAACCGCAAACATTTAGGTGAATAAAAGAATAGAAGGTAGTAGACAATTTATTAGCTTGCCGAATTCACTCCTCTGGAGCCAGATTAATGTTAGTATAATGGTCTTGACCATTCCTTGTTTGACAGGAAGAAGTAAAAAGAGGCTTAAGGAAGAATTGGGCTTAAAGAAATTTCATACTATAAGAAATCCCTAATAATTAAATAAATCCCTAATTACTAATAATTATAAATAAATTTATTGTTCAGAATATTATTCCTTTTACCTCGAAATAATGTTAAATAATAATTAAAATAAAAATTTAAGTGATTTCATAATATTACACCATGCATGAGTTAAGATCGTTTATGAAAGTTTAATGAAATTAAGTTAAATTAATGGACAAGTATTAAATAACACAATATCAAGTCCAGCATCCATCGTGATTTTCCTGAGATTTAATATTAAAATTTAATGATGAACAAGAATATTACTCTTATTTATTAAATTTTGTAGGATCGATACATCATTTGACTGAAAATCTGTCTGACCTTACTACCCCTAATGACGAATCTCATTATGGAAATATATTACTAAAATTATCAACTCACCGTGTAATATTAGTTAAAGTAATGATGGTATGTGTAATATCTAGATATAATTGTTGTTATTTAATTAATTAATTAGCTATCGATGTTATATTATGGCCAGTTGTGTATTCGTTTTGTGAATAACCAACCTGTGTCAACGATAGACACAAATTCCGTAATATTTTGATAACATAAATATTATTCTTGATAATGTGATCAATGACGATACGTCTTAATTTTTTTTTTATTTATAATTTTAAACCTCTGCTATTTTTCTGCCATTTATGAATTTTGAGTGTTAATCAATTTATAAGTAATTTCAGTTGTTTGTTTAAAGTCATTCTATTTGTGGGTCCCATGTCATTCTTCTGTTTAATATTAGTCCAACGTAATAATGAAGTGAGTCCTTTTGAGAAACTTTTAATTCCTAAAATCGATTAAATGAATATTCCTTTTTAAATTTATGCTATAAAAATGGCATATGTTTTAAACAATACAGAAAGTATTTCCAATTATAGATATGTGTGTGTGTGTGTGTGTGTGTGTGTGTGTGTGTGTGTCTGTGTTGTTTATATTGAAAGTGAAATATAATTATTGGTGACACATATTCAGAAAACGCGAAAAACTATATATTATATTTTTATTTTTATTAATTTTATTTTAATTCTTTATCTGTAGTACATATTTTCGAAAATCACCGACCATTTCAATAATAACTAAAGATTAAAATTTTAAAATAGCGCCGCTTATGGAAAGAATTAAAAACTTCATAGCGCTTTTTTGTACAAAGAAAAGATTTTTTGAGATTCGGTTTGGAGAGAGAAAATAGTGTTAATTCGGGGATAGGAGATAAGGGATAAAAAAAAACTCTACTGTGAAAAATTAACTTTTTGTTTACAATAATTTTACGATAAGAGACATTTATTTTTGATTTTCGTTTGGATAAAACGGTTCGAAAAGTTTTTGAAAAATTGTTTTTTTCTTTTCTTCTTTCTTTTTTCAGAAATGTTAGTTCTTTTTCATTCTTTGAAAAAAAAAATGTTACGAAGATAAATTTATTTTTATATCATCCTTTTGTAATTTTTTATTTTCGTTTTGTAAAACTAATAATTGTACCCTCGGATTACTGGGTATTGTTACCTGAGAATCGATATTTTCGATTTCCAAAAAAAGTTGATTAGGGTTTACTTTTGAAATACGCTATTCATATGATTCAATATAAAGATATTATTTGAAAATGGCCTCAGTCAATGACATAATGCCATTTTGAATCAATGTGAAATTATTCTCCATAGACCTGGAAATACGGAGACGAGATATGAAGGTACTTTTGAAAACTTATCCGTCAGTGAAATTCCGGAGTCGACGGGGCTTAGTAGGAGATGCAGACACAGACATGCTTTATTTACTTGGTGAAGCGCCCTTTGAAGAGCCATCAACTCCCCCTCTTTGAATCTCTCGCTCCCGCTTTTTTTTCTTCTCCCTCTCGTTGTAATTTCTCTTCTTTTAAAAAACGTTCTTACTTCCATAAATGTAACAAAATATTATGTGTTATATCAGTAAGGGTTTATGGAGGCAATGAAGTTTTGCATGTTAATCCTGTCTAACGTTACCAGATATTTCTTTCTCTAAAACAGAACTCCTCTGTTTGTTGGGGAAGTAGTAAAATGTAGAATCAGGATTCTTCATTTTAATTTATAAAAAAAACAAAAAAAAAAAAAAAACTATATCTCTTACGGCTAAAAAAAAACCTATACCTCTACAACCCATGAAGGGTCTTGGATTTAGTATTTCGTTAGAAAGTACAGTTTCAAGGCTAACAGCTCTGCTGGGAGTGATCGGTCCAGGATCATGGTCCGCGGTATATTGTCTAACTACAACATTTTTATCTATGAATATTCTCTGATATGGGGCGTAGTGTTGCCCAAATGCGAGACCGAGAAAAGTATTGGTGTTGGAAACTCAGTCTTGGTCATGGTCATGGTCTTGGTCTTACGCAAGAGTCTCGCGACAGTCTTGCAGTTTCTTATTAGCTTATTACTATAGAGATATTACTGTAATTTTTTAGATAGAAGAAACCTAACTAAGCCCGAATGAAAAATTAGAGAAGTTAAATGCAAAAGTATATTGGTTATATCAATTATTATCATATAGTAACTAAAATTGTCGAGTATCAATGACTGTTTACTTCACTATGCCAATCCCTTCCAAGGCTGTCAGGGATATTGTCATAATAATTCTGCTTTAAGAGCTGGTGTTAATTTATTGCTGTGGACTGTAAAATTAGAGGAGTTAATGGATTAAAAGAGAGAAGATGTAAAATTGATTGCTTTATTTTATTACATGTAATTTTATACGAAGGTTAAATATAGGTGGGTTGGGATACTTGCATTTTCTCTTTTCTTCTAGTTTTCAGTCTTCTTGTTCATCTTCTCTCTCTTCCTTTCTTGGCCCCCTTGCCGGCCGCTGTAGTGTTTTACTCCATGTTTAGTAAATCAGTGGAATCACAAATTTTTCAACTGGCCAGTCTAGTCAATCTCTCACGGTACGTCTAAGCTTCAACAATGGCGGCGTCACACTAACAACTAAGGTATATATGCAGTATGTTCGAGATAACAGCTGTGTTGTGGTTTCTTGATTTAATTGAAATTAATTTTAAATATGAATTTTGATGTGTTCCCTAAACAATAGCTATTTTGCCTTAATTTTTATTTAAAAGATCGATTTTTTTACCAGTCCTCCTCGTCTTGGTCTTTCAACAGTTAGGCGGCCTTGGTCTTGGTCTTGCAAACTATAAGACCAAGACTGATTTTGGGCAACACTAATGGGGCGTTTTTTGCAACTGGAGATCAGTAAACTTCGTCTATTTAATGAAGTAATAAGAACTGATGACCATTTGCTTCCCAACTAAATCATATGATAATTCGAGTAAGATATAGTTAAAATCTATATATTATTTTTTTAATTTATTTAATAATAATACAATCTACGCAGTGGAGGGCAACGGGTATTAAGGCTACGAGTGTTCATTCATACAATGTATACATTCTAAAGGAGAAAAAATAATTTAAAAAAATAATAGATGAAAATTGAGTAAAAATATAACACCGTCATACAATGCTTACATTCGCTCACGAGACTATAAACCAAACTTTCTCCTCCAAATTAATGTTTTATAATTGAATATTTAATAGTTGACCGTTGCATTATAAAGGAAGGATATGGTCCGGGGTTGCGGTCATAAATAGGCTAAATAGTGGTAAAACTATTTTATTGAAAGCTGACGTTTCGACCCGACTTTGCAGGCCTTAATCAGGGAGGTGTGTTCATCTAAAAGTGAGTTTCACTTAGAACTGATCTGAGAGTTCTAAGTGAAACTCCTAGATGAGCACACCTCCCTGATGAATACCTGCAAAGTCGGGTCGAAACGTCAGCTTTCAATAAAATAGTTTTACCACTATTTAGCCTATTTATGACCGCAACCCCGGACCATCTCCTTCCTTTATAATGTTTTTTAATATTTTGTTCTAGGGTTTCAGTTAATAGTACTTTCATTATATATCTATTTTTTTAACTTTATCTTTTTACTCACACCTGTCAGAGTACCGACAACCAGCGAGTGTTCTCTCGGGAAGTTGAGTTGGAGTATGTCATTAGTAGGCGTGTATCCCTTCCTATCTTGATATTTATAGTTAGTGGAGGAGATCTCTCATCCAGCTTCTTTTAAGCCTCTGACGCCATGTTGGTTGAAGCATTATCTTGAAACAGTGAGTTGGTATGTCCGTGCTGACGTATCAGGAAGCTTTGGTTATAATCCTGAAAGTTGTTGATTGAAAAGTTTGTAGTTTACTTATGTGAGACTTTTATATTTTTAATTTTTATAAATAGTGAAAATTTATAGTTTATATGGACTTCCCGTTTTTATATAAAAAAAAAAAGAATATATATCGCTTTAAACTGCCAGAATATCTACTCACATACCGTTTTTTCCTTACCCTATCTCTTGTTATTTTTGAAGCTTCTATTTTCGCACACTACCAAAGCCTTATGTCGTTCGGAACGGCCATATTTCAGGGTAAGTTGGCCGAATACGGTGTTAGGGGTAGGCCATCGCCTGCGCTGCTACTTTGAAGTGGGCTATGGAAAGTGGCGAAGATAAAAATAAATGATATTTATGGAAGGCTGCTGTATAGCTTCTCCCCCTCTCCCCTCCGAAAGGGTAAAGTAGACCTCTTCCCGTTCTTCTGATTCCTCCCCCCCTCTCACAAAATATTGATATATTCTCTTTCTTTATCTCTATCATGTATGTGTTTTTTTTTTATCAATATTTATCTTTATTCATTCCGGAGCTCTTCATAATAAAAGAGACTTAACGAATCATTTTTTATTTTGTACCGAAGAAGAAAATTTGTTGTCTATAAAAATATTATCAGAAGTTTAATTTATAATTAAAGAAAATTCATTTGTATCTACTGAAGTACGATATTGCTTTTTCTGCGAATCAGGTCGGAATGATTCACTGTAAGGAAAGAGCTCTTTTTGATGATTCACTGATCTGGTGAAAGAATTTACCTATAACTTTAGCTCGGAATGATTTAGTGAAAGCTTTTTTGATCCTTTTTTTACTGACTTCTCGACTCAGTAAAAAAGTGATAACCACGAGAGTGGACATCATCAATCCGCTTATGTCTTATTTTATAAACTAAATATTCAGTTTAATTTTTGCATACTTAAGGCAAAGTGATGTTTCATATAACGTTTATACTAAATAATGTTTTTCTAAATATTAGCAAGGGTAATGTTGATTAAAAAGTTTCTAATAAAATTCTATCTACAGGATTGTGAATTGCAGATAATATAAACATTATCTTTTTACTCGGCAAAAAATTGAAAAAATGCTGGCTCACGTCAATGAATAATGCAAGTTATTACAGTTTATCATGTCAATGCTTCCCTGAGAAGCATTCCACAAGTATTCTAGAATTTTGAATACAAATTGAAAGATAATTGATCTCCGTTTACTTTCTCTCTCTCACTCTCTCTCTCTCTCACACACACACACACACACACAATATATTTTTAAATGGGGCTGTAAGCTAATACCGGTGTAGGTAATGGCATGCTGTCATTACCAGTAAACAGGAAGCCAGCTGGTTACATGATCTGTACCGGAGGGCAAGATCCACGCATCGTGACTAATAGCTTTGTAACAGTTAGTATCCGTATCCGGTTCCTTTGCTCAACCGTAAAAACTGTTCTCGGTAACGTACAGGTGTTACGAGTGATTGGTCATTGGCACGAACCGCTAGCGTGCCTCAACACGAAGAAATGATGAAGTCATGTTTAGGGTGGTGTGGTAGAGAAATTATTGATGCACTGAGGCTTTATAAATAAACTTCAAAAGAAAACTTCGCCTTTATTTGGTGTTAGTCAAACATTTTTTTTTTGTTTAAAGTTTGTTTTCTATTAATTGTAAGATAAAGGAAGTATTGATGAAGAAATTGACATCTCTCGCAATTTACGACATTTATTTTCCTCTTTGTTGAAGAATTGTTGATTATGAAACTTTAAGGTATGCTGCTATTAGTTTCACGAAGTTTCGAAGAATGCAGAGAATTTTGATATATTATTATAATAGTTCGTAGAAAAAATTTGCTCTGTTACTGTTATTATCTTCTCAAATTAATTTCTCAAACAATATTTATTTATTTTTTAAAGAAAAATATTAAAGCAGTGTTTCGGTTCTTCCAAAAATTTGTAATCTTATAAGCAATTTATAACGATTATAAACGTTATTAACACTATAACTTATTTAAAATGTCATCACGAACCTAATGGTTGCTGATGACAAATTATTCATCGGGTTTGATTAACTTCATGAAAATCTTTGCTCTTCATCTGACCCGTCAATTAAAAGGGGTATACAAACTGTGTAAAATTTAAATACCTAGGAACAATAAATATTGATTAAATAATAGAGAAGGCACATCCACCAATGATATCGACAGAAGAATTGATGAAGGAAGAAAGGTCACAGAAATACTCAACAGTATCCTTTGAGGCTCGAATATACAGCCCAGTACAAAGAGGCTCATATACAAGGCTATATTTGAGCCAATAACGACATATACCTCGGAGACATGGGTCATCATTGTGCAAGCTGTAGAGATGGACTTTTGGAGAAGGCAGCAAGAAAATTCTGAAGGAAAAGAATAAAAAATGAAAGAATTCTGAAAATGATGGAGATGGAAACAAACATAGCAAATATTGAAAAGAAAAGGTTATGCTGGTTTGGACATGTGAGAAGAATGACGCCTGAAAGATTGTCATAGATATGTACGGAGCTGAAAGCAGAAGCGAGAAGGAAAAAGGGAAGACCAAGGGTAAAATGGAAAGACGCGGTGGAAGAAAGCCTCGCGGATAATGGCGTCAGAAAAGAATATTAAGTCATGGATAACCACCGCAGTGGAAAAGTCCTCAAAAATAATAACATATAATATTAATTTAATCGTTTGTCACCTATTCGGAGTTTTCAAAAATAACTAAAATTAATTCATTGTTAAAGCTTGTTTAGCTGTTTCATGACAAATGGTTGTAAAAAAAAAGTGATGCGATAAGAATTCATGCTCAAATTTCATATTTTTCTTCAACTCAGATTTAGTTACTCATTCATCGCAAGATAGTGTCATTCGGGTGTGTTTCCCTGCCCTTGATTCAATCCACTGCTTTTGATTCCTGTCACAATAATGGCTCGAACTTGGTTGTGATCCTGCTAAAAACAATTTGGACCAACTCAAATTATTTATAAAACATAGTATAATATTGTTTTGTGTGTATAATTTGTAAATATTAATGGTTCATTCCTGAACGAGATATTAAAAAAAAAAACCTTTATTTTACTTTGTCTTTCCTAAGTTTCTCTTTCTTATATTTTTTTAAATTTCTGATCAACCTAAAAAATTTTTAGACCATATGATTTCATATCTGAGTAAAAAATTATTTACGAATGTTTTAAAAATATACTGAGCTGAATTCGGTAAAAATACGGCTTGTTAGGCAGTATATCTGAAGTTAGAGAAGGATTTGACCCTTATCTAATCACAATAATAATAGTATCTATATTATTATTTAAACAATGAAGGCTTATCATTTTTGCCAAATGCATAATATAATACATTGACATTTCTACAACTCAGAGTTCACGTTTATCTTTGATGGTTCAGGATTGATTATGTATTATATTTCTAACTCTTATCACGATTTAGGAAAAAATAAGGTGATTTTGAAAAAAAGAACTTTTTCCACAGAAATCATTTTAACAGAACCTAATTTAAAGGGATAACGATATTATTTATATGTTATATCTTATTTACTGCCTGCATTCCCTCTACTATTCTTTTGGTTAGTCCGTTTTTATATGCATTGGAAAAGGTACTTTTGCAGTTTCATCACTAAAGACCAGATTTTTATGAAAATGCATACTTTCTATAAGATATATCTTTTTAAAGCGATATAATGAAATATCTTCATAAACTGACACATTTGGTTTAGATTTAGTAAATTTTATTTTGCATGTTTGGCGTGTTTTTCGTATAGTTGATTATTTGGCAAAATTTGAGTAAACTTGAATATCGATCCTATTTAAATAGAATATTATTCAGTAAACCGTTTTCTCATAATTCAAAGCGGAATAATTTTTATTTTTTGATTCTTGTAACGTGTGTGTTTATCGACTTTATATTAGTTACAAAACAATTTTTTTTTTATATATTTTTACAGATCCTGCTAGCTTATATAAGTATAACAAGACTTTTGCCAACAAGTATTTAAAACTTTAACACTTTCCCCTTTCCTGCAGACGGTTCTGCCAATTAGTTACATCAATTTATGATACTACATGCAGCCTCTAGGTTGTAACACTAGATTATTAACTAGTAAATAATGCAACATGCTGAACAACTTACAAGTTGAGAAAATAGATCATTCTATAATAGGATATATAATTTTTACATTATATATTATAATAATATTGTGAATAAAATTTGTTCTTCTATTTACTTGAGTACTATGTTATAATTTTAATGTGGATTAATCTGCATATTTGAGTATTTTTCTCTGCTTGTTGCATAGTATATTTCAACATTTTTTTCTGCTAATATAAATCTGGTCTTTAGTAATCACATTGTTTTTTACAGACCTAGAATTCATACGTTGTCATCCCCAGAAGATGTATGACATAGTTTAGTTCAGTTTTTAAAAAGTATGAAGCTATCTAACAAATTGTTTGTTGAATTCTTCACTGTGTATGCTTGACCAACTAAAGAATCTAATATAGAAACAAAAATAGTAAATTACATTCGTGATTTGATTTGATGTTTTGAATTTGGGCATTCGATATGGCATCCCCTCCCTTGCCCAAAGTGGCAGAAATCAGTTCTCATTTGACACAAAGAAAGGTGATTGCTTTTCGAATAAGGTTTGTTTTTTTCAATAAAGGCAGCGATGGCTGGAGGAGCTTGACAGATGACAGAGCCCTACACGATTTCAATATCCCTCAAGACCGGTATACGATTGAATATCTCTCACCTTACCTCGTCGCAAGGCATTATGAAGAAAATATATTTCTGCCCTTCCAATATATTAAAATATATTTAACCTTATTTATTGGTTACCTTAGCGATCATCAATTGGTATGAAGGGTCATATTGTCAATCTTAATTCCAAGACTTCATGTGGCTTTATATTTCTTTTAGCGACTAATGTTTAATAGAGAAAAATACATTTTAACTATTCTGCCAATAATCAATGAACTGATTAAGAATACAGTAATTTTTTTATGCACTATGTATAAAGGCGTGATTTTTATGGAATATTTTTATACTTGAAAAATTAACTTAAATGGGGTACCTCTGCACTGTGACTTATATTAGTGCACTTCTATGTTCAAAGTACCAGATTCGAGTCCGGCTGTAGCAGATAATTATTTATTCTGTTATATCAGGGGTATTTATATATCTTGGGGTCGCCCTCCTGAGATACACCCATTCTCTGTAAAGTGAGTAATTTTTATTTAATAATTTATTAAGTGGAGTTTATTATATGTTTTATTTATGTTTTCTGTATATGTTGTGTGAATGTAATCTTAGATCGCTATAACCATTGTCTGTGTGACAGAATGTTGTATTATTGAAAAAAATTAAGTGGGAAAACGCTGCGGTTGAGCGCGATCTTTAACAAACCACCTCCTAACACAATCGTAAACGAAGAAATAATACTTGCTTACAAAGGGCTGTATCTCATCCATGAGTTATTGTGGTACATTTTTGTTTGTACTTAAAATGTTTTTATAATTTGTAGCTCCCAAACACCTTTTGATATTTGACCTCTATCTCCCTCACAGAGGAAGGACGTCTTGGCCGAGCACGTTGTAGCATACGGATCCCTGAGTTTCTGGTTCTGAACGTTGTAGATTTGATTCCCACCTCGATCGGTTATTACTTATTTTTCGGCGGCCTCGAGAACTGAATCTTGGCAATTGTACTCTGAGTCAGGGTTTGGTAAAAAGAGCATCAAGTTCCCCCCAAAAAATCATACAATTTTCTGTCTAAAATCAGGTCTCTATGAATCTAGCAATTATTTCATTTTGTTATATGGACTTCTAAAGAACTTCAAAACATGTGGAATTTGTTATTCCAATTAGCTTCGAATGTTAAAGTAAAAATAGGGAAGCGGACATCTTCCATTTTAAGTAAATTGAGAAAAACAATTTTTGTTATATAGCTGCAATTTAAACCGATCCAGGTGATTTTTTTTAAAGGAATGATTTTGTTAATTGATAAAAATAATATCAGAATCGTATTCAATCGAAGTTAAATTATATAACTTGGATTTCGGTTAACCCTATGATCATGATAAATGTTTGTCTTTCAACTGAAGCCACTGAAATCATATATAGGTTACATGAAAATAAATAATAATCATATATAATTAATGATATTTTATAGAAGGCATTGTTATATTCTTGTTTTATTATGTATAGGGCATTCTCTTCTCCCTTCCCCCGTTTTAACAAAACTTTTTTAACAGTTTACATTTTATTTAATTTTTTTCTTTTTTTTGAAACATTATGGTACTTTCCTTTGTCACTGGGAAACATTGCCAAGACATAATCGAAACATTTATTCATCCTTGATGATTTGTCACTTGCAACAATAGAATGGAAAACACCAGAGAAATGGCCCCCTCCCGGAATTGGAATTACAGTTTTAATTACAGGACTGCTTACTGTAGGATTGTACACAGGTTGCTAACGAGGATGCCGCGCCACATTTGTTAGAGCTGATGAAGGAGGGAGATAAAGGTTGAAGGATTCATGGCGAGCCTTTGTGACAACAGATCCACAATGGCTGCTACCTCTTGAGGAGCTCTTCCATTGTCACCCTTAACACATGAGGCCAACCGCTCTCCTCTTCAGTGTCGGCTCTTCTTGCAGTTACGGGTTCGATTCCTGCTGTGTAAAGCTAGGATTAGTCAGGGTTTGATTGGACTGGCAGAAGATCACATATTCGTCAACATTGTGGTTCCTTTATAATTTTATACCTGAAGAATGGTTGATGTAAATCAATAAATTAAATATTTTATGTAGTGCAGTGGTTATTTTGATCCACGATTATGAATTGAATAAGAGAATAATAATATGGTGAACAACAAAAACAGCCGTTTAATCAAATTCAAGAGTTCAAAGGACTGTAAATAATTTAATCCTATTTAATATTTACCAATACTTCATAATCCCTTTGGAGCATGATCTAAACTTGATTAATCCCATTTGACTTCTTCATAATTTCTATGTAAGAAATTATCGTAATTTTAAGGCATTACGCAACTCGTGAAATTATTAAATATGAAGGGAAAGGTGTCTTTGACCAGCGCACTGCATGGTGTTGGTTTTAAAAATTTAGCAGTGGAAATACGACGTTCGATTGGAAGAAGTGCTCCCGGCGACCATTAAAGAATATTGATGAGGTTCTGCAGGAAGCTGTTAAGTCAAATCTGTCCACGAGTACTCACGAACATGCCAGGGAGTGTGTTGTGTCGAAAGATTCTGTTGGTCGCCATCTACTCTCCATGGGTAAGATGCAACAAAGCAGTAGACTGGTCCCTTACGAACTTACTCCTCAGCAATCAGCTAAGAGGTTAGAAATTTGTGAACATTAACAGAAACACCCATCTGATATGAGACCCCTGCCTCATCCATCAAATATTCCAGACCTCTCACCATTGGATTACTACTTATTTAGATCCATTTAAAATTGCGGTCCAAGAGTTCTTTGACAGCCATCCCAAAGAATGGTATCAGCGTAGGATTGAGAAATTTTCCATCAGATGGTTAATGATGGTAGATAAGAATGGACTATACTTTGAGTTTTAATTGTGGTTTATATTAAAGAAATAATAATACAAATATTTGGTTGGTAACGGTCATTTTTTATTATATACCATATTAGTAATATTTAAAATTTAAATGCTCCTAATAATAGACGTGCATGGGAAATTAGCGCAGATCATATAATTAGATTAGCCACTATGGATACTTTTACCAAAGTGAGTTGTTAACAATTAAAATCTAATGTTGGCTTGGTTAATAAAAGCAAGTTGATGGATTGGAGCAGGGGACTTCAAACTACGACTCGCGAAAGTTTCTTTGGTTACATGGTAAAATTTAAAAAAATATAGTTTACAATAATAATAAAAATACTTCTTACAAAGTACTGAACCCAAGACCCTTCATGGATTGTAGTGGTACAGGTTTTTGTTATTTCAAAAATAACTATTTACTCCGTATAGTAAATAACTCAAACATGTGGTTACTACAACATTTATTGCATGAGTTGTTTCTCTTAAAAACTAAATTTCACAAATGTGAACAGGTTATAAATATGGAACAGGTATTTTCTCTCTTCACCAGCCCGTGGTACTTAGTGGAGGTCTCAATGCAGCCCCATGGATTTAGTGGCCCACGCGCCAAAGGGTTTAAAGCACCCTCGATTGGAATGCTATGGGATTTCCTCGATGGAAGGTTATCTATCCCATCATGGTTTGATCTTAAAGAATGCACTACACAGAGAATAGAACATTCAATTAAAATAGTACCTAGTTTTAAGCAAATAATACTTCTGAAAATTACTGAGTAATATAAATCAAATTTATTTAATTTTTCTTCTAATATATTATAAGTAAAAGTTCGGTATAAAAAAAAAAATAATAATGATATGGATTGGTTTCTTTATCACTAACATTTTTGTTTATTGATAACTTTTTTAACATATGCGTGAAGTAATAGTTCACTCAAAGAACAATAAAAAGGGATCGTCGTTTCCGATTAGAATAATTACTGTGAGGTTATTGTTTTGAGAGGGCGCGGTCGGTTTTTTGCCCTGCTCTGGAACGGACATTACCCATTTCCGACCAGTCACAGACATCGCATATGTATGTCCTGTATGTTCCCACCATATCGAGTATACTCCTCACGTTCTTCGTCATTCGGAGGAGAATTGATACAGGCACACCCTTTTCTGCCTGGATAAAGTCTTCGTTTTTATTGTTTCAATGTGGAGGCCCTATCTTTACTGTTTGTTGTATTCATTCTTCATTAATTTCTGGCTCATCTTGTTTATTCTTGAATGCACGTTCTTTAGAATCGAAGCAGAAGCATAACATAAGTCCGATACCTCGCTTCATATATAGAAGATGAAGTTGAGTTTTCAGATGTTTATATAAAGGATTTCTGAAGAGCTTTCTGTTCACCACACAAACGGACTTCTTCGATATAAAGACAACATCCTTGAAAAAGCACACTACTATTATTTCTCAGCCGACATACAAAGAACTTTAAACTCCACTAACTACCCTTTATACAGAATGATATGCAGTTACAATTCTTCCGATCCTGAAACGTATCTTACATTCAATGTTTACATAAAGAAATTGAGATGTGTTAGTCAATTAAGAGTTGCAAACCCAGAACACATCAGAATCCATGCAAAAAACAGAACATTTTCGATTGAGTCTCAAGAAACCTTTATTTCATGCAGCCAATTTATCTACAATAGTCTACATCACATTCTCCTTCACTGCCCAGCATACAATGACTATAGACAAAAATTCCTTCAAAACTTCATCTCAGAATCTTCTGATAACCGCAACGTCGATTCCATACTGAATATCGATTGTATAGATAAATTAAATAAAGTTTACTATTTTATGATGGGAGTTCACAAAGTGCATTCACCAAAATTGGTGATCATAGCCATGTTCTATTAAGCGTTTGTTTTTAGTTTATCTTAAGAGTAATATTTTGTTTATATTTATAAATATTTTTATTTTGTATTGTTTCTATCATAGTAACTGGTTCATATAACCAATATTATGCAGTAATCGTTTTATGTTTTTAATTTTTATTGCTATTCATGTTTTGTGGAAACCATTCTAAACGTTAAATATTGTAAATTTGATTTATATTTGAATTATATGTATGTAAATTTGTAAAACCATCTTATTGTACAATAGCCAAGCTAGGCTCTATTTGTATGGGGAACCCCCTTAAAACAAATAAAATATCTATCTATCTATCTATATAAAGGATTTCAATAAATTTAAATGATGCTGAGTAGAAAAAATTGAAAACACTTCCTATCATTGATATAGATAGAACTTTAAATTCAAAAAGACAAGCCATTTATAAAACCGTTGGTTATTTTCAATATGTTACTCCAGAACAATATGTACTAGTCTTTCTTGAAATCTGCATTTCTATATCTTGTGACTGAAACGACAAGAAACTGCTCGACTTTTCCAGCTGCTGAAAAACTTACCAGACGAACAGTTCAAGCTACTAATGAATTACAACAGACTTATTTACATGACTATAATAAGGACAATCTGGAATTACGGAGTTGAGCAATGAGGTTTCATTAAACCATCGAATTCCTCACGTGCCAATGGTTAGTATTTCTAAATACTATTCATGTCATTATATTTATACCTTCACATTTACTAGATGCATTTTTATTTTATACAGTTGTATATTTCATGAGTAAATAAAAATAATGTTTTTCGTGTTACAGTAACAATAAATAAGTAATCTCCCAGCATCTTTCCGTCTTCAGCTGTTGAAATTCATACAGAATGTACAATGAAATTCATTTTTATTCAATCATTTAATAAATAAACTTACCAAAAATATTATTGTTCTATGGACTAATATTTGCGAAATCTTTTTCACGTCAATGTAAGAAAATAGTAATAGTATGGATAATAATCATTACACCCGTCTTAAGGCATATTAATGAAAAGAAAATGTCTGAGGATTATCAATGCTAAGGCAGTAAGACATTTTTAGATATTTTTTTGTTATCCCTATTCCACCTACAGTGGATAGAGAATAGAATGGAATAGTTGAATGAATGGCCTGGAATGCTCCCCCGCCTACCCTACGTGCCTGCATGAATCCCTTTGCAGGGAGAGACTTTTCCCAGCCATGACCATATTCGTAGCCCTTTATACCTCTATGAAAAAGATAAGGCTCCCTTTCATCTTCTGAATAAGCTATAACGAACCGAATATCTTAATTTCCCCCTATGCTTGGAAGGAATCCCTATTGATAAAAAGGCTCCTAATATCAACAGGACTCGCCGCGCGTGCGTTTTTCAAGGCTTTTTATTAAACAAGGAAAAGGAGAAAAGGAAAGAAAGATAAAAACGTTACCCTCTTCCCCCATGCGATTACAATCAGAGGTTTCGATCGGCTTAGCCCCGCCCAGAACGACACGTGGCCTTCACGTGGCAGGAATTCATAATCTCTGTACCTACCTCCCATTCATCATCATTCCCAATTTCGCTGCTACACTTTTCTTCTTTTTTTTATTCTGTAATATCCTCATCCTATCGAATATTTAAATTGCCAGTTCCCGCTCTGAATCGTAATGAGTCAATTAATTTTTTTTTTATTGTATTTAAATGTACCTACGTCATTTTCAAAATAAATGTAGCAACTGGATATTTAGTTATTTTAGGATTTTCATGAAATAAAATAAAATGGATAATTTATTTAAATTTTTTTTTGGAAACGCTTCGAATTTGGTTATTTTGTCTGGATAAATTTGTAAATTTCAATAAATAAATTTAAAATATTCTACCGATATGTACTCTTCTTTCTCGTGTCCAGCATATCAGGTAATACAACATTCGGTTCATCTGACTGTTCCAAATCGAATTGTGTGGATTCATCAAGAAACTAGTTAAGGCGACAAAAGATCTACATGGTCTGTAATATCAAAAAAAAAAAAAAAAAGAAAAAAAATACTAAATCCACAAATAAGGAATCAATTCATATACCAATAAGAAGTAAATATGAGTAAATTTGCAGCTAGTATACTAATGAGAGTGATGTCTGTTTCTCAAGTGACATCCACAATACCTGATTGGAAGTTGATTTTTAAATGAACACGCCGGGTTCTTTGTTTCAGAGAAATCTCATAGTTTCAAGGCCTATAAGAATAAAGTCAAATAAAAAATAGATATGAAAAAACAATCTCGCGCTCACTTTATAAGGCAGTTAAGATGTTTCAAAATAAATCTATTTCTTCAAACTAAAAACGGATATTTCACTAGTTAATTTACGTTCAGTTATTTTTCTAAATCTCTTTCCGGCTGAATGCGGAACCATTAGGAATAAAGTTTGGCAGATGTGCTGGCTCAGTGAAGGAAGGAGAGTTGTGCAGTGAACTAGTGGTGTTGCTATTTCGCTCCAGGTAGCTGTCCTGGTACGGTACTCCAGTTTTATGGAGATGGTCTGGGAGGAACCCCTCTTCCAGTAGGGTCGTCTCCCTCGTTTCCTGGACCGTTCCATCTTGCTATGCATCATGGAACATAAAAACTTGTACTGACCCTCATAGAATTATATCTTTTATTTTATTGTAATTTACTACTTACGAGATCAATATATACAGAATCTTTTAATTTTTCAATTCTTTATTGAGAAAGGTTACAATCTGTCACATTTAAGGACAATAGTAATAGTCATATAAGAGTAGCTCATTCAAACTCTATGTACAATAAATCAACAGCAAAATAATAATACTATAAGTAAATTAATATAAACAAAAAGAAACTAAACTAATCAAAATAACTACTAAATACACACATGCTTTTATACAATATTTAGCAAATTCATTCACTCAAGATCTCCGAGCCAAGTCTTCCCCCCCCCATTCGTGGATGGAAAGGCAGGACTACCAAAGAGATACCAGATACCAGCGCCACTTACTCTGCCGCATTATTGGTATTAAGGACCAATATAGAATTTTTATATTTGAGGTTACAATGTATTGTTATAATATTTCAATCAAGTTGATCGATCAAGGGATTGACACAAAAAAAATAAAGAAATATTTTTATTTATTTAGATATTAAAAACACAAAGAACTCTACTCACTAACTAAGATATAAAAATTTGATGTGGATCCTAGGAAACTTACGACGCTTTAGAAAAAAATGTTACTCAGAATTTAGAAAAAAAGGTTCCAGTCTCACCTATGAAATAATTGGTAGGATTTCCTTGAATACTGCATCAACCTAAGCATGGTTTGAAGATGCATAGACTTGATTGTAAATATTGTAGAGATATGTGAATATGTTAACAATAAACTATTTAATTTTAACTCATCATGATTCCTTTTTTTTTATTTTAAAATGTACTCAATTTTTAATTAATTTATTTATTTTATTTGTCGTGCTTTTATTTTTATTTTTTGTCAGTAAATGTGGTAATGAATAGTATCTTCTTAATTCAGTACACGTTGCCCTTAATTATAGTAGCTTAAATTATTTCAAAATAGAAGAATATTTATTTTAAAGAAAAATAATAAAAAATTAAACTGTCAAGATCAAAGAATGTACCTTACATTTGTAATATAATAAAAATATATTCGTATAATATAATAAATTATTAATAGATTCCCTTCTTACTCCAAGTAGCATATTAAATAATTAAACCCGAAAAGAGAATATGTGAATAAATAGTAGAAAGGTTAAAAAAAAAAATAGGAAACCTGATAAGCTGAATCTAACAAGTTTTCAAGAACGTGATATGCGGTATAGTATACCTGAATCGCCTAAAATACGTCTTTCAATATAATTTCAAGATTGAGTTTATGAATGGATATGTTTAAAGCATCATGTTAAAGCAGTTCTCGTATGAGTCCTCTTATGCTGATAAAGCTAAATAATGCACTCATTTGTTACAGACGTACTTAAGACTCAACAAACAGTTAGTGAAGCGAAGATTAAGGTGCAGTTTTATTTTCAGTCACTTGTAGTATCAAGCTGAGATTTATAACAAACTGATTTTTTAACAATATTTATGGCTCTATATTTAAATGGTTGTTTATGTTTAAATCAGATTCTGCACATACCTTTGGAGAGATGGATGATTCACAAGATTGCCGAATATCAAAAGAAAGTTCCTAATGTGATTTTATATTTGTAAATTTTTCTTTATTTTTGTCATCGTATTTTTATTTGTTATTAACTAGATATTAAAAAATATCCTAGAATGGAGCTTCATTTTGAAATTATAAAATCTCAAATTCTATACCTTATATTTCTTTTATGAGGTTTTATTTATCATGAAAATGAATTTCACTAAAGTTTCTTTAAGTAGTGCGATTGGAATAAGGGAGTTAATTATTATTTGTATATTTTAAAACTTTCACTACCTTCTTATTTTATTAATTGTATTTTTTTTCTTTTTGTTTCAGGTAAATTGATTGTTATTCATACTGTTTCACCATATTTTACACTTCCAACAGATAAGTAATTTTTTCTTTGTGTAAAATTAAAAATTAACGTTTTAAATTTGCATCAACCAAGACAAATCACTACATATCACTTTTATCCTTCGACATGAAACTTGCCCTCCTATTTACCTTGAAAATATCTAAATTCCTCAGACAGACAAAGTTCAATATCTTGGACTGACCTTAGACAGAAGAATGACATGGAGCCCACATATCAAAAACAAAACAAAAACTCTAAACCTAAGACTACGACTATTGTACTCACTCCGTGCAAGACATTCGAAATTAAAACTTAGACAGAAATTGAATTGCGTATACTTACCTACTTAAGCCCATTTGGACCTATGCTTCATAGATATACGTGACAGCCAAAAAGACTTACATACGTAAATTACAGACTTTTCAATCTAAAACTTTTAGGACTATCACCAAGGCTCCATGGTACGGCAGTAACATTACTTTACATAAAGACTTACAGATGCCAACAGTTAACGACCACATACGTACCCACTACAATATATTTCATAATAACTTACACGGACATACCAACTCATTGATTCGAGGCATGGCCACAACTAACATGCCCGATAGCACTCTAAGGAGGCTTAAAAGAAGCTGGATGAGGGATCTCCTCCACTAACTATAAATAATACATTCAAGACAGGAAGGATGCCGCTGGGCAGTCCTCTCTCTCACGCCTATTCCAAGACATATTAACTTTCTACATCTTGACATCACACTCCCTAGTCGTCGCAACTCCTGACAGGTGTCAGTTGAAAAATTGAGTTAATAAAAAAAAAAATTGCGTGGAATTTTTAGAATTTCCATTAAAACAGTTTTTATAACAAAGTAGTATTTCAACTTAATAATTATCTTTAGTTGTTTGTAGGTTTTATATTGCTTAAATTAAATTATATATTTAGTTTATAAATTACTTATTATTATTTTTTAGCTTACTTTATTTATTAGGTCAAAGAAGATTGAGAATTTTCCGACACCTTTTCTAATTTCTTTCATACAGTTCATGTATTTCAAAATTTTGGACTCAGTTATTCTAGTTACTTTCGTTAAGATTGTAACTGCACATGTGCGATTCATTTTCCATTCCTCACAATCAAGATTTAACTTCATGTGGGATTCCTTTTTTTAAATTTCCCATTAAACAGAAATTAATTGAATGACAATGGAAGTTTTAACTAGCACAACAAGATGGTTCTAAATTGCCTTTCTCTGGTCAATTGAATCGTTTTGTCACAGGCAATGATTTATAATCACGTGGTATATTAGCGTTGATTTATTTAGTATTAATAGTTTACTGTTTCCTTTGCAACAGTGTCTGTGACTGTCATAATTTATATAGCAAGTAACAAACATCGTATTACTAACATTCTCTGATCCGAGCAACTCTTAAAGGGATCGCTAAATTTATGTTTTGAGTGTTATTTAAACGTTTTAACTGAAACAAAAAGTAAAGTTTTTGACGTTTTTTCAGATCAACTCTTTCAAATTTTAGTGACATTTAAATAACTCGTATTATTACTAAGAATAAATGTAACGTAACGGTGTAATCTAACTATAAAAAATACATAATTTTTACTGTTCATCAGGGCTTCCAGTAGAAGACTTTAACCAGGTTTCATTGAAATTGGTACATTCGTTTAGGCGCTTGAGTTTATACCAACATAGGTTTTTCGACCACCATCTTCAAAGGATAGGGCAGGTAGTAATATCGATGTAAGACCTCAGGTGACCTCTGGCTTTGATTCCAAATATGAAAAAATCGGTCCAGTAGTTTCGGAGAAAATGCGCGCGGACGGCGGGAGAACAAACAAATTTTTATTCGTTTTTCGAATTCTACGTATCCTAAAAAGCAAATTTTTTGTTCGATTATAATGGTTCATTATTAAAAATAATGAACCCAAACTGTTCGAAATTTTTCGCAAACGGCTTGACTAGAATCGTTATATCATTGTATATTGTATATTGTTATAAATATACAATTATAACTATACTTTTGATATCCGTTTAGTCTTATCTTTATTTTAAAAGTCTGCTAGTGTAGGAGAGACCTGGTACAGTTGTGCCAATTGTCATTTAATCATCCTCAATTATGTTAATTAAACCAATTAAATAGAAGTATAGTATTTTATAGTAAATTGTACACTTGACTACGTATAAATATTAAAAGTTTTTCTTAAGTACAATGGTTATCTCATAGGAGCAAATTAGAAAAAATGTCACAACCGACTCCACTCCAAAGACGGTTGTGACAGTGCTTGGAATCGGCAGTGACAGGTCAAAAAAATATAACGATGTCATATAGGCCAAACGGTCCAATATTTTTGTAGGCCACCTTTTTTTTTCTTTTCTTTTTTTTCGATTTTGTGATAAAATTATCTTACGATCCAAGTGGAAAGCTAATGGGTATTTACGAGTTCTAAGGGCCTAATGAAATAGACAAATTTCTGCGATCTCCAGGTTGAAAATGCCCAATTCCAGGAGTATTGTTAAATAAAATAGATGTGGGGTTAGGATGAGATGAAGCTACTCACAAAGTTTCAGGCGGATGTTAATAATTTGATAAAAAGGGGTCTGTAGCACGGACTATATCGTATTCAATCGTTGGGTAAACACTATTCCTTCTTGGTTAAATTTTGCTATTGAGGATAAACTCATAGCTGGGGATACCTGATATTCCGGTTCCCGTTATGGTCTATTTGGCGATAATTTCAAGTTTGGCTCTAAAATGTAACGATGGACGTGAGGTAATCTTGCGGGATAGGCCCAAATCCATGGAGCCCTGGAGTTGGGCAAGTTGTCTCATAACCCGCCGCCAGCTGACGTCAAAATTTCTTCAATTAACACTCCTTCCAACTTCGTCCTTCCGATCTTCTGCTTCTTCTTTCCCGCTCCGGTCCTTTCATAAAACCTCTTATAGTTTACGCTTTCTTATAGTTCTGCGTTAAGATAAGAAGCTGTCGAACATTCATCGTAAAAAATGAAAATCAAGTTCTAGCAAGGTTGTTTTTTTTATATAATGATTTTATGTTGTCCATAATTTAGGTTAGACCTTTATTCTTTTTACAATTATTCACTTAGGGTTAGTATGAGGTTCATCATCTCTATTAAACTGTAAGATGTGCAGATTCAAGTAACTAGCGAATGCCAACCATACAACATAAGGTGCCGTTATCAAACCTGCAGTGTTATTTACTTTATTGTAAGAAAGTGTTCAGCTAGCTGCCGTAGTTACAAAAAATGCCATATCAATTAAACACTGTTTAACATTGTGAGCACCAAATAAGATAGGAGAAAAACCCAATTCAGAAGAATTTTTTTTTTTCCCCGGACCGGACGGTTAGGGCGGGGAATTTAAAATCCCCTCTCGGGACGCGAACTCGTTCTTTCTTTTCAATCTCAAAACTTTTGGAATTTTGGCATCATCTGTCAATCCATTACCACTCCTCCAAACTACAAAAGATGCATATCGCATTCCAGTATACAAGCAATAAGAGACACCCAATTTGAAGGAATAAACCTAGATTTTTTTGAGTCTACCAAGGAGTGGGTGCTGGATATAAACATGCGCCCACTATACCTCCTAAATGTGGCAGGACAATAGCCCCTACCATTCCCTTATGCACAAGCGGAACCAGGATTTAATTTTGGGGGGGCTTGCGCCCGAAAACTTTTTTTCATAAAAATAACAATAATTACTGGAAAAAAAGAAAGAAACTAACTACTTATATGAAATGGTGTTGAAGTGATACCTATAGCCCTTTTAAATGTAATTACACGATTAATAATACTTTGAGAGATAATCTTTTAATATTTTTTTCGATAAAAAATGGTTATATTTTTTCATTTTGGGTGGAGGCTTCAGCCCGAAAGCCCTTATGGTTAATATAAATTAATCGAATTATTCTTTATTGAACTTTTCTAAGGATCTTCGCCCCCCCCCTCTTCAGCAATTTATTTTTATATTATATTATTTATTTTTTAGTTGATACTGATTGATTCATGACTGAACCTAAAAAAAAATAGATTAATTGTATTTTAGATTGCTGATGAGGGGAACAAAGATTCCCCGAAACTTTCAATAAATAACAATCGACTAATTTAATTAATTTGTACTAACCATAAGGCAAGTGAACAATAGTAAAATTATATTATGATTCAAGTTCGAAATGTATAAATAAAGGTGTATTATTAAATTGACTTACTAGCTCATTATTAAGTAAATCTTGAATGAAAAACCAATTAATTAATTAATTTAATTTTTATTAAATTTTAATAAAATTTAACGAGATTAATTTCTCGTTGGTTTCAATTTGTAGAATTTTAAATGTGATTCTTTAATTTTAATTATCAGATTCGGCTATATTTATATTTTAATGGGTTGTTCGTGGAAATAAAAACCATTATCGAAGTGATCAATTATTGGTTAAATTCAAAGTCCCAAACTTCAAATTTAATTCACTTTAGAATTTATTTGTAGTGTTTTATAGGTCTTATCTTTTAGAAGTAAGTAACCTTTATTAAAGTAAAATAAATTAGTAAATAATTTGATGAACTTTTCCTTTGTGAAATCCCTACATTATCTGCTTACAATTAGTGTGACAACTTTTGACCTATCCATGGCAGGTAATGAAAATCTTGTAATTTCCTTTTAGTTAACTTTAAAATGGAAAATAACAGTTTAATAACTAATAGTCCTACAATCAAAAATCATTTAAAGGTTAAATATTCAGATATACTTTCAAATATCTCTAGCCATATGAGCATATTTTGGTCGATAGATTGACGAACTCCATTTTTAACATTATTATTATTAATTTTAGAGATGTTTCTAATAGTAAAATTTATACCTTTATTCACAGTTCTATATTTCAACACTGCAATCACCTACTCTGGAATCAACTTAATCACTGCCTGTGTACATATAACTTTTTCAACTAGAAATGTCACTAAAATTACAATACTAAAAAATGTTGAAATTGGAGTTAGTCATTCTTTCAACTGAAAGGCTGACGTTGTTGAAGACTGAAGTTGTGTGGTTTATAAAAGCAAATAGAATAACTAGATTATTATTGCCTACCGTCGATATTATAAATAATATTTTTGTTATTTTAATGGTATTTATGATTTGTTATCTGTAATGCTTTAAGCTTTAGCTCCGTTTAAAATGAACTTCAAAAATTTTAAAAATTTTCAAAAATACCCCAACATTGCCAGAAAATAATTTCTATTCAAAGCGGTAAGTGAAAGTTGTGCGTTGCGCTCACCTGACTTTTTAGCTATAGATTAATCTTATGGAAAAAGTTAAGTCAATGATAGACTTTTCGTATACATGCATTATCGCTAGCTGTCGAAGCAACGTTAAATAAATATAGACAAAAAATGTTAGGTTGAAAAAAAAATAAGCAAAATATTAAAAAGACATTTAAATATCAATTTTTGTTGTGGTTTTAAACTAAAAGAAAAACTCTCTGCTATGTAGAACTAGTTTTTGGTGGTAACAATAATATTTTATTGTACATTAACGGACCGTAACGAAGACACCACACTTCTTATTCCCAGAATTATTTCTTCCTGTAATAATATAAATTGGCAATTAGGAGTGGTGTATATTATAAGATTTTCAGGAAAATTGTCCGAACAGTGGTTTCGTTCGATTTATTTTATGTTGATAAAAAATAATAAAATCTGAACAACTACAGAATATTACAGTTATACAATTTGAGCAACGAGTAGTACATTTAAATTAACATTTCTATAATTTGTAAAATGCTGATTGGTCCGCCATTCGGTGGACAGGAGGTCCCCACTAGTAATATGTTATATTATTTATAATATTATAAATAATATTTATAATGTTTATAATGTATAAAAAATATATTATATTTTTGTATATTGCATAAAACTTATACCATGTATTAAATATAACAATAGTAATATTTGTAAATCAACAAAAAAAAAATAATAATAATAATTTTGTTGCCTGTCTTATAACAAACTGATACACGAGAAAGCTAATGGCAGAGCATCATTCAATCTTTAAAAGCTTTTTTCACAAACTTATTATTTAAAAAAATGTATATATTTTTACGTGTAGAGTAACAAAAAAAAATTCTTATTTTATTCACCATGGTGAATCGGATACATGGTAGAGGTGAAAAAATAAGGCTTTATTTTGTTAATTATTATTTATCAAAGATTAAAAGTTATTACTTCCTTTTATTATTATTAATATCGGTTTCAGAGGCCAGTGTTTGTGTCGGGGTGATAAAATTCCACTTTATAACCAAATTAGGTTTCGATCCAATACACCTTTATGACGATAATAGAATTAGGTAATTTGTTTCCTTATATTACTATCAATGTTTAACCTTGGTGATGTTTAATGCATATTTGTGATGAAATATTACTATAAACTGACTGTGAATGATATCTTACATTGGTATTCATTTGAATAAATACATTTTTAATTAGTTTATAAAAATAAGCCTTTAAATTTATGTGTATATATTTTAATTAAGATTTATTAATCATGTTTGATATACCGATGCATCAACATTTAGGCAACCTACCAAATAATAGGTCTTAAGGTAACAATAGATCATTGGTTTTAAATATACTTTTTTTTAAAATTTATTTAAGTTATTAATACAATAAATTCAAAAATATATGAGCTATATCAATGCCACTTTAGGAATTTCCTACCTAATTGCAAACAACGATTTTAATGGTAACTTTATGCTATAATAATTGTTGTTCTATACGTTTTATTGTAGAGAAATCGAAGCTTATATCTCTAGGCATCCTTAAATAAAAAAATAAATATGTATTATTTAAAAAAAAAACAAGGTCAGAGAAATAGTTATATGAACAGGATTATAACAATATCAAATCTAGTATAAGACTAATATTGCAAATAAATGAGTAATGGATTATCTTGGTAATTTTTTTGTTTCCAAAATTAAAAAAAAAAAAATGTCTTCCCTCATGCTTGTATTGTTTTTATTAATTGCAATTAGAAAAGCAGTAAGGGCTTTCGCGCCAAGTTGATAAATTAAAAGTATTGTCCTCAAGGACATTTATATGCATCGATGGCATTAATATGCATTGGCCCGACTCCCGCTGAGTTCCATTATTATTCTGAGAATTTAATTTTTTTTTTTTAATTACCCTGACAGTTTTCTCCTCTAAGATTTCTGTGTCATTTTAACCATACTTTAAATGTTAGATATCGTTATAATATTACTGTTTATTCATTGCTATAATTGTATTTTTTTATTACTTTTATTATTGTAAATATGTATAATATTGTTATAGTATTTACTATTTAATTTATTTTCTTACGCATATATAAGTTAAAATTATTTCCTTAATTCGCTCTATATTCTCCGCTTACTTCATAGGCGGCTTTCCCAGAAGAGTCAACGCAGGACATAAATCAGTTGAGCTAGGCCCCGGTTGGCATTGCTAATTTCACGCCCCCTGCGATACATCCATCGCACAAACTCGTTCTGTAAAAAAAACTTTTCCCTCAAACTTCTGAGTACTATTTTGTCGACCTGCTCCTCTGTAACAACGGTTATAGGAAGCGCTGGAAAGTAATCAGATCCACAAAATATTAAACATTTAAGGCAATCATTAGGCAGGTTATGAAAAATTATTCAAAAATATAATTTGTCATTTTAAGGCTCTACGATTGAAAAAAATAATGACTACAATATTTAAATTCACGAAACCAAAAAATTGACGACGAATATGATTGTGATATCCAAAATTGGTTTATGTGATAACCCTGTACAAATATAAATTGATAAGCAGCATGAACATTTCTAGAGGCTATTCGGGAAAATAAACAATTTCATAATAACTCTATAGAAGGGTTGTGTATTTCAAAAGTTTAAAAGCAAGGCATACAATTTTCATAATGAACCTTATGACATTTACATTTTATGAATACATTAGTTAATTATTAAAACCATATAACTGTTCTCTATTATTTGCCTATAGATCAATCTAATAAATAAACATACTTGGTTCTTGATTATTATTTATTAATGAACGTTTCGGAGAATCTCTGGCCCCCTCTTCAGCATATCATATGCTCCAAAAATCGCAAGTCACAAGCAAATAATAAGTATGTACAACGGTTCAAGTTATACTTTAGTCATTATAATATGTTGAAGAGGAGAGCAGTTATTCCCCGAAATGTTCATTAATAAATAATAATAAAAAATAAGTGTGATTATTTATTAGATTGGTCCAAAAGGCAAATAATAGTGAACAGATATTTAAAACATGTGGTGCGCGCAACACACATCTTTCACTTAAATCTCTACTTTGATTAGAACCTATTTTCTGGCAATGTTGATCATTCATAAAATTTTTGCTATCGGGCATGTTAGTTGTGGCCATACCTTGAATCAGTGAGTTGGTATGTCCGTGAAAGTTATCGTGAAATCTTTTGTAGTTTGTTCGTATGTAGTCGTTAACTGTTGGTATTTGCTAAGTCTTTAAGTAAAGTAATGTTACGATAGCGTACCAGGAACCAAATTAATGAGTTTCCGTATGAATATTATAAATTTTCCATTATATATATTACTAAAATGACTTACTCAAAAATATTGAATTTGGAGTTAGTCATCCTGTCAGCTGAAACACTCATATATAGACTGATTTTCAATTAATTGTGATTTTAAAAAATAGCAATATGAAGAATATAAGTTGGCGCATTATATAGATAATTGTCTTAATTGCCTATATGTTTTCTTTTTATGGAATATATCTGAAAGCTTCCATTCCTTTCTCAAAGGCTGTCCATTAAGCAGATAATATCCTTGCTAATAGAGACTATCCAATAGCCAATAAAGAAGAATAGAGAGAATAGATAGTACATTTCCTCGCCGGGAGCTGCCCATTCCCATCCTTGTTTGCCATCTCTACTGTTTGGCATTTCCTGTCCCTTTTGTCACTATCGTCCTCCCTCCTCGCGCTATCCTCACTGTTGACAGTTCCCTGTTTGCTTTGGCAGTCTGCATGCTTCGGACCTTTCAAAACCAGTTCTTTTGATAATTGGACTACCGCTACTGCCTTTGTGATCAGCGGGGAGCTTTGAAGATGGAATTTCAGTTTATTTATGAAAACCTATCTGGTGGCGTTACGTTCTTTTTAATATACAACAATTTTAATTTTAAATGTTGTTTACGTCGTTCCTGGTCTATGCAGGCTTTTCATTCAAATTCGGGAGGTAATAGATCTCCCCAAAAAAGTCTACTGAGTTTACGTTACACATAAAAATTATGAGTGATAATTAACATAATGAGCATAATTGTTGTTTTGTTAACAATATGATACTAAATATATATTTTATTTTTATTATTGAAATTTACAACTGTATAATGATAAATACAACTAGTAAATAATAATAAGTAACTTGACATGTACAACATGAAGAAAAACTACCCATTGGTAACACTCCAATTATATTTTTATATTAGAAGGTCCCGAGGCCATCTTCTTTTCAGACGCCTCGGAGGGTTATCAGGAATAGAAGCAAGGTTGGAAACAAGAGGGTTCGGATGGTTCAGAAGTTTATTATGGAAGGATAGGTATCTGGATTGAGCTAAATCTGAAACATATGGTTCATTAAGGTCGTTATGGACGATTTTATTTGTGACAAAGTAGAGAACATTGAGGATTTTACGAAGGATTTTGGATTGTAGGGATTGGGTACGGGAGGAATTTGATGGTTTTAGTAGAACCACAAAGCTTGATCCCGTAAGTCCAAATAGGCCTTATTATAGTAATATATATGAGTCTTTTGTAAATTGTTGGAAGTTTAGAGCGTTTGTCCAGTAAGTCCTGCAGTAGGCGAAAACTTCGGGCGGTTTCTAGTCGTTTCAGTCTGGTATGTGGTCTAAATATATATAAAAATAGAATTAAATGTATGTTTATATATTAGTTTTTTTTTTGTTTTTTGTTATTTACGTATGGTTATATTTGAAAATATGTTAACAACCAGTTAAATATATATGATTTATTTATTTTTATTTATAGATTTTATGCAGTGAGACAAACTCTCAATGCTCCAATGCCTCCCGCGGAAATGTAATAAAATAATAACATAAAAATAGAAGGTCTGTCCGTCCACATGAATGAATAATAAGATTCTATGATATGTTACTCCATGTAATTATCTTTGGGTATAAACTAAAATTTCAGTAATATGAATATAGAGCGTAGTGATGTAGTTGCGGACCTATTTCAAGGCCTTAGCTTAGCCATTTATTCGACTTTGTTATTTTCTGAATAGATTTTAGCTGACATGTTTTATTTAATCATCATTAATTGTTATTGGTTTCGATTTTATTTTTTTTTGTACTTAGAAATATTGGGGAGAGGAAGCTCTCTATTTTTATTCGGGGGAGGTAGCCCCTCACTCCCCCTCTCACCGAAATCAGCGCCTATGTACACGCGTAGAGATAATTGCATCATAGCTTATGGTAAAATTTAGACTAAATCCTATTTCTCCCTCCCCCCAAAAAAGTTATGCTTCATTGGTTATTTAATTAGTTACCTTTGAAATTCAAATTGCAACGAATCATAATAGAATTACTCCACCATGGTTGGCACCAACCATTGCGGTCTGTCGTATTAATGACTATTCTCAAGGGTTTCGATGTATCCTAAACCCTTGGGAAAAAAGTCCTCAGGGTATAGCGATTGGTATGTTCATGGTTCGTATTCGGGTATCCTAACCACACCTCGCTAACTTAATTTTTTTTAAACTTTAATTAAATTATAATAATTCATGAATATTTATTTTTGCTACTTTTTTTACATCTTTAGAATACCTGTACCTTACAGATCGATTTAGTACCACAAATTAATACTTCTAAATTAGTTTCCTTTAAGTTAATACCATTGCCCTTAATTTTCTAAATAAAACATCATTCAAGGATTATATTATGAAGGATTATAAATCATTTTCCCCATCAAACTGACTTAAAAAAACAAAACCTTAAGTTTATCAATATTATTATTAAATTCCCAAAAGCAATCTTGTGGGCCAACTCCATAGCTCTGGTTAGTACTTATACAACGCATAAATAATTTATCCCTGAATTAAATTAAAGTCCGTTATAAAATAGAAATTTAGATTGGAAAATATAAGAAATCTGATGGAGGTAAACAGTAAAACATTCACTTTCATGGAAATAAAAAGTTATAATGATTAGGGAATTTGAAAAGAATGGAGTCTGATAACTTTCCTTTGGTTATAATAATATAATATGAGCAGTGAAAGAAAAAAAAAGAATACCTTGGATGAAGTTGAAAGGTAGAATGAAAGAGCTACTCGGAAAAGGGTATTAGAGAAGAACAAGCTTGCATTTGAGCATAGGAAAAAAACAGAAAATATTTAGATTGAGTAAGATGACAAATATTTTGGTAGACGAAAATTTTAAATACTACAAAAAAGAAAAGAAAAATAAGTTAAAAAACGAGAACAAATCCATGCTGCCCCTGTCAGTTTTTGCAAAATTTTCATTAATCTAGCAACTGTTCATTATTGTTATTCTAAGGGGTCATCGTCCCAGAATAAAGTTTATTTTCTATTCTATTCTATTCAATCAGTTGATATTTATTTATTTAGGTTACGAAAATTTGAAAGTTTATAGAATTAAGTTGAATAAATGTACATTGGAGTGACTTTTTGTATTTACTTATAAATAAAAATAGCAACAGTAAAGTATAAAAAAATATTGCAGATTTCATTATCACTACCAAACCTTAATGCGGCATCTAATGATAAAAAGGTTCCCGACCTGTACAAACTTTGTGCGCAATACAGTGTTGCACTCCTTACTTATTTTTATTGTTCCATGAGAGTTAAGGATCAACTATCAACTACTCTCTTATCGAATCCTTATAATCCAAAATCTTTCCAAAACTTCTCAGTGCTCCTTACTTGCAAAAAAAAAACATCTATAACCACTTTAATGTTTCATAGGTTCTTAATTAATAAATATAAATGTACTTATTTATTTTTACTTTTTTTTTTTTTTACTGATCACCCCAACCATTCTTCTCTTCAATTATTCACTACAGTCATCCAACAATCCACAATTGTGTTTAATTTTGATTAATTTATAGTAAACTCAATTAATTTCATTTGGGGCTTATGGTATTTTACTAACGGTATTTATGTTAACTCTCTATTCGCTTGATCATTATATTATTGGTCAGAGACAGTTAATCAAGGTTTCACTATACTTTGAGAGGAAACTGAAGTCGAGCTATACTAACCACAAGGCATCAAAAGTGTTAAGTTCCAAATCATTTAAGAAATGATGTTACCCAATCAGTAGTTTTTCGAATCATCAGCTCGTTAACTGCTTGACCTTAACCTAACTACTTGATCGCACTCCTATAACTACCCATCTATAATAAACTTTAGAACCATCCGAATTCTCTGGTTTCTAACATTCCTTTTTGATCCCTGATAAACCTCTCACGCGCCTGAAAAGAAATGGTTCACAGGACTTTTATTTCTTATGTAAAACTTTTGGCTCTTTTCTACTTTAAATACACCGTTACGCAATCTTTTTTCCTCTCTAAGATTGTGTCTCGTTAACTGATATCCAACTAGAAATGCAATTTTGGCAACTTAGCCGACTCCTGCTTTCTAACGCCCTAACTACTTGACCGCACTCGACAATCCCCGCCTCCGACGAACTTCGCCCCGAATTCCGCTGACCTATTTGCTTAACTACTTAAAGACGTGGCCTTTCCAGATTCGTTGAATATTTATGTTAGCGTCGGAATAACTCCCTAAGCAGCTGAGGCTGCCGATGTTTGGTTAGTCCCGGTTAAGGGATTCGGTCCGAGAGCGGAAAGCTCTGGAAAAACAAGACACGGGAATAAATTCTGGATTGTCCTTGGACTCTATTTATTAAGCAGAGCTGTCTCCTGAATATTAAAGCAGCTGCTTACTAATTCATATTCATAATGCCAATGGAATATAGCTTTATTAGTTTCGAGGAATCGTTATAATTTCCAGTTCGTAGAAATTTATAAAACATTAACTTATGATTACCCTAGAGAAATCAAATATACAAAGTATGTGTATTTTTTCGTAAATTTTCTTTATATAATGTTGTTGTTCTACTCTCTGACATACTGGAAGTATGGATATCATCTGTGGTCTTCGCACCCATTTATACGGAAGGACCTCTGGTTCTCCAAAATTGTTGATTTTTTTTTTTTTTTATTTGGTATGTAGATCTGAAATATAAATATCATATGGTATATTTCGAATGTAATGTTTCAAGATTAAATATCTAATAATATCATAGAGATTTATGAATACATGTTTATAAATTTTTCTTTCTCACTACTGAAGTTAAGGAAGCTTTGTATTCATATAAAAAAGCGAAAATATCATTGTTTCTAGGATTCCACTCACATTTTACGTTTCATACATCGAGATGCTTATTTGGTTCTAGTCTGTAGTCAAATGCATTTCACAAACGGAGATAACGCCTATAAACTTAATTTGACTATTATAACATTTTCGTGTAGTGTGTTGGTTGGTATCTAAATGATCCCATCAATTTTATAAAATTAAATCAACTAACGGTTTTACTTTGATATATATATATATATATATATATATATATGAAAAACCAGTTCGTCCTATTTTCTCAAAAGCTGGAGGAAATTTAGGGACTAATGTACAACTGGTCCAGCATTATTGTTGTCAAATTCCATCATCTGCTTTTGGTTTCCCTTTTTTTTTATCACTGCATATGTTTTATTTAATTCAATATCCATCAAGCTAATCAATTACATTCATTATCTTCTTTGTTACTACATTATTTTCAATTTTACATGCTAATTAAACATTTTAACGGTTTTATTTGTGTAATTCTAACCATTTTTTTTAAACTTGTGTTGTTTTAGATAACTTGTTTACTTTTTTATTATTAAATTTTATGTAGTCATCAGTTACCATATTATTTACCTGTAATCCGCAATAATTTATCATATGTATTTAATGAATAGTTAGTACATGGACAGAAAGGAGATCGTTGTCAATAATCGTTGGAAGTTGGTGTAATATTTATTTATAACCTTCCTACGTTACATGTCTTTATCATTTCGTTCTATAATGCCAAAGGACTCAAGTAAGAGTATCTAGCTTATTATAATAGCTATGTTATTATAAATCAGTAACAAACTCACAAAGAGACGGAACATAAAGGTTAAGTTATTATTGAAAAAATTCCAACCATACTGTCTTACGTCTCCGAGATGCAGGCAATGGAAACAAAATGTTAGCGTTTCGCCAATTCTTTCCTTATATACACAAAATATTATAAGTGATAATTATATAAAACATTATCGTATTTGGAAATTCAAAAACGTTGTTTAAAACATCATAGTAAGTAAAAAAAAAAAAAAGAAGAAGGTTAAATGTATGAGAAGTTATCATTGAAAATTCCTGAAATCAGGTAAAAATGAAGATATTCTGTTCGAAATATGTAATTAGTTGAATAGACGAATTAGATAGCTGATGAGGTTATGCCGCCTCCCTCAAACTTCACTCTCTCCCAAACGTGCACAAGATAAGGAGCAGGAGTGTAAGTGTAAGTGAAGTTGGACCAAGTTTCATTCCATCTCTGTAGGAGCGAGGCCTGTACGATGCGGGTTTTTATCCCGCCTTGGAGATGAATTAAGAGTTTTTGTGGCCGTGAGTCAGGTTCAGCAGGATGTAGTTATTCTTCCTCCAATTCATCCGCCATTGCTTCTCCTCAAAGATTTATCATATTAGGAAGTTATTCACTATTAATTTAAAATTCCATTCATGTTTCTCAGTTTACTCTAGCGTATAACATATTCCTTAAATTTTTTTTTAATATTGTTCAGAATAAAATATTTTATTCTTTTGCAACATTTTTCAAATTTTTTCCTCAATCTTTTTGATATATTTGGAATCTTTTTGGAGTCTAATTCTCAATTGCTACATTATAACTTCATGCTGTTTGGAAAGATGTTCTACACAAAATTAAAGCTGATAAAATTTGCAATATGAGTGATTACATATATTTTTTCGAGTATTACATTACATTCGAGTATTACATAACTCGCGTAGTTTTCGAGATATCCGTTCAACTATTTATTTTGAAAACAAAAAATGTTAACATAATGTTTTTTACTGTATTTGACTAGCTAACTCTTGATTGCTTCGTTCTACGATTAAGTCATACAGAAGAAAGTTTTAATAATTAAATTTTCTTCAAGAATATGTATTATTTCACTAGTTTATCTTCAACGGTTCAAATGTTAAATAAATCATAACTTCATGTGTCAATTCCGAAAATATGTAGATTATTTTTATATACGTTATTATAATGCTCTAACTCTCAATAAGTCTAGAGATTTAGATGTATGTCATAAAGATTAGTTTTGCAACAAATTCTCGGAATTAACATATAATAAATAATTGATCAAGTTTTGAACCGTTGATGACAAACCAGTAAAATAATATATATTCTTGAAGAAAATTTAATTATTGAAAACTTTCTTTAGCACGACTTAATCAAGAGCTAGGCAAATACAGTAAAAAATAAATATCGGAAACGGTCCTGAATATTGTTCAAAATGATATTGTTGCACCAAATATTAGAATAGTTAGGATTGAACTAGTCGCTTTAGAAGTTTGGAAAGGAAGCTTGGAAAATTTGATATAAATCTTGAAAGGTTGTTGAACTACAGTAGAAGCGTCACAATTATGAGCGATATTTTAAAACATAAAACGAAATGTTCAAAGTATGAATAATTGTGACTTTATCTATGATGGGGAGGGGGGGGGAGCATGCGTGTGTTACAGCATTTTTACATTATTATTTATTGAACATGTCCACTGTACTTTATGTATTTTTTATGTATTAGGTTAGAAAGAGAGAGGAGAGAATGTGAGGAGTGAGAACATGTATAAGGGGAGAGAAGGAAGAGAAAGGGTACAGAATGATAATAAATGAATGAAAGAAATAGTAAAAATAAAAAATAAAAGGAAAAAAAAAATAAAAATAATAATATATATATGAATAAAATATTGTATACTATGCTCATAAACATTGTTAATCCTATATAATTGTATAATAATTTTAAATATTGTCTGTAGTGATTAATAAGTATGCTGTGTTGTTAGCAACCCAATGTAATTGGGCAGCACCATTTTATTTTATGATAATAAAGTGATTCTCTCTCTCTGTTATCCTGAATGTCTTTTGTTAAATTGTTAAAATGTCATCTATAAGAGGAATAGAACCTTTCTTTATTTTAATATAATTTATTCAGACGTCTCTTTACTTGAAACTATGGTAATATCATTTGGAATATAAATTAAACTTTCTTATTTTTATTTCATGTTTCTTCAACAGTAATTTTCATAGCCATGTGATTGCTACACTTACCAGTGAAACTACTTAACATAATATATTCATATTTTTTTTTATTCGTTCCAGCTTATGCAAATTTTCGAATATGAAAAAAATATTCAAATAAGATAACTTACATATTGTTAAGCCATAATGTTATAAAATAACATCCTTAGTAGACCGAATTAACTTTGTATTATTGAATAACCTATTTTCCTGCTGCATTATTCTTTATTAAATTACTGTAAAAATACATTTCTAATTTTTATTTTATTTTATAAGATTTAGCGACGTGACCTGAACAGTTTTGATTTATTATTTCCAATAATCAACCTTTGTGATCGAACAAAAAACTCAAAAACTTAACCCTCTCTCAAAATTTGTGGTTTTACGTTTCAGGATACGTAGAATTCGAAAAACAAATACAGATTTTTTTCTCTTCGAAACTACAGGAACAATTTTTTTTCAAATTTGGATTTAAAGTCAGAACGTCCGAGGATGATCCTCCTTCAACAACATTACTATCCGCCTTTTCCTTTCAAGATGGCTGCCGAAAAACCTGAGTTGCTATTGACAAAAGCGCTTAAACGAATATACCAATTTCCAATGAAATTTGCCTCTTCCTCCAAAGTCCTCTTCTCGATGCCCTTTAAATTTATCTGTATAACATACTTCAACGAAAAGAAGCTGGTAAAAAAGTTACGAAATTTGGTCAAACTAGATTCCGAATAACTCAAAAAGTATACACTTTTTATGGATACTGCATAGTTATTTAAAAGTTTATAAAATTTCCTAAAAAACTAAAATCAAATCGTTAAAATCGGACAATTGGGAGTAAAGATATGGTCTGCAGATATTTTAATATGTTTTACTGCATATGTTATATCATTTGTTTTGGATTTTTATTTTTGAATGTGTTAATGAAGTAATGCTATTTTTTTTTTTTTTTTTTAGTAAATTACTAATGATGAAAAAAAAATGTTTAGGTCAATAATTGCAATCAACTTTTATATATTTTTCTTTGTTACTAGGAAGGTGATGTTACTTTAAATTTATGATTGTTAGGAAATAATAAACCATTGTCAAATAATTTGCAGCGTTTTTAATGGAATGAAATGAAAATAGATTTTTTTATCCTGCGACTTTTGTCCCTTTTGGACAAATTATAGATACAGAGGAAATGCCTGTGTGGCCATAACATTTTTTTTTTTTTTTGTGTATTTAATGAAATTTACAACTGTATACAAATACAACTAGTAAATATGCGCAAATTATAAATAATGGTATGTACAGGCTTGAAAAGATACTACCCAGTAGTAGCACTCTCTAGATAATTTTAAGTAAGAAGATCACGAGGCCATCTCCTTTTCAGACGCCTAGGAGGATTATCAGGAATCGAATGGAGTGGAAACAAGCGGATTTGGATGGGACTGAAGTTTATCATGAAAGGATAGATATCTGGCTCGAGCTAAATCAGCGATATATGGTACATTAAGGTCTTTATGAATGGTTTTATTTGTTACAAAGTATGGAGCATTAAGGATTTTACGAAGGATTTTGGATTGTAAGGATTGGATACAATAGGAATTCGATGGTTTGGTGGAGCCCCAAAGCTCAAGGCCATAAAATTAAATTAAATATTTCCAATGCTCATTAAAATAAAAATATTGGATGAAAAATAAAACAAAACCACTAAATACATACAGATATATACAATACAAACATGTGAAAATAAAATAACATAATTAAACAAAACCATTTCTGGGGGAATGTACAAAGTTCAATTCACAAAGAGATGATACAAAAGTACGAGTTCGTGTCCCGGTGCCGTAGGGGATTTTGAATTCCCCGCCCTTACCCCCCGGCCCGGGGAAATCCCGTATATTCTGTAAGGCGAGGTAGGAAAGAAAAGAAAAAAAAAAAAAAAGTAGCAAGGAAGTATAGGCGGCGGTTAGACGGATAGAGCCACTTCAACTTGGTGTAATACTGAGTTATATGCGTATCTCTTGAGATTCCGAAAACAGTTTTAGTTTATGTTTAACACTTTCATGTCTTGTGGTTTCCTTGAAGTCGTTGACGAAATGTTTTTTTTTTTTAATTAGTATTTTTTTAAATAAATGGATCCATTTACTAATTAATCGGTTAATTTAATTGCTCCCATTTCGCTATTTCAGATATAATCTTAGAGTGTATTAGTGAAGCGACAATCCTTGGAATAGGAGAAGGGCGGATGGATCCCTATAGTGAATTCCTGTGTGAGGCTGCTCCCTAATCCACTTAGCCGGGGCGTGAGCCAGTCGAGGCCCGAGGTGTCACCCTTTTGAGATCCGACGCCCTAAGGAACTGCTGTCCTCTTCATTAAAATGCCTTTGCCATCAATAGTCTTGAGCATTATTAATTTAAGTTTGGCAATTGAATCATAAAAATAATAAAATAAAAAAAAGATTTTGTATACAAAATTCGACTCATTTATAACATTTCAACTTGTTCAAATTGTTTTCATTACATATTTATGTTTTTATATGCTATGGATATTACAGTAACTTTTTTCGTCAAAATTAGCTAACCGGAAGAGGTACTTTATATAATGAACTAGACACATTTTTACGATTATCTCTAAAACCGCTCTAACGATTTTGATTAAATTCATCATATCTGTGTAAGCAGTTTTAAATAAAATGTGGTTATTATTCTGATTGATGTTCTCTAACAGGGTTTAAATGGCTAATTTTCAATATTAGCTTCCCCTAATGTACCTTTAATTTTTTTTTTTTTTTAAATTTACCATTTCATATCAATTAATAATATAATAGATGTTAAATATAAAATATGAAAGAATTTGATAATTAACTAAAGGAGAAATAAGAGATCATAACGGAGAAAAGTTGTGATTGAGGAACCGAAGGATTACGAGCACACCCGAGCTAGCCCGAAAGATTAAAACACGCTTATATTCGTACCATTAGCTTAATATAATACGAATTCCGACAATATTATATACGATTAAAAATACCCACAATGAAACACAAATAGATATATAGTGTATATATTTTACTTTCACTTCGCTTTGTTTGAAAATACTTATTTCTGCTAAGAAGAGGGTGGCAAGTGAAAGTTGCGTGACGCGCTCACCGCACCAGATTTGATTTTTTTTTAATTGGTAATACAAACATATGGGATGTAGTAGTTGTAGTTTTCTGATGAAAATAAAATATTTTCTTGTATAATATTAAAAATAAAATGACTTGATATTTTGTATTGGATCGAAAAAATGAGGAACTTAAAGAAAAACTCGCGTATTTATGATTTTAAATTCAAATTTTGATCTCACCATCATTTTTTATATATTTTTTCTTTTATAAACTTATTAATTTAGTAGTAATTATTGGTGATGTATCATAAGTAAATCTAAAAAACTATTTTTTCCTTTATTTCCTTGCTTTAGCTTCAAACTAATTATTTACTGTTGATAACTTTTCAAGTATAAGACAAATTATCTTGCAGTTGATGGCCATATTTTAAGACAAAGTTTGTTTTTATTTCTCTCAAGAATTTATTTATGTACCTAATCTCGGTTTCTATCGCCTATTATAATAGGCCTATTATAATATCGAATTATGAAGTTGAAAGTCCCGAAGTAATTTATATATATATAAATCTCAGTAGCGTAATAAGGAAGAGCTCTTTCTTTATCAAAATTCATTTGCATCCAATAATTTTACAATTTTTTTTTGTTTACTTGTTTATTGAAAATATTACAATCTGTCTTGAAGGACATTTATAATAGTGTTCAGAGATCACATTCACACTCTTATTATACAGCAAAATAATATACATACAATAAATAAGTATAAAATAACATAAAAATAAATAAATAAAAAATAACACATACATACAGACTTGTCCATTCGACTATGGAGAGAAAAGCATGACTCCAGGAAATCCCTGCACTTCTTTCTCAACCGCTTCACTCGAGCTAATTGATTGAGGAGATTGAGCGAGAGTGCTTTAGAGTGCCACATACGCTCATGTCGTGAGTGGAGAATCTGGCCATTGCCAGAACTCCAATATTTACAAATTATAAAAGGTCGCGGGGCCACTGCCGTTTTAACCTTCTTGGAGGATTATAGGGATGGGTGGTGCTGGATAGTGATTGTGCAAAGGGATTCGGATGATAGGTAAGTTTCTGATTAAATTTGTAGAATTTTGCCGGGATAAGGTCTAGAACACATGGGATATTAAGGTCATGGTGTGGGGTTTTGTTGGTTACATAGAAAGGAGCATCGACTATTGTTCGAAGGATTTTTGACTGAAAGGATTGGATGCGTTTGATGTTAGATTTTTTTTTACAATTACAATTATTTATTATTATAACTGATCGATTTATTTATTTGTTTTTATTGTTGCCTCTACCCTGCAGGGTTTATCGATTTAATAATGATTATTATGAGATGGTAATTTTAGATTTATTCCTCATATATTTAGTTGAATTATGGATATGATATTTTATGGCATATTTTTTCCCCTCTAAAACAACTAGCAAGACTTCTCTCTTAATAAAAGTTATAAGAGAATCCTTGATGATTGTGGACTAGCGATATCACGGGCCAGTGGCTCCGCCGGAGATGTGCGACGATAGGGAGATGGCTGCGGTTGGTATATTTATCGAAGGGAACCGTAACAGGCGACCCAATGAACCATGTAACGCTCCCTGTCTGCTCTAGCCCCTGTCTCCTTGGTTAACTCCGGCTCCTCTCTAGGACGAACAAGAACCTCAGTTCAGTCTCCCGAAAAAATCGTTTGTTTTCTCATAATATTATAGGTTATTTTTCGTAAAATTTTGATTTTATAGCAGCCAATATATTTGTATGTCCTGGTTTTTATATATTGAAAATGTCAATTGAGTATTTAGTTTCTTATTTTTTTTTTCGAAGTAATAATCATAATATGTACATATAAAAAGAAAGCTATTTGGCTGAAGCCCCTCTACCCAAAATTAAATCCTTGATCCATCATTGCACTTAACCACCTTAGATTTTTCTCTGATTGGCCACTTTATAAATGCTGGGTTTGCTCAATGAGGACCTACCCACAAATTCTATCTCCGGTTGACGTAAGAGAATAAGATATTATAAGTTATAATCGGACTAAGAATAGGACTACATTACCAAATTCACTGAGCAAACCCGTTCTCTTTCATGAAATTATGGAAAAATTCTTCCTGCAAGACTAACTTTATTACATTTTGAGATTGATATACAAAACATGTAGTGATTAATAATTTAAATTTTCCAGAGAGCAAGTATCCGATTAGGAGTCATAAACCACCACATTTGCAGACATTTGACTATTTCCTATAACGATTGTTCTAATTTGGATCCTAAAATACTATATATTAAATTATCAAATTTATATATAATAAATTGCTACAGCCTCCATTATCTTTCCTAGTGTTGCCCAAAATAGATCTTGGTTTTGCACTTTGCAAGACTATTATAGTCCGCGATACAGACCCCTTTTTTTCAAATTATTAACATCCGCCTGAAACTTCGCGGGGATTGTGTAAAAAACTGAAAAAACTCTGGGAATTGTGTCATTTTCAATCTGGAGGTCGGTAAACTTGGTCTATTTCATTAGGTACTAAAAACTCGTCAATACTCTTTTGCTTTCCACTTGAATCGTAAGATAATATGATTACAAAATCGAAAAAAAGAGAAAAAGCCTACAAAAATATTGTCTCGTTTGGTCTATAGAACCTCCTTATTTTAACATTTTTGGATTGTAGGTGTAGGTGTTCCAAATGGCTCAATATTTTGGAAGGCCGAGTTTGTGCTCAAATCATCTTGCGCTTCAAGTGCAAAGCAAATGGGCATTTACGGGTTTTTAGTACCTAATTAAATATACAAAGTTTCACGATCGCCGGATTTAAAACGCCCCAATTTCGAGTATTTTCGTAAATAAATTCAGGCGGATGTTAATAATTTCATAAAAAGGGATCTGTACCACAGAATATTAATCATGAAGTTTTACGGATCGCTTACACACTTAGTTTTATTAGGGCATTGCACAAGTTATTAACCTGTACCACTACAATCCATGAAGGGCCTTGGGTTCAATAATATTTAGGGAAAGCACTGTTTCTTGGTTTACGGTTGTGCAAGGAGATGATTTGACCAAGATCACGCTCAACCGCCAGGTTTTCCTCCTTAATTAATTATTTTAATTAAGTTTACCTACTATATAGAAGCTAGTTGTGCCCCAGGAGGGTCTACCTACACAGGATTCGCCCCATGAAACCAAATAAATAATTTTTCTGTCATGAGCCGGGACCTGGGACCTTTAGCATTGGAAGCTCGGTACCTTACCACTGAACTACCCCACTCCCTTAAAAGTTATTAACATTTATGAAAAAAAAAATGCATTAGAATTATAATACTTCTCAATGGTGACTGGATCGGAAAGCTTTGAATAAGTGTGTCCCCGAGGACTGAGGGTGGCAGCAGGAGGCTTCGCTGCATAAATCACCGCTCCGTTCCACTCAGCTTCCGGTCCGTGTCCCTTCCGGGTTTCGCAGGAAACACGAGGACAGCTTTCTGATGAATGTTGGTCGGGATGATCCCAGCTCATTTAGTTCAGCCACGTGTGTGTTATATGTAGCACAATGGCGATCGGTCCTCATGGCTTCGTTATGGTATTGCTACTCAAAAGAATGTGACTCAAAATATTGGCTTTATAAGCCATATGAACCGGAGTTCTATACTTCTTTCTCATATCTATGTATATTTGTGCTTTCGAAAGCATGGAAGTTTGTATTCATGGAAGCAATGATTCAAAAAAACAAATAAATGAAATTATTTAGTATTGTGTTTACGGTTTGGAACTTCGCCGTTATAGGAAATAGTCAATTGTCTGCAAATGTGGTGGTGATTGGCTTATCGGTTACTTGCTCTCTGGAAAACTTAAATTATTAATCACTACATGTTTTGCATATCAATCTCAAAATGTAATATAAAGTTAGTCTTGTAGGAAGAATTTTTCCATTATTTCATGAAAGAGAAGGGGATTGTTCAGTGAGTCTTGTAATGTAGTCCTATTCTTGGTCCTGGGTTCGAGTCCGATTATGACATATAATTTCTTATTCTCTTATGTCAGCCGGAAATAAAATCTGTGGGTAGGTAGATCCTCATGGGGCAAATCCAGCCTTTATAAAGTGGCCAATCAGAGAAAAATCAGGTGGTTGAGCACAATAACGTATCCAGGATTTAATTTTGGGGAAAGGAGCTTCAGCCCAATAGATTTTATATATAATGATAATTACTTCGTAAATAAAAGAGAAAGAAACTAAATACCTATATGAAGTGGTGTTTAATTGATTCTTGAGGTCTACTAATTAAATGTAATCAGACAAACAATATTACATTTTTAAATACTTTTTTCATAACACGTGGTTATATTTTACCATTTTGGGGGGAGGGAGAGCTTCAGTCCGGGTACTAGAGAGAGTCATAGGCAATAGAAACAAAAGATATAGACGATATTAATATCAGAAATCTATTAGATAGATTTTTTTAAATGGAGAATTTCGAAAAGTTTAAATATAACGGTTCCGAATGCAACAGTTGGGATGTCAAAGTGGAATTTTATCAGTCATAGGTAATATATATTCGACTCAACTCTCAAGAAATTACTGAACATCCTTTATAATGGCTATTGTTTTGTTTAGAAATATATTCACTTTCTCTAAACCGTAGATTTAATATACGCTGGATATAAAGTTGACAGATGTGGCTTGGAAATGGAATAGTAAACGTATATTCTTATTAGGACGAGTGGGATTGTTTGAGGGATAGAAATAGATGCGATGGCCATTTATGGGATATAATGCGACCATAACTGAGCTTTATGGGCCTGCAGTTCCGTCACATTGCATTATTCCTTACTTCCACCCTAGCTTGTTTTATCGTCCGAATCAGTAAAATGTTTTCTTCTCCTATCCTTTATTAAATCATATATATATATATATATATATATATATATATATATATATATATATATATATATATATATATATATAATCCGGTAAAGAGATCTGTTGTCATTTTCATTAATTATATTATTTAGGAAAATTATTTAATTAATGAACCACCCCTAGATATCTGAGTAGAAAATATTCAATATTTTACTGGACCGATCTTTTTTTAAAAGTATGATAATAAATGGAAACTGTGATAATTTATTTATGGTTCATAAGAAAATAAATATTAAATAGATAATGCCATATTAAAAACCATTAATTTTCAGATAAATTATTGTTGATCTGAAAGCAATAACTTCTATGTCGGCAAATAGTTGTAGTTTGCTAGAATTCGTTCAAAGATAAAATGATTCTTGATATTAGGATCCGATGAAGTGCTTTATATTCTAAGAACGCTTTATAAGTGTTTTCCTAAAAAATATTTTATTTTGTTGTTTTTTGGCATCAAGACTTGTAAAAACAAGTTCTATTTTGCCAGTGCCTATTTTTCCTTTAAAAAATTGTATACAGTCTGAGTAGACACTGAAAAAAAAAAAATGGAAATTGTGATGCATCAGATATTTTTATTTGAAATAAGTAAATTTGTTTTAATTGTGATAATATTACTTTCAGCCTCGGATTAAATAAGGTCAAACTAATTAAATTCGGATTAAATTTATTCAAACGTGAGCTCTATGTCGATTATAGGAGTATCCATAAATTGTTTCATAAATGTTTGATTTATATATCCATAATACAAAAAAAAAGTATGCTTTTTGAGCTATTTGGAAATGTAATTATACCCCTCACCATTTTTTCATCAGTTTCTTTTCGCTGCAGTATGTTGTACGTACAAATTTAAAGGGCTGAGAAGGAGAAGATTTTTGCTTAGTTTATAAATCTATTATATTATCGATACATCCATTCAAGCGCCTATAGTCTATAAAAGTATTTCGGCCGCCATCATAAAAGGAATTAACTTTTCAGTGAAGTATGTTCTACGTATATTTAAAGAACATCGAGTAGAAGTCTTTAGCCAAGTTTCATTGAAATTGGTACATTCCTTTTTGATACTTCAGTCTATACCGACACAGGTTTTATGGCCGACTACTTGAAAGAAAAGGGCGGATGGTAATGTCGAGATAGGAGGACGGGTCTCGGAGAAAAACTGCGGACGACGGAAGGACTGAGAAGAGGGGGGTGCCAAGGGGACTACCGAATACAAGTGTTGCCCGACAACCAGATGATTGATAAACCGAAGTTTATAACACATAAAATAACGACGAGTTCGCGTCCCGGTGCCGGGAGGGGGGCTTTTGTCTCTGGCATTAATTCCCCGTCCTCTCCTCTGGGCCCGGAAAATCTCCGTATAGCCTAAAAGGCGATGTACAGTTGTACAAAACGAAATAATAATAAATTAATAAAAAATAAAGGATTGTGGAGGGACAATTCTTTTATTTTATTCGATTTTAGAGTTCTTTTAATTTTCGTACCCTGAAACGTAAAATCTGAAACGTTTTGAATTTTTTGGTCGATTACAATGTTAAATTATTGAAAATAATAAATCAAAATTAATTTCATCACTAGGAGCATTAAGATTTAAGCATAATGATTTATACCTAAACAATTTAAAAATCCATCACGTAGTTAGATTATATGTCCTTATAAGACTGTAATTTTTTCATTACATAATAGTCAATTTTTTTTAAACCCCAAATCTTGTCAAAGATTATATTTTATTCTTACTCATTTTCTCAAAAGGGAATTATTTATTTCTCCTGATTTTTATGGAATTAAAAATACGCGTTCGTAAATAATAATATAAATCTTAATAATATCGTTTTGCTATCTAGGATCTATTTTATTGTTTATACTTTGGCTTATCGTTACGATACTATTATTCTTGTAATAAATTCTTCTACCCTCGAGTTGTTTCGCGACCCTTGAAAATAAGTCATTCACTGTTTATGGTCTACTCGACTCGACCATTCTTGGAAAAGTTTTAAACAAGACTGGTTCAGATATATGTGTTTTTATCTTAGACATAATGTTATAACTTCATCTATCTGTCATGTCAGCAAGAGGTAGTTGAAGTTTCGAGCTTATTTGTTTTAATGGAAGTTATGATATTGTTATTTATTTAAACAATAAGTGGAAATATAACACTTTTTATTGCCCGGCGGTATAATAATATTTTTAATAACGTCTGGCTGGGAAATAACAACGTACTTATAAAACAAGCCTTATAATAAAATAAGTTTTAGAACTTATTTGTTGGTAGAATTTGTTACCAATTCTTCACTACAAGAACCAGTGTTCCTGAGCCAAAATACTAAATTGCATCTGATATTCAAAAAGATATTTTTGAAATTTAATGTATGTTTGTTGATTAACATCCATGATTTTATAAAGTGATAAAATAAATTTGCTTGTATTGAGAGGTCAAAGTATCCGGAATGTATAATAATTAAATAAATCTAAATTCTAGTGGTCAAAGAAGTTAGGTTGAAGATAGGAATAGCTTATTGTACCATTGTATTAACAAATGTAATGGGAAGAATTTATAATAAAAGTTTACTCAGTATTTTACTGTTCTTAATAAACGCTAAACCTTGAGAACATGGGGAGATATAATCCTGTTCACAATATTTCTTACCGTAAAAATCATAGAACTTAATATGGAAAGTATTTTAATGAGTAATATAACATTCTGTCACGAAAAATACATATAGCCATTGTATTTGTTTGGTGAAAGAATCTTTTTTTCTAATTTTTATTATTGAAATTTACAACTGTATTAAATGATAAATATAAAAAGTAACTTGGCATGTATAATATGAAGAGAAACTACCCATTGGTAGCACTCTAATTATATTTCTATATTAGAAGGTCCCGTGGCCATCTTCTTTTCAGACGCCTCGGAGGGTTATCAGGAATAGAAGAGAAAGCAAGGTTGGAAACAAGAGGGTTCGGATGGTTCAGAAGTTTATTATGGAAGGATAGGTATCTGGATTGAGCTAAATCGGAAACATATGGTACATTAAGGTCGTTATGGATAATTTTATTTGTGACGAAATAGGGAGCATTGACGATTTTGCGAAGGATTTTGGATTGTAGAGATTGGATACCAGAGGAATTTGATGGTTTAGCAGAGCCCCAGAGTTCGATCCCTATGTGAAAGAATGTAAAATAAATAGTTAATTCAAACCATATTTACATAAATATAAATAAAATAATGCCAAATAATAACTGAATAGTAATATTATAAAACATATATTTAACAATTAAAGAACGTCGGCAAAAATCGTTGGTACAAATGCAAACTATAGAATCTGAAAATGACCACTCTAATATCATTATAAATTCAGCCCAAACAACGAGGATGTTTTAATTTTCACAATAATATGTGATTTCATGAATGATTAAAGATTTTTTACTCGCTATTTAAAAATATTTAATTGCAATTACAATCGCTAGAATGCAGGATTGAAAAGTTTTCATATTTTCTTATTCGATTGTTACCAACCGCATCGACGAAATGAACATAACAAAAGATATTTTATTTTATTTTTTTATTATTTATTTATTTAGATATATAATAATCTGTCTCGTAGACAATAATTGTAGTGATATATGAAAACATTCACACCATATATACGGAAAATATAAAATTAACAAAAGTAAAATAATAACTAAATATGGCTTTGGGTAGTGGAAGGACTTTTTTTATTTATATATATTAATATTGTTATACTTATATATTTAATTCAATTAAATAAACTCTTTGGGGGGTTAGAAAAAAAAACTCAATAATAATAAAAAAACTATGTAAAATAAAAAATAAAATAACCTAAAGATAAGTAAATTAAAAACATAAAAACACAGGCATACCTATATACAATATATACAATCAGGCAGGGAATCCCAAGCCAGACTTCTCCTTCCAACTATAGAAGGAAAAGAAGGACTCTAAGAGATCCCTGCGGTTCTCTCTCAACTGGTGCTAAAGCCATTGGAGTCTGAAACGAAAGATATTAAGGGTAAAAAAAAAAACATCCTATTAATTAATTAATTTAATAACACAGAAATAAACTTATAATATTTACAATTAACTTAGAGAAAAGCCAGAGCAGAACTCCAGCAGATCTCTGTGCTGCTCTCTCAACAGCATCACTGGCACCAAACATTGAAGGACATAAAATAAAAAAAAATGTCTACTTGATGGGAACCAGGTAATTCCAGACCCACAAATTTTAGGTTAGAGCCATTTGGAATTAAATATGCCATTAGGTAACTCCACCATTAGGCTTTGAATAAATCATAAAGTCCAGGGCTGATCTTGTTTTTGCTTCAAAGGTAGTCTTCATTCATTAGCATTGGTGTCAAAAAAAGGCTAAGTCCGAACATACCTGGTTTTCTATACTACGCATAACAGTTGTTATATTGGCTGATGATGTAGTATTTTCCCTATTGTTTTGCCGAGTTCTTGCGCCGAACCTAACTTCTATATTGTGAAAATGCATTAAAATAGTAAAATACGTAAACAATTTTGTAGGATAATTTTTATAGGGCTCTCCCTTCAAGGCTTAGTTTTTATTGACGAACGTTTTCAGTATAGTCGGGAATATACCATATGTTGTAATTCAAGTATCTGGGTTTTACTAATAAATCAAATTCAATAGAAAGTATAGAAGAAGGTGAAAGGTTGTAAATTCATTTTATTTCTCTTTCAAAGAAAAATAGACTCGATATTATTCTTATTACCTTTACGTTCCAGAAACCCGCCAGTAATAAGAATTAACACAATGGTATACTTTTTTCTTTTATTTTGTCTGCAGAAGAATACGTTGATAGGTTTAAACGGCTATAAAACACTGAATCTAATTGAGAAAAAATATTTTAGAAGAATACGGGATTGTTGATTAGTGAATAAAAATTAAAAAAACAAAACATAGAAGTTGGCTTATATTATCATTAAGAGCTGTGTAATGACGAAGATTACGTTTTTCTGCATAGTATCGGAGTTTAAACATAAAGTTTTAATTACTCTAACTTTTGAATCGCTGAAGATGACAATATTAAAGTAATATATATTCTTACAGAAAATTTATTGTTAAACAAGTTACTACCTTATGATTTTTTTTTAAAATGAAAAGATAATAAGTTAGCGAGCTTTTTTTTTTGAACTTAGTGAATTACTAAGACGGATATCTCGGAAACAATAGAAGATAGCCAAGAAATGAATATGACCAGTTCTGTTGCAAATTTTTTCAGGTTTAATTTTCATTATGATATTACCATCGCTAGAATGTATAGTTTGACTGATGATAACTGATATAAGCGAAAAACTGTTAAAATGTGAATCTTTTGAATCGTAAATCCAAATTTTCCACTGAAATCCATGGGTATGGAATAACTGACTGTCTGATGTAAATACTATAAATTTAAGGGGTTGGTAGCTTTCATTACTTATAGACTCTTTCTTTATATAACATTTCTATATACAGGCTCTCTATCTTCCACTGGCCGCCATTTTGTATTCCTGCGGCTATGTGCTGGCAGGCGTGTATTTTTCTCCTCAAGCCTGTAGACATAGCCAATTTATAAGGACACACCTTAGTATGAAACAACACACCTTTTTTTTTCTACGGGCTCCAGGACTATAAGGGCCTGGAAGCAGTTGAAAGGAGTGATATAGCGGAGGCGGTGACCTGGCGCTCCAGTTGCTCCGAGGGCTGGAAGTAATCCTGACTAGCTGGAAGTAGGCAGGGGTCTACATCGGCTAAGTAATTGCTCTTCTTGTCTTATCCAGGCCTAATCCTATCACACTTCGCCTATTACTTTTTTTCTCCGTCGAGTGGTTTTCATCGGTCCGCCCTTTTTCCAGGAAACCGCTTTTGGATCCAGTTAAATTCAGAAGTTAGTTATCAGTATCATTAAAGATGCCTGTGTTGCTGTAATGAAGTTTTTACTAAAAAAAACAGAGTGTTGCAGACTTTAAATAATAGATTTCTTGCATTTCCATTCGCTTTGTATGATCTTTCCTAATTATTCTTGGAATGGTATGAATGAGGCATATACAGCTCTAATACACAATGCCCATAAGTGAGGCAAGATGTATTATTTCTTAATAAAATAAAAAAATTCTTGGAATCGTCATATAGAACCAAAACATTATAAGTAGAATAGAAGTTTTCCTGATTTAAAGACGATTCCTGACTGCTGTTGTGGGATAAAATATTTTCATTTATTTATTCTTTATTTGCCATAGTTTTATCTTTTTTCCAGCAAAAAAAAACAACCTAAAAACAATCAGTAAACATTTTTTTTATTGATTATTTTATATAAATTATTTAATTATTTTTTTTACGATTTGTACCTTTTGAAGAAAAATAATCATTATGTTTTCATGAAACCTGATCCTGATTTCTTAAAACTAGTCGCTGTTCCAATTTATTTCGTCCATCTCCGTTGAATGTTATTTATTATTAACTTGAATAAATGTTTGAGGCATGTTTAAGTCCGTTATCAAGAATTTCTGTGAATGATCTTTTCCCTGTTTTCTGATTGTCTTCTAGCTAAGTCGTTTTCATCTCTGTTGATAAATTCTCCTTTGTAGTCGCTTTTAGATATAATCTTCTTAAATGTATATTATTTTAAGCCTTTAGATATTAGACATCAAATGATTTCTGTTAAAATCTTTGAGTCGTAATCAGCTCAGTTTCGTTGAGATTTTGTCTTTATGTTTTCACTAAAGAAGATCGTATTATGTCTTCAATGAATGTGTACACATCAGTCTAAGTTCTTAAGTATATAATGCCTAAGCAATTTCTTATAATTCACATTATTTACGGATTTTCATGGAAGCTATGGTTTTATAACCGAAGGGTTTGCTACAAAAATAATATCGCTCATTTTGGGGGTTTGAACAGAACCGTAGTATTCTGTGGGACACAAAAATATCTTTTTAGCGATGTTAAGAAATTTAACTTCCTTGTGACTTGTATATTTTCTTTATTTGTAACATATCAGTAAACATGTTGACGTTAAGGGATAGAACGACGGGATGACAAAACTTCGGAACAAAAGAAATAAAAAAAAATTAAGGATAATTCTTTCGTTTTGTTCTTCCAAACATTAATTCTCATGTTATTCAATCTTAGAGTACCGGCCTCTTTTTTTTCTGAAATGACAGTAGAATGAAATATAAAAAACAAAACAATTAATAACGACACAAATTTTCGGTAAAAAATTATGGACTTTACAAGGTGGACGGGAGTGGTTTTACGATGGACTGCAACCAACATATGGGCCGTGTATTGAACTACCTAATATTGAAGTACTTAGATATTGAATAAGTAATGTATAAGATTATCTTTATTTTTCTATTTTGCTAAATTTCAAAATAAAAAATAACTAGAAGTAGATAGAACATTTTTTTTTTGCACAAAAGAGGTAGCTTCAACAATTGCAATTGTTTTACATTATTTGGATGTTGTATTTTTTTTACTGAAAATACTGTCAAATTAGGGAATTACAGGAAATTGGTGGAAATATATATTTTTTTCACACAAAATTTTTATTTGTAAATTTCTTTTTTACCGTTTTCATAATTTGATAGGAAAAGGTCATTTCCAACCCTTGTTTTAGATGTAGGGGTGTGTTTGTTAAGATTTTTTCTTGAAATCTAGGAATATTACGAAAATATTTTTTTCCTATCGATGTGCTCTTGTGATTAAAATTTCATGAAAGTTTTAATAAATTTTACGAAAGTTAATTCATCAGCATGAAGTAACATTGCAATTATGACTAACCAATTGATTAAATCGAGTTGATAGAAATATTGTTAGAAGTTATTATATTAGTCATGCATAGATTGGATTGTACACCAATAAGCTATGTTAATAGATGAATAAGTTCTTTTGTAATTTTAATTTATATGATTTTTTCTGTATTTTCTCATCCTCAGCTTGTCTGAAAAATGTTTTGAAATATATTTTGCTCAACATATAACTTTTTACAAAAATTCCTATTAATCTTTCAAAATACAATCAATAAAAATTATCTGCTTCCTAATTACTACAATTCTTTTCATGAAAAACAATTTAAATATGTTATTGTCCATCTCAACTTGTCAAATGCTTCATTTAAAAAAAAAAACTTCATTGGTGCTTCATTTAAAAAAAAAACTAAAAAAACTTTAGATAAATTAAAATAATCCTAAATAACACTTAAAATGATTTAAATTATCAAAAACTTAATAACATAACAATAATATCATGGATCAAACGACTTAATTTTCTTTAATTAATTTTAAAAATAATACCTGCTATTTTATAACCTAATTTATATATAATCTAATTTCTATTTTTTTTTTGTAATAATACAAATTAATTAAATGACCTTTTTATTTATACACACTTTTTAACCCTAACAGAAGGAGGAGAGCTTAAATTGATTTTTTTTATTAGGTAGAACGTGCTATGAATTATTTATAATTGTGGGTTGATGTTGACTGTACTGAATAATTGACGAGAAGTATGCATGATAAATAGCAAAAAAAAATAGCAAAAATAAATATTATATATTCTTGCTATTTTTTTTTTTATTTTATTGACCACCCCAACCATACTTCTCTTCAATTTTTAATTATTTACATTTTATAATTTATTACATATATATTTTTTATTGATAAGCATTATACAAATTGCGAATAAAATGCGAGGGACATGGAGTTCTTATATTTGTGGATTAGAAAACAAGTATAATAGATTTATATAATGGAAACATGTAGCAATTTATGGATTCTTTGTTGGATTTCGGTAAGTTCTCACAGTAGTATTGGAATGATAAATTTGATTGTGATTCGATAATTAGTGATAACAATAATTAACAATGTTTTTGACTACTAATTATATAAATATTATTACGTCGTAAATATAAGTTGTACTTAAATAGGGAGCTGTCGACATCTTAATAAGAATTATTCAATCAGACTGTCTTGACTATGGACTTGGTTATGTTAATCTGAGATTTTAAATTACTGATAGAGGTCAGAAAATTTTAGAACTTATACTTCGATTTTCTTTGAATATAAATTTCAAAGAAAAAAGATTTTATTTATTTTTCGTTAAAAATAATAAAATGAAGGTTTATAGATTGGTTGGATGAATTTGCAGTAATTTTCAAAACTCATTGAACAACCTGGGAACAGTTAACTAATAAATAAGGTATAAATAAATAAATATTAGATAATTTGAAAGTGAGCAAAATAGTTGGATACGTTAAAAGTTGTATAAATATTAAAATTATAATGGCTATTCTTGAAGAAACCATATATGAGTATGTTTATATTTTATGGATTACAACTATATTTTTTTTTTCTAGGTATTGAGAAAGATATAAAGAGTATATTTGAAGGTGGAAGGGATGTGCTTAATGTAGCAAATAGGGAGGGGGGTGAGATGAGCTATTAGAGGAGCGGGGCATTAGGTCGAGTGGGCGCCCTTTTAGCTGGCCGGTGGGGACGAGGTCATTGTACTCTAGTCTTGCGGCAGTGTATAGTCTGAGCGCCGTTCCTCTCTATCCTTAAGTTACATAGCACAATTTACTGTTTTTATTTATTTGTTATATATTTACCGACTGAAGTAAACCACCCAAATTAAAGAGAACTTCGTGAGCTCTAGTGTTAATAATGTAAATATTTTTTTTCACTTATAATTGCCTTTAGATCACTCTAATAAATAATCACACTTGGTTTATTATTATTATTTATTTTTTTTATTCAATCCTAATATATTCTGCCACATTTAATGGAATTAATATTAGGGACACAGTAGTCATTCACACAATATGACATACAAATAATAACTAAAATTGAAACAAGAAATAAAATATGAAAATAGAAAGAAGCTAAATGAAATTAAAATAAATGAAATACAGTCACACCAATTTTCAATAATTATCTATTAATGAACGTTTCGAGGGAATCCTCCTTTTCAGCATCTAAAATTATACAATTGAAGTATTTTAGGCTCTATCATGAACCAGTACCAGTTAATTTGTTAAAATAATAATATACTTACAATATATGCCCTAAAATCGGGTGTAACAAGTTAATAATAAGTATGGTCAATGGTTTCGAGTTATACTAAAAAGATACATTTGGGGTCGTGGGATGAGAGAAAGAGGGGAATGGTTCCATACTAAATTTGTTATTTTTTAATTTGATTCCCTGTATCAGGAAATTAATGATCCTTGTATCAGGAACTTAATTATCCATGTATCAAGAACTTTTATCCTCTTAAGTGATGATGCGTTGTTTTCTTCTACGGTTAAACAACATAATCCATAAAAATTTCTTCACCGTTCAACGTTCCCTTATTTCCTATCTGAAATGGAAAAAAGCTTAAGTCTTTTCTTTAGGAGCCTAAAAATATCCTTGACAGGCCTGTCCTCGATAATGGATAGCCTCCTCAGATCCAACAGATTTCGCCATTCGCAATTTGATGGTTTTTATCTCCTTTTCGTTCGTGTCCTTACTTTCCAAATAAATAAGGATCTGATATCGTGGTCCATATTATGAAATTAAAAGCGAAACTCACATAATACATTTAAATTATTCCTTCGAATCATACTGTATTATATCTTTGTTTGAAATCTCACTTTTAAAGAATATTTCCCTAAAACTCGAGAGGAAAAAAAAATGAAAAGCTTTAATTCTCAATCGCATTCTGATTCAGAAAAGTAATCGGAAGATGTCTGAAGGAATAATGATCAGAGATGTAAAGAAGTTCGTTCTTCGGATGGACGTTTCACGGATTCGAGTCACGTCCTGAAAGACTATTAGGGTCCTCTAAATTATTCTTTTTTAATAATCGAAAGCCGTACCAAAAAGGAAAGGAACTTTTTTTTTAGAAAAAAGTTCTGATTAGATTTTTTTCTTTGATTTTTTATGTATTTTATTAGTTAATCTTGTCTGGTTGAAATATATAAATTTGTTTTTAAAAATGTGTCCATGCAGAGCAGGGGCTGGTTGCATTTTTAGTTTATGATCTAGATTTACATATCTAATCATCAGTACCATATTTATTTAGGGAGATAACAGTTTCCTCCGTCAATTTATTGTTAAAATAAATTGTATTGTTATATATACAATGTGAGGTAATATTACAACTAATGTCTCTCTCTTACTCCATATATCCCTTAATGTTCTCTCCATCTCTTCCTCTCATCCTTCTTCCCTTTCTCTTTCACATATATGCTTTTACTGCTGCTGGGTGAAGGGGGGGGGGAACTAATCAAGCAAGTGGGCCTTTTGATCCTTTTTGCTCATCTCTGACGGTTACCTAGAGGTTGCCACCAAGTAATAACAGTGAGAATTCTAAGGTTCATATCGCGGGACTGCATGGAATTAACTGAGGGAGGAAGGATTCTAACCCGCACATCTTGCTACCAACTGTCAACTCTTGATCCCAAGGATCTCCATTTGGGAGAGGGGAGGAACCGTACCTATGATGTACCCCGAGGATCATGAGGCCTGGTAAAAACAGTAAGATTTTACAATTAAAGTTATATAAGTTTTAATATAACTTATCATTAGGTATATCATATAAAATTATTGTGATATATTTGCTCAAAGACACGCACGAATTCATATATACACACATCACATGGCAGAAGGTCGTCCGGACTAGTACCAACGTTTGGTCTTGAATTTTGTGGACCTAGAGCATAGACCCTTCAACAGTATAGTTTAATTCACTGACTGAAAAAAAAATTAAAATAATATTTATTTATCATATAATAAAAAAATGGTAAAAGATAGCTAAATAAAATACAAACAAGTTTAACAAATAATTATGAGAAAATATCAAGTTGCTCATGACAAATCGTCGTCATTTGAACTTAAGAAATCTATATTTTCAGAAATAAACATCCGGTTCTTTCAGAACCAAACTCGTATAAACCTTGTCAATTCCAGCATCACACACCCAAGCCAGCTATTATGCTTATATGGAAGAACACACTACTGATTAATAGTGTTGCCTAAATACAAAACCAAGGGGAATCTTGACATAAACATAGTAAAGTACAACTAAATTAATAAAATTAGCCTGGCAATAAATTAAAGGCATTGTCAAGAAAGATATGCCCCGATCTTGGAATGAAGGAGTTTTAGAATAAATGAATTCTATACAAGGTCACCAAATAAAAAATCTGGTGTGTCCACTCACATGACTTTTCTACCGATTTTAAACAATTATTTTTCAATATTAAATATGATCATTAAAAATAAGATATCATAGCATAAAGTGAATCTAACTAAACACGAAACTGGAAGAGTTAAATGCAAAAGTTGTTTCTACCAATTCTTTACATATAGGAACTAAAATTGTCTAGTATTAGTAACTATTTTGCCTTAATTCTTATTCACAAAAAAGCTTTTTTTTTTAATTGTTGAATTTGAGAAACACTACTGATTACTTTAGGTCTATTACAAAGAGTCCCTAATAGCTATAACTGACTGGTAAGAAAAGTGATAAGATGACCCAGAAGAATCAGGATGAAACTCTTCTACCTATTGGCATCCCGTATATCCTTAATTATTTTGATGCATTCTCAAACATTTTAATTACTAAATTTAGCAGTTCTTAACTTTTTTTATTGTTTTTTTTAATATATAAAGGCAGATAGTTAAGTTTAGATGACAGGTGGAAGTGGCAAAAAGTAAAGCGGGGCTTTACCACTTGAGAATAGAACATGGACAGCCACTTAGCCGATTACCAAGTCCGCTCTGACTGATCCACTGCTGCTTACTGCCCAGTCTCCCCAGTTTTCACTAAAACTCGTTTTATTTCTAATGATCCTTACTACTACCATCCAAGACTGAAAACAGGGCTGGGTAAATTACAAACGAAATTTTATTTTTAAGTTTAATGAATTTTTTAAAGATTTTTATTCAATTATTTTTTTATATACGATTTTTGAGGTTATCGTGGTTCTAACTTTTATGATTGAAAGGCACCTCTTCCGTTCGTAATTTTTTAGTTTTGTTTCTTAGGTCTGACGTTTCAAATTTATGATTTATATTTATATTAACAAAAAAAAAACTTAACATAAAAAAAGCACTATTATTTTATAATCACCCTAATAAATTAATAACATAAATAAATAATATAAATAACATTTTATATTAAATTATTAATAGATTAAACCTTATATATATATATATATATATATATATATATATATAATATATATATATATATATATATATATATATAGATAGATAGATAGAAAGTAGATACACATACATACATACATACATACATACATACATACATACATACATACATATATGTTTGTGATATAGATTATCTCTATTCTTTATATAGAGAGTTGATCAAGGATGGTATGCGGAGAGGTCTAGATATAATGAGAGTGAGAGAGTGTGGTAGAGAGAGATGGAGTGGGATGCGGTGGAAGATCGATGGTATCAAGTGCTAGAGCAGCTGGTTTCCTCAGCCACTCATCTCTTAGCTCCTTATAATCTTCTTCTCATTGTCCATTGTAACCTATCTTTGTATCTGTATCTTTCCATCTTCTTTCGGGGTTCTGAAATTTTAAAAATCTTATATTCGATGGTATAAAGTATTAATTTTATTTATATTTTCTTGCATGGAAATTCTGTTCTAAACTGTAATCTCTTTGCCAAAACAATCATTATCACCTCAGTTCCTCATCTATCACCCCAAAAAAAAAAAAATAAAATGGTTGAGATGTCACAGTGGGCTTTCTAAGATAATTTAACAGGACAAAGGATAATGTATGGGATATAAGAATTAGTTGAAAAAAAACAACATACAAAACAATGAGTAAACATAACAATAATTATTAAGAATTGAGAGCCAGTACTTAATATGAAGTATACTGGTCTAATTGTTAAAGTAAATAACTTATAAAGTTATTTTATTAATACTTTTATAATATTTAATAAGTTATTTCAGTTCTTTTTTTTTTTAAATAAAAAGATGAGTTAGATCCTTAAATGAAATATTTTTTTAAAATGTTTGATCTGAATTCATATATCAGTGTAAATCTATTTTTATATTATATTTTCGCAATTGTATATAAATTTGAAATGAAGACACACATAAAATTTTTAAAAATATATTAAATTCCCGGGGTATCTGATAACATTATACTATATGTATATGTATTCTTTGTTTGGACCGCTCATATCTTTTACATGCATACCAAATTCAATACCATGATTTTCCATAGATATCATTCATATGATATTTTTCATTTCTGTTTTGAAATGTCACTAAAATCAGTGAATATTGCTTATGAGACCAAAAAGTAATTAATAAAACGATTCAGGAGTGCGTTTATACTGTCTATAAATATGTACGAAATAAATTTAATCTTCAGGATTCGAATGAATGTCTTAGAGAACTTGGGAAAATCCAAGATATCAGCAACGTTGCAAGTAGCTTCAGTGACTTGGACATATTAAGAAATTAGTCATTCTAATTTGTTTTTCGATATATAGAATTAGCAAAATAATTTGTTAATTGCTTAATCAGGCTAATCCCTAATTAATCATTTATGTTAGTAATTATTAACCATAAAAATAGAATTTTTTTTTTTTACAAACTGTAATTTTTGATAAAAGTCTACGTTGTTTTGTTATTATTACCATATATGATATGAATATGCCTGTTGACGGAATTCTGCAATTAAATAAATACAATAAGAAACTATGCTGTTTAATTTCTAATCCTAACCATATTTCATTATATTTTTTTAATATTAAAATACTAATAAAAATTATTTTATAATTATAGCAAGGAGTAGACAATTAATTGTTTTTTCGATCTATAAAAATGTTTAAGTTTGTATATTTACTTGGGTTCAGGCAGTAATGTATTCCAATGGTCTAAATGTGGAACCTTATTGTCAAATTTACACTTTTCTAGAGAAGCCAAACGTTAAAAAAAAATGTTGATCATATTGAAATTTTTTAAATAGTTACTAGTAACTAATTTACAGTCGAGAGAAAAAAAAATCACAATTAATTGATTGCTGTGTGTGTGTAGAGATGAGCTTTCGGAAGTTAATTTTGACATGAATGATAATTAGGAATGGATAGATGTGCTACAAAGCACATTATAAATGAATGAGGCCTGACTCTTATGAATTTTTCTGTATTAAACATTGATTATTAATTACTTTAATGAATCATTCAACAAATTACATTTATAGATTTTTTTTTTATATTTTCTTTAAAATTCTATATAAGCTTATCCAATTCTAACCTACACGACTATTTTAGCACACGCTTTTTCCAATTTGGTTTCTCTTAAAATAACTATTTTTCTAGAATTTTATTTTAAATCCTTCATTTCTTTCAGAAATAAGTGAAGAAATGACTGGCAGAAAGTAGTCAATTGAAAGTACGGAAGTGCTTCTTATCTCTTCTTTAGTTAGCCCTTCCGGTGCAAAAGTTTGTACCTGAAGAAAAGTTTAGTTGAAAAGTTTTCTTGTTCTTAGCAAATACCGCCTCGAGTATTTCTCCGAACGCAGATTACAACTTTGATTACTTCAGTAAGGCCTAAGCCTTACTTAGAGCATTTCTATTTTCAAACATATGTCACCTTAGTTGCTATTTTATTCTCTTTTATTATAATTGAAAGTCATTTCCTTTCCTTCATTGTTATTTGTTTTTGACTAGCACCCTTTATACCCTTTTTATATCTACTAAAAAACTGTGTATATAATAAGATAGTAGAGATTCTCATTGCAGGTCTCAAGAGAGATGGATTTTGACAAATATGATCAGGGGTGCCCATTTCCCTTAAGGTCAATGGCGCAAGAACCTTCCCCCCCCTCCTTCCACTCCCAAGATATTTTATTCCTAATATTTCTTAAAAAACAGAGCGAGGAAGGTAGAATTAGAAAAACCGTAGATCATACACAATTGCACTTTCTGCGGTGTGTTCCATGTTTTCTCCTTGTCCCTCAGTATGAAACTCTTCATTCCGAAAATTCGTAACCCTTTTAAAATGCTCCCTCTTCCAAAATCAAAAAGCCCGTCAAAATATGCCCTCCCCCCCCTCAAAAATTTTGATGAAACCATGAAATCCCCTTCTGGGCATCCCTGAATATGATGCAGAAAGAAAACTTAACGGAGAAGTGATGAATTCTTAATTACATCTATAAATTCATATAAATTTAATAAAAATCATTGAAGAAACTTGGGCTTTCAAAACTCCGACATTGATTAGCCTAAAGATTGAGATGGTACATACTCCTTCGGAATTTTACTGGAACCTGCATTTTAAAGCATTAAAATGTACTGAAATCAACGGTAATTTTTACCGAATGCTTTATTGACCCCAATGGGATAACTTATCGCATGTCGTTTAGTTTTAAAATAAAAATAGCAAATAAATCTTGCTATTTATTATATTATACGCCTAATTAAAATTTTATTGAAAACTTAAAAAAAAAAGTATTTTCTGAGTTATCGTGGGTTAATGTAGAAAAAAGATTACAGCAAACTTCCATACTATTATAGCTTCATATAATATAGACACCGGGATTTAATATGTTCATATACATAAGCGGTTTCCATAAATTCTATCGATGGTATTATTTAATATTTAATTGTATAGAATACAGCGATATAAAAATTAAAATTTGTATGTATAATAACAAGTAAAAAATACCCACAATGAATTTTAAATAAAATATAGCGTCAATAATTTTTACTTTCACTTTCCCTTTGTCTGAAAATTTCTGCTAAGAAGAGAGTGCCAAGTGAAAGTCGTGTGATGCGCACACCAGATTTTTTTTTCAGATTTCATCTGTAGCTACTTCTATATTTTTAACTATTTTAGTAAAATGCTTCGAAATGTTTTATTATACCGTACTGTTTTTTGGTTTCGATCGAGAGATAAATCAAACAATTTATATAACGGAGTGTTTATGAAGTTTAGAGTCGAACATAATCATAATACGGGCCTAACCGTTGAACAAAAGCTGCTGATTACTCAGAGAAATTAGCGAGGCAAGCCTTTGAGGGGTTGAAGTAGGCGAAAGGAGCCGAAGAGAGGTGGGAGGTTTTACGAGGTCCTCCAATTTAGAGCAGTAACTGCTAGTAACTGCTTGCAACTGCTGGGAACTGCCAGGCCGATTCATCCTCCCTTCCCAATCTTCTCTTCAATCCTCCTCGCCTCCTTCAATGAAACTTTATGTTCTTCTTCTTTAGTGTTCGTCTTCTAAAACATCTTCTTTTTGTGTGTGTTTTTTTATTTCTCTTGCCATGTTCAATTTCGGATGAACCACTTTCCTCAAGTAATTTTTTTTTTCTCAGAGCTTTTGTTAATTTTTTTTTCTCGAATTATTTTTGCCTTCGTGGAGGTGATTATGAATATGGGTTTTCAATGTTCTTAGCTTATTATCTGGATACATACTGAATCGTTGATCAGTAATATTTCAAGTCATTCTTATAATTTTTGGTTAAAAGAAATTTTCTTAAAGTGAAGCGATGGCTATGGGTGACGAAATAAAATTAATTAACACTTCCGGATCGAAAAAAAATTAAAACAATTATTTGAGTATCAAAATGACAGGGAAGGTCCTTAAAAAATCTCACAAACTAGTACTGCACCCATTTTTTTTCCAAAACTAAAACTGAGACAAAACAGCCACATACTTGCTTAAAGCGCTTAAGTAAATACTCTTCTCAGATACAAGGTATCCACAAAAAAATACACTTAAAAAAATCGCTTTTTCCTACAAAATCATGACTTCTCATAACAAAATGTCCTTGAAAATGACTCACATAATGACTCTTTTCCTTCGACTTTATGAAAATTTAAATGGCCATACCATCATTTTAATGGCAGATATGCCTCCAACTTGTCTATTCGTGAATGTGAGTTGAAAATTAAAACAAGGAGAGAGATTGACAACCAAAGTAATTTAATCAGGTCTGGAAAGAGGTGCTGTTGGGTACAGTCATTTTCCATGCCTGGTATGTCATTATTGTCAGAAATATTTAGCTCGTCTACTGAACAAGCAAAGAGTTAAAAGGTGAAAAATAATTTTCAACTAAAAAGGAAAACAATTGTATATGTATGTATATAATAAGTACACGTATATAATATATTGATTCAATTGTTGTTTTTATATTATTAAAAGCCCTTATGAAGGACTGAAAAATAAAGTGGAACTTTTAAAATATAGTGACAAAATAGTGATAGAAGCTATTGTAAGTAAATAATTGTTTGTTGTGTTCTAATTAGTGTAGTATTGTCATTCATTATTTTGTTCACATTTATGTATTTTATATTTTTCTCTTTAATTATATATATATATATATATATATATATATATATATATATATATATATATATATATATATGTATAATTTACATCTTTCTGTTTTTATTTATCATGAAAATATTTTACTGATTGTTTGTTCTTATGAAACCCTGCAGAGTGGGCAGTAGTGTCAAGAATCATTAAAATAAGGAAAGAAGGAACAAAGTTAGACATGGTTAGTTAAGTTTTCTGAGTTTTTTTCCTTTAAGGAAAATTCCTGTAAAATGCGTTGAGACTAAATAAGTGTAAATTCAAACAATACTAATCTCCATTTTAAAGTCTTACTGACATATTGTATGTTTTAATATGGATTATATTTAAAAAAAAAATACATACATTAGCATGCGTAAGGATATAAATCAATCATTAAAAATTATTAAGAACATCACAGTTAAATTAGCTGAAAAAAGAACTAGCATAAGCAAAAAATATATTACATATATATAAATATATGTAAAATATATTGAGGGAGAGAGAGGGAATCACTTTTTTTTCGTAAAAGGGTGCTACCCAATTATATTGGATTGTTTGTGTAGTGTTTCCCAAAATCGGTCTTGGTCTTGGCACTTTGCAAGACCTAGACCAAGGCCACTACTGGTAAACAAAATCGATTTTTTAAATAAAAATTAAGACAAAATTGTTACTAATACTTGACAATCTTAGTTGCTATATGTTAATAATTGGTATAAACAATGTACTTTTGGATTTAACTCCTCTCATTTTTATCCGGGCTTAGTTAGATTTCTTCTATCGAAAAAACTACTATCTCTATAGTAATAAGCTAATAAGCAACTGCAAGACTCTTGCCAGACTCTATCGCAAGACCAAGATCATGAACAAGACTGAGTTTTGCAAGATCATGACTCATCTCTGTCTGGTATTTGAGATATACTAATTGCTACAAACACAACATACTTATCAATCATTATGGTCATTTTTTAAAAACTAATATACAAATATATATTATCAACAATAAATATGAGCATTGTACATAACATTAGTTGTTTGGAGGAATTTAATGTTTGTTACATCATATGAGATACTTGATGCTTAAATATGAAGTAAATTGATACTAAAAATAATAATAAATATTTATATATCAAAGATATCATAAAAAATATTTATTTATGAAAATAAAATCAAGCAGCAACAGATGCTTACAGATAAGTTGTTTTTTTAAAATTTATTGCTAATGTATTTTTGTGAACTATTTTAAAGCAAAAATACATAAAATAATAAATAAATAAAACTTCTGAATATTTTCTTTACAGTTATTTAAAAAAAAAAAATACTGATCGTAGTGTGCTATACTTTCAATAGCTTATTTATAACGGCAAAATAAAACATTCTCTGACGACCAAACTCCTTAACGTTCTTATTCCAGGTTAATTCCTTAGTTTAGTTATATTTAAATAGCCTTCACAAGAAGGGCGGTTAGGTTAGGACAGATTTAAAGAAAGTTGGCGTGCTTTATATAAATGCGCTGAAGGACTAGAATAATTTCCTGTCCATTTAACTTTAAATTATGGTTCGGGCTTTACGAATTACACTTTCTCCGGCCCCAAGACACGATCACGCGACAACTGGGGTCGATGGAGTTGTCCTCAAACTCATTTTGGCGCAGTATTCGGAGGAATTTAATATTTGTTCTTTCATATGAGATACTTCATGCTTGAACATGAAGTAAGTTGATACTAAAAATAATATTTGGAAATACCACCGTTTTCTAAGTTATATTATAAAAGAAATGTTCAAAAAATAAAGTGAGCCGGAATATAACAAAACAGATGCGAATAGAACAAGACAGCCTAGTTGTGTATAATTAAAAATAGATCCGTACCATTAAGGACTAATATACAAATTCAGGATCAAATTCCATCCGCTTTTTTTGATTAGGCCTATGCAAACGGCTTTTCTTGATAAGAATATTTAAACTCCCTACAGGCAACCTCATAGATACCATTTATATTAACGTAAGTAAATAAGATTTTATTTTCGTTAAACATAATGTCTGCAGTTTTCAATGTTTGGACTTTTATACAGATTATCGATACAAATAAGTAGTTTTTGTTAAACAAAAATATTATAAGTATATAATGACACAATGTAATATTTATGATAATCCCATTCCAGTATCATTCTTATAAAATATAATCACTATGAGTAGTATTTTATATTAAATAAGTGTAAAGTATTTGTAAATAATAATTTGTGACTGAATTGGTGACTTCGGGACAGCGGGTAAAATTTAGTTTGTGGTGATACTGTCTTGGATACACTGTGTTGGATTAGTCTGAAAAAACGTGCTTTGTGTAGGCCCGTTGCTGAGTTACTACCTCGCGGCAGTTTAATAACCCTAGTTCACTTCACTCGATACGCTGTTTATTTATTTCCATTGCATTTTTCAGAATTCTTGTTTTCATGAAACTTTCGCTTGTACCGCAAGGTAGTATCGCAGTACATGGCTCTAAAAAAAGGACGTTTTTGCAGACTGGACCAATACAGTGTTTCCACAACAAAATCAATTTTGTTACCCAAACAAAACCCAAACTTACCCAATATTACGTTATGTATTTGTACATACTTACTTAAATCTACATGGACATTAAACTCACAGATTTATGACTCTGCAAATAAGACTGCAATATTTCCAACCTGAAATTTCATACTAATAGCAAACGCACTTTGCATAACGACAAATAGTGATCGACTATTTACCAAAATTTACGTAATATTATTACACCTTCCATAATAAACTTAATAGCTATTGCTTACACACATATCGGAAGGAAATGAGATGGATAAAAGATCTCCTTTTCTGAGTTAAGGAACTAAACAAAGACTGGAAAGAGATGCTAGTGGCTACTGCTGCTTCACCGTACATGAAATTACAAAACCAAATCAACAAAAACACATTTAATGATTGTAATATCCATGACAAGTGCCAAGAAAGGTATGTATGAAGAGAATAAAAAAGAAAACAGACAAACAGTTCGATATCTGATAGATATAGCCCGTCTAGAAGATGAAAAAATGGCTCGTCCTGATTTATTGCTCAAAAGATAAATCACTGACCGTGAAATTTTAATAGTTATGAACCTAATAAAAGTGGTTAGGAAATTAATTGACTACCTTATTTTCTTTATATTATAATGGTAGGCATACAATAGATGATATTTTTCGAAATAGAATAGAAGACAAGAGATAATGCCGCTATTTGGGCTGCTTCGACTTGTTTTAAACAAATGTTCCTTGAATGGCCTAGACAAAAGGTTACATGTTGATCCTCAGAGACGGACGTGCCCTGACTGTTGACAAAAGCTCAGCAAGGTCTTCCCCATCAGAGCAAGATGGCCCACTCCATCTCTTTCGTATCCCCCCCTTCCATATATTCTGATGTTTTCTCGGAAGTCACTTAGATTTATGATAAGCAAAAATATAATGGATTATGTTAGAGCTTACATAAAAAAAAACAACTAATCATAAAGATTAGTGTGTACATTAGAGTAGATAACCAATAAACTATCGGTTTTTGATGAAATTCTGGAAACATTTTCGATTAGGCTGGTACTTAGTTGATCTCATAAGAATAAAAGAAAGTTGCCTTTGTTAGTTTCAATTAACGTTTTATTTATATACATTAGCAAAGCCATGGATCATATCAAACCGCCCTAATCGTAGAGAGGAAGTCGCAGTGACCAGGTTAAGAATAGGACACACGAACCTAACCCATGTACATCTCATCACTAAGCAGCCACCACCAAATTGTCAGCATTGCAATAGCCTTCTCACAGTCAACCATATTTTTCAAGAATGCACTTATTATACTTCGAGCCTAAATCGATTATCTCTAAAACCGAATATATCAGCACTATTAAGCAACAACGAATCAAACATAAAAACAGTGATAAAATTTCTTAAAATCCATAGACTATTAAAATAAATATAATTTTTATTTTATTGTTCTTTGTTTTTGTTTTTATATTTATTTTAATATATTTCATTTTTTATATGTTTTTAAATATCTTTTTCATTTACTACTCTATCTATCTATTATTAATTTTTGGTTGTTCATTCTTTTTTTCTATTTCTCCTCTGAAGAGTTTACAAACATAACCGACTGACAGGCGTTGATGACTTTAGCGTCTTCCTCCTTAAAGCCTATATAAACAAACAAACGTTTTGTTAATTATTTCTATTGTTTTTGTTGCCTTTGCACGGTAATTGGAAACACCTTTAACTGAAACTCCAAATTTTTCATTTGAATATAAGCCAGTCTTGTAAAACGTGTTTAACTGTTCTTTGTGTTTAACAACCCTCACAGATTGGAAGGTCCACCTACTTTTTGTAAATAGGTCGAAATCTTTCATAATATATACAACAATTGAATTTGTGCTTCATATATAGTGAAACAGCTTAAGATAAAATAGATTTCTCCGATTTAAAATGACAGAAAAAAGGAATCAATTAAAAATTAAATGTTGCACACACAGTTCCTATGGACTGTATACACACGATTTGAAAATTTGATAGGTCTTAGATTGCATATCTATGCAGTTTAAAAAAAAAGTTTAGTTTTTCAGTTTTTTATTTTCCTGTATTCTAAAGAATTGTCTTAAATTTATTTAGCTTGAGATATTAATTCATCATAATGTCGAACTGATTTTGTAAAAATTTGAATTTTTTAGTTTTCAATATTACTAAATTGTATAAATCAGCAGAATATATTTATTCTCCGCTGATATCAGAAATATTCCCCTTCCTAAAATGCCTCTTAGACGCTGGGCTAAACACGCTGTTATGCTCTTACGTTTTTGTTTCAGTACTTGGGTTTTCACTTTGGTCATATTATAAATATTTTTCATATCGCTTTAAATATATTTTTTGCTTCGTAGATTTTTTAATTTCTTTTTTTTAATTTAGTTATTTCATTAGATTTTTAATATAATCTTTTTTGGTTTACTTCTGATAAGCACTCTTCAATAATTTTCTCATCAACTAAACTTTTTTTTTTACTACTTATATTATTAAATAAACGCATATAAAATTTTTTATAAATAGGATTTATATGTATTACCAATAAAACCTTATTAGTACATATGAAGTGAGTTTGTCTTACAAGGTTTTATTTATTTTTATTTTATTTTTACACAGTTACATAAATATGCTGTGATAAATATATTCATATGGATTATAAATATGCATATTCTTGGTTTGGCCAGAGTAATTATGATTATTTTGTGTTATTGGTTTATCTACGTTATTGTAAGGAATCTGGTTCCAGGATAAACTTTTTTTTCTGTCATTTTATTTTTTCTTCATTCAATTATAGATTTCGTTTTCTCGTTCGAAATATTAATGACAAAAATAATTGGAATTGGAGGGGGGAGGGGTTAGACAGTACCTTGCGTTTTATATATGAAGGTTTCTGTATTAAGGATCTCAAATTTCAATCAATGCTTCAATGTTTGTGGCGATCTCTCCTAAAACTTTATGTAACAGTGATTATTTAACTCCAGTTCTTCAAAATAAGTCCGTCATCGAGATTAATTCTTATCATTGAATGCTCAGTTTTATCTCACTTTTCCTCCAATATGCGGTTAGATATCATGTTATGTGGAATGACGTTGTCTTTTGAAATTGGAAAAACGTGACGGGTTATATCATTGTTTACTTGAATTTTAGAAACACGAGAAGGCTGCTTGGATGGAACTTTTTAATTGTAACCTAATAAATAATACTCAAAGGAAATAGATTTGTCAAGCCTTCTTTTTTAATCCTTGTTACTAAGAATTGTGATTACTCTAGTTCTAATGAGTGGCCCATAATCGCTAACGTTGGAACCGTTTCTATTCCCCCACCTCTTTGGCCATTACCTACCCCTATTACGTATACCTCTGGACTAACAACCTTGCTCGGTTGAATGGCGATCCTGATGGCCGATAGAGGTAATGAAGCCTATCAGAAGGAAAGAGGACATGGAGTTATGGTATCGTGATAGCGGGAGGGGGGGAGGCTCTAGGCTACTAGTGGGGCGGCGGCACGCAACCCATCCAAAGTCACGGCCGTTCAATTACCGCCAATTGTCGGCCCCTTTTGTCAATATTGTTTCATCTCCAGTCTTGGACTGTATTCATTGAGCCTCATCAGGGTGTCTGCATCTGGGGAAGTTTATTAATAGTTATTATGTCCTCGAAAATGGGGGGTTTCAGGAGAGAGACATCCAAGTCATCAGCCCCCGATCAATAAACTTGTATTATTATTAGAATGTTTAGCTGGTAGGTTTAAACAAATAAAATGATAAAAAATTACAAACTTTTACTTACATATATATAAAATGCATATAAAGCATGAGAAAATATTGATCGTGCAAATTTTAATTTCAAATCCGAGTTGTTAAAGAAAATACACGTTTTAAGGCACGTATTTTTCGTATAGAATATCTAAGGCGAATCAAGTATATCACCAGATCGCTAGCAGTATGCTCAGCTGCCGTGAAGTAGATAAAAATACCAAGATGCACGTCTATAAGTCTGTATACCTTCCTATTCTCACCTACGGTGGAGAAAGCTGCACTATGTTGTACAAAAATTATAGTCGCATAACAGCAGCGGAAATGTGGTTCCTACGTAGATCAGTGGGCAAAACTAGGAGGAGTCGCATTAGAAATGAAACTATCAAACATATATAACAGCTGGAAGTGCCTGAACTCAAAACTACCTTGGAGAACAGGCAATTAAGGTGGTTTGGACATGTCTGCCGCATGACGAGCTGGACCTAAGTATAGGCTCGACCAGGGAAGAGAGTGTCCCAGAATTTCATATCAAGAGTTCATGGAGAGGATCGGAGGTAGAAGAGGCAAATCCTTCAACCAAATGAAGCGGTTCAGCAGACAGCAGGAAGAGCGGCTCCGTTGGATAGAGGCTCCTCGACGCTAGAAATGGTTTTGTGAGGAAGACAGAGAAGAAGAAGAAGGTACCTATTTAAAGGTACTATTTCGCTGGTACAGCCAACGGAAGTGAAACAGGCTCCTTTCTATTCCACTAAAGCAGTGCTTAACTGCAAGCAGTCGTTCACACTACCACCGAAATATTACCTTAAGGTATGTATATTCCTGAGATGTTACAGCAACGTTTTCGCCAAAATTGACCCTTCAGAAGTGGCCAATTTTTCGATTTTACACATTATTGCAAATTTCTCGAAAATGGCTCAAACGGTTTCGATTGAACTCGTTACATTTACATTAAATCTAGTATCCTGTATTATCAAGCAGTTGCTATCTTCATTGAAATTGTCTGACGTGGCCTAAATGTCTAATTTTCAAAAAGTAATTCTTTTAAGTACCTTTATTTTGTTTGCTTAAAATAATTATTAATTATACTCTACGACTCGTAGGAAATACAAGATAAACATATTTGACCGTTAAATAAAGGAGAAATGAGGATTAGTCCCAGTTATAAACTGCGAAATCGAAAACAACTGAGAACAGCCGACATTTCCCGATCCCTCACTATTTGAACAATTCATGTCAATACGATATCCACTAATGTTGTTTATTGTTGGCTGAACTAACTAATCTAAACAAATGTTCACATACCCATAATTTAAAAAAAAAAAATCATCCGAAATGTTGAAGGTCTATTAATATATGTAATATCTACAGTATATAAATACTTATGTTAACTCTTTTTTTTCAATCTATTTTATGGTAGATGTTTTGTATAAAGCTAAGAATTTAGTTTATATTTTAACTTTAACATTTTATTAATTTAAGCTTTTTTTTAAAGTTGCTAAAATCCAATTATTTTTTATATTCGTTAATTTCCTTTAATACTTTGAACTCCGGCCATACTTTTTGTATGGTAAGTTTTTTTTTTTTAATTAATATGTTGCAGCGTTTATTATTTTTACTCTTAATTATCTTTTTATAAAAGTGCCTGGAATATGAAAATATTTTTATTTAAGCCTGTATGGTAATTGTTTGATGCCAGCACTATAACCGGGTTTTCGTATGATCTTCTAGTTCTTTTATTGTTCTATGTGAATTTCGATAGCATATACGTAAATTTTGACATTTTAATTGTAATAAAATGAGACAATCATGTATTAGTCTTTTGCTATGAAATAATACATTTTGAATATAAATTATATGATTGTTAAACAATAGTATTGGCTTTTACTTTTATATGATAGTATAGTAAGGGAAAGTTTGTTTTTAGTAAGTTACAATATTGAAAAGTTTGAAATTCGAGTTTTCTAAGGAAATACATATTTTAAGATTTTCTAAGCCCAAATAACGAAGTTTATCAAAATGGTCTGTTTATATGTTAATTGCAAGAGTTTCTCGAGATCTGCTTTTAATGCACTCTCTTACTATTGTACCCGTGCGAATAATTATCATAGTATAACAGTAAGTAATTAAATGGTAATGTCATTTGGAAATAATTAAATGCAGATATTTGCTTCTACAACACAGCGTCGCGTCAATATACAATTTTGAATAATAACTCATCACAAAGAGAAAGAAATCCTGAAACATTTTCTTGCTTACTGTATGCAGATACAAACTATAGTTTTTGAGGTGTTTTAATCATTGTTAGGAAAAAAGTCATATTAAATAATGGGCAAAATATTGTAGAGCAAAATAAAATTTATGTCTATAATTCATCGAGTTTTATTTCACCCCGAAAAAACTAAAGGACTTAATTGCCAATCCAATGTATATATATATATATATATATATATATATATATATATATATATATATATATATATATATATATATATATCATTCAGTATTATTTATCTTTTTTAGGCTTTAATCATTGTTGGGGTTGAGGGTCATTTATCTACATAAGATGTAAAAAAAAAATTATATATTAATAATAAAGATAGGCGCAGTGAATTGGTTGAAAATAATGTGAATGAGTTGAAAAACAAGAGAAATAAATATAAAAGAGAATGGAGACGGAAGAGTGAATGTAAATAGAGAGACTGATTAGAGCTTTGTAGTTACCGGGCGAGAAGGCAGGCCCAGCGTACAGTTACTGATGGCCCTAACAACGTTACATCCAATTCCCGTCCGGCTCAGTTAAAAATTATCACCGCTCCGGTTAGTTATTGTATCTGTCCCTCCTCTACATTTACTTTCTCCTGTTTACTGCTTAGCCTATGCAAATTTATACACAGAATTTAGCTCTCCGGTTTTGTTAAAATTGTTCAGTTTGATTAAGTTCACCAAGTTCATAAGAAGGATGTTCGCACATCTCTGCCTGTTATTGATAACATGTCTGGAAAGTTGATTAATCCAGTATCACTTGACGAGTTTATTTTCATAGTTAATTGAGGGCTTTATGAGTAGCACTTTTATTTATAATGCTGCTTACAAAATGTCATTTCAACAACTGAGTTATACCATAACTATATGGGTTGGCTAAAAGAGTTCGCTCCAGAGAGAGTATGTCAATAAGATCACGGACCTAGGTCTCCTGGCAAGTGTGTGCCTTCAACAATGTAACTGCATGAGTGATTATTCCAGAGGAGCATGGGGAGGAGGGAGTTATATACCCAGGAATAGTAGGATGGATAAGGGAATTCGGAAGTGGGCTTCAAAGGAAGTTATCAATAATTGATGTTCTTAATATGAGGTCTGTGTTCTTTTGCTGAAATCTATTATTGTTCCCTGAGTCTTGATAATGGACCTTATGTCCAGTTGGTGCCTTTTAGATAACTATTTCTAAGCTATCAGAGATAGCTTGTTCCTTTGATTTATAGGAATCGTTAATTCATGATTCAACAATTGGTAAAATTAATAAACTCAATTATTAAAATAAAGGTTAAATTGATATTATTATCTGTTGCGGATTAAGTCCATTCTGTAACTCATAATGCCCAAATGCGAGACCGAGACGAGTCTTGGTCTTGCAAACTAAGTCTTGGTCATGGTCTTGATCTTGCGCAAGAGTCTCGCAACAGTCTTGCAGTTACTTATTAGCTTACCACTATGGAGATATTACTTTAATTTTTTATATAGAAGAAACCTAATTAGGCCGAAATGAGAGTTAAATGCAAAATTAGGAGAGGTAAATGCAAAAGTATTTTGATTATACCAATTATTAACATATATTAACTAAAATTGTTGGGTATTAGTAACTATTTTGTCTTATGTTTCATTAAAAGAATAGATTTTTTTTTCCAGTCCTGGTCTTGGTCTTGCGACAGTTAGGCAGCCTTGGTCTTGCAAAGTGCAAGACCAAGACCGATTTTGGGCTAATAATGAAGAATAAAACGTCCCAACTAGAATCAGTATCAGTACAGTTTCATTACCTATATTCCAATTTCTTTTTTTTATTTATAATTCGACCTTTACATATTATAATATGTAATTAAACCAAGATATGAACTATAGTCGAACAACAGGTCATGAAATTTCATTACGTGTTGTCTGACTATAATTCATATCTTGGGTTACCTATATTTCTATATGTCTGTGTAGTATTCTCTCTTCGTTGTTTGAGAATAAAAATTTATGGAAGATTTTATCTTTAGTTATTTTTTTCTCCTTTAGGTATAAAATCTAAAAGTTATTAATAAAAATTACAAATAATTCATCCTTTCAACGGTTCTAGTGACTTGAATAAAATTCTAAGGAGTTATTAACAGTTTAGTGAACAGCGGGAAAAAGGATACTCTACAGAAACCCAGTAAAATAAAAAAAAAAATCTATAAAAACTCATATTCAAGTATTTTAAAGGACGCTAAAAATCCAACTTATCTTTTTATAACAAAAATTTATTTCACCTAATTATATAAAAATGTTTTTTAGTTGATATATTTTAATTTTAAACTGGATCTATACCAAGAGAAGAAAACGATAGTATAATAAATAAATACTGAAATTCAATAAAACAGCTCATACATGGGCGCATTGGAAAGACACTAGTCCAATATTGATCTATCCAGTGTTACCAATAAAGTTTTCATTGAAATCGGTGGTTCCTTGACCGTGACCTACTTGCCTATTTTTGTCTCCGGTTCATGAAATTTCCTTGTAAGATCATAAACGTTAAGAACTTATAGTGATCCATTATTCAACTATTCAACGCAAGATATAAAATGGATGAGGGCAGTGTGTTGGTGTGATACTAGATGTCAGTAAGACACCTGGTAATATCGGAAAATATCGGTTAAATGTTGTTTCGTTATCTTTCCTCCCGTCCCGCCCTAAGTCATTTATCAGGAACTGAATTCAGGCCTAATTCTGACGTAAGATTGTATTTGTTGTTGTGTAATACTTCATTATAAAACAGTATCATATTAATTTAGTACGAAAGGGTGTGCCTAGGACAAATATATCCTAGACCTGATACTACTAAACCTCGGCAAATCTAAAAGGGATTATGTCGAACTGAAAAAATCTAACGGAAACATGGAAGGCCGGGTGGCCTAGCCGGCTAGCACTTGTGTAAAACATAAAAAAAAATGATAAACTGAAGATTTCGAGTTCGAGTCGCGGTGCCGGTGCCTTTCATTCCCCGCCCTCTCTATTGGCTGGGAAAATCCACGAATTGCGATTCGACAGGCGATTCTCTAGTTGAAAGTTGAGGTATTTAGGTTAATTAATTAATAAATTATATATATATATATAAAGATAAACCATTTCTTATTTTTAAAAACTGGAACATAATAAAACAAAAAACGAAGGAAAGGGAAGAAGCTAATCAAACGCCCCTCCTCCCTTTCCAACACTGCCCTTCACAAATTCTCATGGAACTGATATAACCGATATCGGATCAGCTGTTATCCCACCATCAGTGGGCGGATCTCTTCTAACCCTTCGGCTTACCATTCATTAACCTCTAGCTACTCCTCTCCCACCATCCCACTCTCTCTACGTTTGCTGAATCCAATTCAGTCCCAAGTATTCCATGTATTTCTAGAATGTCTTGTAATCTACTTCAAGGTTTTTAAAAACTATTTGGAGTATTAAAAATGAGGTATGTCCTCTCACTCGACTTTCCTACCAGTTTCATAAATATTTATACAACTTTAAATATGACCTATAAAAAAAAAACAAAAAAAAAACACATGCAATTAATTTTAAAATTAAAAAACAATCAAAGGAATGGTTAGAGTATAATTTATTTGTAAACGTTGCTCCTCACTAAAATCAGTATTTGAAATTGAATCCAAAGTAAATTTGGGCTGGTTTTAGAGTCCTGATTTTTTGGTTTTAGATTTTTTTTTTTTTTTTGGGGGGGGGAGGGGAAGGATCGGTCGGATATTTAATTACCTTTTATCAATGTCTGTATAAACTTTACCATAGAATGTGGTTTAGTGAGTTTTGCACTTTTTTGTGGAGAGTGAATTAGATTGAGCAGTTTGGTCCTCATTTTTATTGAGTGAATGATCATTTTACTCAAAAACGAATTTGTTCCCTCAAATAACTTAAGTTAAGTGCATTAGTTCATTGCACTGAGCGATTATGATTTCTAGAAAGAGATTTTTTTGACATCATTTATTGCACGGGCTATATTCAGTCTATAAATATAAATAAAATAAAGCTTCGCGGACATCGAAATAGGCGTAAATCGTTAAGTTTAACAATAGATTTAATTCGTAACAAATTAGAATAAAAATAATAATCATATTTAAATCATTATGCTTATTAAATGTGCCAATTGGTGATATAGTTTATTTACAATTACCTTAACCCAAATGTCTTATTATCGAAAAGGACCTACAGGACACAACCTACACACTTATGAAGGCATGAGTAACAATAACAGATTTCCGCGAAATACACCTTCCACACAAACCCCCTACCAATATTAAACGATAAGCTTTTCAATTGTTAACAGCTTCTCTTTCCAAATCTCAGATTTCTCTCATCCTCTGTACTACTCTTGGGTATATTATCCACATGGTACTTGAGGACAAATCACTGTTAGGTTATTTTAGTCATACTCTTGCCATGAATCTGGGATTCATGATCTTGTTGTCAAACTCTTGTAGGAGGCCTAGAATCACCTCTTGTAGTCAACCCTCATGTCGCTCCTCTTTCAGCAAAAGGTCGTTTGTAAAATTTTTTCATTTATTCTAATTGTGCTAAAGATAACATTTGGTCCCACTGGTGTCCTTTACAGGGCTTAAATGCCCAATGTTAATATACGTCTTCCTCTAAAGTACCTTTGATATGGTTTATTTAAAAAAACTAACTCCCGTTTATTGACAGTAACTATAAAAAATGGCTTAATATGAAGTTTGAAAGAATATGATAATTGGAAACTGGAGGAAAAAAAGAAAAATGCTTATCCAGGTTGAAAATGAATCTCCGGAAATAACAGTGAGAAGTTATACGTATAATAATATTAAATAAATAAAGTTGTAGAAGGTAATGCAGAGGGACAAAAAAATATAAATAATAATAACAAAAAACTAACATTATTTAACGTAAATCATATGTTTCAAATGAAAAAAAAGTAGTGAAATATAAAAATATTTCAGGAATATGTTTATAACCTTAAATACTTTTGCTGTAGTTTAATAACTCTAGATAAGATAATATATTTAAATAATTAGGTATTTATTGACCTTTTATTCCAAAAAAAAAATCAAGTAACCTTTTAGGAAATTAAATCAGTGAATAATTTGATGAATTTTGCTTCTGTGAAATCCTAACATTATCCACTTACAATTAGTGTGACAACTTTTGACCTATCCATGTCAATTAAAATAGCGTAATTTCATTTTAATAATCTTTACAATGGAAAATAGCAGTTTAATAACTAATAGTCCTACGATTCAGTCCTATAAGTTCAGATGTACTTTCAAATCTCTTTTGGCATATATGAACCTCTAGGTTGTCAGAATGACTAACTCCAATTTCGACATTCTTTATTATTATGTTTAGTGATGTTTCTAGTGGCAAAATTTATACATTTATTTCTATTTATTTCTATTATACAGTTCTATATTTTAACATTACAATCACCTACTCTGGAATCAACTTGCTCACTGTTTGTATAGATATAACTTTCCTAACTAGAAATGTCACTGAAATGACAATACTCAAAAATGTTGAAATTAGAGTAAGTGATTCTGTCAACTGAAAGGCTCAGACACTGGTTTATAAAACTAGATTTTTTTTGCCTACCGTCGATATAATAAATAGACTTTTAGTAAGCTTTAATCTTTAGCTCCGTTTAAAATACACTTCAATAATTTTATAATTCCCAACCTCGCCAAAAAATAATTTCTATTCAAAGTAGAGTGAAAGTTGTGTATTGGCCGCACCAGTTTTTTTCTTTTCTATCCCCTCTTCATTTGTTGAGGTAATTCTTTTGAGTGTGTATTGAATTTAAACGAGAAATTTTTTATATAGGTAGCTTATTAAGTTGGCGCCGCTGTAGATGAAGAAGGAATGTTATCTCTTAACCTACGTTTGTAACCTCCACTTCTGCAGAAATAACTGGCTAACGTCTTTAATATATATTTTAATTAACTGAGTTCTCGGCGCGGCCTTGGATCCTACATTGCCTGTTTCGTTTAATTTCCTTTCTGTTTAATTTTCTTTGTCTTCCCCGCCTCCTTTCTACTTCAAGGAAACCTTAGCCGATTGCTCTTCAAAACTTTTCTTTGTAGTTATGTATCTTTTTTTTTTTTTCTTGAAGAATATAAGTGCTAAAGAAATTAAATCATTTTAAAACGATATTTCAATTATCTCTCTTCTTTTTGAAAAAAAAATAATGAGAATGGTTTTTTTGTTATAAGTATTTTGAGATTTAAAAAAAATTACAATAATCGTATGGAATTTTTATATGTGTATATATTTATATATAAGTCATAAATAAAAAAAACTGCAGTGCGTTAAAGTTTATATTTTATAATAATCCGGTGGTGTTAACTTATTCAAACATAATAATAACATTACATATATATATATATATATATATATATTTATAGAGAATGGGGTAGCTCAGTGGTAGTTAATCTTCCGATTCCCAAGGTTGATCTTCCAATCCCGGCTCGTGCCAGAAAAATTATTTATTCTTCTTTTTTTCATTTTTCCTAAAATTAGTGTCTTGAGGTTTTATTTTTTACATAAATTAGGCCATTATTCACCAACAGAAGTCCCTCCAGAAATGATGTAGGGGAAACTCTAAAATAGCAGGACAATTTAATTTTTCACTGAACAAATTAATGCGACATTAATAATGAATATCTAATGGAGGACTCACATTAAGACTTGAAAATGGCCCTTAGTATGGTCGAAACGTCGTAATTAATAGCTAATAAGTAAATTGTTGGTGAATAATGGCCTAATTTATGTAAAAAATAAAATTATTTATTCTGTTTCATCGGCCGTGGTGCGACTCTGGAATCAGGAGACCCTCCTGGAGCACACCCAGCCTCTATAAGGTGAGGTCCCCTTCACTAAATAATTGGGTAAGGGGGAAAACCTGGCGGTTGAGCATGATCTCAATCAAATCACCTCCTTACACAACCGTTGATTCAGAAATAGTACGTTCTCTAAATAGTATTGAAACCAAGACCCTTCATGGGTTATATTAGTACAGGGTTTTTATTTTATATATATATTTCACAAGAGTATTAGTAAATAATAATTATCAATAATCGGGTATTACCAATCACGTTTTAAAGTAGGTATTACCAATGGATAATTCTCTAAAACAAAAAAAATATGCAAATATTTTCAGTAAATCCAAATAATTATTAAATAAAATTATTTAATGATTGTATTGTGATGTATTTATATAAAGGAAATATTTAATTAAATATCGACTGATTTATACTAAAATCTTTTTAAACAGTAAAAATATAATTTACACAAGAAAATATAGAACTATATTTCTATCAGAGGAAAGTAAAACTTTATATTTTTGATACTACTTGATAATTTTTTTTTTTACATAACAAAGAAACACTGAAGTTTTCAAAAACCATTACAAGATATATAATAAGTAATTAAATAAATGATTGAGCATTATCGTACCTTGGTGTCACCATATTATAATCTTACTGTTTTTACTTCTGAATTTAATTTTAATATTCAGTTTACGTTCTAACTATATTTATCTATGGTTCAAAGTTCAACAATTTATTAGAGAGGTGTTCTTTTCTTTTCTCTTTTTTTCGTTTTTAAAAATAATTTTTTTAGTGTTTTGTAACCTTTTAGAACTGTTAACATTCCACCACAATCCAGCTTATCTCAGCTTTTTAACATCATAAACCAGCTAATTTTTTTTATACGTGACACTACAAGTAGAAGTGCCCATACCCCTCCATCCCGAAGCCGTATGAAATGTTATTGCTCTTGTTAAAAAAAAAACAGTACATTAATTTAAGTTTCTTTTAGTGTATGTATATATATATATATATATATATATATATATATATATATATATACATATATACATATATATATTTATTTATTTTCGTTTAGTATTATTATTTTGCTGTTGTTTAATTTAATTTTTGTTTACTTATTTTACATAGTCTGTGAATGAGCTACTCCATCACTGTTACAGTGGTTCTTAATTGTGACAAAATGTAATATTACTCGATAGCGAAATTTAAAAAAAATAAAAACAGTACAAGAGGAAGTAGAATTATATAAGTTGTATTCACATAAAATTACCCTTGCTGTGTTTTTTCTCCTTACTCCATGGATCATCATAACCCCATCAAAATGTACCTCTCTTTTTTTCCCTGTTCTTCCCTACCTCGCCTTTTAGGCTATACGGGATTTTCCCGGACCAGAGGGTGAGGGCGGGGAATTTAAAATCCCCTCTGGCACTGGGACGCGAACTCGTGACTATTTTCATATCATAGAATCATATATCCGGTTGCCGGGCAACGGCGGTGCAGTGCACACGCGTTAGCCCATTCGGCCACCCCGCCTTCAGTAAAATGTACCTCTCTCAAAAATTCAAAATATCGTAACAATGTTTTGACGACTTCCCCCACAAATGTTTTTATGACGCAACATTGCGTCTTGTAATCCTCCTTATGGGCACCTTACAAATGTTTCCCATTCCAAGCCTTGATATTAGTTTCTCTATAGTTTATTTTATTTTATGTATTGTACATTTCTCAAAATTTGAAATACTCTTATTTTGAGTTCTATACAATAGCGGCGAATCATTTAACTTTTTCGCTGACGGTGATGATCACTACAGGAACGGTAACAACATCCCCGTAGTGGCGTAGAGGTTGAGCACTGGTTGAGGGCTAATGATGTGGTCTGGAAATCGTGACGATGAGTGGACCGTCGCAATTACCTCGGGCCTCGAGTATTTCAACAACAGTGGAATTGCATTTGGAGGGCAGGTAGCTCTGCTCTGATTGGCTAGTATAAATTTACAGTGGACATGTAGCCCTGAGGAATATAAACAACACAAGTTAGCCAATCAATACGCACTGTGGCTCCCCGTTAGGTAAGCTCATTAAAATCCTCCGCTCGTATTAACCACTGGATAAATGAATTTTTTATCCTTATCTTTGTGCAATGCGTGGTATCGTAATTATTGATAATGGTAACCGGGATTTACTAGGAGCACAGATATATCTGTACTGTGGCCATTTCGGGCTCGTGGTGGCATTATTTTTCTGACTATCTTACAGAAAAAAAAACTATGTCATTCTCGTATGACTAAGAATATTAATTCTCAAGCGTAGAAATAAAACGAATGACTTAAAACAAACGACAAAAATTTCTCTTCTCTCTTTTTCCAAATAAAAATTGCAAACTAGATAAAAACTAAATACATACACTACCTACTTTAGAAAATAAGCCTCACAAATATACGGTTTAGCAAAAAATACAACTTTCAAAAACTACAATATTTTCTATTCAAAATTTTACGACAATCTAAAATTTTAAGAACAGCTGTTTCCTGGTACATTAAAAGCGAAACTTTATATAAGGACTTACGACAACTATCAACCAACAACGTAGTCTTTTGTCACGATTTCATGTTCAACTACACGGACACAACAACAGACTTGTACCCGACATGGCCATCGTATATGCCCATTACGAGGAGACTGAAGAGGAGCTGGATGAGAGATCCCTTTTCTGTTTTACGAGTTGTTAGCAAAGACTAGGTAGAGGTGCTGTTTGTACTACGTTTCCCATGCATATGATATCATTACCATCTATAAAATAAATCTATCAAATCTGTTAATTGTCACTCTCATGACAGGTGCAGATGAAGGTATGAAGAGAAAAGTATAGCTTTTCATAATAAATATTTCATTCAATAAAAAAAAAATAAGAGATCCCCTGTGCGGCACCACGTTCAAAATTAAAAAAATATAAATTAAAATGTTATAATAAAAATAATAATGTTCTCTTCTCATCTAACAAAAGATTATAAAGTGCATATTTAAAAAAAAAAAAAAACTTATTTACTTTCGCGAGGAACTGTTAAAACCCTTTTATTACATTTTCATTCACAAAATTATCTTACGGCTTTTCAGGTTCTTATTTTAATATTGAAATCCAAAAAATCTTATGGTCGTCAATTAAATTAAACTCAATAATATATAATTTATTTATGTCATAAAGTATATCATTGTTTAGTAAAATACTTAAACTTCATGTCATTGTTGCTGTAGTAAAGAAAGGTCAATTTATAGTTATTAAAAAAAAGTATTTGATTAAAAAAAAAGTGTGGAATAGAGAGAAAATAGATTTTATCTATCAGAAATCTTGTTTTTAGGCCTTTTGCATAACCTCAAGATATAAATATAGAACAAAAACATTTCTCAGTATTTTTGTTGACAACAAAAGACGACTTTTCAACACTATTAGAAAGCTTTAGACATAAAAAAAGTGTTTTCCGTTCTCTTGCTTATTGCACTTATAAAATATAACATATGATACAACAACACATATAACATATACTAAAGTTGTTGAAAACCTAACATTGGTTTGATTAAATTCTTTTGCAAACCTGTGTTAAAAAAAGTAAAAAAAAAGAAAATGTTTTGTTATAAAGAAGGAAAAGTTTTGTTCCTGTAGAGACTCTTTTCTCTTCGCTTTGGGGCTAACAAAGCTTTGTTTCTTTTTTACATTCCTCTGCTGCCCGATCGCGACACCAATAGCTCGCCAAATATTTTCGTTCTTAGGTTTTAATTGTTTACATTGTTTGAGTCCCATTAAGAGAAATGTGATCAATACATATTATACACTCTTTGCCGCTGATCATTATTTTACCTCTGAAAAAAGAACTAAATTACTCCCCATTTCTTTAAAAATAAATAAAGGAAAACAAAATATAACAGTTAACCATAAACTATATATTTTTTTAAACTCCATTCTGTCAGTAAGAGTACATGTAGTGGCTTGATCGACTTGATGGAGAGGAGGGCCCAGGGGCACCTCTTCCTGTCTTGATTTTAGCATCCTTTTAAGCGAGAAATCCCTCATCCAGCTCCTTTTGAGCCTCCTAAGTTTGTTTTCGGGCATGTGAAATGTAGCCATAGTTTGTATAAATGTATTAGTATGTCTATGTAAGCTATTGTGAAATCGTTTGTTGTTTGTTTGTATGTGGTCGTTAACTGTTAACTGGTATTTGTAAAGTAATGTTTGTGAAGTACCATGGAACTTTAGTCATCGTCTTGAAAGTTTTAAAAACTACAAATTAAACAACAATACTACACATTCTATGCCCCTAATAACTCGCCAATTTCTAGTGTTCTCACTCATCCTTCTTCACTTCGATTATGGCTTGCATACGGTGGACTGTCTGGGTGGCTTGAGTTCAGATTGAAAAAATTAATGAATTGTTTCATTCGCTTCATGTTTGGAGTCAGTTGAGAGGCTCTATGCAGATTTCCGGCGGCAATATTTCCTAGGTGTATTCCTTTTCAGAACCTTTACAAACAAAAAGCCATCTTACCTTATTGATTTGTTTACTGCTTGTTCCTCTGTTCATTCGTTTAACACGAGAGCCCAGTCCATAAACCTGTTTGTTCACTCTCATAGAACCGTTTCCTTTAAAAAATTCTTCATCATAATAATATAAAATATTAGTAAAATTATATTTTATGTTTATTGCCCGTCATTATGGGTCCAATAGACCTGGCAAAAATATATTAAGTTCATATCCACGTATTGAGTATAAATTAACTAATTTAGTTTATTATCAACCAAGTAATTAAATTTTAGTTTTATGACGTATTTTTTGAGCCAGTGATCTATTAATTATTACACTATTATCTGTAACTAAACTCATGGTAGGTGTTTTAAAATATGGCCAATTTTAAATAAATGTTTTTTTATATATAAAAAAATTCTCTTCTGATCTCGACTTAAAAATTTTAGTCAAGTTTTTTGATAAAAAATTCCAATTCCCGTTGTGATATCATGTATTACTTTTCATGCTTTCAAGCTCAGTGTGAAAGTGAAAGAAGCTGAAAATAAAGATGTGAACATTTTTAAAAGGAAGATATTAAGGATCGGAAAGTGGAGTTAGCCAAATATTATCTCACCAGATTAAAAATATTAGGAAGGTTAAGTTTTTAGTTATTATCCAATTCGTTTATCATTTTGATTTTAAATTATTACTTTTTTTATTCAAGGTTTAGTATTTTGAACACTAATTCTAGTTGTATTCAGGGTCGGGCTTTTCTCACAAACAAAAAAAAAAAAAGATTAATACTAAGTGTTGTCTAAGAAGAAGTGTAAATATTAACAGGGCCATTAAAACGTCTTTTTTCATTATACAAACCTGGAAGTTTGTACTTGGTAAAAAGTTGTTTAGGGTAAAGTTTTGTGTTGGGGATTTAAAAGCTTTGTTTTCGGGGCGGGTATTATTTTTAGGTCAGGAAACTTGAAGACGTTAACAATAGGAAAAGCTTCTGTTGAAGTTTGGAGTGAACTAAAATTAAAGTCCCGCAGTTTGTAGTTTTAGGACAGTTACTTGCATGCTCCTTTTGATGTCATAAATAATTACGCTGTTCCAAGAATAATTTATTACTTATATAAAAAGTTTACAACAAAGTGTTATTTATAATGTCCCACCATTGATAAAATACCTAAAAGTAATACCTTAACTCTCTGCCAACGCTTTTGAATTAACCAAAATAAATACTGTTAAAATAAACATAAAGCTAGAAAAGAGGCACTAGGTCAAGAGTTTCTGACATACAAGTACTTAGTTAACGTGTCAACGGATCGCCAATTCAGACATCGCCAGGGCAGGAAAATCCAAGATCACATATATGCAGAAAGAAAAACAAAAAGGAAAGAAAGTAGACATCTCACAAAGCCACCCAAATACACACTGAAGGAAAGAGAATGTTCTATTAATAACAGCTAAGAAAGGTTATATTGAACAGCTGATTAGATTTAAGTCAAGGGAGAAAATTAGGTATAACTAAAATATAATAATACGAAACGTGTTAAATTAAATAAAAAATTAATACATTAAAAAAAAAAAAGCTCGAAGGTAAATAGAACATCCATTTCCAATAAAATCAAGTGTATACACGGCTATTCTACAAGTAATATTACTAAAATAAGAATAAAGCTAGAAAAGTGATATAAGAGACGTAGAATCTGAATCTACGAGGGAGGGGGGCTTTGGGGCTGAAGTCTCCCCTCCCCCCAAAAAATGGTAAAATTTAATCATGTTTTATGGAAAAAAATATTAAACAATTATCCCTTAAAGTAAGGAGCGGGGTGGCCGAATAGGCTAAAGCGTGTGCACAACACCGCTAGTTGCCTTGCAACCGGATAACAGAGATTTGAGATGATATAAAAAGTACGAGTTCGCGTCCCGGTGCCGGAGGGGATTTTAAATTCCCCGCCCTCACCCCCTGGCCCGGGAAAATCCCGTATAGCCTAAAAGGCGAGGTAGGAAAAAACAAAAAGAGGTAAGAACAAAAAGAAAAAAAAGAGAAGATCCCTTAAAGTATTACTGTTCGGGTAATTACATTTAAAAGGACTTTAGGAATCACTTGAATACCATTTCATACAGGTAGTTAGTTCCTTTTTTTTTCAAAGTAATTATCGTTATTTTTATGAAAAAAAAAACTTTCTGGCTGTAGTCCTCCCCCCCCAAAAAAAATTAAACCCTGGATCCACTAGTGACATAAGGTGATTATATTATAAAAATCCAAACAACAAAGACATGAGTACAAGTGAAAAGTTAACTTTGCCAACGTATTGAAACGTTGACTTTGCTGTTTGGATTTAGTATTTTTAATAGTCGTGGCTGATTAATGTTTGAAAAAAGTAAATTAAAACAAAACAAGCATATTTTACAAAATTAAAAGATCTTGTTCTCGTCTGAAAGATATATATTTTTGCAGTGAAATCATTTAACTAAAAATAAAAATAAAACATAACCCCTCTTATAGAAACGCAGGGAGAAAGTTAATATTAAAAGTTGGAATATTATTTAAATCGTAAATACAAAAAAACGTAAATAATGTAATCATTCATTTATTGATTTTTTTTTTTAAATATAACATATTTAACACATAACATATTTCAATGTTTTTATTATATTTAAATCCCCTCCTTAATTATTATATTACTCTCAACCGAATTACCATCATTTTATCACTATGATTTTCTTTATTATCCTCTCTTCACTTTTCAAATATTTTCTAAAACAAAAGCTAAAATGTTTGCATATATGGATGAATATTGGTGATGCAGGGCATAGAGGGGAAGGGGATTTAGTTATCTGAAAGCTAATGTTTGTACGGTCTTATCTCACGATAAGTTACGTGTAGGTTAGCTTACTTTTAATCCTGTTACCTTTATAATTAGTGCTAGGGCAAATTTTCGCTAGTGGCCTTGGCAACAGCGGGTAAACGAACAAGATGTTTTGTATATATGTACAATATGTATTATCTTAAATATTAATATGTACGCTGGTTTAAATATTAATACATATGATTATTTTATGACCTTAATAATAGTTTCGGTAAATAAGTTATAAATAAAAATATAATTAAATGAGATCTGAATAATATGATTGGTTCACTGAAACATGGCCATTCAAAAAGTACAATAAAAATACTTATAAATAATAAGAAAAAATGGAGTAAAATAAATTTGTTTGGTGGGCTCTCAAAACGTAATCGATAAGTATCTAATTTCCAAAATATCGACTAGTGTTCGTTTTGAAAATAAATTAATCGATTTATACTCTATTGAACAGAAATAAAATTCATGAAAATTAATTTTTTTTTTATTGAAATTCACTACTGTATAATGATAAATACAACTAATAAATATGAAATAAGTAACTTGACATATATAACATGAAGAGAAACTACCCATTGATAGCACTCAAATTATATTTCTATATTAGAAGGTCCCGAGGCCATCTTCTTTTCAGACGCCTCGGAACGTTATGAGGAATAGAAGAGGAAGCAAGGTTGGGAACAAGAGGGTTCGGATGGTTCAGAAGTTTATTATGGAAGGATAGGTATCTGGATTTATCTAAATCGGAAACATATGGTACATTAAGGTAGTTACGGATGATTTTATTTGTGACAAAGTAGGGTGCATTGAGTTACGAAGGATTTTGGATTGTAGGGATGAAAATTAATTAATATCTTTTTAATGATTTAAACCAAGTTTTGTTATGATATCTTATAACATATAATATATAATATCTTGAGTGTCTTCAACATGATTAGTTCTTTATTTACTATTTGCAGTTATTAATTATTACATAAAAGCCGGTTACAAATATTTTATGTCTTAGACTTTTCTGTCCTCTGATTGCTTCCCTTTGTCGGAATGTTGAGAATTTTTTAACATTTGTTTTTGTTATAACCTATATAAATATTTTTGATATATTACAGTTATGGAGGCACGGCTGAAAAGAGAATTCCTGAAAGGCCTGTCGAACGTGCGACGTACCGCCCCTTGAGACTGGCAACTTTATAAAAAAATAACTGTCAGGCGATGATGAAATAACTGCGGAACCTCCGTGCCCCACATCCTCTGGAAGACATATGTCAAGGCGGGATCGGATATTACCCTCGTCGGAAATCATTCCTTTCAGCTGCCTTATCTTCCATTTAAAAACCTTATGTCTCCTGCTATTATTAACTTTAATTTTCTCTTTTCTGAGTAGTTTTCTTCGTAAGACATTGTTTTAAGTGCGCTTTGATTGTGTTTTCATGTTATCGTAAGAGTAATACTTTGTTTGTTCCTTGCATAGAAATAAAAAAACTACTGAAAGGCCTTGCTGCTTAGTTTGTTACTGTAACTGCTAGAGACGAAAATATTAGATAGATAGTACTTATTTTCGCATGGTTGTTTAACAATCTTTCATTTATGATGGAAAAGAATATTCATAATGGTGAAAAAAAGTTGAGAAAAGTTAGAGATTGATTAATAAATGTTCAAGTAGGAGTCAATTTCATCGAATTCTATCCAATACTTTCCAAAAAAAATTCTTCCGCTTTCTAATCTGCAAGCGTATCGTCTTTGATCCGCCCATAGTTTGGAAACGGTTTGATCCAAAGTTTGATGAAATTTGGAGAATAGTGTACGAATTGCATAGTATCAATTTCACTAAATTCTATTTAGCAATTAAAATAAATATAGTTAATTGTTAAAAACATAATGGTTGTAGAAGGCATCGACCGTACATAAATTTATATTATTAGTCCGTGGTACCACTTTTTATCAAATTATTAACACCTGTCTGAAACTTTATTTTATTTACGAAAATTCTTGGAATCGGGGCCTTTTCAATCTGGAAATCGGCAAACTTTGTTTATTTAATTATGTACTAAAAACTCGTAAATATCCATTTGCTTTCCACTTCAGTTGTAAGATAATTTGAGCAGATCAAGAAAAAGGGCCTTAAAAACTTTTGAGCAGTTTAGCGGGACCTGCATCCCCAAAATATCAAAATAACGAGATCATATAGGCCAAACAGCCCAATATTTTTGTAGGGAATCTTTATACTCGATTTTGTGATCAAACTATCTTACGATCCAGATGGAAAGCAAATGGGTATTTACGAGTTTTCAGTACCTAACTAAATAGACAAAGTTTGTCGACCTCCAGATAACAACGCTCCAATTCCGAGAATTTTCGGGGTCAGTACCACCGACTATATATTTTTATGAGGCTAGTTTTATACGATTTTAGATTATATTTTAAAAAATATTTTTTTTTATTTACACCTGTCATAGTGGTAATGACAACCAGCGAATGTGAGGTCGTTGGAAAAAATAATGTCATGAAAGGCATTACGGTGATCAGTGCCCAGCGGCACCTCACTCTGCGTGATATCTGCGTAATGGAATTTTTGTGTCTTGCTAAAATTGCTGTGTATACAATAATTTTATAATACAATTACTAAAAATAATTAAAATGTATTAAAAAATAATTTAAATTGTATTTTGTTGTCTATTTCTTGTTTCTATCTGTTGAATGTCCACCAGGTTTTACTAGTTTCGATTTCCATCCTAAACTTGGGATTAGTAAAGGGTCAGCTAATTGAATTAGCTATTGTTGAAGGTTAAGGCGTAGATGTCAATACATTTTAAGTATGCATAGACCTTATTTTCATCTAATTTGTAAACGTCAGTTGTACTCTTATATCCTACCTTAAATTAGTTTTATTCTCACTGCCGGAAAATGTCAGTTTTGTTTACACCGAATTGAAATTTAATAATTGAATTTTTTCAATGGGGTTTCGTGCATACGTTTTGCAATTGAAATAAATACATTTTCAAGGGTAATGTGTGCATGCATACTGTACTGAGAATTGTTTAAGTTATTTATTGTTATTTTTTTTTTCATGACGAAGAGGCAAATGCGCAACTCTTTTCCATTTTCTGTTCTCCTGATGATCCAAACGGAATATCAAATCCACGAACGGGATTACCAAATATTTCATTTTTAACTATATAAATCAATTTGGATGCACCGCAAAGGTGTTTTGAAGGAAAAAGCCGAGAACCTCAAAAAGGACTTCTAAAACACTAACTCAATTTACAAACAAAACTCAGTTGATACAAATAAATAAAAATAATATATGAGGAATTATGGATTATCTCCAAAACTCCTGTAGTTTTGATTAAAAATAAAAGAAATCTAAAAAGAGTAAAAAATGATCTCTCTCTCTCTCCAAACCTCCCAAAAAGCGTAAAAGTTTATTAATTAAGAAAAAAATACAACTAAAAAGGTTTTTTTTTTCTTAAAGGCATAATTGAGTTTGAGATTACCTATAAACTTTATCAATGGTCATCAAACGTTTTGAACAGCAGCACCGAAATCATTAAAAAAAAACATCACGGATTTCCTTATTAATTACTATTATTTACATTTATTTTATGATGTACACTTAATGTATTATATTAAATAATATTGTAATAATTTTTCTAAATTAATATTTATTTGTATAATTGTTGCCTCTATCCTGTAGAGTCATTTTCAACTCCTTTTGCTTACACTGTGTATCTAATTAATATATATTAAATCTTTTAGTTGTATTAATACAAATAACGTTCATTTCATATGTAATTTTTTTTACAGGTAAATGGATCACTTCGTTTGGTTGAATAATATCAAGTTTTACAGGTCGTATTGAATTTTTATTTACTAATTAATATAATATTAAATTTAAAAACAAATTTAGTACTCACCGATGATTCTCAATTTTTTCTTATCATTTATTAATTTGATAAACTTAAAGATATTTAAATGGATTAGAAGGTCTATCAAAGATTAATATTCCTATTTAAAGAAAAGTTGGTTTAATATTTATGGAAACAGGAAATTTACAATATTAAGAATATTTTGCAATAAATAAATTCTTTTTCTTGAATACTTTAGCTAATTTCTAAGCCAACTTCTCAAAATTCGTTGGGATGTGTGAGTTCGTAGTGGATGTCAGTGTTAGTGATAAAGACTCAACTTGTAATTTTAACTTGCAGTATCTTAACGTTAGTATATCAATATATTTAAAACATTTTTTAAAAATATTTTTACTACATGATTCGAAAGAGTGAATACTCGTTAATATCCGAGTATTGGTAGGATTAGGAAATAAATATTTTATTAGTGTTTTTTAGATCGTAGGTTTGTTGTTGAAAGATAATAGTCAACATGATATCAGGGATGTGATGATGAGGGATCCGAGAAAGTACATGCGTAACAATGATACTGGGACTACCAACTGTTATTTAATTCCTCCAAAGTAATAATTAATGAGAAGAATAAAATATTTAATAATATTTCGAAATAATTTTGCGATCGACTATATCTAAGAAAAAGCGTTCTTAATAGCCTGTTCCAGGGATAATACGGTGAGAATGACAATGACAAATAATAAGGGGCCATTATAGGGGGGACAAAAACCGCCCAAGAAAGAGGACGGGAGATCGGAAAATATGGCGCCCATTCTCCCTCGCTTCTGTTTTGTTCCACCATTTGTTATTTCTGTTGTGGCTTCCGTGTTGATAATTCACTTCAGCCTCGAGAGAACTTTTAACTTTTCCCAACTGGCCGCCGTTATGTATAAATGCTTTGTCCTAGTTGCAGGCGATATGTCCTCGTTCATGGAATAATCTTAAATTCTTCTTAATATCTGTTATTATTTGGGTTTAGTTTTTCTACATTGACTACAGATCTTCGGATTGATGAATGATAGACTGTAAATGTATATAATCATGACATATTAATTAGATTTTTATTTTTTAAGCTAAAAGATTGCAGCTAACAAATCATTAGGTTGATTATGGATTGTACGATTCGTTGATTATGGATTGTACGATCTGCTGATTATGGATTGTACTACTATTAGTTATTAAACTGTTATTTTACATTGCAAAGTTTACTAAGGCGGTATAGAGAGATCCGCATTGTCTGTCATAGAGGGTCAAAAGTTGTCACACTGATTGTTTAAGTGAATTCTGTTGGAATTTCGTAAAGGGAAAATTTATCAAATTATTCACTAATTTAATTTTATAGAAAGTTACATAATGATTTTTATGAAAAAACGGACTATAGATACCTAATTATTTAAATATATAATGTCAGATCTAGTTAGGTTTGTCAAGATTTTTACTATCTACTTATCCGAATAAAAGAAAACTGTTAAATCCTGTAGGTGACATAAAAAGGCAAATCTTATGGATTGCAATGATAGTTTTCAATTCTGATGTATGTTTTTTTTTTTAGTGTACATTACACACAATGCTTAGTAATGACCGATAGTTTCGAACGGAACAATAAAATAAAATATAAAACTTGCAACTATTATTGGTCTCTATGTATATTATTTTCCAGATTGTAATATTCCTATCACCAATATTGGGTCAAATCGGATCAACCTTTTTTGAAATGTTGGTACATAAAGTAAAATACGTTTGCATATACGTATTCCCGTAAGGTAAATAGTTTTTTGAAATTAATATATATAATTGTATACAATATGCACCTACTTAAGTATTTTTTCACCGATACATTACTTTTCTTTAACTTTAAACCAGATCAAATATTCTGAATTAGGAAAAATTTGAAAAAAAAAACGAGAAATTTACAGGTATTTTTGAACTAGAAGCGTTGGCCATCTTAATACAGTTTCAGAGATGAGTATTACAACAAAAATGTCTGCGCATATGTAAGAGAAAGTGGAATTCATAATGTATAAACTAGGCATCATCATGCGAAATCTACCCTATATCACAATTGATAGAAAAATTTATTCCTTGATATGTAAAACGATTATATTTAAGGAGTTAGGACCCATAACATTTTCTTTTCTTTATAACTTTTTTTTACTGATTTTTTTCGGGAATGTGGTCTACATACGAAAATTGAAAGGACAATTATTAGAACATTATAAGAAAAAGTTTTTGATCAGCAATGTTAGAGAGTATTGAAATGTTTTGACTGATCTACCTTAAGCCGGTTTGCATTGCTTAAGTTTATTAAATAAATCATTGATCAAGGAAAATAAATCTAGTTCAATTTTTTTTTTTTTTGTTTCTTCATGAACATATGTAAAGATATAAAAACTTTTCTGAAATAGGGAGGAAAGTCGTGTGAGTGGACACACCAGATATTTTAATTTGTATTTATTTAATTATTATTCTTTCATTTACAGAAATATGTCTAACAATTACTGATTGATTAGTGATTTATTGTTTATTATACCTATTATTATTTTTTTTATTAATGGATACTCACAGCACTCATGCATATAGTTTTGGAATGTGGCAGCTTGTATTATCCAATAAAAAAAATTATAATTTTGAAAAATAAATAATCTCTATGTAGTTTATTTTTAGGTTTTTGCTTTCTGTGACTACTTTAGTAATATTAATAAAATAGTTTTATTTTGGGATTATTTCATTGCTCATTTAAATAATTTGTTCTAAGTTAATTTTAAGTTTTTTTTTAAATAAATAATACAGTTGATTTTAATCAGCAATGATCTGCGTTATTCGCTTTTAAACTGAAATATAATTTGAGCTAAGCGCCGTTAACTGTTTTACCTCGCAGCCATTTCTTGATAAATACACTGGCTTTTGAGGGCCCCTTTAGAAGGGTTGAGTTAGTTGAATTTCCGAGGCTAATGAGTTGTGGCTTGCATTAAAGGATACCGCTCATAGGCAGTTAGTCCAAGAGTTCGACAAACTTTCAGCTCTATGACTTTCAATTAAAACTAACTTGATAGCAAGAGTTTTATCGGTTAAAATTAAATATTGCCACGACTTGGCAGAGCTTGTATCAGATTTAATTAACGCAGCCGTCTAGTATAATAAAACTGATCCAAAGATAACATGACATACCGCTGGAATAGAGTAGGCAGAGTATGCTATATGAAATAAATCCATTTATGTGAATCAAGTTAACCAAAGATATATGAGGGTGTAAATAATATACATTTATATGAAAATGAGTAGTTTTCTTTGAAAGTAGTGTAAAACCATTTAAGGGTTTATATTAAATAAAAGGTTTTGAAAAACATAGGTATATGTTAATGCGCTCATTTTATGCTTTTTAAATATTAAATTGATTTATATAACCTCAAACGGAATTACATGTTTTTCAATGTCTACAACATGTTAAAATAATAAATTGATGAAACCTTAATTAATGGACGAATGACGGGGATTGCTAAGTGGGTAGGGCGCTGACTTTCAAAGCTGAAGGTCCTTGATTCGAATTCGGCTTATGGCAGTTAATTATTTATTCTATAAAGTGGGCGGGGTGGCCGAATGGGCTAACGCGTGTGCACTGCACCGCCGATGCCCGGGACAACCTGATACATAAGACTGATAAAAACAATAATGACGAGTTCGCGTCCCGGTGCCCGGAGGAGTTTTTAAATCCCTGCCCACACTCCCTGGCCCGGGAAAACCCTCGTATAGCCTTAAAGGCGAGGAAGGGGAGGGGTCCCCAAAAAATATATATTTATTCTATTTCATTGGCCGTGGTTCTAGTTTGTCGTTTAGTTTGCTGGTTCTAGTTGGTCGTTCTAGTTCATTTGTCCGAGAAAATGAGGAAAAGAAACCGGCCGCATCTGAGGTGGCGGGATCAAATGATACAACATGTAGGCGAAAACTTTTGGCTTGTGGCTAGGGATAGATACAGATGGTTATAAACAGATACAAGTTATAAACCATATTTAGTTTCTGTGTTTTATTTTATTATGTTCTGTTTGTCTTTTTATTAACCGTGCTTCCAAGACTGTTGTGTTTACTGTATGGCTTTGATTTGTTTTGTTTTTCTTAGGCCTTACATGGCTTTTTCACAAAAAAAAAAAAAAAAAATTATATCTGTTATGTTTTATTTTAAACATATCAAAAAAATATAATGATTGTAATAATTTAAACATATTTTTCTGTGCTGTAGCCAACTCCGTTAAAATACTACTTAGGGAGAGGCTTTTGTCAATAATTGATGTCAATAAAGATTATTATTATTGGTACGGAGACCTTCATGGTATACACCCATCCTCTATACATTGGGTAACCTTAATTAGTTAATTAATTTATTAATCAAGGATGAAAACCTGGCGGGATTGTGCGTGATCTCGATCAAATCAATTTCTTGCACAACCATCGACCAAGAAACAGTACTTCCTTACATAGTACTGTACTTAAGACCCTTCATGGGGTGTAGTGAGGGTTTAATTATTAGTGAATTAACTTACTTAAATGCGATTTCATTCCAATTTACACGAACATACAAATGAGGTATATGGCTTAAATACAAATATTTAAATTTGTAGCTAAAATCTCACTTATTTAAATTAAATTAGTTATTTTAGAGGTATTCGTACTTATTTACGTCAGTAGATCCACTTTTCGCCTGCTAATATTTTATGAAGGTAGAAATAACTCTTTAATATTTAACTGTCGTTTACTTACAAATAACTCACAAAAGGTCCAATAAACTGTAAAAGTAATAATTATATAGTATTACAGGAAATAAATTGATTACTGAGCTACTGTTTAATGTATGCCGTTCTTTCCGTAATCTACGCACTCAGTACTGTTATCACGTTTATCTTAACTACGCTAATACACAAGTACCGGTGCCTGAATTTTTAACGGATGGTAGACGGAGGTATAATATTATATATCAGATAATAATGATATTAGTTATTACAGTAATATAATAGCTAATGATAATAAAATAATAACTTATGTAAAATGATGTGAATTAATTATGAGATTGACAAATTTGATACGTAACAAGCTATACAAACTGTATTATAATATAAATAATAAATTTAAGGAAATGTAATATTTAATATTACTAATCATGGCATCAGCACTGAAAGTGTTCAAATACTAGTAGGTACCTAGGTACCTAGGTAGGTAGGTGAGAAGGACGGGGATTTTCCTTATGTGCTATTATGATAGCATAGATAGGTAAACAAAGTCAAGGTAACATTATTGTTTATGGAATACAAACACTTGAATAAATACGATATCAAGTATCATGTATATAAACATGTATGCAATGGCTATAAAGTTATTTTTTATAGCTAACAAATATAAATATTATTATTACATAGCTATTAAATATTTATAATTGTTAGATATAAGTTATGTTAAATATTATATTTATTTTAATTTATTATGTTTATTATTTTATTGTTTGTATAAATTCTTAGAAATTCTGTTTGTATATTTCATTACTTTATAATTATTCATACTTTACTATTTATCATTTTTAACTATTATATTATATCACTATAACTATATAATTACATAATGTTTACTATAATATCTATTATCATTATAACTAATATGATTATTATCTGTAATATTATATTACTGATGTTATAATTTTTTCAGCCCTAATGATGACCCACACGTATGATTTGAACGGTTGTAAAAAAGTCTTAAAACTGTCTGCGTCCTGATTATCTATCATCCATTTTATGTAGAACAGTTGATAAACCTTCTTCAATAGTTCTTTTTAAATTTAAGTAAATCTATATAATAGACCATTAGCCATAATAATCATACTATTCTTAAGAGAGAGAGAAACACTTTATTTTCATATAAAATATAAAAGTATATAAAAATTATCACTATTATAAACCTATCAAGAGATTTTTTTAGTGAAGATGATCATGTAGATGGATTTTCTCACATTATTACTTTTGGTTTTTAAAAACCATCAATCCATCTTGTTGTAATTAATTTAGTATTCTCTTAATTCAATAGTGAGAGGGCTCTTTTAAGACGGGTCATTGGAGAAAATGTTGAGACATCCGATGAATCAAATTCTGTTCTTCGTCAACAAAGATAACCTCAGATAAAAACGAAAAGGAGACTATGTGAAAAAGAAAAGGATAAGTCATTTTCAGAGCAATTTTAGCCACGTTAGAATGACCGCCTACACGAAGGAGATTCAAACGTTTTAATCAACACTGATCCAGGTCAATCAACTCAGGCATTTGCAAGTGTGATGAATCGGGTTTCAGCCGACTGACTAGCTGTATTAGCATCAGATAATGCTTGCATGATGGATGCGACAAGTGCCGAGCAAAAAGCGACTAATACGACGAGATTTGTACCGTTTCTTTGAACCGTTGAGTGAGCTACATGCATTGGCGAGGATTTTGGGTCGCTGCTCCCGACACAAAAGCATTCGAGAATATCTGCTAACGACTGGTCTCGATACATTGTTTTCCCATTTCATCGGTTGGATGAGGCTTCATATTTATAAAATAAAACTCTTGTTTTCTCTTCCAGTTTTCATATACGATTTAGTTAGCGTGAGATTGAATAATATTTTTTTTTTCTAGCCAATATAAATATTTAGGAGATAGATAGTTTCATCGATTAGTTAGCGTCAAAGAAAAGTTGACAAATATAGTAATTATTGTAAATTGTAGAAAAAGTTCTATGAAAGGGATGAGTGCGAATTTTAGCGGAACACTTGCATATGTTTTTGTAAAATGATTTATGATTTATAAAAATCATGGAGGTATTAATTCAAAGGAGCTAAATTACTATCATGAGTATATTCTCCACCAAATTAATTCTTGTTTGATTTGATAGTATTTCAAAATATCATTTTTGATTAATCAATATGTGTTGTATTGTTTTTAGAAAATATTGTTTTTTTATTTTTCCAAACACGATAGCATTGATCGTGTATATATTAAATCATTTACAGATTTATTTCTGAAGATTATTTCTATCACTAAGATTATTTCAAATAATAAAATAGATGGGACATAGGACCGTCACGAAGTCCTTGCAGGCATTTCGATCTCTAGCAATATGTTCTGCAAACAATTATTGACGGATGTCTGTAGCTCCTTGGTCATCTGCTTGGTAACTTCCCAAGTCTCGCATGCATATAGCAGAACCATTTGTTTTGACGATACGAAGCTTGGCCCCCTTCCTGATTTCTCGCGAATTCTATCCTGGTTAGAGCATTGGGAATGCTCTTTGGGCTTTCTTATACCCGACCACAGGGTAGCTGAATTTACTAACACTTTCGGTTATTTGATCTTCTATACAAGATTTTCCTGGCTCCTACTGTTCGCTCTACTACTATCTCTGTGATGGGTGCTTTGAGCTTCCTCTTGGAGTTCGTTTATCTTCTTCTCCATATCCCTGAAACTTTTATGGCGAAATAACATAAGTCATCTTCAGAGGGAGAGGGGGGGAGGGGTGTCCAAGCGGGCTAACGTGTGTGCACAGCACCACGAATTGCCCGGTAACCTGATAAACGTAGTTATGAGTCATAAAAAAGTGACGAGTTCTCGTCCTGGTGCCGAGGAGGGTTTTTAACTTGGCATTAATCCCTTACGGGAAAACCCCGTATAGCCTAACAGTCCGACAATCTGCCATAATGGATGATATTGACTTGAGGAATCCTCATATAGTTTTTTAATAATAATAATGATTTCTTCCAATCATTCCAAATTTCTCATGACTTAATTTCAATCCAAAATTTGGAGACTGATAACAGTAGTTTCCTGATATGTAAACAACAAAAGCTTACGTTACGTTCCGACTTATGACAATCAACTATCGATCAACATATACTTACTCTCTACTCCATATTTCATCTTAAACTGCACGGAATTGTCAACGACATGGCCACAGCTGACATGACTATCATGGGACGACTAAAGAGGAGCTGTATGAGAAATCTCCTTTCCTAAATTAAGGAAGTATAACCAAGACCAAAAAGCGGTACTGCTGAGTACTACTCTTCCTCATGGATAAAATGACTATTTTTTATTTTATTTTATTTTTGTTTCAACAAAACAACAAACCAACAAATTCTGTGGTTATTATCGCCCGTTTTCTTGAATTTTCAGTCAATTTTATATAGTTTCAGTTCATAAGATTTAATTATAAATTTCATAACAATAAGAACACAACTGCATAACTGCTGATTGTCAAGATTATGACAGGTGTAGATGAAAATATAAAGAAGAAAAAAATGTTTTTAGTATTTATTTTTTGTACTTACTTTTATGCTCTTATTATTATTTTATGCTCTTATTTTTATATATGAAGAAAACATAAATTATAATTATATGGAATAGTGTTTTAGTTTGAAATTGTAGTTTTAGTGTTCCGCCAGACAGTGTGGTTTGAAAACATTTTCAATAAAATAATGAATAGTTTAATACATACTGATTCCGTTACCATCAGTTCTCTGCTAATAAATATTCATAATATGACTAAAGATATATTTGTACCTCTATTGTATTTCTATTTTTTACTGAATCGTATTTTAAATTATGAAAAGCCTTTACGCGTTTTATATTGAAGACAATATGAGCATGAGCAGAACTTTGTAACGAGCGAATGCTTTTAATTATAAATTAGCTGAGTATATACTTAGCCGTAGCCTAGAATGGAAGGTATTGAGCTCCCATTCCTTCCCCACAATGGCAAGTCTATTTCGCCAAGCACTTGGGCAAGATTGGAGCTATCGATTCTACCATCATCGCTGATAAGAGATTACGCGATCATTGGATTACCCGCTCATTGTTGCCATCCCAAACAAAGAAGACTATCGCAGTATCGAAGAAATTCTTTATATAATTGGCTCTACGGGTGGGTATTTTGTTCTCATTCAAAAGAGACACGATAATTTCTTATTGTTTGCGGGCAGTGGGTATTGTAATTTTTGATTAAAATTATTTTCCATTTTTTTGTCGATTGACGTGTGGATTTTAAGCATATGTGCATTTTTCAAAAAAACTGGTATAGTACGTTCAACATCTTTCATGTACCACTCTAATTTCAGCAGATTTTTTTTATACTTTGTTTATTGAGAAATATTACATTATGTCTCAATTAAGGAAAATTAGAGCAAAATCGAGAAAGATACAACCAAATTTATAAGAAAAACAAAATTACGGCTAAAATGCTTGAAAGAATCATAAATTGTTGACAAAATAGATTTTCTTACGTTAAAATCTAAACGTATCTTAACGTCATTAAAAAAAAAAAAAAAAAAAAAAAAAATTAGGTACAGATTAGATAGCACATTCAAACAATTCGACGCATTGACACCATATTCATAGAAATTAAATTCATGTATCAGAACAGATACCTATCCTTCCATAATAAACTTCTGAACCATCCGAATCCTCTTGTTTACAACCTGGCTTCCTCTTCTATTCCTGATAACCCTCCGAGACGTCTGAAAAGAAGATGACCTCGGGATCTGCTAATATAGAAATATATAGAATATTATATTATAGAATATAATATAATTGGATTGCTACCAATGGGTAGTTTCTCTTCATGTTGTACATGTCATGTTACTTGTTATATTTATCATTTATACAGTTGTAAATTTCAATAATGAAAAAAAAAAAATGTTCAGAAGTTCTACTCACGGTTACGTTCTAGAGACCGAGGAACAATTTGGATCCGTCCCTGTCAAATCTATGTTTTGTAAACGAATCATAAATAATCTCTTAAATATGAATTTAAATAATATATTTTTATTATGATTTTTAAGTCAAGAAACTATTTGCACAATAAATTTTTTTTTCTTAAGCTCGACTATTTTTAAGAGTAAGATTTAATCATTCAACTTAACTTTAGAACGTTCTAAAGGATCAGTAACATAACATCGGTCATAATTTGTTATATTTTGTATTTGTGCAGAACGTTAAAAAAATTTGCTTTGGATCGTATATTTTCACTGTATTTTAATATTTTAGTTGTGAGGGAACAAATTTGGTACCGTGTCTTTCTATAGCTAATTAAAACCATGTGAAGGGACATTTATCTATTCCAATTTAACCGATTTTAATTACACTTTATGAGATTTTGCTGATTGGCACTAGATTGTTCCTGAATTAATGTAATCTGGTTTATCGTGGAAAACAAATTTAAGAGAATCATTATATTCTGTTGATCTTGGAATTATTTTTGATTCATGTAGTTCAACAGAGATCGGAATGTGGTAGTTGCATGGAGTTAGGTATGATGAATAAGTCTGGAGTTATAATTGATGTCGAAATTCCTTAAACTAAATTAAGCAAACCAGTTTTATCTCGTGCGTTTTATCTCCATAAATGTTTTATGAGCTTCTGCATCACACTTACTTCTTTTTGTTTTTAACTTGTTTATTAAAAAATATTACAATCTGTCTCAAGGGACATTGTTATAATAGTGTTCAGAGATCACATTCTTACTCTATGTACAATAAACAAAATAAATTATACAGGAAACTAATATATACAATAAATAAGAATAAAATAACCTAAAAATAAATACATACATACCTATATACACTATTTACAATTTGGCGAAAGAACTGCGACCCAGACTTCTCCCTCCAACTGTGGAGGGAAAAGCATAACACCAGGAGATCCCTGCAATTCTCTCTCAACAGCGTCACTGGGGCTAAACCCAGTGGAGATTGAGCGAGAGTGCCACTTAAGAGAATAATACACTAAAATATTCTGGTAATGATCTATATTTTTTTACATATTCATAGTGCAATAGCACTCAATACTGATCTAATTTTAATAGGAGTTGGTTGGGGTTAGCGGTCTCCAGTGGAAATAAATAAATTATATTTATTTTTATTTTTATAACTCAAGGTTCAAGCCTTCATCAGGGCTAAATACATGATGACAATACATATGAGAAACTAGTGAACAGTAGAAAAATAATAATATGTAGAAGAAAGTTAGGATAAATAACAACGGTAAAAAAGGTTAGGAACTTATGAAAAAAATAATAACTGTAACATAGTTAAAAAAAAAAAACCTGTACCACACAATCCATGAAGGGTCTTTGGTTCAGCACTATTTAGGGAAAGTACTGTTTCAAGGCCAACCGTTGTGCAGAGAATGGGGATTGGGCCAGGATCACGCTCAACCGTCAGGTTTTACCCTTAGTTAATTATGTAATTAGGCGTACCCACCTTTAGAGGCTGGGTGTGACCCAGGGGATTCCTCTACCCCAGGGTCGTCCCACGATCAATGAAATCAAATAAATAAATTTTCTGCCGTGAGCCGGGATTCGAACAGAGTTATGAAACTATGAACTACGAAATAAATAATAATGGCTACAGAGTTAGGAACTTATGAAATAAACAATAATAAAATAACGGTAACAACAGAATGAAATTAGCAAAGAAATAAAAAATGAATTAACAAGGAAATTTAAAAGAATATTAAATATAATTTTGGATTGATGGTTGACTGTAGTGAATAAAAAATTAAAATAATGTAAAAAAGATAAATGAGCAAATGTATCGATGTATACAAAATAGAGATGGAGATATTTATCTTTTTTACATTATTTTAACGTTTTATTCTCTCATACGTTGTCAGTATATTTTCATAGATTTTACAATGTCTCAATTTTCTATTTGTATCTATTATTTTCTTGCATTACCTCACATTCCTTTTCTCTGTTTTACATTTTATTCTAAGATTACCATTTTTCTTTTTTGCCTTATTTTGATTATGTTTATCACATTAGTCTGTACTTTGTTGCCGTTATTATTTATTTCTTAGTTCTCTGTTACTGTTATTATTCTATATACCTTATTTTACTTCAAGTTTATTCTACCTACATTTTTTAGTCTATACTTTTTACCATTTTAATTTTAATTCTTTATTATTCAATGTTAATAGTTTCTCATACCTATTGTTATCTGTTTTTTCTTAGCTGTGATGAAAGCCTGAACTTCGGGCCGAAACGTTGGCAAATATAAAAATAAATATGATTATTTATTTTTACTATTTTTTTAATTTGACTGATGACCCCTAATCATCCGTCTCTTCAATTAAATATAATTTATTTATTTTTACTAATTCACTTGTGACTGCTCACTCCAACCAACTCCTCTTCATTGTATTCACGACAGTCAACTATTAATCCACTATTATTAATCTCATTTTAACAAGAGTTTATAGAAACGATTGTTGATATACAGAAACGCCGAAAAGACTTATTATCCAACTGAAAATGTATCCATTTTTTTTTTTCCTTTTTTACACAGTTATTCTTAATGATTTTTTCTGTCTATTTCCTACTTGTTTTGTATAATAGTTGTTTAAGCAGATTTAAACGAATATTAGATTTGACAAAGGAGTAGCCTTTGGGAAGGACCTTGAATAAGAGCGTGTAGGGACTAGACGCGACAAGTCTTTAATCTGGAGGAGTACAAAGAGAGGACAGAAGTTATTTTACATGTTATTGGGAAGGGGCTTTGTGGAGAGAGCGGGCCCCAGCTCCCGTCAACATCCAGGGATATTTGCCCCGTCTCAATCTGGTTCAGGTCGATAGCTCTACCAGTCCTCATATCCTACCGTCCTACCGTCCTCTCCTCCAATATAAGGCCCTCTCTTAAGATTTCGTCTCTATAATACATTTTAATTATATCATTATATAACCTGGAATTAATATATATATATATATATATATATATATATATATATATATATATATATTAAGATTAATAAACAATTGTATTTTATTAAAATGTGATCCCTTTTTTTTGATGTTAGTATTTTCCATATTTAAATAGAAAATCTCGAGCTATGGTGCTCCACTAAACCATCAAATTCCTCTAGTATTCAATCCTTACAATCCAAAATCCTTCGTAAAATCCTCAATGCTCCCTACTTTGTAACAAATAAAACCATCCTTAATATTTCTTTTGTTTCAGATCTGGCCTAATCCAGATACCTATCCTTCTATTATAAACTTCAGAATCATCCCAACCCTCTCGTTTCTAACCTTGCTTCTTCTTCAATTCCTGATAACCCTCCGAGGCGTATGAAAAGAAAATGGCTCCGTGGTATCCTAATCTAGACATATCATTAGAGTGCTACCATTGGCTAGTTACTCAGCAGGTGTTTTCATGTCATTATATCCATTATGTTCAAATTTACTAGATTTATTTATTCAATACAGTTGTTAATATGATTAAGAAAAAATAAAAAAATAAAATCAAACATACAAGTGCATATTTAATAATTACAATATATAACTCTAATAATGCATAGATAGAAAAGATATAGTATATGAGTCGTTCATTCCATGTCAATTAATACAAGGTTTGAACCTAACCATTTCAGATTTTCTGGAAATTCGGCACGGTTGTACTATTTGTAGATGCATGGAAAAATATGAAATTTTACCGAGATAAGTCAACTCGTTTTTTTTTCAATTAGACAGTTGTAAATAATTCATTAATGGATTCCAACATATAAACAAGTAAGATTAAAAATTGCTGTAGATGCATTTATAATTTGGTTATAGGGCTGAGACTGGAGTCATTTTACAGCTTATTAAATGCTCTTTCTTATGATCTACAGTACTGTATAGGTAAATATTAGGAACAAAATTCAAATATAATTCCAATTTTCTCTAAATGTACATATTTTAAAGTTTTAATTTGTTTTTCTAAAAATAGATAGTGCTGTAATACATCATCGGGCAAAAGATAAATGCGGAATGACAATGGCTTCATTGCTAAAAAAAAAAAACTCATATTAATTATTACAAGTGTATTAATATTTACATTTCTTGAAAACAAACATTAAAGAAACCATAATGGAATCAACTAATAAATTCAAAGATACGTATACTATAGATATATCAAATAACGGGATATGTTTTTTATGATATACAGCAAGAATAGTCAGTGTCTATCAATTAGAGTTTATTTTTTTCACTAATATTTTTTATGTATTTTCGGAAATAAACACATGACATTGTTGTGTTCTTTATGAACAAAAAACATTCATGTCATTTTTATAAAAAATTAACATTTGTGGCAGACATTAGTTTTAAATAAATAATCTAACATTAGCCTTAATTTTTTTAATCTATTAAGCTGTTATCACACCTTTATATTTTGCCCAATTTGTGAAAATGAAAGTTGTTAAAATAAAATTTTAAGTAGAAAACATATCCATCACGAAAATTCAAGAATACAAAAATAAATGAAATTATAATCTTGAATAAAAAAACAATGCTAAATTCCTTACTTATCAAAATTGATGCTTTGATTGTTGAATATTTTATGTGTTACTCAATAAAGATGTGTTCCTTTTATTTATAAAACTATTATTATCCATGGTCGGTTTTAAATGCTTTTATTTATTTTATAATAAATTAAATCTGATATATTTTTTAATATTTGTCGGTGTAGTTAAGCTTGATGTTACGAACAATGAAGTGTAACTAGGACACACTTTCAATTTTATTTTACTAATCAGAGATAACTTCTAATGATAATGAAACTCATAGCGAAATTATTTCATATTTTATATCACAAATAAAATCTGAAATACTTTCATTATTTTGCAGTCAAAAAAGTGGAATAGGCATAAACTCTGCTACGAGTAACGGATTACTGTTATTAAATTTTATTAAAGCAAAAATAAAAAAAAAAAGGTCCGCGATAAGGGACGAGCTGTTTTCTCAGGTAAAAGAGAAAAAGAGGATTAAAAGAGAAAGGGAGGGAAAGATACGGCGGGGTGAAAAAGGTTGAATTAGTGGAAGGAACCGAGGCCTTGCGATACACACTGCATTAGAATAAAGTCCCCATAATTTTTTTTCTAAATTAAAAAAAAAAATACAAAAAATAATAAAGTACAATTGCGGGAGAAATATTTCTTTACCTCGGGTTTCGGGTCTACTATGGCTTAGTTTAATACGCAACCACACCATATCAAAAGTTATTTTTAAGAACTCATCAGTTTTCTACTGAATGTATATCATTGTTAGAAAAAAATTATCTTAAATAGCAGATAATAGATAAAGAATAATTTCTTCCATCTTTTATCTTAGATAATAAATAATCGAAGTTATCTATTATCTTTTAATTTGTTATTCGAATTTTTCAAAAAAAAAAGTTCGAATAATTGAATTTTAAATTTCTTTTAGCAAGCCTCCTTTAGAATTGAGCATCAAATTTTTATAAATTTTACAATATTATTGATATAATTGTCGACTGTTATGTAGTGAGTTGCTCTTTTCATGAAAATACTACCAGATTTAAAATTGCTCATGGATATTTTGACTTAAGATCATCCTATCCCGAATCAAGTTTTGTCTTTTCATAATAGCGCTCAAGGAAACATATTGGTGAACCCATATATCGAAGAAATCCAAAGAGTATCAAAAGCTCGTTGTGCAATCTTAAATCCGACAGTATTTTCATAAAATGCGCATCCGACAAAATAAAAGTGGATCTTGATCTCGTAAAACTCCTTAAAGTTACAAATATTCTATGCACGATTGCGTAATCTTAAATCCTGCAGTAATTTCATAAAAAGAAAACATATTAGTAGAGTCATATATAGAAGAAATTCTAAAAGTATCGAAAGCTCGATTCACAATTACCCATTTTTAAACCCGACAGCATAATATTGGACCCTTGTATCTAACAAACCCCTGAAGTTACAAAACAATTATTCTAATAAAATTTTTATCTTAAATAACAAATAATAAATCGATTATATTTTAAAAGGTCATTAAATAAGAATAACGAATAACGTCCAACACTGATGTATACTATGTTTTTGTATCATGGTGTTTATTAACTATATCTTCATTCTAGACGCATTATAACTTATTCTCTTAGTTAATAATGGAGCTACTTTTTTGCTTCCATTACGTTCAGACACTCTATTGGTTACATTCGGTGTTAATTCATCCATTCTGACATTTAATTAATATATTGTTAAAGCTTCTCAATTGTACGTTTAGAACACTTTAGTCTGACATGATATCGTACGTTTTTTACATATCTACTAGGACAAATCGCTGGTATTTATGGTCCCTATGCTCTAGTTCCTGTGTTCGAATACTGCTGTTGTAGGTAATTACTTATTCTGCCAATTCTGCCGTCAATCGACCCTGTGGTTAGAAGATTCCTCTAGGACACACAGTCTTTATAAAGTGGCTAATATTAATTAAACAATTAATGAAAGGGAAAATCCTGATGGTATTAGTCAATTCACTTCTTCTAAGAAACACCACTACATAATAAAATATAGAATCCAAGGCCCTCTCTGTTTGGTATCCATTGATCTGCTTGGGTGTAAGAAAAACATAACTTGAAAACATTCAATTCTTTTTGGTCATCTAAACAATGTTCAATGACCATATTTTTTTCCAGTGATACATTACATAATGACCAAGATCTATCCAATATTGATTACAAAGTAATATAATCCACACAACTATGAAGCGCTGCCCAAGCAGTCTTTGTTATATATATATATATATATATATATATATATATATATATATATATATATATTTATTTATTTATCTTCTTTCTTGGTATGTTAGTGTGTGCATGCATTTCCTTAATATTCTTGAAGATCTATATATTTTTTTTTTTTTAAATTATGGTTTTATTATTAACCAAACAAAAAAAAAAAAAAAAAATGTGGAACATTAGATTAAATTTGCAATCTGCAAATTTCTTTGCAATAAGCAAATTTTTTAGCAGCTTCACAGCTTCCCATCACGTCCGGGATATAAATCAAATCAGCAGGTCTCTTGGCCAACGCCTAAGTAATCGTCGTGGTGGGCTGTACGGGTTTCTTGTACGATGAAGGATTTCTGTCAGAGGATTCATGTTGTACGTCAGTCTTTGGTGAAAGTTAATGTAGTTCTCTTTTGCAGTATCTAAAATTGTTGGTACGTTTATGTCTTTATGTAGTGTGTCATTTGCGACATAAAAAGGTGCGTCAACTATCCTTCGCAACACATTTGACTGAAAGGACTGAACTTTTTTAATGTTGAAAGTTTTAGCAGAGCCCCACAGTTCTATGCCGTAAGTCCAAATAGGTTTAAATAAGACTTTATAAAGGGTTAGTTTGTTAGTTAAAGATAATTTTGAACGTCTGTCAAGTAATCTGGATAAGAGACCGTATCGTCTGTTTAATTCTATTCGTTTTTGTCTGATGTGAGTCTTCCAAGTAAGTCTTTTGTCCAGGTAAAAACCTAAATACCTAATTACATCTGATGTTGGGATTTGAATGTTATTAAAATATATTTCAGGGGAAGGTTTATGGTTAAGAGTGAATACCACATGCACACTTTTTTTTTCATTCATCTTAATTTTCCACCTTGTTGCCCAGTCTGCAATATCGTTCAGATGATTTTGAAGGATGGTAGATGCTCGAACAGGGTTTTTATCTGAGCTTAGTACTGCGGTATCGTCTGAAAAAGTAGCCAGTATTGTGTCGTTGTGTTCCGGTAGGTCAGAGATATATATATTAAACAATATTGGTCCAAGGACACTACCCTGAGGCACTCCTGCTTTAATAGGTTTGATGTCAGAACGTTCTGTCCCTACTTTTACTACAAAATGTCTATCCGTTAGATATGAAAGTAATATTAGATAGTAGGTCGGAGGAAGTAAAATTTTAAGTTTGGAGAGCAATCCTTCATGCCAAACTTTATCAAAGGCTTGACTAATGTCAAGAAAAACTCCAGGGCAATAATTTTTAGATTCTAAAGAATTAGAAATATAATCTACCAATCGATGGCATTGTTGAACAGTTGAATGATGCTTTCTGAAGCCGAATTGATGATTTGATTCTATATAAAAACTTATTAATGTATATAAATCTATATCTATCTATATAAAAACTTATTAATGTAAAGACTTTAGGAGATAATTTGGTAGTATACTACTACTATCTTATATAATAATTTTCTTAACAATGCTAAAAAGGAACAAATAAACTGTGAAAACTACACGAGCTTCATAAAGCATCAATTTTTTATAATAATTTATAGCTATATATTTTCAAAAATAAAAAAAAAACCTTGAGAGAATTCTATTATGAACGTAATAGACGCTGCTGATCTCTTCACCTTACATAAACACTAAAGAAATCCAAAAAAAAAAAAAAAAAATTCACCTTACGTTGGAAAAGAAAGCCTAAATTACATGAAAAATTCATTTATCATCAGTTGATATTCGGTGGGCTTGGCAAATAATCTCAAGAGCTTGGTTTGAATATAAAATATGATACTCTTTCTCATCCTCTTTTACCTCTGTCTCATTCTGAACAAACATTTAATTCATGCTGGGAGTTAATAATTAATACTGATGGTGTAATAAAAGTATTTACCTAGTTATATTTTATTAATATAAGTGAATATTTAATAATGTTTTTTAAGTGGTAAATAGATTTTCATAAAGTCGATTTTCATTCTGAACAAACATTAAATTCATGTTGGAGTTAATAATTAATACTGATGATGTAATACAAGTATTTATCTAGTTATATTTTTATTAATATAAGTAAATATTTAATAATGTTTTTAAGTGGTAAATAGATTTTCTGTATAATTTGCAGTTGGACTTTATATTTAATTATAAATCTTAATATCTTTATATGTAATTTCTGAAAAGCGTTTCTTCGTTAGTATGCTGTTATACATTATTGATACTTCTTCAAATCCAATTATTGTGTCATCATTTTTAAGCTTATGTTCTCCTTCACAGACAAAATACGTACTTTATTGCTTTTAATTGGTACGTAATAATGATCGCCAATACAACTTTAACATTTTAAAACCATTAGAATGAAGGCTACAAAGTATGGTCTTATGAGGCGTACATTAAGCTGTGAAGTCTATATATTAATTAAAATGGCTCATTAAAGTAAAAAAAAAAATGTTTTTTTTTACTTTAAGATTTTATATACTTATTATACTTATTGTTGACAGGCGCAAATACATATTTAATAGACAAAAAAAAAAAAGATTTTAATCAAAATCCTAGTTTGCCAAAAAAAAACCTTTATAAAATATTTTATTTTCTTACCTATCCAATGAAAATTTAGAAATCTGAATATAAGATATTTAATCTTATCTGGGGATCAAGGATATGGTCTAAGATCAAAGAGAACCTATTGGTTTGGAATTCTTGGACCAGATTTAGTCTCTAAGTAATTTCTGCGCAAGGAATCATTAAGAACATATACGTCAATAAAATAAATTTATTTATTTAGGGATGCCTACAGCTAGGAAAACTAAATACAGCCACATCACTTAGGCATACCCACATAGACAATATATATATCCAAAAATTCAATTTATTTATAATTTTTGGATATATTATTGGATGAATTTTTGGATATATATTTTCTATGTGGGTATACCTACTTGATATGGCTTTATTTAGTTTTCCTAGGTATAGGTATCCCTTTTCCGAACCTTTCCAAACAAAAAATCTTCTTACTTTGTTTACAACTTTTCCTCTCTCCACTTTTTAAACATAAGATTCCGTCGCTCAAAAAATGTCTTCCAAAAATATGTCAAAAAACGATGGCAGTTCTTCTTACAAACAAACGTCTTATCGTGCATGTATTCTCTTATCTCGTTTTGGATTTCCTCACCCACCTCCTCACGCAAAATCTCGTCTTTAACTTCATTTAAATTATTTTTCCATCTTCCCCGTAATCAATCTTCCGAGTATTAAATTTTAATATTTTAGTGTTGTCCGTCTCATTTTACTGTTATTTCATTATTATTATATGTAATGATTAACATTGCATATATATAAACATACAGATATTTATTTATCTATGATATCATTTTTTCATTTGTTCACTTGTGTTTCTACCTTATTTTAATTTTATCTAACTATGTAATTCAATTATTTCTTCATTGTCATTTTTTGCCAGGGAAATGTCGCTTCTAGTATTTATTTTGATTATTAAAATTACTCGGAATAATATTTACACTTCTTCTTTTATGTTTGAATAATTGTTGGAATTTAGAAGATATACTGTGGAACGTTAACAAAAAATTGGGATGTTAAAGTACAGACACAATTTTTGTCTCGGAATATGACCCTCTGAATCAGAAAGGTTAATAGTTAATGTGTATTTAAATTTTTTTCCTCTCTTATCAGTCTTGCGAGGATTCTATTGAAGTGAAATATGAAATATTTGGATAGTATTATAAAGTAAAAAACATTGCAAATTAGTACACAATAGTTTGTTTTTTCCAAATAGTTATATACCAAAAAGTGTTCCATGTCACACTACTATGGACAAAAATAAAATATAACAGGTTTTATAATTTTAGCCTGCTTAAAAAATATTTCCTTTTAATTTCTTGTTAGGAAATTTAAACGATATATTGATTGCATTAGTTGATGTAAAGCGTTGCTGGAGTCAAAACACAAAACAAGGGAGGTTGGATTTATAGAAGATTAGAACGCTATTATCTATGAACCATGTTGTCCGATTTCTATTTTTTTTTATTTAGGAAATTTCGTTAGCACTAAAACAAATATACATATCGTCGGTTTATTACTAAATGTCGCTAAGCGAATAGGTTAAATTTGAAATATGTTTTGTGAATTTCGTCTTATATTTATCAATACAAAAACACCGTAAGTGGATGAAAATGGTACAAACCCTGTTATTTATCGTATATAGCTACAGTAAGTGCATAATTTTCTGATATCACGAAGGAAAAATTCATCAAAGTTCATAATTATTTAAGATTATGATATGTCTTGTACTTATTTGTACAAAAGCGGCGATGTAATCAACAAAAAAGAGTGTACCCTCTGAATTATTTACTGATAAAGTTCTACATTTATCATACATTTTTTCGAACTTCTTTTCGAGGAAGTATATTATATACCTATATTTAAATTTATTTAAGGAGAAAACTTAAGATAAGTCACATTAAAATCGATTAGGCCGTGTTGGCGCTACCGTCCGTAGCGGCATACGTTTCGGTCACCATTTTGAAACGATAGGTTAGATGATAATGAGGAGTTCCGAGGAGCATCGATGTTCAGATTCTACATGAAACCTCAAATTTTGAGGGGATAAAAATAGTTTTCGTTCTTGGTCGAAAATAATAAACCAGATGAATACAATCCCTGATTCTTTCAAAATCGGTAAATTTTTCTTCTGCTGAACCATTACAATTATTTTTAAATTTCAAAACTATGTTGAAGTTCAACTTGAAGAAAGACGGCATGGACAAAGATGGATCGATATGATGAAAGTACACCCACCCGATGGTTGCGGTTAGGGGGTAAGATACTGCCCAAAGAGGCTGACAAAAGCTGGGCCTCGGTAAAGAAGGCCCCCTGGGGAGTGATATATTCCCCAGATATCGGCGGGGGCACGCTGGGGCAAAGCCCCCTCTCGATTTATTGGAACACCTTCCCATAAACTGTTTGTCTTAACTCTAAACAGTGGTGTCGACGGCTTTAGTCTGAGATAGCAGGGGAAAATTATTTTTGTTTGTTATTGTAGTCTATAGTCTTTGGTTCTGGGTGAAATGTGTTCAGTGGTTTGCAAGTGAAATTTATTATTAGTCATCGCATGAACAATAAAAGTATATATTACTGTGTTAATACTTTGGCCTACCCTACTACCAGATATTCGCTACCTCATTAGGTTTATACAGTTTGGGTTTTATTGATTTAATAAATGCGTTTTTAAAGTTTCTTGTCCCTTGAAAAATCTTCTTTTCAACAATAAATATTTTTGACAGAATTTGGGTACGTTAGTTTCATCATAATCAGAAAGATTTTAAAGCAGTTTGAGTAGTAACTTTATTGTTTGTTTTTGAAAACAAAAATAAGATGAAAATAATTGTTTAAATGAGTTTTTGGATTAATTTCCTAATTAATGTGTTCAGAGATCAACCTTTGAAACATAAAAAATAACAATTCAATCAAGTCAGAACTTCACCGCCATTTTATGGCCACCATTTTGCTGCAAACCATTCCTGTATAGTTAATCTGTTCATTTGGTGAAGTGTACACACATTAAGTTACTTTCTTAAGAAATGGCAAGAAAATACAATATGAGTTGCTAAACTCCAAGAGGTGGAGGAAAAATGGGGAGGAACAAGAAGTGGCCAAACCATGAAACTCAATATCAGACAGAATGTGAGTCCAAATTGACAATCAAGCAATATGTAATTAATGTGTAAAGAACCACACAATTTTACAAAGGCACAAATTCCATTTATTTTGTTTTATTAAATTATATGAAATACAATCGTTTTTTCAATATTTTGTTCAATTTAATTCAATCATCAAATTTCAGTGATCCATCCTTATTCAGTCCACACCAATTTTCACTATCATTAGCGCACACAACTTACTTAAATATCATTGGGTAATATTTGGCTCACACCAAATTACCGTGATATAACACCCCTCCCCAATATATTATAAACAATATATTACTACTAAATTAAATCCTGGATCCGCTAGTGACTCCAGCCGACTTTACCCGAGCGTTACATATAGGAAATCTGACGGCTCAATCTCATTCACTCTCCGTTAAAGAAGTACAAAACTAAAGAAGTTTTCACTTTAAAAATGTATATTTGTTGATGAAAGAAATATATTTCAAAATATATTAAAATAATATATTGGAACCAGCACGAGCAGATCCTGATGAATGTACGTAACACAAACATAGGATTTTAAAACGATTCGTTCATAACTAAGTTTAATTTAACTTACTGCTGAATGTTTATACCCCTATTATTTATTTATACAATTTGGTGCATTTTAAATTAAAAAAAAAACTTTTTTCTCTCAAAAATTTGAGCAACTATGCACACAAGGTATTCCTTATCAGTGAACTACAAAATTCTACTGATTTTGAGTAAATCTAAGTTGGTCGTAGTTTGGTAAGAGCTATCAAGGATATTGGCTAAGTTCACTAACGATATTTCCCTTGGGTATTCATAGTCCCTTAGAAGATGACCTCGTTGAAAGTAACTTACTTTAGTTTCACATCTTAGTTTAACAATATGTCTGTTATTTTTGAGTGCACTGATCCAGTTAACTATTATGGTCCGCTGTAAAAACAGTTTTTTATCAAATTATTAACATCCGCCTAAAACTTAATGAAGCTCATGTTATCGTAACATACAAATTTTTGATCTGCGAAAATTTTCAGTAGTGGTGCGTTTTCTCATTAAATTAAAATATTTAATGAGGTACTAAAAACTTATAAATACTCATTTGTTCTACATTTGAATCTTAAGATAATTTACTAACAAAATCTAAAAAAAGAAGTGCCCTACAAAAATATTGGGTGACGCTGTTCTTCCTTACCCAATATTTTTGTTGGCTGAATTATAAATTCAGCTTCCATTAAAATAAAAAAAAATCCTAAATTACTTTTGGATTAATAATTTAAAATATCTAAATGGTCTTATTACAATTTTGTAAAGTAATTTTTATCTTATACTTTTTGTAAATTAGTATGAGTTAATTCTTGCTTTTTTCAGGTATGAATCTGTTGTTCTACTATCGATAGCGAATCGTAAGTTACAATTTCTCTCCTTGTTAAATTATGTTGTTATTATGTTAGATAATGGATTGTTTCGTTTTAATTAATTTTGATATACTGTGATGGTATCGATATAAAGAGAGGATGAACGAAAGATGATGGATAAGATAAATATAAAACATCAGTACTTATGAGAGAGTTGGAGTGCTCAACCGGAAAAAAACGTGGGTCAATAAGGATGAGGATGTTTTTGTAAGAACATATATAATTAAAGCGGTTACTTACTTATGCCCTGAATAAGTAATAACAAGACTCCTACTTATACGGTTTATAAGATAAGGCTTAGCTAATCCGAAGATTCGATGCCGATACCACCATTCATTGAACATACTTCTCCCAACAGGTCACCGTTCAAACCCAACCTCGCCGGATAAAAATATTGAGGAGACGGAAATATCCTTTTGATTCTCCTCCAATAATTTCAAATAAAACAAATAAATACAAATAATAATATATAACCTTCTGAAAAAAAATGTAAAATAAAATCAACGATTAAGAAAAGAAGACTAACTGGTTAGGTTAAGGCCTAGAAGAAGCCATGTAACTATTTTATCACTAAATTAATGTTTATATTATTTAAATTTTAATTTATATACAAAGATAATAATACATAACCATAAGTATAAATATGTTTTATAGAGTAAGTTTTTATGGATATTTTTACATTATTAGTGAGACTGTGAAAATTTTTGTATTTTTATTTTGAGGGGTGCATAAATCAAGAATTCAAAAATATTTTTCAGTTTTTAAAATTATACATTTTTAGCTGAAAAAAACTTCTAGAAATGTCCCAATGAAACGGAGCTTGTCTCTAAGTCCCCGTGTTTAATGTAAGCAAATCCATTATATATTCAATTGATTTGTTCAGTTGTTCTTATGTAAATTCAGATTTAAAAATCTGGTGCGGTGCCCACATCGCACTACTTTTACTTACTACTCTCTCAGTAGAGAGTAGTCAGTGAAAGTAGTGAAAATACTTTCTGCTAAGAAGCAGAGATTAGTATTTTCAGACAAAGGGGAAGTGAAAGTTAAAATTATAAACGCTGTTTTATAATTCTTGTTTTATAATAATTGTTTTATAAAGATTTATATTTCATTATGGGTATTTTTATTTGTATACGTATCCTTATATATACAAATTTTAATATTTATATCGCTGTAATCTATACAATTAAATAATAAATAATACCAACTAATGCATTTATGGAAACCGCATATGTATATTTACATAATATTGTCGGAGTCCTTATTATATTAAGCTCATGTTACGAATGGAAGCGTGTTCACATCTTTCGGGCGAGCTCGAGTGCGCTCGTAATCCTTTGGTTCCTCAATTACTAGTTATAAGCTATTCTTCATTACGATTTCTTATTTATCCTTTAGTTAATTATAAAATTCTTTCATATTTTATATTTAACTATCTTTGATATTAGAGATGAATGTGAAATGGACAATTGTTTCAAATAAAAAAAATAAATAAAAGTACTTTTGGGAAAGGTAATATTTAAAATTAGCCATTTAGGCCTTGTTAGAAAACATAAATAAGAATTAAATCTACATTTTATTTAAAACTTAATTTTACAATAATGTAATGGATATAATTAAAATCGTTAGAGCCGTTTTTGAGAAAATCGTAAAAATGTGTTCAGTCCATTATGTAAAGTGCAACTTCCGGCAAGCCGATTTTGAAGAAAAAGTTTATGTAATATCCCAAGCATATAAAAACCTTAAATAAGCAATTTCACATCCGTTCGACTTTTCCTTTTTGAGCTAGACTGTTAACACATACGCACACACTCAGACACAGACCATTTTGCGGGACTTGGTTATTTGGACTCAGTTTTAATTTCCTTTGAAAACTCTGATTAAAAAATGTTCACGATCGCAATACTTACCCTTACTATATATTGCATATATAGGTAAGTAAGTGGAGGGAAAAAATACACCTATAACTATCTAAACTTCATCGTCCATCTCTCCCAAACCAAAAGTCTGCGTCTATAGTCTACTCGTTGAACGCTTCCCAGTCGGCTCCACAATTTTAAATTTCCATTTTATTCACCTCAATGTAATCAAAACCATAGAATTTCACTTCTTAATTAAAATTATCTCTCTAAGCAAATATCAATTGTTGAAATATTCATATTAGAGATTTGACTAATAAGATGGTCAACTACTGCTCTAGAACTATCCATTTATTCCTCTGGGTCCTAGATATCCTGTAAGAGTTGAAAAACAAAATAAAAAACTTTAAACATTATTTGAATTGGTATTTCTTCAATCCAATATCGATTTAAAGACAGTTTAGTTTAGTATCCTCTAAACCATGAGAGATCCAGAAACTGGACTAGAAGAAGCTTCTCAAGGAAGAGGCAATATGGTGGGATTGGGTGCTGAAGAAAGATCGGTATTGGATAGATATTAAGGTGGGGAGGCTATAGCCATCCGGAATATTTCCTCCTTATCTTTAGCCGCTATCAGATTTCTCGGTCCGGTCCGCCCTCGGATATCGTCGTAGGAATAATTTACACTGGGGCCTGCCCCCCCCCACACAGAATCGGTCTCCGACCCTTATGGCTATTTCCTCCGAAAATGCGTTTATATGGCCTGCGGGTCCGGTTATACACGATTCCTTACATATCGGCGCGCCATGTCTTCGATGGCAGGCCGTTTGGGAGGTCGTCAGCACGTGAGGGACAGTTATGATCACCGATTTTCCGGGATGTAATAAAACTTCTTGCTCATGTAAAAAAATGTTGAATTGGAGTAACATACTAAATCCTTATTTTATTTGCATAGTTTATGACAGAGGATAACAGTTTACATAAATTCAACCTTAGTCAATCAGACCTAAATAATTAATTTTAGTTTCATTATATTCTAGAATTTATAGCTGAGTATGAATGAATATATATATAAATAGGGTAAGTCGGAAGGAACAGGCTAAACTTCAAGGGTAATTTGCACAAAGGCAAATAATAATAATAAAAAAAAAACATATTTTCTTTTATAAAATTAGGGTCGATCCATAACTTCAATTTTGAATATATAATTCACTCAATTTTACCATTTAAAATTATAATAAATTTTACCTGTACTGAAGAATTTAAATAACAAAATGACATTGTAACTGAGTTTAATATTTAAAAGAATCGTAAGTAGTGTTGTCCAATATCGCTCTTGGTCTTGCACTTTGTAAGACTAAAGCCGCCTAACTGTTGCAAGACCAAGACCAGGACTGGTAAAAAAAAATAGATTTTTTAAATAAAAATTAAAGCAAAATTGTTACTAATACTTGACAATATTAGTTACTATATGTTAATAATTGGTATAACCAATATACTTTTGCATTTAACTCCTCTAATTTTTCATTCAGGTTTAGTTCGGTTTCTCCCATCTAAAAAACTTCAGTAATATCTCTATAGATAAACGAAATTCGTGGATATCAAACCCGCGAACGTTGAAGCATAACTGTATTTTCGAATCAGCTTCTCTCAGAGATTTTATTCTCATACTAAAAACTGTATATCTTATAATACTTTAATATTTTAGCCCATGAAAAAGGTGAGAAAGCTATACTGACCTTACTTGGCAGATTTTTTTTTTTTTATGAATTTGTTAGACTTTTTTTCATTTTTGTATTACATGTGGGAAAATGTGTTATTTCCTAATTAAAAGACATTACAATAAAAAAAAAAATACAGTAATTTCTTGGTATAGTAGATTAATTTATTAGTATAGTAGATTGTAGTATTAAATAGTTCATAGTAGGAAACCTTTTTATAATTTGATCCATCATTAGGCAGTGCTAACGGAAGAAGCAACAATTCTTTATATTTGACTGTTGCTATGTTTATTTTTCTAGCAATACGCACACTCATATACTATATGTATTCAATTATTTTTTTTATTTTTCCTGACTTAAGTAATTACATGTTAATTAATTAGAGCACTAAATTAATAAAAATCACTCAAAACGTTTGGAGGCCGCAGCTCTTCCACGAATGCCATAGGTGCTTCATCCGTGAACTAATTCAATTGAGTACAAACTGTTTCAAGTGTAGGGTGGTAAGTTATGCCATTTGAAACCTAGTTTTTTTTTTAACTCTCTATATGATATCGTCATAGGTGAAGTTCTAGCGAAACTGCTACTAAGGTCGGATCTGACAATTTTGCACATTGACCTTGATATAGTTGTCAAGGATTAATCCTTTGAGATATGATGACGAACTATGCAGGTAATGATGCCAGCTTTGTGATAGCCGATCCGCCTTGTTTGCCCCCACCAGCTGGAGGGCTGTAATCAAGAATCAAAGCAACTATCAGCCTTCTAATGACCAAGGCTAAAGTTGTAGCAATAATTACTGCTACACCCTCCTCCTCTCCCCCACCCCATCCTCCCAACTTCTGCTGGCTGTAGATAAAGTGCTCTTCTGCAACCCTTCCTTCCAGTTTTAGGTCCAACGAGCCGTAAGTTAATCAAGTTTTCACATGATTTTCACTTTAATTTTGTGAATCGAAATTGAAATTTATTTCTAATGTTTACCTAATTATGTTTTTTTTTTATTCTTATTAAATTTTAACATTTAAATTTAGTTTTGACTGCTAAAATGTTTGTTACCACCTACCTTCCACAATTCCCACCCAACACCGTATGATTTTCGCAAACCCTCAATTTTTGTCCGGTTATATAGTCAGGGTCTCTTTTGTTTATTACTATTTTAACCATTAGTAAAATGTAAAACTGGAACAGAAACTAACCAATAATTGCATTTCACAATTGCAGTAATATTATTAACAACAGTTTATAGCTTATAAATGTATTCCTTCTCTACCACTAAGGGTCACGACTTATTAACTTAAGATACAATTTATAATTATTTTAACTCACTTTAGAATGAAAATAACTATTTAAGAATCCTCATAACTACTTAATTATTACCCAGCCTTCAAACTATTTTATAATTGTTAAGAAACTGTTTATATTTACTAATATATATTTCTATACTCTGTTTTTTTTTTTTCATATTTGTTAATTTTTATTTATATATGTTGCTTTTACATTATTTTTATTTATTTAATAGTTGTATTTACACCAATTATTTGGTTTATTAAGTTTATTTTTGATATAATTATATCTATATATTTATGCTTCTTTCATTTACTAGGGATTTACCACCTGTTCGCCAAACGGCGGAGCAACCCCCATTTTAGAAATTATACAAATCTTTATTATATTGTACTACTCGTTCCTTGAATCGTATAGCCGTAATTTACATGTAATCTATTATTCAGATTGTATTAATTTTTATCAACATAAAATAAGCAGAACGAAACCACCACAGTTCTGAAAAATATATAATTTGTTTATTGCTAATCGCGTCTTCTTGCCAATTTATATTATTATATAATTATAATTATTCTTATTATCAATTTATAACCATAATAAGGGAGACATAGTTCCGGAAATAAGATGTGTGGTGTCTTCGTTACGGTCCGTCCCGTTTAATATATGTAAAATAAAACATTGCACGGTCACTACTAAAAACTGTTTTATATATCACAGAGATTTATAACACTAAAACATATTCATTGTATATTGTAATGTTTTTATCCTTGTTATGTTTATATAACCGTTATCTCATTTGTACGTTACACCTTTTTCTTCTCTTGTAATTTTATATTCATCATTTTTCTGGTGTAATTATTTTTCTCTTATACTTTTATATTCATCATCTTTCTGATGTAATTATTTTTCTGGTTATGAACATGTACACTCATCCGGAAGAAATGTGTTTATCCAATCCGATGGATCAGAACATTTACCTAATAGTAGTGGGCTCTCCGCGTGATAGTTACAATATATACTTAGGAGAAGACGAAATTCGATGTTATATATGCTCCGAAGCTGGCTAAAAAAGAAATATAAAATATAAACTAAATCGATCGATCATATGTCCGCTAGGACAATATCGTGAAATTATGTATTTTTTAATTATTATTCTTGATGATGACAGTCGCATGTTTGGATAGAAACATCCGCAGAATCAATAAACATAAGTTTTTTTACTAGAAATCCTTAAAAAAATGTATCCTTACTATTCCAACAATTAACTATATATCCATCACTAAATTTTATTTATTTTATTAATTACTTTTAAATGCAATTATTTATACATAATGGTGTATTGATATTTGACTAGATGTGAAAATTGAAAACAATTTATTTGGAGTGTTCAGTCAGAAAAATAGAAAATAAAAATAAATATCAATGATTTATTTTTCTAACTGAGCACTGCAACCAACGTCCCTTCAATTATTTATGCAATTTTTCTATTTTTGTTTTTCTACTAGTCTGAATAACTTGATAGTTTAAAAAAGAGAGTTCCACACTTTTCTCCATCTCTCCCCGAACAACTCCTCAAAAAGATCAATAAATGACACTTCAGTTGTAAAATGTGCTTCCTAAGTGAAATAACTCATGCAATGAATGTTATAGTCTTATCATATGTGGAGTGATTTAGCAAATTTTATACTTTATATTTAAGTTTCTTTATCATTTTTTCAATTACCCAAAGAAACTTTAAAAGTATTAAACTAAGTTTCGCGAGCCGTAATTTGGATACCCCTGATTTATAATAAAATTAAAACATGTAATCTACATTATTGCTTGGAAACAGAACGATCGATAAAGAACTTACATCCCTATATCTAATACCTGACATGAATCTAGTCCGTTTCTAATTATAATACTGAGTGAAGTAATGTGATACTCTTACATATTAAATATTCCTAAAATGTGTTAAATATCAGTATGAAAAAATTACTTTTCATATTTATCAGATTACGATTTCGAAAGCATTAGTAGTGTTCTGACATTAATAATAAATTATTACCGGGCTATATACATGAAATCTCATCGGAACTGACAGGTTGTAAATTTACGTCTGCCGTATGAGAGAGCCCCCCTCACTCATATTTTCGGCGGGAATATCCCGAGATAAAATATAAAAAAGAGTTTTACGATGGATGCCGGGAGCGTACTAATGACCCGGGAGTACGAAATGAGGAAAAATAGTATTCGTGCTCTTGAGTCATATATCAGCTGGATTTAATCTGCGGCCATTCGTCCCTCCAAATGTGACCGTGTGACCTGCCGTCGCCGTTAATTCTTGTTGCCTCGTTTTGTCAACTTCATTTAGCCCATTCGCATTTTCTTGCTGTTTTCATATTTATTCTTTATAGTGATGGATATTTCAAGGGATTAGTGTATTCATTATCATAAAAAAAAACTAAGTAAGACTTCTCCAACTTCTTCAATTCCAGTAAAACGGTCATTCTTTGTAATAAATAATTATATCTCTTTACTGGCATAATATGACTAACGACAACCAGCAAATTCGTTAATAGGGTGGTTATAGCATTTCAATCATAGGGAAAGAGTTTTTACGGTATTGAAAAATATATACTGTTATGACCAAAAAAAAAAGATAATAAAATCATTTTTAATAAATATAATTTTCCATAGAATTTTTTTTATTTGTTGGGCGCCTGGCTTTACCAGCCTTTCATCTCTAAAGAGATAAATCTAGAAAATATAAGGTACTTACCCATTATTTGGGCATCATTAAATATTTATTCTACCATGCTAGCTCAGGTGAAAAGGGGTGAGGTTGGATATTTTTATACAGCACCAAAAAAATAGGTTAACAGATCTATTTACAGAATTAATATTATGTACAATAAAAAGAAACAAAATACAGGGAAAAAGAGAGAATTTAAACATAATTACTATATACAATTAAAGATAAATAGGAAAAAATTTAAGATCATAAAGATGATAAAAATAACAAAAAAAGATACTTATTCTATATACAATAGTATGGCATGCCACATATACACATCAAGATGCAGAAATCAAGGCATAAGATATCAGAGCACATGCACATGCTAAAATAGGAATTAATAATCAGGAACAGGAAACAAAAGAAAGAAAATTTTTGTTTTCCAATTCTTCCTTAATCTTGGTTACACTGTGATCATTCAGATAATAATATAATTGATTTCAGGAAAGTAAATAAAATTTAAGGAATCTCGATAGTCCGAGAGCCCCTGAGAAAAAAACAAATTATTTGATGGAAGGTTTGAAAGCATTTTTTAAAATGTTTATAACACTTATATTAGAAAACGAGAGTCTGCCAGTCGGTTCTTGCTACCTGTAAAATTTAGGCTGCTTTAAGGAATATTAGACTAGTTACTTGAGGATCCAAACGTGAAAATCATTGCAAAAAATGTGGGAAAAGTTTTTGTTTTTTTTTAACTTGTATGGTTGAGACATGTAAAAAACAAAATTGCTAATGCAGGCCACCCAGGGAAAACTTTTTACAGCCAAAAAAGCCCGTTTTTTTTTTTAAATATATTTTATTGTTTTTTTCACTTACAACTCCTAAACGACATGGCAGCGAAATACGCACACTTTAAGATATTAAAGGATGTGCGTCTAGAGAGTACCTAAAATTAATAATTTGGTTCAGTGATATGGTCGAAAACTGCGGTAAACCGAGGCTGATTTTTTACCAAATACATCCAAAACTGATACAAATTACTACAAATGGCTATTACTATTACTAAGGGAAAAATCTTATAGAATAAAAGTTGTAGAGCATCAAATCCCGCATTCAGTTATAATCTTTGTTAATCGAAAAAGAATGTTTCGTAAACAAGTGAACCATTTTTTATTAAAATTTTATCAATTACAAAATTTACAATAAAAATTGATTGATAAAAAAAATTTAATAAAAATACGAAAATATATCATATATATTAAATATAACTTTAAAACTTCAGTTGAATCCGAAAAATGTATTTCCTCGTACACTTTTCATTATAAATATTATGTTTATTTTAATATTTCGTTTTTATATGTTTTATAATGTCTCTAACTCACCTCGGGCGTCTGAAAGAGATGCCTCGGAACTTCTAATATAGAACTTTAATTTGAGTTCTACTAATGGGTAGTTTCTTTTCATGTTGTACATGTCATGTTACCAATGTCCCATTTACTTATTGTATTTTCTATGTAATACAGTTGTAAATTTCATTAAAATAAATAAAAAAAATAATAATATCTCCTTAACTCAAACATTTTACCTTCATATTCGCAAATTGATTAGTACGTCAGTTATCAAAGATTATACTATAACACTAATAAATACTATAATATTCACAGATCATTTTCACCAAAGTATTATTGTCACCTAAAAGTATGAAATATCGGCCCACTCTATATAGAAGGTAGAAAATGCCGCCTACACCTTTAAGTAGGAATATAAATGTGCCCATTTGTATACATAAATTTACCCCTAAATCCCGGCAAGAGAAAAAATTGCCCTAACAATTCCTCTTTAAGTGTGATATCCCATGAGAATAATCCTATTGTTCCTAAGACATTACATCTTGGTTTTATTTGGATTTTAGTTATCATTTTAATTTAAAATTTATAATTTAGAGCTGTTTTTAACAATGAAGAGACCATCAAAACATGTATTGATGCTTATTGCTATCCAATCAGTTGTTCTAATCTAATTGAACTAAGGAGGAAGTGAAAATGGCAGAAAAAACATTAGAACTTCTTAATTTTTTTATCGGTTCCTAGAGAGAAATGATATAAAAAAAAATCTCGGACTTTTGTTTAGTGTTTTTAGATCTAGTATCACCAAAAATGTTCCACTGAAATCGGTAACCTTCCCTTTTAAGTACTGAGACTGATTCTATAGACAACTACAGTAACGGTAAGTAATCTTCCTTAACAGCTGACGGTATTTTTTGGAAGTAATTTGCCGTACATGAATGCTATTATTTTTTTTCTTGACTAAATGTAAGAAATTAGGTTACTTATAAAATTCATACAGATTAATTAAGAAACATTAATTATATAAGTTTTATTTATTTCTATTATCGACATCTATTATAATTATTTTGATTTTACTTTAACTTATACAGTAAAATATATATGTAATATGTAAAATATATATAGTAAAGGAAAGTATTACGATCGTGAAAATGTTTGAATTTCAGTTTTCAACGTTCTAACTCCTACACGAAAGTGAAATTGCATATTTGAGGTTTTTACATGCTAAGGCCGTTACAGTAACTTTTTTTGTGAAAATCGATTGATCGGAAGTGGCACTTCATATTATGGGCTAAAAACATTTTCACAATTTTCTCAGAAACGGCTCTAACGATTTTGATTAAATTTATTATGTCAGTGTGAAATTAAGCAGTTTTAAATAAAATGTAGTCTTTGTTCTGATTGATGTTCTCTAACAGGACTTAAATGGCTAATTTTCAATATTAACTTCCTCTAAAGTACCTTTATTTTTTTATATATGAATTAAATGACTATTTCACATTAATCTCTAATATAATAGATAGTTGAATATAAAATATGAAAGAATTTGATAATTAACTAAAGGAGAAATAAAAAATTGTAACGAAGAATAGTTGTAATTGATTGCACCCAAGCTCGCCCGAAAGATAACATATGTAACAGGCTTCCATACGTAATATGAGCTTAATATAATACGGACAGTATTATATAAATATACATATGCGGTTTTCATAAATGCTATTGTTGGTATCATTTAATATTTAATTGTATAGATTACACCGATATAAATATTAAAATTTGTGTATATGAGGATACTTAAACAAATAAAAATACCCACAATGAAATATAAATAATTATAGCGTCTATAATTTTTGCTTTTACTTCTCCTTTGTATGAAAATACTTATTTCTGCAAAGAAGAGGGTGGTAGGTGAAAGTTGTGTGATGCGCGCCAGATGTTTTTCTTTAGAGAGGGAATCGAATTTATATATTTTCATGAAACTTTTACTGATTATTTTTATCAATGTTTTGACGCTGATTTTTTGGAATAATATTATATACCTCATGCGAAATTTCTTCGAATATAGGATCAACAATATACCGCAGCCCTGCCTAAAATAAATTGTTAACTTTTGGGAAATTAAATTTTCATCCCTGGGCGGGAGGAGTATATAAAGTTAGACTGGAGGGAGTCCAGTATATGGCCGGGAAAATACAGGATTGGCCCCAGCTGGGCAGTATATTATATAAAGGAGATAAAAGTTAGTTCTTCCGAGTTGCTCTCGGCTCCACTCAACCAACCCAGGCCAGCTATAGGCTATCTCTTGGGAAAATTCCCCTTTATCTCAGGATTCAATTTCTTACTTGGGTTGGCTGTAGCATACTCGATGCCAATTAGAAATTATTGAACATTTAAATAGTAGAGGATCTAGATAGTTGTATAGCCGTCTGGCTATCTAGTGTCCACTGGGTACTACATGATACAATTAAAGTACCTACTAAAGGAATTTAGTAGGATGAGCGTTATTTCCTGGAGTTAACTTGGCATTGTTAAAAAAACTAAGGTGTGTGCTTTATACCAAACGATAGAAGTGAAAACATCGATAAGGAGAGATTAATAATATGAAATATAAATAATAAATAATAGCCCATTAGAAAGAGGATGAAATGCTAAATATTTCCCTCGCTTACAGTATGCAGGCCTGGTTTTTCGTTTCTGAGATATTTCAATCCATATATTCAATAATTGCTTTGCGTTATGATAAAATTTTGAATAACAGCTCATTACGAAGAAAATGAAATGCTAAACATTTTCCTTGCTTACAGTATGCAGGTCTGGTTTTTAGTTTCTGAGATATTTTAATCCATATATTCAATAAAACTCGTTTTAATTATTAACTATTTTATTATTTATTAACTATTTTTTCCTTTTCGTCTCTCTAACACGGCGTCGCGTTAAGATAAAATTTTGAATAATAGCTCATTACGAAGAAAATGAAATGCTAAACATTTTCCTTGCTTACAGTATGCAGGTCTCATTTTTAGTTTCTGAGATATTTTAATCCACATCTTCAATAAAAATCGTTATCACTTCGTTTTCAACACTTTATTTTCCTTTTTGCCTCTCTAACACGGCTTTGCGTTATGATAAAATTTTGAATAATAGCTCATTACAAAGAGAATGAGCATTTTCCTTTCTAAACATTTTCCTTGCTTACAGTATGCAGAAACGATTTTTAGTTTGTGAGTTATTTTAATCTATATACAAAATTACTTCAATTAATCGACTCCAGCGGACCATGCGCTACACATTGGAGATGTGACGGCTCAATCTAATTCACTCTCTGGAGATTAATAATAACATTATATAATGAGCCAGATACTAGAGCTGTGTAATTAAGTTGTAACGTGGAGCATAGAAGGAAATCAAGATACATTGTTCGCCAAATGGGACAATCGGACCACGGAGCGATTAGAGGTACCTTCACTTAACACAATCATAGAAAGGAGAAATCTTGGATAGTTTGGGCAAGTTGGACTTCCAAGGATCTACCATCGATAATATATCCAGTGGATTGTGGGGAAAGGGAAATATCAGTGGTAAATCCGCTGAAATTTATAGTAGTAGGGCAAAGAGCGTAAAGGGAGCGATGAAAAATAAACACTTCCATAATTTTTTTTTTTATTAAATTTTACTGGGTACATTTACAGATTTGAAACCAATTTTTCCAAAAAAAATTATTAAAATGACTAACGGTTAGAACAAATGTAAACTATTGGCTTATATGTTTACTAATGGTTTGTATTATTTTATTTAATTGAATATTTAATAGTTGACCGTTGCATTATAAAGAAAGGAGATGGTCTGGGGTTGCGGGCATAAATAGACTAAATAGTGGTAAAACTATTTTATTGAACTATTTAGCCTATTTATGACCGCAACCCCGGACCCATCTCCTTTCTTTATTTTATTTAATAATTGTTTTTTGAAAAATTTCTATATATTTTTTTGTCACAGCATAAATATGAGAACAATACAGAGGGGTTTTCTAAATGATGCCAAAATATGATTGTTTATTCATCCAAAAAAAAATTCATATATTTTCTTTTATATATATTGCACTATGGTCTACCATGAACTTATAATTTCTTTTTTAATAATTATTAGTTTATGAGGTGAATTTATTTTTCTCCTTCTTATATTATGTTGTCCCATAAGTTATGTTCTTTTTTTTTTTTTTTTTTTTTTTGTTTAAGATTGATTTACAGTGTTATATACGAACCGCTTCTTCCATCTCTGAGGAAACATCTTATACCCTTTTTCAAAAATGGATGAGGCTTACTTGAAAAATATTTATTAAGATGCATTTTTATTTGGTTGTTCGGTTTCGATATTTATAACGGAGTGATTTTTTTAACGAAAAAAACAACAACAAGTAATAATCGGGTTGGGCAAGGTCTGGGGAGTACGAAGGATGAGAAAATCCCAATCAAATTATGAAAATTTCTAGATTACGGACAACGAAACATGCGGCATTGGCCGTAAGGCATAAATTCTGACAGTTTGATTGGGACGTCGCACCTCATCCTCCCTACTCCCCAGACCTTGTTCCACCCGATTATCACTTCTTGTTACATTATCTACACATATATACTTATTTTATATTTTCTAAAAATTTATTTAGTGTAAATAAAGATATGATATATGGTTCCTTGAAGCCATTCTTATCTGAAGTCCCCCCACTTAGAGTCCGGCAGTCTCAGTACCTGTCGAGTTTTTTAAGTAGCTGGTTCATATCACTCGGCCCTCTATCGTTCTGCGTAATTTTTCCGTAAAAAAAAAAAAAACTTTTTCAATAGTCGTTGACATGAAATGCGATATTATCATATGATAATGTCTAGTAAGAACAAAAGATCGAGAAGCTTAGGCAATAATAGTTCTCTCAATTCGCCAGTAAAGCAAAAGCCTAGGCGTTCTAACAGAAAAACACCACCATCTACACCTGACAGACCAAATGAACCACAATCTGGTACCTCAACAGAAATTATGACCACCGAAACAAACATTGAAACAGATGAATCACCATTTTTTACTCCTAACCCATACCAACTACTATCTAATTAGTAAGCTTTAGATGGCTTCTAGTAAGCTTTAGATGGAGCTTTGTTCCTAGAATTAAGTTGGCTTTTATATACTGCATACGGTTAGAAATGTTTGTCTCTTCTACAAACAGTAATTATATTCTACTTGAATATATAGTAACAAGAATTAATATTTATTAGAAAACATTTAACGTTTATTTAAAATTATTACTATATTTTATTCCTTCTCATCTTGAGACAAATTTACTAATTTAATCTATATCTCCCTTATGATATAATGATCAAACTTTTGGAGTTTAATTTCGGATAGATCTATAGCAATGAGGAAAAAATATATATTAAGTTAGTGAAACAGCTAGGGTAAAGTGACTGTGAAAAGAAAGAAAGTAAATTCAGGTGAAGTGGTTGTTCTGTTTTTGTCGTCTTGTTTAGAAACTTCTTTTGTTTTTGCTCGTTCTCCAATGTTGCTCCAACAAGTGTAGCTTCCTTAACTTTCTCAGAACACTTCATTTACTACTTGAAAAATGTTGCTAAGGGTGTCGTTTATTTGTGTCCTATTTAAATTGGATTTTTTAATTTAATTCCTAACATAACTTTTTTTATTTATTCAGGCATCGAAAGGACAGGATGGTATGTGATCACAGTTTCTATGATATATCAACCGAAAAGAACCATCACTGGAAGACTGAAATAAAATAGGAGTAACGTTAACTCATTTCAGAAACGGTACATTCAAGCAAAAACCGAAAAACCCATAGTAGTACCAAACTAGGATTAAAGCAAATAGGAGAAACTTTTGCCGCAGTCGTCAATTTCGGTTAACTCCAATTTTTTTTTTTTTTTTTTTGGCTTACTGGACAGGAATCAGATATTTTATAAAAACAGCCTGAAACCTTTTTAATTAAAAAAATGTCATGTTGCATGTTGAATTTTTTTGTTTTTTCTTCTACACAGCTTTGTATATCGAGTTCACTACGACCAACCATTAAGCCGCCTCTAGCCTGCTGTGTAAAACAAGCCGAATTCCCATAAGCGGCATAAATGCGGTTTATGGCGCTTTACGTGTAATTTCCATGGAAACAACCAATTCTACGCTTTATTCGAACATGAACACTACCTTTAAATACACAAAATGCATTCCTTTTTATTATTACAATATATATTATTTTATTGAAATGCATTATTTTTATTGGAACAAGCAGCACTATTATGGCGGTAAGAGTAAGAGAGATTCTGCAAATTTATCTTTCTTCTCTCTTCTATTGATATGAAGGCAACCCTTGCCATATTATAATTGCCATTAAACCTATGATTTTGACTGAAACCTATGAGAATGTAAATAAAGTAGAAAATTTAATTAGGTATAATAAAAGAGAAAATTCAAGAAAGACACATTCAATTTCAAAAAAATCAAAAGAAAAACTAAATTACAGCTTTAATAATTGAAAGAAAAATATAAATGACTGCTTAAATATGATTTGGCCACAACTGGGTACCCAAAAAATGTGGTTAGACATAAATAACCTCAAAATTGAGAAAACGACGTGCATATCACAGTCATTGACAATAATTAATTTAACTCATATATGCAAAAATAGTTACTTATTTAATGTAATTATTTTTGTTTTCATAGTTAATTAACAGTTTGGTTAATTATCGGCCCGGGATGAAAACAAGAATAATTTGGGATGATTAAAATAATGAGGGAAAATGGGGTGTTATAAAATCCGGTATACACAGCGGGAGGGGGCCCTAATTAAATTAATTATAGGGACAGAAATGATGTTGTATTATTCAGAAGGGAAAACCCCAGGCTGTTAATTTAAATAATTTAAAGAAGGCCAGCTTCATTACTTAGGCAAATTAATTTATTATTTTTTTTTTTTTATATTTGTATAACCCTCATCTAATTTATTGATAAATGAGGTCTTTTAGCAAAAGCGTATTTGTGAAAAAATAATAACTTATTTTTCTTAGTTTATAATAGCATTTCTAAAATTCTTCTTTCGAGTTAAAAAAAAAAATGACAGGTTGAGAGATCTATGAGAATTTTTAAAAAGTAATAATGTAACTGATACTTTAGTCTAAAAACTTTGATAGTTTTAAATAAAACACTGATTTATGTTTTCTATCCTATTGATGGCACACATATTTTAATGTGATCAAGCTATATAATGATGATTGTCTCTTCATAATTGGTATATGGAGGAATTTAAAATTTTATGGACTCTTTTTAAAAAGTTCAATTTTAACAGTTTCTGTGAAACGTTTGAGTAAAATAAAAGTTCGAAGCAATTTTTTTTGTAAGTTTTACATTTTAAGGTAAAAGTTCGCCTTTTATTTATTAAAGTTCTTAAAAAAAAATTACGTTAAGCAAGAAATAAACAGTAATGAAGTTTGGATCAGAATTATAAAATCAAATGAATTACTCCATTCTAATGTGTTGTTTATTTGAGTAGCTAATTATTATTAGTAATTTTTTAGATGGAGGCTGACTGTGTACGACTGTGGCAGTTATCATATTAGCGAAATTATAAGGAATTGCTCATAGGTTTATTTGAAAGAAAAAGTGCCTGTTTCAACCTATTTAACAGCATTTCTAACTCATTGCTATTAACACTAGTATAGGCCTTCATTACTTTTAACAGACAAAAGTAATTGTTTTTATTCTATTTATTTGAATAATTGTTGTTATGTATGTACTGATAGAATAATGAATGTTTTACTCGTTATGAGTTTAACATTACTTGTAAATTAGCAGTCATTATGTACGTAGACAATTTGATATTAACCAGGTTTTTTTGCGAAGGAGTGCATGTGGTACGTTTGTGAATATTTTTCGGGTAAGATTGTGACACAAGTAAATTTTTTTAGTAGAAAACGCTGAGGAAGACCAAAAGTTGATTCTAACACAATTTTTTATACCTTATTAGTGATAAGCATTTAAATTGTTCTTTAATGTTGTATAAAACAGTCTCTGTTATCTTTTTTTCTTCTTTTTTGTCTAGAAGATATTTAATTTTTGGCAAAGAAAACTTCCTAGGATGATGCTCCGGACAGTATATTTTTATTATATTTATAACTCATAAATTTCAAATTATGACAAAGGAGCACACCAGGCTTAACCATAAATTCCTATGAAAGTATGAGAATATAAGAATATGAGAGTATAAGAATTTAAGTTTTGAGGATGGGAATAATTTTCCCGAAACTCTAATTCGTCACGTGATTCAACAAATAAACCAATTGTCTGTATACCTACCTGTAAGTTTGCATTTCCAAAAATAAAGAGTCTTTGTTATGTTTGGTTTTATACCTAAAAATTAATTCTTGATAGCAATCCGGGTTTTCTTTGTGACTTTCACTTATTCTTTATTTTATTAGATTGAATATTTATTATAATATATTTTGTATCCAAATATTTTTTTAATGGAATACCTGTTTAAAATTAATATATACAAATTTATTTTGATAATTTTTTTTTATTTTTTTTTAATCAGATAAACTTTTAATCGTTAGAAATAAAATCTAAAAATTTACGTTTTTTAAATAAAAATTGTCAATTTTTTAGTGAGATAACCTCGGAATGGACTAATTATGAACTGACGAAGTGCGGTAGGATGTAGCTTGTTGTGCGGAATGGTATATATAGCGCCCCTGCCTCGACTAAGGCAGTTTGTCAACAATTTTATTGTAAAATAGTTGTATAAATATATTTTTTTGCATTTAATATTTAACATACATTGTATTTCTCACTAAAAAAAAATTAAATAAAAATACGAAAGTTTAAATTTTGATTTTTTCCCTGTTTTGATAACATTCGTCTGTTCTGATTTGTATACGATTGAAAGGTTTCGAAAGTGATATCAGTCGTGAAGCAAAATGTCATGATACAAAAAAAAAAAAAGAACAAGATAGAAGTGAAAACATTAGGACAAGATTGATAATATGGAATATAAATATATTTTGTATTCTATATTAATAAAGTAATAACATTTATAATATGTATAATTATAATTGTGTATAAATTATTCTGGTAAAGTTTGCTCTGACTGATTGTCATTTTTATCATTCTCTAAACCATAGGTGGGGGAACCTTTTTTTCGTTAGGGGCCGCAGTAAGGTTAGTTTTACGTTTTTTTATTTTTATTCATCATTAAATAAACACACTCACTTGCATACATTCAAAGTAATTCTATTAATTTTCAAACTTAATTGACTTAAATAATTACAGCGCTAGATTAATAAATATAATGAAAACATGTTTGGAGGCCGCAACTACGTCACAGAGGCCAAGTGCGGCCTCCGTGGCCTCGGTTCCCTGCCTATGTTCTAAACTAATTATAGTGACAGAAAATATTAAATATTTATACATTCGTATGCAATGAGACGATCTCATTACGGCTGATTAAAAATAAATCTATATTGACTTTTGCATATTGATTTCTGAATTCTCCATGGCATTTTAATTGCGAAATTTTAATCTAAATGTTATCATTTGCTTATATTAATAACATTCATTAATAGTTATGTGAATTATAGCTCATTATGAAGAGAATAAAATGCTAAATATTTTCCACGCTTACAGTATACAGGTTCGATTTTTAGTTTCTGAGATATTTTAATCCAGCTTCAAAAAATAGAAGTTTTCATTGCAATTAAGTCGACTTCTAGCCGACTTAATCCGAACGAGCTTTGTATAGCTGAGCATGATGGCTCAATCTCATTCACTAACCACAAAAAAAAATGCTAAGCGCGCCTAAAAATTTTCCACTTCAAAAATTATACCACGATTGGTAACGATTTACTCTATCCGAAATTTGTTCGACAACTTAACATGCAGGAACTTAAAAGTATTTGAGAAGAGGGAAATTAAAATGCCTGCAATAAAAATAAAGCTGGCCGTGAAAGAAGGTAAGTAGAGCGATATATCTACTCTCACTTTGCCTTCGTTCCATTGCGGCGGCTAAGAATATATGGAAGGAGGCAATTGTGCCATTCCTACCATCCCTTTTCCAAAGTCTTCTCCATTCCTCTTCCAGCATTATCTCCTTCTACCTCCATTCCTTGCCAGACAATCCAATTCCGCCCTTGGTATAAATACCACAGGGATTTACCGCTCTTTTTCGCTTCCCTTAGCCGACTTGATCTTGTCCTACTGTTGTAAGATGCAGCGGACTGGACGGTAGCCAACTGGGTGAAGGGAGACTTCATGAATTTCGGAAGGTTTCGACGGAACGGGAGCCATTTGCGTAAATCGCGGTTTTGCAATAGAGGGCCGTATATCTCAGCTATAGCTTTCTGGATAAATAATAGAATGGTTTTGGCACCGAATCGCACCGACCTAATAATTCTCCTCTGCAACCCAAATCAAGGAGAGTGCACTCTGGTATGCTTCTTCCACTTCTATGAAATTTTAAAACTTACTAACATTAATCATTGAAAAATAAAATTTTGTATTATCATAAATATTTTTTTATAGACTAGAATGGAATAGAAAATAAACTTTATTCTAGGACGATGTCCCCTTACAATAACAATAATGAACAGTTACAAAAGAAAAATACATTTCAGGCCAAAACTAACTTAATAAATAATCAAAGAATACAACAACTTAAACAATACTATATAAATGACTAAAAAATAAAATAAAATCCTCTCAACTATTCTTATAATTGTATTTAAAAAAAAATAGAATAAAAAGTTACATTTATACTAAGAAAAAACAAAACCTCTAGAAAAGAAAAAATATCTAAAGTATTTATATAAAAAATATTGCTTTTTTATGGTAAAACATAAACAGCTTAAGCAAATAAAATATATACCTAGTAAAGATATATTCATGTCACAGGATGAGAAACGGGATTACAATATTACATTATCCCAGCATAAGAGATATAAAATAAGAATAAATAGATACATACAATTGGGAAGGTTCATTAAATTAATTTTATGAGAAAACAATTGCGACTAAAGGAGAAGAAAAATATTATTAAAGAAAACAAGTTAAAAGAAAACAAATTATTTATATATGTAATGCACTACTCAATGTTATTGTAAACCATAAAAAAAAACACGGAAATTAAGATAGGAATAGGAAAGTGATTCAATAGAAATATATATATATATATATATATATATATATATATATATATATATATATATATATATATATATATATATTTAAAATTGAGGAATGTAAGCACAATATACATTTAATACATATAATCTCGTAGATAGAAAAAAATGGATAAAAACAAAAAACAATCGCTTGTTTTTATGCATCACAGTGCTATGCCAAAAGTGATACTGGATCTTTCCAATTCATAAATAATAAACAAAAAGTAAAATAAAATAATGATGCAATAAAAAGGAAAAAAAAATATCCTGGTTACATAATACATGCAATAGTTATTTATACATGTAAATATGTCACTTGATTGAACTCTAACAGATTTTTTAAATAATTATTATTTCCTCTTTTTTTTTTAAGCATCACTAAATTTTATACCTTCTACTTTTATGTTCATACTTGTTTCTGTAAATATTTATTTCTTAACATAATTGAATACAAACTTTATTCTGTGACTAGATTCACCTAAGAAATAAGAAATATATAGTTATAATTAACAAAAATTCTTACTGTCTAAAACTATTCAAGGTTCATCAGTTTGTCCATAGATCCTCAACATTTAATAAATATGTGCTCAACAAAAAAAAAAAAACCTCAAAAATACAAATAATTGTCTTGTGAATCCAAAATATAATAAAAATAAAGAAATAAAATGAAAATATTAAAACTAATCACTTGGTATCAACTATTTATTCTTTAATTAAAATTTCAAGATTGGAGAGCGTCTTTTTGAGATATTAGAAGGTATCGTAAAAGGAGGAATTTGAACGAAAAAAGGAGAGCAGAATGGTGAGTCTTAGATGGTAAGGAATTCCAGAAAGCTGTAGTACGAGTAAGAAAAGAATGTTCGAAAGTTTTAGTGCTGTGAGAAGGAGTTTCTGAGTGTGGAAAACAGATTGTACTGCAAAAGACTGCAGAGGTAGGAAAGGTTCTGGGAGTTGAATGTTCGGGATATAAAATGCGGAGGAGTTATTTAACTATCGCCATAAAGGTTAAACAAATGGGAACTCCTCGATCTACTCAAGCAAATCCTAGTGAGCAGTTCATGATTCGCTTCAATCAGCTCTTCGGTAGAACCAAGTGAATCAATTGACTGTCGGGAAATATTGGTTATGGTATCCAGAAATTTTTTTTTATCAATAGTATTAGTAATAGTATTTGTACATTAAGTTTTAAAATTCTGTTATTTTCAAGAGGTCTATTCAATTATTTTACTTAATCAGGCTCCATTTTTGAATAATTTGGCATTTAGGATTTACGTTCAGTTTCTAACTTATAACCAAATAAAGCTTACACCCCACTTATATATCTGTGGCAACTGTAAACATTGTGTTAGGTTTAATTTTTTTTATTTTAATGGTTATCACTAGAAAGCTATTTTTTCTTTATTTATGTTTAATTGGCTAAGTTATTTCGGAAATGAATATTCCTCTGTGATCTATGGATTGAAACTCGAAAATTGAACATGGCCCTGTGAAAATTCCAAATTGCGTTTTTTCCAAAAAGTATTGTTTAGGCACTTAACAAACCATTCATAGGTGCTACAGATATAATACGAGCAAAATTTTAAATGACCTGTTCTGATAAAGCAAAATATTATTAAATCTCTTCTTAATTTTTTTACTTACTACTATTAGTCCTCCGTTTCACGTTTTTTGTTTTTAATTGCAGTTATATCGGATGATTTTTTCTTCAATCAATGATTAGAGGGCTGCTCCAGTCTTCCCAAGAAACACTATCGAGGGTTTAACTTGCTTATCGTCGCCTGATTGAACTAATCGAGATGCGACATGAGTCTCTTCATTTCCCTAATTCCACAATGGGATAGAGCCGAGATAAAAGCTATTGTACTTTCTTCCTTTGGAATTTTCCAATCGATACTTTAATTTGCATATTACGCATTGTATTGCTTTTTACATGGCGTGCTCGTTCAATCGTTTCTGATTTGCTGTATGTTTAATATTATCTAACCATTGTGCTATTGTATTCGCTTATGTTTATATCACTGTTATATTTTTTTAGTAAATCGGATGATAAGTAGGTAAGGCTTTGGATTCTTAATTCTCTGGTCCATTGTTTTCCGTGAATCAACTCTTGAGACCGAAAGTCAACATTTTACAATACTTAATTTTTTTTTTTAATTCAGAGCAGTTAATGTGTTTTGATATAAATATTATCTTCAGAAAACTTTAACCCATGTCTATTACTAAACATGTTTTTAATTAAGCTACGAAAAAAGTATTTCCAAATTTGCTACTCTTAAATAAATTCTGTCAATCGGGGAACTCCTAGTTCGAACCCTTGCGCTAGCGTATTTTATTTAAGAGCACACATGTCGCTATCTTCCTTGTGATTGAGAAAATAAGAACTAATTAAAATAAGAAGTAATTGTTTCGAAAGTCGTTCAGTGCTAATTAGAAATATATTTGAGATTTTGATTACAACCTTTTTTTTTCAACTTCATTTTTACATCCTCATCATTAACAATCAGTGGATCGTTTGGCAAGATCAGTAACAAAATAATATGGCATGAGGAAGAAAAAAAAATACCCATCGGTATCTCTTCTTTGGCATTATTTCAGATTCAAAATAGAACTTACAGAATGTATCTCATACAAGAACTTTTCAGCCTCCTCGTGATGTTGTCAGGCATCTTAATTGTGGCCATTTTTACCAAAAGCTTATTGTTATGTACCTGTGAATTGTCATGAAATATTTTGTAGTCATACGACTTTGGGCATTCTAAGATCAGTGTGCTAAGTCTCGTTAGAAACGTATCGAGGTGCTTGAGTAATAAGTCTAAATATTTTGGATTGAAATGTTTGGAGCGTTTGTGTGAGTGTCTTTTTAGTAGAATTTTTAACCTATAAATCTGCTTTGTGATTTTTTTTGTTGTTTAATAACATTGATCATAAGTGAAGATTTTGGTTTTCTTTCTATAGTCTTCTAATTAGTCATTAAAATCTAATTAATTATTAAAAAATATTTTAATGATTATGGTCTCTGCGTCCATTATCTTCATTTATTACAAGGAAGCGTTATGTCCCTGAATATTTTATTTTCATTCCATTATTTCGAATTAAAGTAGCCCATATTTGGATATTTTTATTTTTAATTGTTTTGTTAATTGCAAGTAATATTTGTGTAATCAAACCATTAATTTTCTTAAACAGTTCTTTAGGGAGCTTATAAAGTTATAAATTTAAATTTTATTTATTCAGATTCAGTGTTTATTTTGCTCGTCCTTCTTCAGAGAATCAATACCAAGAAAGAGAATTTCTAGAGAACTAAGAAGAGCCCGTGGCATTGTGACAAATGTACATATTGCCCCGATAAGCTTGACGAATTTGTCCTTTCCCTTGGCAAATGGTTAATAAATGAAAATAAATCGTAAAGTGCCTCTCATGCTGGATATTCCTATGGCGCCAGGTGCTTTCAGCATATTCTTTTTCTACCAGCTTTCGGAGTTTTCTTTTTAAGAAAATTGATCTTCCCTTTTGTCTAAACGGAATTCAAGATACAAGCTCATTAGTAATGCAGCTATATCTTAGTGTTCTGTTGTATTTTACGTTAAAAACTTATCATTTATCAAGTAGATAAATTAATTTGTTTCAATCTCCATTTTAATCCTTATTCGACTGTGATGTATACAATTCATAAATCTTCGTTTACCTTGAACAATCCTTTGTACAATTATTTATACCAACAGTGTCTTTCAATAATTCTGTAAATAGGTCTGCCCGAAAATGTTACGGAAAAAATTGTTATTCATGGTCTGAGGCTGTTTTGGAAATGAATAACTACAATTAATTTGCAGACATGAGTTCACTGATTCCAATGAACCCTTCTTTGTTATACTAGGTCAACAAATATTAGACACGTGTCGAGAGTTATTGCGAATTTGTCTTCGGCAAAGAGAAAATAAAACAGTTTTTATATTAATATTTTCTACCTTTGCTCATGTTGAATTTCTTGGTGATTATATAACCACCGATGTTTTTTTAATGTGTAAAATAAGAAAACATATATACAATATTTTCGATTGTATTAAACCAAATATTGTTTTCAGTCAAAATTTCGTCTTTGATTCCAAGTTCTTAAGAGATTCCGGTGTGTTTAACATGAATAATATCTACAATAACTGTTGCTATTATACACTTTAAACCTATCCTGATCTCTTAAAAACTATCAATCACCTCTTTAATTGCATTATTAGACTATAGAATATTTGAGGAATATAGATTTTCAGAGATCAGAGATTTTCAATAACGTTAATTTGAAAATAAGTAGCGATTTTTTATTCTTCGGTATTAATGTATTTCTATAGCTGGATAGAGTTTGTTGAGATTAAAAGTAATGTACTTATACTTTAAAAAAAATAAATATTTTTAGGAAAATCATGTTGGCATTCTACAATACTCTCGTTGGCCTGTTTCAACGTATAGTTCAGAACCTGCAGTAGGTATTTCTAAGAGATAAGGCATGGAGCTGAAAAGTGGAGCCTAAGAGTCGCCTTAATAATTTATTTTAAAAAACCTCATTCTCTAGAATGAAGTGGCTGCTTGGCCTAAACATGAATGAACTCCGATTAACTATCAGATATCTGACGGAGCCATTGCAGATCAGAATACAACAGTAAGGGATCGCTTTCTATAGCATTCTAAGTTTTGATATATACTTAGAACAGAAGGTTTCCTCCATTGAATGGCCTTCCCTTTTGAATTTCTTTAAAAAACAAAAAGGTTCGAGATGGAGGAAAAATAGTCTTCATTGGTGTATATAATATGGGATTGGCACCCGGGAGGCTCACTTGCCGAATTCGTTTCCTCTCACTACCAGAACCAGTGTATACGTCACAGAAACATGTTTTTTGGATTGGTCAGATGCTAACAGTTTACTCCCCTTTTAAAGAAAAGTAATAAGAATGTTTGGAGGTGTTAGTGATCAATTGAGACTAATGCAAAATACAGGTACTGTATTTACCAGAAGCTAGGTGAAACACATAAACATTTTTAGGCTAAGATTCTCTGTGTGGTTAAGATGAAGGACGGCGTTCATCAAAGAAGACTTCTCTTTCAGTATGTAGATTGGCCGAAGAGATAAGGACGATCAAACTAAGATGTGCAAATGAAGTATAGATGGACTGATAGATTGTTAGTCAGTTGTAGTTGGCGGTCACTGGCACAAGATAGACCAGAGTAGTGGTGACGCCTTGAAGCGCCTAAGACATGTACTGTGTTATAAAGCTTTTAGTATATTGAAATATATTTTTAGTTTAAATATTTTAAGACGTTTCAACCCATGAATGTGTGTCATCATTAGGGCATGTCTCCAGTACTAAAGTTGTTCAAGTACTCCTGAGAGTGCTTTAACATCTACAGTAGTTAAACAAACAGTAGACAATAAAAGTCTTAAAAGGACTGCTTTCTGGTTATTTATCAACTATGAATGACGAACAATTGACTAACTTCCTTCAATGAAATATATTTTGAAAACAATTTTCAAAGAAGTCGCTAACGTTTATTGTGAGATATAATAAAACTCAAACGTCTACACTTTTATCCCAGAGAGTGATAATTAAAGTGAGCTATTACTGAAACTTTTAAACGAATTATTCACGAACGAAAGATCAGAGATAAAAGACGAAATAGAATAAAGAGTTTGAAGAATAAAATGAAAAAAAATAAAATAAACTGGATGATAAAGGGCGAGAGGCTCTCTCATTAGTGGGAGGGAGGTTAGGACCAAACCCCTTGAAATTATCCCAATCTTCTCGGGTCCATTCTTTCCTCAGGATTCCTTTGGCTATTGAGGGTGTCTCCCTGGCACCTCGTCTATACAGCCTGTTTTCAAAGGGGACCATTGCATGGTTATATTTTAGAAGAAACTACATTAAAAATATGGCTTATATCATTCTGTAGTAAAAATGAAAATCAATTTATTATGATAACACATTTAAGTATTGATGTATTGGGGGAGCGGGGTTCAATGCAAAGGTCCCGAGTTCGAACCCCGGCTCATGGCAGAAAATTAATTTATCTGTTCCGTTGACCGTGGAGCGACCTTGGGTCAGGATTCCCTCCTGGGGCACACCCAGCCTCTATAAAGTGGGTACCCTTAATTAAATAATTAATTAAGGGGGAAAACCTGGCAGTTGAGCGTGATATCGGTCAAATCACCTCCTTGCACAACCGTTGACCTAGAAACAGTGCTTTCCCTAAATAGTACTGAACCCCAGACCCTTTATGGGTTGTAGTGGTACAGGTTTTTTTTTTTGGGGGTTTTTTGAAGTATTGATTTCATGTAGACCAATGGATATTAATTAGTGTGAATTTCATCTTCTGTGTATTCGAACAAAAAAAAAAAATTAATTACTTATCTTCGCTGAGTATCAAGTAATCTAATATTGGAAAATATTTTGAAAACATATATTTTAAAATGATTTTATTTTAATTCCACAATTACTTTTTACTGATTGAAATATATACGATTCCATGAATAACGTCAAAATATTGTCCAAGCTGTTTTTGAACATTATGTTTGATATGTTTTAAACTATAAAAATAACTGCTCTAACACTTATTAGACAGACACTATAAGCTTTCAATTAATTAAAAAAAGGCTCATTTATTTAAAATACTTTAATTAGTTAATAGGCCTATACTAACATGCGGCATTGAGCTTTGGGAATCCTTTAAACCCTCGATTTCTTTTCGTATCCAATCATTACCATCCTAAATCCTTCGGAAAATCCTTAATACTCTAAATCATTTCACTAATAAAATCATTCTTGAAGACGTAACACATGTCTCTGATAAACTCCAGAGCCATCTGAAACAAGTGTTCCAGCCTTGCTTTCTCCTAGATTCCTGATAATCCTCCTATTCTTCTAAAAATAAGTTGGCCTCGGGATCTTCTTACTCAGAACTTTTTAGGCAATACTATCATTGGGTGGCATTTCGACAAGTTGATTCATGCCATCGTTCTTAATTTGTTCACATTTACTGGTTGTACTTATTTAATATACCTTAAGCTCAAAACATGTAAAAATATTTCAAAGAAACGTCATCTTCAGAAATAATAATTCTTTCCATCAGTAATGAAAACTTCTCCTTCCTGGCTATTCTCCTCCATCGCTGTTTTTGTGAACCATCTTCTAAGGTTCTCAAGATCAAGGAAACATTCCTCAAGTTCCATTCCTACAAGTTTTTTCGTTTTTTTTTTTTTAATTTTCAATTTTTATTTTTAATAAACATCCTCTCAGGTTATTTTTTTATTTTTTTTTTTTTTTGGGTCCTCCCCTTCCTCGCCTTTAAGGCTATACGGGGTTTTCCCGGGCCAGGAAGTGTGGGCGGGGATTTAAAAGACTCCCCTGGCACCGGGACGCGAACTCGTGACTATTTAAATCTTATCATTAATAATTATCTCATAGATCAGGTTGCCGGGCAACGGCTCACGTTAGCCCGTTCGGCCACCTCGCCCACAAAACATCCTCTCAGGTAAAATTTCATTTCAAAAAATCGACATCTCTCGGGTTTAGAATAGATACTTTGGTAACTCTAAAAGGTGGAATTTTTGGTTTTCCTATAACTCTCAAACCTCAGCACATTACTTCTGTTGAAAATGATAAAGTGAAATATGAGTTCTTGTTTTAATTGACTTCTGTCCCCTGGTTTTCATCATTTAGTTGTGGTAATTATTATTTTGCCACTTTTATCAGAAATTTAACGCTCTATATCGAAGAAACAAGATCCTCATTCGCCATGTCCCCCCTATTTGTTGTCTAATTGTCAGTCATATTTTTGTTGGAATTTGCAATTACCTTGTTTCTCTCTCTCCTTGCCCTGGGACCTAAAGAAAGAAGATCGCTCCATAATTTATATTGCAATTATATTTCATCAATGTCTGTTAATACCTATATGTACAACATCTACAAAGACAACGATGCAGGGAAAAAATCACCTAATGCACAGATGGGAAAGCTTTTTAACGGTAGATCCTGCTGTATATGGCTGTATGGCTGTAATATTTGTTTATATATATATATATATATATATATATATATATATATATATATATATATATATATATATATATATATATATTTTACTGTTATTATTATTATTTATAAGTATTAATTAATTTAATTTTAGCGCTGGAATAATGAACATTACCCAAAAGGAAATAGATGCCGCAGCTAGCTCACGGCCTCGAGGTTGACCTAGTGCATGTTAAGCGTTAAGCGGACCTCACATAATCAGTCATGAATGACAGTCTCAAGACTGACATGGATTGCTTAAATCATATTGAATCCTACACGTATCGATCAGACTGACGCCATATTGACGTTGAGATAACAGGCAGTATGGATCTGGTGCACTGTCCATTAATAATAATGTTTTTCATTAAAATATCTTGTTTTGCTAATGTTTTTTATAGAATTGGGCATCTAGAGAAGTGGAGATATTATAATTACTTCCAAGTACTGAAAACCAAAAATAATAAATTTGTTGAGGAAGAAGGAAAAAGAACTGAAAAATGTACACACAGTTAAAGATTAATTTTTTCTATGAGTAAATTGTGCAGTTTTACATTTTTTTAATTTATTGACCACTTGACTATTTAAAAAATAAAATCATTTGAAGATCGTTTATAAAAATAAAAACTAGGGATATGAAAAACTATTGATTTTAAATGAAAATTAGAAATGTATAATGGTTATGAGGCCTAGGTAAAATACTTAGTCGTATGATTTTTCTCTCTTCGACTTTTACCTCAGTTTTCCCTCCACTTCTCGTGATTGAAGGTTCATGATTTCCGTCTTTAACCTTAAACGATCAAAACTGATGGAAAGTAGAAAGAAATGTCCTAAAGTCTCCTTAGGGGTTTTCACGAAATAAAAGCTGGTGAATTGGGTTCACCTTGGCTTTCGACGCCATTAAGTTAGATTTCTACAAAACGTGTAGCTACGAAAATCTTAAAATATTTTTCTGTCTCAAAACTCTATAGATTAAATCGATCATAGTTTGTGGGAATATTTGTTATTTGAAATAAATTGTCAAAAAATAAAAATAAATAACTGATCTAGAACAGAATTTTTTAAAAAAATTCCACACCGAAGTTGTTGTTGAAGATAAATTTCCAAGGAAGAACTTTGCAACATGGTATAGCAATGGTGTTAATCGAAATTCAAACTAGGCCACCACCTGCAATTGTATCATTATTATACAGGCTGAGACATAACAACCGTAGGGACGACAATCTTGGAATATTGGATGGAAGGAGAGGATTGGAGGATTATCTGAGATTGGCCAGGAAATAGGAGATTGGGTGAGAGGATTGCTCCATGGATGGCCACTATTTGCTATGATTGTGCTAACTGGACTCTTGCTCCAGATGCCATTGCCATTCCGATCCCGCGCCCATCGCGTTCCTATCGGCTTCTTGTAATATTAAGTTGTTGCTAACTTTTATTCCTTTGGATAGTTTATGATCAACACTGTGATGCTCTTAATGATTAATTATTAATAGTTTTAGTTAATCTATGGAATTGATACTTCATATGTGATAGGGATTTTGCTGTAATATTTGTTTTAAATTCTAAAACATCAACATCTAGCAAAATAAATAGAGCGAGAAAAAGGTTGAGCCAAAAGAAATATTACTGTTGTAATTACATTAAGCGACTATTAGAAGATATAAAGAAGTCCTTTAATGATTACGATGTGGTAGGTTATGCCTTAAGTTTTAGACCAAAGAATAAAATTCAAAATTATTGTAGTATTTTAAAAGATGAAATAGAAAAGAAATAGTATAGCAAGCAGGATTGGTCTATAAGGTCCCGTGTTTCAATTGTCCAGGAATACACATAGGGGAACCCAGATATCAATTATAAACTAAGATATCATTATATCAATGATAAACTGACGAAGAACATGAAAAAATACCAGAAAAAGACAGCATTGGTGCAACATGCTTTTAGTAAGATGTATAATTTTGACAATTTTTATATAGTTTTGTAGGGAATTTTGTTACATTTCAACTAAACACCGCTTGTCGGAAATTAGAACCGAACGCAATACTTTCCTTACCTAGTTTATGTAGGAAATTAAAACATGTGTAGAAAGTAGAACACCCTGTATCATCGCTAATACTGGTTCAATTCTGATGATATATTTTTTTTTTTTTTTATAGACAATTTAATTACCTTTCAAAAGTTTTCATATAAATTTTACCGTAAAAAAAGAAATAGTTATTATTAATAAAAAAAAGTATTTTCTCGAGAATTTAGTACATGTACAAAAATCGGTACATCTACAATTTAGTACTTTAATTAGAAAATTATAGCAAAGTTTCATCAAAATTGTCAGAACCGTTTTAGCGCCACAGTCTAGAGAAAAATAAGTTTTTCACTTATTGCGCAGCCGCTATTGCGTATAGAGGACCTAATGTGTGTCACAGGCATCAGCAGTCAAAACCCTACAAAATAAAAAAAGAAGCAACAAAATAGGTTCACTAATTTTCGAGATAATCTTGGCACCGAAAGAGAGAGACAGACCAATTGCTGAAGATGTGTTTTGCGGACTCAGTAGGATCTGATCCGTCGAAAACCGCATGTCGGAAATTTGACCCGATAGCAATACTTCGCAATGAATCTTGATACTCCCACTCTGGTAGATGTGCGGCGACAACTACAAGTTAGCCTTTGTCAGTCAGGGATTGGGAAAAAGGACCATAAAGCCCACTTGCTGAACTAATTCCTCTAACCAGTACCGGTACCAGTAGTTGGAGGTTTCAGTCACAGCCAAAAATGAAATGAAACATTTTATTTTACGCCAAATTTTCGGCCTAAGTTTCACGTTTTCTTCAGGGCTGCTTGTTGGGAGGTTGCTAAGTCAGTACAGTACCACATGAAGTCCTGAAATTTATTTTTATTTTATTTATTTATATTTTATACTATTTGCACCTGCGCGGCTGCGCATCTAGCAAATTTGTTGTGTTTGTATTGTCTTCATGGTTTTTATTGGTATATTAGTTTTCTTGGCAATTTTCTTTTTAATTTGCGTTGTTCAGGTAACAGGGAACAGGTGATAGAAAGAACCAGAGGATTGGAGTGATTTTGGGTTGAAGAATGAAATGTAGTGTATTTGTCGTGGATGTAGGATTTTACTGTTAGGTTGTTTAAGTCGTTATGTATAGTAGTATTACTACTGAATGTACCAACAACAATGCGTCAAAAAAATTTCATAAAATTTTTTATTGTGCTGTTCGTATTTTGTTTATGTGTGTTTGTTTTGCTGAACCCCAAAGTTCTGCTTCATATGTCCATATTGGTCTCGGTAAGGTTTTGTAGATTAGTCGCTTGTTTCGTAAGTTAAGTAAAGATCTGTAGTCTAGAAGATGGGAAAGTTGGCTCTATCGTCTAGTAAGTTCTTGTCTTTTTGATTTCGTATGTATGTTCCAAGTAAGTCTTTTGTCTAAGTAGAGTCCAAGGTACCGTACATAGTTCTTTGAAGGCACTGGATTATTGGTAATGGTTATGGATGGACATGAGGCTTTCCTAAGAGAGAAACTAACGTGGGTGGATTTTTTACTATTAATTTTGATTCCCCAGTTTTGAAGATCATGAAGATGGTTTTGTAGGGCAATTGATGCGATTGTAGGATTTTTGTGTGAAGTTAGTCCTGAAATTTAGACCGAAAAGTTAACATCAAATAATTTATTTTTTCTGACTTCAATACCACAATTAACTTTCGAACTATAAAACCTTCATTTCTCAGATTAAATAAATAACAGTCTGATAAGCAAATCTAAAAAGCATAAGTGACCTCACTCAATTCAATGGTTAATAATATTATTAAGTTTTAATTCTTAAGTTTTTTCTTAAGCATAAGCCTCTGAAAAATAGTCCTTGAGGAGCAGTAACCCGGTCAAGATATAAGCGAAGGACAAACTCCAAGGACATAGATCCGGGACGATGGGCACCCGGGGAGACCCCATGGCGGCGGATTTATACTCCCTGGTGGATAACCGATTTTCCTCCCGGTAAATAAACTCGTTGGTGTAATCCTCTCAGGGCGAGAGTGGTAAGCCGCTGCTCCCATACTGCTCGCTCCGACCGTATCATTCCATATCAATGTTCCTCTTTCAGTTTGAATTTCATTCATTTTACGCCTTGATGAATAGGTATGGTTTTTACACTGATGTGATTTATTTAAATGTTTTAATTTATTTTACTTAATTTGTTTTATGTTTATCCTAGGAAGAAATATATATATATATATATATATATATATATATATATATATATATATATATATATTAAAAAAAATGCATTTCATTCTGGGATGAAATTCCCTTAGAATGACTATATAGAAATATAAATATCATTAGTGAGCAAAGAGACAGTAAATAAAAATATGAACAGATCCACAAAAGACGTATAAAAACAATGATGTATAGTAAAACAATATCGTTGTTGTTATTAAGGACTCAAATGCGTAAAACCCTAAAGTCATCAACGCCTAATAGTAAAACAATATATTCTCTTCTAAAAGAAAAAATGACTAAAAGACAATAAATTTTAATATATATATATATATATATATATATATATATATATATATATATATATTATATATATATATATATATATATATATATATATATATTGAAACTTAACTATTTAATTGGGAATAAGGTCACTCATTAATTATTCAATAAACTATTGAATGTTCATTTCTTCTGTTTATTGACGTTTCGATTCCGGTATTTTTTTTTTATTAGTCAACCATGGGATTCTCTTCAAAGCTAGAATTTTAAAAAATATAGCTTCGATCAGGCCAGGGGCACACCGACAGTCTCAGCACCGTCCACTAGCACATATATTAAGCTACTTACTATAATATATAATACTACTGCAGTATTATTATATATTATATTATAGTACTTACTATAATATATAATACTACTACAGTAGCTTAATATATGTGCTAGTGGACGGTGCTGAGACTGTCGGTGTGTCCCTGGCCTGATCGAAGCTCTATTTTTAAAAATTATAGCTTTGAAGAGGATCCCATGGTTGACTAATAAAAAGAAAATACCGGGATCGAAACGTCAATAAACAGAAGAAATGAACATTCAATAGTTTATTGAATAATTAATGAGTGATCTTATTCCCAATTAAATAGTTAAGTTTAAATTTAATACTCAAAGGTCGATTAAGGAAAAGTTGTATATATATATATATATAATAAATAGATCAAATGAATATCTGTAGCAAGTGTCAAACAATATGTTGTCATTTAACTCTTGATGATTCTTTTCCGTAAATCAATTTGACATTCTTAACTAAAATCATCAGAAACAGTTTGATTTGAACCTATAAAACAAAAATTGACTTTTTCTTCACTTTTTAAAAATGGCAGACGTCGATCTATATAATATAAGTTTTGTCTATTGTTTTCTGTTTTTTATTTACTTTTTATCCCAATTGCTTGTTCTTAGAGTTGGTACTGTTCAAGAGAACGTGATGACCGAGTGGTTGGGGCGGGGATCCAGAGTGCCCGGTTCTGAACGTTAAGATTTCGAATAATTCGATAGGAGAATCAATGTCAAAAATGACGAATAATTATCGACTCGGAACCACGCTACTATGAGTTGTCTCTTTACCTAAGTCGCTTTGTTGTAGCGTAGTGATATTCTCCCTCCGATTCTCCATACTCGGCCAATTCCGTGCCGGGAAGGAGCTGGAAGAGGAGCGGCCGGCAGAGTGTAAAGATAAAGATAAAGAGCGGTTATGGCGGTAGGGAGGCCTAATGAGCCGACACAACAGGCCGTGGGGACAATAGGACCGCTGGACAAAAGAGCAGATATCATCCCGCTCCTGGGGAATCGATTGCCCCGTGCTCTGTCCTCTACTGCCCCTCCATACTGCGCTATACTTCCTCCTTCCTCCTACCTATGGTAAATGTTTATTTTTGCATCCATATTATATTATTAAGAATGAAATTACATTTCCTCATTTAATATTGGTTTCTGTTTTCCAGGATGAAATAAAATGGGTTTATTATATACATACAATTTATTTTAATCTAGCAGATCAAATAATGGCAATTTAAACAAATTTCTATGTTGATGTTTATATCACTAATCCCTCCTTTACAGTTAAATAGTGTTTACACATTTTTTTTATTATAAATTTGATAATATTCTAGTTATCGTATGATGGAGAAAGTTAGTTATTTCATGCTGAAGTTTCAATTAAAATGGATCTCCACATAAAACTCTTACGCCATGTTATGGTTTGGGGATCCGAGAAAGAAGAAAACGCTGCTTCAATTTACCGTAAACTTGCAAAAATATATTGAGAAAGCATCATTAGTGGACGGAAAGTATAGAGGTAGTTTTAAAAGTTTCAACCGGGAAGTCGCGAACTTGAGCCTCGGTCAAGTCCACTAATAGAGCTTGTCGACGAACTCCTGCAGACGACTGTCGAAGAAAATTCTGTTGTAACAGTTGAATAATTAGCAAAAAAAAACTTAGAGGCCGTCATTCTACTGTCCACCATTATTTACATCTCGTAGGGAAAAACGTCCCTGACCTATCAACACTCCTTTTATTCTACCAAGACGATGAGAGACCCCATGTTGCCTGACAAACATTACAAAAATTTAAGGACTTTCGATTTGAAATTATGCCTCACCATAATCTCCTTGCGCCTTCGGATTATCACATTTTTCGCAGTCTCCGGAACCCATTAAGCGACAGAAACATGATTTTTTCTATTCATGTTTATGTTTATTAAATACCAAAGAATGTTTTAAAAAAAGACATACAAAATTTGTTTTCAAGATTACAAACAGTTACAGAACAAGATGGTAAATACATTTTAGGTTGTATATGTTTCATTTATTTCATCTGGTCTTTATATCATGTAATTAAATACCAATATTACTAATGGGTACTAGGTAGAATGTACTTTCACCATCATTTAGGACGTCTATGGTTTATTTCCAAAAATTCATCTAAATGGTTTTTTTATACCCGGCTTAATTTGGAATTGCTTTCTATTCAAAGAGTTCTGCAAACAACGGAATAAGTGACCATTCCTCAGAGCTAGGTTTAATGAACGGGAAAGGCGCGGTCAAAAGTACCATCCAAGCAAACGGAATGTTTATAGAATAGTTCGGTTAGAAAGTGAGAGAGAAAATTGAAAACCTTCACAAAATACTAATATGAAACACAGGAGACGGCCACATAAAACGTTTCTGAAATAAGTGCTCAAATCATTCGATTTATTTCATAAACGAACTATTTAGCAGTAGAGAGCACGAGGAACTCCATCAAAATATACAATATACAACCCTTCGTGAAATCCCAAAACATCTTTATTATTATGTGAATATAATTATATATAAATAATTTACAATCATGAATGCTTAGTTGATCGAGGATATCATCTAGTAGAAGATTTGGGTCAGGAAACAAATATATAGTAAAGTATCATACTACTTTGGTAGTTGCTGAAGTTTCGGCTGTAAAGTTGTAGGCCTGCATCAGAACTATGAAAAACAAGGCGGTACCGTAACGAAAACGAATATAATAAATAAAGTTGGGAAGACATGAAACAGTAAAATAGTACACATAACATCAAAATTCATAATAACTTGACCTACTTAAAAATATGGAGATTATTTATACCAAGAGAATATAAAACAGAATATCAAATGTAACAATAACCTTAAGTTCGCATAAAGTAGATAAAAACAGAGATATAAAAGAAAAGGGGGTTTATATTATATATCAAATGGGAGCTAATAAAGAAGGAAGAGGGACAAGAAGAATAACTTTAATTATTATCTAATTTAATTAATTACTAGATGTCCTTAATTACTATCTTCACCTACATCAAGGCGGATTTAATGCTCTATATATTGTTTTGTTAGTCAGATCCATAATAGATCTATCCAAAAAAAAATAAAAAGAAGCTGCATATTTAAAAGTTTCTTGAGACTAATAATTCCCAAGGAAAAGAGATTTCCTCACTAACTTACTCCTGCTATTGATAGATATCATATAATTCGATTCTTTTTCTTGTTAAGGGACAGAGTTGTTCCAAAGACGTAAAATTCTTTGGGTTGCTGTATATGTCTCACTTGTGGCAGCCTAAGGCGCTCAAAAACTGTTGAGAAAGAAGAAAAGAATTTCGTTTGATTGATGTCTGCTAAGTTCAGTGGAAGGACGTACCCCTAAGTTTATGGTATTTTTCTTCCCTCTCGTGTGACTCTGTGATTTATATTGCGTATCCAAAAGATTCATAGGTAAGTTGCTTCCTCTGTAAGTGTAATAGTGATTGTGATCTCTTAGTTCTTCAAATTGTATTTGTGATAAAGAAGCTCATGTCACTTAAATTACTTATCTCTTCCTTAGTCATAATGTCTAATAGTGTTCTTTGCATTAGAAATAATTTGCTCGAATCAGCGTGTTTTCACAAATGGTTCTGTGTATTTTTTTTTTTTTCAAATTTTAAATGTCTTGCAATATAATAGTATATATCGTCGGTTTATTGATAAAGTCACCAAGAATATTTTTGAGGGGACTTAACTTTTATGTACGTTTCTGTGAATTTCCAACTTATTTATTGATAAAAAAACAAAGTCACATTTCGATTTATTTTAGGCAATATTTATATTATACGATCATTTAATTTATTTTCATAATTATTAGCTCTGTTCATATGAAAAATGTTTATTTTAATTTATTTAAGCTTTAAAAGAAACATTGGTCGTTCTCAAAGAATATTTAAGCAATATGTTTTTTTTTTTAATGTATGTTTTAAGTGATTCTTATCTTTGATGGAAACCGTTCTAAATTGGACCAGTCTTCTATTTTGAGTTAATGAAATTTAGGATGTGTCAAAATTTCTCCCAGCGTACTTGTAAACTATGCTCCATCAGTCAACATAAGAAAACTAAAGATTTAAATATCAACACAACTTAAATTAAGGGGATTTATCTTATTATTTTTTTTTCGATGTAAGCAACTTTTCTCCTCCTCAATTGTTAAAACTTAGGTGTCTCAAAAAGTCTATAAACTGTGTAATAAAAAAATGCTATACCTTGTGAATGGCTTTATTTCACAAAAACAATACTGCTTATTAATGCAATTGAACACTCTTGACTAAACTTATGATCATGGCCTTTAATATCATATCAATATCAATTAAATTATAAACAAATAAATGTTAATACGTGCGGTATTAATTGATAATAATAATTTCTCAATGAATATAAATCAATTAACATTATTAATTCTATAATATAGTTGTTACAAGGAAACCTATTGTGAGTTTTGCTTTTTAAAAATCATATAATATAGATATAGATTTAGTTGTTTTATTTTTATATTGTACATTAACGAATATCATTTTTATAAATTTATTTAACAAGCATTAATGAATAATAAGAAGAAAACAATTAACACACTAAACACCAAAATAAAACAGTACAATAAAGAAACCAACACAACCATTCATTACCCAATTCTTTGAAAAAAAACAAATATAACACACGAGAACAATCAAGACAACATTTCATAAACAAACAAAATGATCATTAACATCTGCTACAAAATGACATACATACCTGAGCTTACAAACAAAATAAAAAACGCGTTTAAAAATTATAACCTACTAGAAATCAAACTTGGACAGTACAACAATAAAAAACTAAGTAAATACATTACCAGCACAAAGGATAAAATAGATTCAATAAATAATAAAAATGTAATTCATAAATTAAACTGTCAAAATTGCCCTAAAATTTAGGACCAGAACCAAAAATATAACAAATTACTCAAAGCCATCCACATGACAAAAAACAATATAATAACAGTAAATTACAAAACAGATACTAAACGTTTAGGAACACATTAAGCATCATTTCAAACAAAATTAAAATATAGCAAAAATAGAATTCTGTTATGTAACCAATAGTCATACAAATATCAATAGAAAGATAGTAAATAATCAGATACAAAGGCCAATAACATCCCCTAGTAGCTAGCAGGGTTTTAGTCCCATAAATGTTATGCTCCAGATATTATTTTTATTATTATATATAATACATAAACTTTAAATTATGACAAAGGATTACACGAGGTTTTAGGTAAATATAACAAAGTATGTAATCAACATGACATTGACTAGTATTATAACCTACATTCATTTTAACGTAACTCTTTTCTAGCCTTTAATTGCTATGAAAGGTGAGAATACTTGGAAGTTTTTATTGCCAACAACAAAGAAAAAATTAAGAACAAAGTAATTTTTTAAGATCACTTAGGTAGGATATAGTATCGTGAATTAGGTCATATTTACTATTTCTATTATGCTTAAAAATTAACATTTCTAAATGGTTGTGTACTAAATAATTGAATAAAATACTTCATCCAACTAGGCTCATGTTGCTCGGTTTGCATATGGTTGCCCCTCTGTTTACAAACCGTAGTGACACGGGTTGTATTTCCGCTTTCCCCTATTCCTGAGGGTGAGGTCTGTAATGGCATCCACTCGTTCACTCGTGAATAACCCAGTAGCTTCTTGAATGCCGAAAGAGCGGCTCGGTGAAGAAAACCGAAACCGAGGTTCTGAGGAATTATGTATAGCTAGCAACCACACGAGTCTTTACTACTTGTTAAACTGTTTTGAGTTCCGTTAAACAAATACAGCACCGTGAGTAATTATAATCAAGTGATTTCTTCTATTAAAAAAGTATCCTTATAGCTGATTAATCTTAAATTGTTGTATTAATATAATTGCTTTTATGCCAATAATTTTCAGTCGTATCCAATGGCTAATTACAGTTACTGTTGTTGTTTGTTTCGATGTCTAGGCGCAAAACATCCAGGTCATAAGCGCCCGATCAACTAAATAACATCATTTAATACTATTTGGATGATTGGTACAAAAAAAAAAAAAAAATAAATAAAATAAAATAAAATAAATAAAGAAATGGATTGATAGAATAAAATAAATAAATAAGGATAATAATAGACATTTATAGGTAATAAGATGTATAAAAAATGTATAAATAAATAAACTTTAAAAAATAGCAATAGAATCAATAAATGAATTGAGATTAATAAACAAATGAATTTAAAATGAAATGAAATGAAGTGAAAAAAAAAAAAATAATAATAAGAGAAAATATAATAAAAATAAATAGATAAAAAGGAAATTAATAAATAAAAAAATAAATAAAAAAAGCCTGTCAAATGTGTTTTTTAAGTCTTTCACTATCCAGAAACTTGATGACTTTGGTAACTATTTCTTCTTGATTTCCCAGGAATGCTAATATATTCTGGGGTATTCCAAAATCTTTTAATCTTGCGGTGTAAAAAGGGCATTCTTCCAAAATATGTTTTATAGTTAGTGATTGGTTACATTTTTGACATCGGGGGAGAGAATCTTTTGTTATGAGGTGGAGGTGAGTCAGTCTAGTATGTCCGATCCTCAGCCGCGTGAGGACGACCTCTTCTCTACGACTGCTGCGTCTGGAGCTGGTCCACGGTTGCACCTCTTTCTTTATTGTTTTTAATTTGCTAGGTGCGCTGTTGTCCCACCGTCTTTGCCATTCTTGGAATATGGTTTCTCTCAGAGGTCGTGCAAGTTCAGATGGTGTCAAAAAAACTTTACCGCGGCCTGGAAGAGTAAGAGCTTCCTTTGCTGCTCTATCAGCCATTTCATTTCCTTTAATTCCTATATGGCCAGGCGACCAGATAAAATGTGCCGTTGTTCCAACTCCATGAAGCATTTTTATAAGACTTAGAATGCAGTGTATCCCTGGATGGTCTGGATACATGTTATTCATAGCTTTCAGAGTACTTAGGGAATCTGATACAACAACCACATTTGCAACTGGCTTCTTCATGACGTATCGGAGACTCATTGCTACGGCGTTAATCTCTGCTGTGTAAACACTACAAAGATGGTGTAATTTATATTTGTAGGTAGTATCAGGAGTGACAAAGGCTGAAGCAGTAGATGTATCTGATTTGGACCCGTCGGTGAATATTAGAAGATGTTCAGGTAACGTGATGATTATTTTGTCGAATTTTTCTTTGTAATCTGCAGGTAATGTAGTATCTTTGGTGAATTGGGTGATACAGTTATTGTGTATGTTGCTCTAGATGTTGAAAAATAATTAACTAACTATTTTTTTTTTTTACAACAATCTGTCATTTCGACATTAGTTATTATGAGGTTGGATAACATTCAAACTATATGTACAAAGAATATAATATAAATAGAAGCAAAATAACAATAAATAATAATCAAAAGGTATATACAATAAATAAAATAAAATAACTTAAAAATAAGAAAATTAAAACTAAGCAAAAAACACATGCATATCTATATACGCTATTTACAATCAGGAGAGGGAAATCCGAGGAAGGCTTGTCCCTCTCCAACTATGGAGGGAAAAGTGGGACTCCAGGAGAACCCGGCGCTGCTGAACCGTATCACTGGTACTAAAGCCAGTGGAGATTGATCGATAGCACCAACTAGCGACTAAATTTAATTTTTTTTTGTTTAAATTTAAAATACAATGATGTAAAACACTTCCACCTACCTCCTCCGTATGAAGAGAATAAAGTAACTATAAAAATAAAATATTGAAAAATATTGTTTGGAGCTTTTTTTTTTGTTAATCTTTGTCTCCCGGATATTCTAAAAAACAAACCATAAAAATTACTTAAAACGTTTCAAAATTATCTTGAACATTTATTCTGAATTGAGTAGAAAACCTGTAAGCTTTTTTTGGATGATAAATATTCAGAACGCAGTCATTATAAAGTTTTTATTAGTGCCGTCGTTTCAACTCAAAACTTGTGGGTCTTCATCAGGGCGTGTTTCGAGCACTGAAGGTATTCAAGTACTCATTGAGGACCCACATGTTTGAGTTTGAGTTGAGTCAGCACTAATAAAAATTTTATAATGACTGCGTCCTGTATATTTATCACCCATGATATGTAGAACAGGCGACTGACTTCCTCCAATAATTCCTGTTAGCTTTTAAAGTTTTTTTCTAATCCGGCTTTTCGTCTCTTGAATATTTTAGTTTTCCTACTTACAGAACTTTGAAACATGATGGTCAGTGTCTATTAAAATATTGTAAGACATGATATGAATACATTTTTAAAATTTTTATTTAACTTTTTAACATTATAATGGTAATCATTATTATTATTTTCCTCACTAAATTGAATTATCTTCTTTTTTTTTATTTGTTTATGTTTACCTCTTCATTGTATCTTTATATTTATATAGTATTTCTCTTTTTTATTCTACACTTCATAAGAATGATTTGGTTTGGTTTAAAATTTTTATCATCATTAAAAATTTAAAAAATATTCAAAATTTAAACTTTTTTAAATTTTTTTCAAACGCTAGAAGAATTTTTCATATAAATATATAAAGTTGTCTACAGAACAGAAAATTATACATTATTATAATACATTAGTTAGTAAAATTAAATTTATATTGAGGCTGTGTTACGAATAAACCAAAATATCAATCAGATAGCGATCACATTAACTGGCCTAAAAGAGCTTTAAAGCTACTTTAGGTAATACATAATTTTATATATGTATATATATATATATATATATATATATATATATATATATATATATATATATATATATAAATTTATTTATATATATTTATATATATTTATATATATATATATATATAAATATAATTTATATATATATATATATAAATATATTTATATATATTTATATATATATATATATATATATATATAGTGTGTGTATATATAAATATATATATACACATTTATATTAATTAAAAATTATAAAATAACAATATTAATGAGCATTATAGTGATTTGGTTTTTGTTCAGAAAGCTAAAGTTAATGTTCTGTGCATGCTACGTTTTTAACAAATATTTATCACATGTCAATTTCCAAAATAACTTTATTTTCTGACATTAAATAAAGTTTCCATACTTTTTCAGTTTAAACTTCCTAGTTCTTATGAGCAGGTGTCTTTTGCCATTAAATCTAATAAAACAAATAAAATTTCTATAATTTTAATGTAATATAAAGAAAAATATTTTTTTTTAATAACGGCAGCGCACCATATCAAAATATTGGTTCATGATACATCAAAATAAAATTTTTAATTACTTAAATTTCTTTAAAATTGTACTGTTTGTTTCAAAATTATACTAAACATGTGTAGCCAAACTTATTGGCTACATTTATTTAATTATGTCTAGTTTTTCTCATTTAATAATCCTGTTATTTTTTTTCCGAAATCAAGATCTCAAGATCCCTGATGTTTTAATTTTATTTATCTGATTAGTTTACTAAATATGATTTCTGGGATATAGTAGGTCTCTTAATTCGATGATAAGTTTGGTGCTCCTGGCCGGATCGGTTGACCAAGAAGTGGCCAGGAGGAAGAGAACGGGACAGAATCGATAGACGAGAAGCCGGCAGTGGCTAGAACTACGGGAGATGGTAAACAAGGATATATATCGGCCGGCAGAGCTAACGGCATCCGATAACTCACTCAGATTGATCGCCAAATAAAGTTTGTTCCCCGCCTCGACACTCCCATTTATTTCTTTAACGCTTTTATACAATACCGGTGATCATTTTCGGTCAGTAATCCAATTCAATTCTCCTTAAACCTTGTGGGTTCACTCAACCTTTACGATGGGTCATCTATAACTGTTCAAAATGGTCAATGGTAGTGAAAATTCTAATCCTACCAATTATTATTTTTATTTTGTTCTCTAATCATGGCGAGTTCTTCTTCGATGAGCTTCCTGCATTTTTCTCTATTTTGGGTAAAAACCTTCGAATTGCCACCTAAAAAAAGTCGTTTTTTACTCTCATCGTACGACATCGTTTCATGACTCTCAATATCTGTAGCATACTAATAAATTAAAATTAAAATAGAAAATGATTACTACATACGACCTTTTGTCGCTCAACGGTTGCTTTAATAAATAAAAATAAATATTTTATTTTATAACTATATATACTATATATTATTTCTAAAATGTATTTCTTTGTCGGTGCGCCATAACTTCGTCAATCCTTCATCAAATCCAATGATTGACCACTCATTTTGAAGATATTCTCCGTCACATGGGAAAAATAATCCTGTACCCCCAAAATATCCGGGGAAAAATTATGTAGGAAAAGAAACTTTATTTGCGAAGAACTCAAAAAGTATGATTTTTATCTTGATATTACCCATGATTATTAGAAAAATTACTAAATTACCTAAAAAAAAAAAAACACTTAAAAATTGGAAAATTATTTACAAAGATACAGTCCATTAATTTGGCATGCTTAATAACTTCTTTATCTTTAAAGATACTGCATTTATTATTCTACTACGCTTTTTTTCTTGTCTGATATATTAACTTTATTATTTCTTAAAGGAATTTGTTTGTTCTTACATTGATTGAGGCTTTTTTTTTACTTTATTACCTTTCCAGTAAGCGTTTAAAAATGGGTCCTAGCAAAGCAATATGTACAAATATTTTGGTATACTATATTAAATGAAACATTGTAATCGATCAAGGAAAAAAATTTTTTTTTTGCTTTTCCTTTCCTAAACAAAATTTTATGCGAATTATTCGCACGGGCTAATTTTTTGTTATAATTATTTTTCTTTGAATATAAATGAACTCTGCGTTAATGGAACAGATAAGCTGGAAACTGCACTTTCATATAAAACTGTTAGGAGTTTTATTGTTGCAGGTTTAGCTGTTCGATTTAGCAGTGCGGCTGATAGCTGTTGTGCGGAATGGTAGTATCTCGCGCCTGTCCCCCGAGAAATCTGTTACTAACTCATAAAACCATATATATATATATATAGTTTATGTTAAAGTATACTTATATACAGGGTGTTTCAAGGTTAAGTGGCCAAACTGCAAAAATTAACTAAGGACCTCAAAACAAGAAAAAAATTAACTTTGAAGGTATGTCCGCCTACGCTTCGTTTAATATAAGATATTCACACCTAAAGATTTTCGTTGTTATGAATTATGTAGGTTATATGAATTCAATAAAACCTATTTATTGTTCTAACTACTTTATTAATTAATCGTAAACATTAAAATTCATATTAAATGTTGTTCAAAGTGAAGTTATTTCGGCAAACGCTTTGTTTAGGAGATTAGTGTATTTTTTTTTTATTTACACCTGTCATAATAGTAATGTAAGTCAGTAAATTAGATGGTTGTCCTGGACATTGCGGAAGAAGTCCACAACAATGGCTGAATGTTAATTACCTCAATAAATGGATTGGCCGTGCAGAACAAGTGGCTTGGCCTGCACGCTCTCCAGACCTGACAGTACTGGATTTTTTTTGTTTGGGATGACATTAAACAAAACGTCTACACAAGTCCGGTCAATCACCTCAATCCCATACCAAGAAGGATAATTGAATCCTGTGAAAAAAATAACACATATTCAGTGCCGTTCTGCATCTGTTGCTTTTGAAGAAAGAGGCCGAGCCTTTCTTAATGCTCAAGGAAATCAATTTAAACAACATTTAATGTTTACGTTTAATTAATAAAGTAGTTGGAACAAATAAATAAGTTTTATTTACTTAATGTAACGTAAATAATTCATAACAATGAAAATCTTTAGGCGTTAATATCTCCTAAACAAATCAGACATACCTTCATAGCAATTTTTGTACTGTTTTGAGGTCCTTAATTCATATTTTCAGTTTGCCCACATAACACTGAAACATCCTGCATATAAGGGTTTAGATTGGAGTCCGGCTGAGGTAGATGATTATTTATTCTGTTTCATCAGCATGGATCAACCCTGAGAAGACCTTCCTTGAGTACGCCTTGCCTATATAAAGTGGGTCCTTCATTTAATAATTGATGTATTGTGATCTACGTCAAATCACCTTCTTCCATAACCATTGGCCAAGACCACAGAGATAAACTTCCAGAACAGTTCTTTATTATTATTATTTAATAATAGTTTATCCATGGCTAAAACGTGATATATCGTATCTGCGAGAAAAAAAAGTGAATTTCATATCTTGACTATATAATCGTGAAGATACTCGTCATCGACTGACGATATATCAATTTTGTAGGTGGGACCGAACTGTATTTAAATAGGATATGACTTCTAGTGGCTGATGAGTATTATACCTTTTTTATATTAGAGATAACTGGCCAGAAACTGAATATTCTTTTCACCCCACTAGGATACAAGTTATTTCCTTGAAATTATTATTTTATTAATTAATTAAAAATATCCTTGGAAAATTTGACGATTTAATTAAAAACTAAATATTGTACTTTGATGTAATTTGTTAGAGTGATAAAAAATACACAAAAAATTGAAACGTTTTAATATTTTTATTTGCGTTTTTAAGCAAGTAGAATATCTTTGTTATTTTATTGGCACTTAGCAGAAATGAGATCTGATCTCTCAGTTATCTTTATATCAGTTTTAGTGTATAACTTAAGTCAATTGATTTTTTTTTAATTTAAGACTATTTCTAATAAGTTTTCTTTTATATGTGTTCTGATAAATGTAGCCATAGCTTGGAAGATGGGACCGAAGAACATCATGAGAAAGAACTATTATGGGAATCTTGTTATACATACAAAATTTATTTCATATCCATATCCCACACTTCCTTGGCTCTAGAAAACTCCTTGCTTGATTTGATTTCATGTTATAGTTGCAGCATTGTTGTCTCTATTAAACTTGAATATCACTACTGCTGCGTCATGAGGAAAAATGAAGCTTGATATACACGTGTTCATCGCTTACTCTTCCAAGAAATCTAGATGAAATATCTCGTGGCTTTAGCTGCTCTATGTATCTTAAAAAGGAAAAGCTCTCTATTTTTATATCGGTTCATATTTAAAATGAGAAAAATTTCTCGGAGCAGTATGATTTGAAATAGCGGAGTAGCTAATTTAAGACAGCCACTGAACAACTATTCTCCTAGTTCTGGATTGAAGTCCGGTTGTAGCAAGTAAATTATTTATTTCGTTACATTAGCCGTTGATCGAACATGGGATTGAAACATCCATCCCGTGGTTTACCCAAGTCGTTACTCCATTACTGAGTACTGAGCCCAAGACTCCCCGATGGGTAATTGTGCTGTTGTTTTTTTTTTTTTTGGCTTAATTTAACACATATTTAAAACCGGATCTCTATTAATCTCAACCGAAAAAATAAATAATTCAATTCTTGACAAACTTTATTATATTTCATTATAAAATCAAAATTGTAATTTTTCAACAGTTCTAAATTTGTCATTTTTAGACTATATATATAAACGATTGTAGCTTAAGCTCAAATACAGCTTTTTTCTCTCTTTCCATGATACTGAAAAAAAAAAAAAAAACTACAGATCTCAAATTAGGGGTGTGCAATAATGTGACAAAGGTTTTTACACTGATGTACAGCTGCGAAACCTAGACTGTAAGCAGTACTTTTATCACAAGGATTGGTAGATTTGAAAAGCCTCTCTAAGTCTTCGGCACAATAATGGAAGCGTCCTCCGAACTAACGCTTTAGGGAGAAAGCTAAAAATATAACTACTTACAGAAATCAGTCAACTATACACTGTTATTTTAAGGTGAGCTTACAATTTCCTCTGAGGGCTTACCTATATGTTAGTCCTTTGGCCATCTAAATTAGCACTCTCCACCTCAGTCTATGTTGGTCCAGTTCCCTGCTTCCGGCTTAGCATTATCTTTGTTGTTTCTACGTATTAATATGTTTTTGTCGCACAGATAGTTTTTCTCCTAGTGTGGAATTCATTGTTGTTTTGCGGCTTTCTGACGCATTGCTTGCCACTTCATGGACCACCCATTTCAATTTCCTTGTCTTCATATGATGAGTTATGTACTAATCAGTTTTTGAAAGCAGTTTTTTATTAATGCTCCTTCTCCATCTATGTATTCGGATTCGCAGATCGATTTTTTTAACTCGCTCTTTCGTCTCAAGTTATTTTTTCTTGACAGTTAGTTAGTTTCCGGGTGTCGCTACAGGAATTGTAGAAATATCAGAATTGGCGTTATCAATGTTTTGTAACCCATTTATAGATGCTATTAAATACATCATTGTCAAAGTGAAATTATAATTTAGTATTTCTTCAATTGTATGCCGATTTATCCATGTAAACGGGATAAGAAACGATAATCGCTGTGTAGAGGTAGCTGGCTAGGAGTGCAGAGGGTATTAGCTCGCTGGTGGATCTATTAGGGGCTAACCTTGATGGATGGCTTGTTCCATCGGCTCCGGTTACCCCTCGTCATTCAGTCTCCTTCGGGGAGAAATTTCTACCCTCCCTCAGGTAAAAAAAACGAATTTATTTTACCCACATAGCTTACACTCCGAACAGATATTTCTCCCATTTCTTATAAATAAACAGATTTATATTAAACGATGTTATTTTACTCTAATTCTTGCAAATGCAATTCAATTTAATTTATATAAGTAGGACTTATTCCGTTCAATAGTGGCAGAATATTTATTTTCTATATTATAAATCATGAATTGGGTGTAAGGTGTTTTACTAAGGCTAGAAAGCTGATACAGGCTTACGGTCCTGGGTTCTAGTTCGGGTGTGTAAGATAATTATTTATTCTGTTATATGATCTCTGGATCGACCCTGTGTTTAGGGGACTCTCATTGAGTATACCCATCTATTATACGTTGGAATAATTTTTATTCAACTCCTGTCCTGAAATGACCGTATCTCCCAAATTATCCAAAAATGCTACCCTCAACCAGTTTTTGAAACCCATCGGCTCTTTCTTTGCTCTCTCATTTTTCCCAATTTCGATTATGGCTGCCTTTTATACAGTATGCTGTCTAATGGGCATTAGATTATATTGCAGAAACTAATTGTTTTATAAGAGTCATCTTCGGAGAACCAGGCACTCCAACGAGTTTTTAGCCATCAATATTTTCTATATGAATTCCTCTTTGGAACCTTCTTAGCCAAAGAACCTTTTCGATTTGTTTACTTCTTATCCCTCTGACAATTCTTTAAATTCGAGATCCCAACCTGTATATTCCTTTAAAAATACTTTCTCCTGCTTGCTACCATGTTTTGGAATTCCTTACTCATCTTCTATGGAAAAACATCTTTTCCATCTCCTTAGCAATCAAACTTCTAAAAATATGTAAGAATTGAATTTTCGTATTTTCAGACTTATTTTAATTTTATTTCACATTTACTATTCATATTGCTCGAAAGAGAAGATACATAAGTGAATGTCCTGTTCACTTAGCCTAATGAAAAATATTTCAACTTAAGCAACAATTGCACCTTAAGCTTGAATTTATAATTATTGTAAGTATCGCAGAGTCACTAATCGTACGAAAGTGAATATGATAATTAAGTATTTACTAGTTTATTTGTTGTGCTAAAAGGTAATATATATCTGACATTAATATTTCAATATGGCAGTCCAGACCTTCAATCATATTTTTAAGATCTATAACTAGAGAAAAATGGGGGTAAAAGTATTTGATGTTTTAGAAGTGATGAGGGTCAGTCAAAAAGATTTTAACCGATGTCAGCAATATGATTAAGTGCTTAACTGTCATCATTACCATTTCTAAAAGGAGGGAGTGAGGGGGGGGGGCAAAAAGGCGGCTACAATACGGCGAAGAGTGTAATTAAGTTTTTAATAAAAGTTGTTTATTGTGTTAATGGGCCAGGTGTTGTTGGGAGGATAAATTGTTCCCTAGTGCTAAACTTTACTGGTTCCAGTCTCCGCAAGTTTCCTTTTCAACGTAATTCTGTACCCGGGCGGGGCTCGAATAAAAACCTCCGCCGCGCTGTGTTTTTGTCCTCGACGTCCGTGTATTTTGTTCCTACAGGGTCGCTTTTCTTCACCCTCTTCGGCTTTTTGTTTTTGATTTTTTTTTCTCCTCACTTTTATTTCCCGCCTGCTGTGGCAGGCTATTGTGGCTGCGAGTAAACATTTTAATTAAATAACATCGCGACTCCGACTTTCGGTATAAAAACGTTTGACGAGAAGAAAACTCGCTTGGTGCACATCCCAGATAAGGTTTTTATTCTTGTTGCTCAAAGTTCACGATATCAGCTTTTACTTACGATTTTTTTATTCACATTTCTTTATTGAGTATTATTACATTTTGTCACAGTTAAGAACATTAGTAATAGTGATAGAGTAGCTCATTCCTACTTTGTATACTATTAAATATAAATGTATGTATCCAAAAAGATACTAAGCTAATCATAATAACAACTTAAATACGTGCATACTTCATTAGGATTTTAAAAAATCCCACCTATTACTTCAAATATATATCATAAGTCTTGTTCAATAAGGTTATTGAACAATATCGCCTTTTTGTATGTGTTACTCATTAGTCACTTGTTTTCGATTAGTTTTTTTTTCTCTTTCATTTAAATCTTTTTGTAATGTCTTAATATTATATTTTCCTAGAACTATTCGCGACAGTAGGTTTTTGGTTTTAATATTGTCAGTTTATGATCTCTTGATCGATATCTTTCTTGAAAACCCTCACTTAAAATTGAATGTTTTGCATTACAAGATATGTGGAATCCTAAAATTGTTGGAATATTCTGATAAATCCTTTTATGACTATTTGCCAAAATATTTATCAAAATATAATAAAAGCAATTAGTTTGACCGCATAATTTTCTCTGAGATTACTGGAACGAGTTTTTTGTTTGAAATGATCTAAAGAGATTTATTGGATTAATATGGACACTAAAAAAGCCAGTAAGAACAAACAGATAGGAAAATATTGTAATGTCTCTGGTGAAGTCACAGTATAGAATATCATTGTCGTTTGATGATGACTAGAAATGTATAATATCGAAAGTTTAGCAAGTATCTGACTGTTTTTGGGATAGGAATTGGAATAGGTGGGATTTGAATGTGGATATGGAGGGGGAATGCCGAATTTTGATAGGTAGAGAATTCCAGAAATTGACAGCACGAGCTATAAAGGAGTTCTGAAATGAGGCAGATCTGTGCGAAGAAATGTAGAGGTCAGAAGGTCGAGATCTTGTTGAAAGGGAATGGACTGAGGACTTGAATTGGAAAAGGTTGTAGGCGTAAGAAGGTCGATGGTTGTTAATGATTTGATAGAGGAACGTACCTAGGAAATATTGTCTTCTAAAGGAGGGGAAGAGCCACCTTAACTCAGTGTAGTGGTGAGAGACATGGGAGTACCTCGGGGCACCGATAACAAATCTTACGCAGCTATTCATTAATCTTTTCAGAGTATCACGGAGCTCCACCGAAAGTCCATCATACACCACACAGCTGTAGTCAAAGTGGGGGAAGATGAGAGGGGAAATTAGGAGTCTACGGGTATGTTGAGGTAGGAGATGGCGGAAGCGATCAAATAGTTTAGGGTAGAAATTGTGAGAAATATGATAGTTTCAGGAGAGGGTTTGATTTATGAAAATCCTTCATTTGACCTATGAAAAAACGTTCATAAATAAATATATATTTTAACTTAATAATCGAGTCATAGGTAGAGAAAAAATGTAGTTGGTAAAACATAACATACTTTAAAATAAAATATTACATATTTCGTCTCTGAATATTATATTTTTTCACTTACCGACTTATGGATACCGATAGCTATATTTTTTTTCGAGAGAGAGTTTATTTTTTTTTTAATCTCCTAGATTTTATAATACTATTTTACCAAATAACAAAAAATCTAAATTTGTCATAGGGTAGCTTAGTGAATATTTCACCGTGTTCTTATCCTCCAGATCCTGAGTTCGGATAGTGTTTTAGCTGGTAATTAGTTATTTTCCTACATCAACGGTGGATCGAACCTAGGATCGGGAGACCCTTTAATAGCACACCCAGGCTCAGTAATGTGGGTACTCTTAATTTAAAAATTAATTTTTGATAAAAAATCTGGCAGTTGAGTGTGATTCAGTCGAATCGTTTTTTTGGCGATTACCTCCTTATCTAACTTTTTTTTTTTTTTTTTGTTCTTCCCTACCTCGCCTTTTAGGCTATACGGGATTTTCCGGGCCGGGGGGTGAGGGCGGGGAATTTAAAATCCCCTCCGGCACCGGGACGCGAACTCGTACTTTTTATGTCATCTCAAATCTCTGTTATCCGGTTGCCAGGCAACTAGCGGTGCTGTGCACACGCTTTAGCCTATTCGGCCACCCCGTCCCCCACCTCCTTATCTAACTTTAAAAAAATCTAACACTGTAGATACGGGTGCTGGTATTTTTTATTTTTTATTATTAAATGATTTAAATCCTTAGATATAGAAGTTCCCTATACTAATTAGCTAACCGCTACAGTTTCCTCCACGACTCACTGTTCTTGTTGAACTCTTCAAAGGACTCTCACCCCAGAACTCTTCCAGGCTTGACGAGTCGGTTCGGTTTCCCAAAGCCCAGGAAGTCAAGCCGAGTCTAAAAACTAATAAAACGATTAGAGAACGGGTTTGGAGCGCTCGCTCCCCCTCCCCTGCTAATATATATGCTAATCCCTACGCAGCATAAATCTCCGCCGTTGCCGACCTATTACTGCTCTTGCTATCCTCATCCCCATCTGTTTCCCGGCTCCCACTTCTTGTTTGTATTTTAGCCTATCTCTCGCTTGCTATCTTTGTTACGTTCTGATTCCTCCGCTAACAATCCCTCTTGTCAAACCATCTCGGTCCTGCGCAGTGATAAGGGTTTCTGAGTAGTTTGACATTTCCGGTAAAAGTGATTTCTTTTATCATATCCAAATTACTGAAGTTGAAGGAAGTTTAGTTGGTAATCAGTTTTTGAGGAAACAATTAATAACTGGGATCAGTTCCTCTCTGTATTGTCAAACAACATTTTCAACATAAAAAGCTTTCCCGATAACGTCCTTAAATATCGCATAAATGAATTATTATTTAATGTCAAATGTCGTTTTGAATTCACTAAAAACACTCCAAAATCCTTTAAATGTTTTGTATTACTTAAGGACTCAAGGTTTTAACATATAACAAACTATCCAAAAATTACGTATACAGAGTGTTTCGTAATTGCACGGCACTATTTTAGGATGTGTTTACTAACACAAAATAAACAAAAAGTTCATATTAACGTATCTCAAACTCATTTATTAAGCATATATCAAAGGTTTAAGGTTTATTTATTTATTATTATTATAACATTTAGAGTAACTGTTCAATGCTTCTCTGGCTCTTCGTATAGCATCAGGATGGTGCTTGATAGTTACTGCGGCTTCCACGATCCGATTTCTAAGCTCTCCTTGCGTGCCAACTGCCACAGAATAAACCATAGACGTCATCCAGCCCCACGCAAAATAATCTAATGGCGTTAAAGCCGGAGATCGTGGTGGCCATTTAACAGGTCCGTTTCGACCAGTTAACAATTTTATATTTTCTGTATATGTGGTATGAATGTGTTCATCATCACTATAATTATTGCCCACGTGACAGATTGTTATATTACTAAATAAATAAATAAATAATCAGTGACACTATTAGAAAAGTGAGCTGGAGCACCGTCATGCATAAACCACATAAACCAAAGGCTAGCTGCCTAATGCCTAGCTGAATATCTTTTAGGAGTTCATGAAGATTATTTTGCAAAAAATGCAAGATATACATAATAACCTTGGTGGCAAAAAGAACGGGCCGATGATGTTGTTGCTTAGAAGACCATACCAGACATTTAAAGAAAAGGTATGTTGGTAATGTCCAACAGCAGTCGTATGAGGGTTTTCTTCAGCCCAAGTATGGGTATTTCGAAAATTAAGAATCCCGTTTCTTGGAATACAAGATTCATCAGTAACCAAAATGAAGTTCAGGAAGTTAGGATCTCGTGTGCATTATCCTACTCGATACATGAAACGGATACAATTGTTGTTCGGGTAAAGTTCACCATACGCTGGTAGAGAAAACATTGTTACGATGTGACAATCTTCTGGTACTAGTAGTAGTAGGTAACTGAAAAGCATGGCGTATTTCTTCTTTAACGTTTGTCGATCGGCGTTTACTCTTATAGGTTTTAGCGTGCCATTATCCCTAAGGCATCTTTCAATGGCTTCAAACGTTTTACGATATGATATTCTTCGGTTAGAAAATTTTTCACGATATCTTCGAACAGCAGCAGCACCGTTTCTGTGTACCTCACCGAAAATTAAAAGCATGTCTTTTTGTTCTGCAAAAGTGAATAAATTTATATTGTCTCCCATGATAATCATAAATTGAACTGTATCACAATATTTACTCACACTAAAACACACAGAACTAAACAAACAGATGAGCAAATGTCATCGCTTATCTTTCATTTGTATACCAGTGATTAAAACCTATTATTTAGTATTTAATAAATGAGTTTGAGATATATGTTAATATGAACTTTTTTACTTATTTTGTGTTAGTGAACACATACCTAAAATTATTAAACACTTTCTTCAGAAATATTACAATTTGTCACAGTTTAAGGACACTTATAATAGAGTTCAGAGAGTGCATTCATACCGTACATACAAAAATATAAATAAATAAAGTAATAACAAAAGAATAAGAAAAAAGAACAAAAGAGTAAAGAAAAAAAATATGTATATACACATAAGTAAATAAAAATAGAAATAAAAGTAAAACAAACATCTTATATAAAACATACCTATATACATTATGTACGATTTGCCAGGTGATCTCCGAACCAATCCTGTCCCCTCCAAATGTGGAGGGAAAAGGGAGGCTTAGGAGATCCCTACGCTTCTCCCTCAGCCACTTCACTGGTATTTAAAACCAGCGGAGGATGAGTAAGAGCGCTACAGCCACAGACACTCATGACTTGAGTGGAGAATCTGGCCATTGCTAGAACTCCAAAATATCCATATTTACAAAAGGTCTCGTGGCCACTGCCGCTTTCACCTACGAAGGGGATTGTAGAGATGGGTGGTGCTTGATAGGGATTGTACAACGGGATTTGGGTGATGAGAAAGGTTCTGGTGAAATTTGGAAAATTTGGCTAGAATAAGATCAAGAATAAATGGGATATTAAGGTCATGATGTAGGGTTTTATTGGTTACATAGAAGGGAGCATTTTCTATTCAGTAGTCTATATAGCTGGCCATATCGTCTGTTAAGTTCCTGTCTTTTAAGTCTAGTATGTGGATTCCATGTTAGTCGTCTGTCTAAGAGAAAGCCAAGATACCGGACTGTATCTGAGAATACCTAAAATAGTGCCGTATAATTACGACACACCCTGCGTAAGTTTGTTTTCTTCATGCCCATTAATATTTCAAGACGTTTCAGATTCATGCTCGATACTCTTCTACTACAACTAAAAATTTTTAAATTAAGTAGAGGGGATTCTTTTTTTTCTTAATATTATTCCATTATTGATCGACCCAAATAATTTCCATTAAACTCCTCCTACTTAATGTAAGTAGGTTAATTAAAACAAGAGAATAATTACAAGGAAACTGAACAAGCCCTTTGTTTTAATTAAACAAAGCTGGCTGAATTCGGTTTAGTCAACTGTGTCCAATCATTTCTAGATACAAATAATATTAAACAAAACAAAAAATACTCTTTTTGAAAATTCTTTCATCTCGGTCTTGAGCCTAATACTTCGATATAATAACTAATCAAAAAATTCTAGGTTTGTAAAACTAAAATCAATCAGTAGTAGTCCGTAGAACAGACATCATTTTATCAAATTATTAACATCCGCCTGAAACTTCATAAATAGCTTCATCTCACCGTAACCTACATATATTTTAATTCTCAGAATTGGGGCGTTTTCAATCTGAAGATCGACAAACTTTGTCTATTTAATTAGGTACTAAAATCTCACGAATTTGCTTTCCACTTGAATCCTAAGATAATATGATCATAAAATTGAGAAAAAAAATTGGCCTATAAAAATATTAGGCGTTTGGTCTATATAAATAACATCGTTATTTTAACTTTTTCGGGGTGGAGGTCACCCCAAACGGACCAGTATTTTATAGGCCACCTTTTTTTCCACTTTGTAATCATATATTACGATTCGAGTGGAAAGCCAATTAGTATTCATGAGTATTTAGTACCAAAGTAAATAGACAAAGTTTGACGATCTCCAGATTGAAAACGCTCCTATTCCTAGAATTTTGTAAATGAAATATTTGTAGATTACGATGAGATGAAGCTATTTATGAAGTTTCAGGCGAATATTAATAATTTGATAAAAACAGGTTTGTACCACGGGATATAAGATTTTTTTATTTATATTAATTTTTTTTTTTTGTAATATATATATTTTCAGTTATCGGTGATCAAGTTTTTATTTTATATTTAGAATTCATTCTCCATAACTGATATCATGAACGAATCTCACAAGACACTTAGTAGCAGTATATTCATGTTACTAATTAAATCATATCATTTCATTGATCGTGTTTTTGAATTCTACGTAAAAAAGTTATTGCTAGGTAGTAATAACAATACAGTAAAGTCTTATTACGAGGTTTATTTATTTATTTATTTTTTTCACCACTTTCTTAAAGACATTTCTGGATTTGTCCCTGCATTATTCTGGTTTTAGCTGGACATACACTTGTTGACCACAGACGTGATTCACTGAAAAAAATGGTCATGAATGGCACTCACAAAAGAAAATACACATTATAAATAAAAATATATATAAGTTTATATCTACCGGTGTATTTTATTCCTTCACCGCTACGTCCAACAAGCAGTTATAATTGTATAATTTATGTTTTTAAATCGCCTCTGATGTACAAATCCACTTATAAATTGATGCTATCTTGTTTTGTAATAAAGCCACCAGGCAATTGCAGGCAGAAACAAGATACAACAACAGGAAGATACAAAGGGTCCGTGATTCTAATGAAAGAAGCACCTGAATATGGGACTCCATGTGCTTCCGAAAATTGCTGATGTTATCGTGTTAGGATTACGCCCATATTTTTAGATAGGACCTCCTCTATATCACAGGCACTGAGGTACAAACCTTCGTTGTTTTTCTAAATTACTTTTTTTTAGCGGCCTTACACTCGACCGAATCAGTACTATTTTCGAAATCCATATGACACTGAAATCTCAGGAATTATCATATTAGAAAACGAGTTAGAATATTACATAGTTACCTTTATTGTTGAGAATGATATATATATATATATATATATATACATATCTTTTTTTTTTTTCTGTTGGCGCTACAGACCTTGTAGATCTTTGATCTGGTCTTCTAGACCACATCCCGATTCCTGATTTAAGTACACGGGGGTAAGGTCATCAGTCCTACGCCCGGTCGATGTGAGTTGCCTCCAGTAGGCTGACGGTCCTCACAAACCCGAGGGGAGTTCTTGGGCAGCGTAGCTTTTCCCGGTGTATGGTCACCCAAATCGGACGGTCAACCATCCAAGTCCTAACCACGCTCGGCGTTGCTTAACTTGGTTACCTATTGGTTTTTATTCATTTATTCTTTTTTTTATTATTATTATTAGCTTAAATATTTACAAGTATTATACATTTTTTTTTATTGAATATTACACTTTATCACTTGGACATTGGTTATAGTAACGTAGGATCACATTCACACTATACGTACAGAAATAAAAATTTTTTTTTGTACATATAGTGTGAATGTGATCTTACGTCACTATAACCAATGTCCAAGTGACAAAGTTTTGCAGTATTCAATAAAAATAATTGTTTACAATACTTGTAAATATTTAAATAAATAACAAAAAAAAACTGTTACCATTACAACCTCCAGGTGTCTTAGGATCAGTACTTTTTATGTATTTGTTTCAAACCCGAAAGTTATCCAGGGAGGTATTTGGACCGAGGTAACCCATAATAACTAGTTTTTCTCCATTAATCAATTATTTAATTAAGAGTTCTAACTTTATATAGATTGGGTGTAGCCCAGGAGGGTCTCACAACTTCACGGTCAATTTACGGCTAATGTAACTGTATAATTCATTATGTATAAACACAATCGGGCTCGAATCCAAGATTCGGAGTATTGTTCCATAATCACTAACCAACCCCATATTATAATAATAAGGCTCATAAATATTGTATTTTAATTATTATGTTAATTTTGTCTATTACATTAATTAGTGTATAAATTAATTAATATTAAAAAATTAATTAGTTCAGAAGAGTCCGAAGTTTAGGATCTTTTAAACTAACTTTTAATAAGTATAATTTAACGTGAAAGGTAAGGCTTTTAATCAATATCTTCCAAGAACTAGTTGATATTTTATTGGCTCGTTTTATGTCAAATTAACCGGCTTATTACTTTTTATGATTGGATTAGTAAAGTAATTAGTCATTGTTGAAGTTTAATTATATATTTTCTAGCTACTTGACCTATGATCGTTTTATTTTAGTCGTCTTAGTTTTAAATTTTCGTATTTTAGTATTTCTAGCCTTATTTTGCCGTTATTACACTGTTTTTATTTATATTGCTTATCAGTGCTAATATGTTACCAAATTGTATGAAATTCTATTATTTCATTTGTTCACTTATGCTACTGGTTTTCAATTTTAATATTAAATAGCTTTGTGCTTTAATTATTTTTTATATGTCATTTTGTGCCCGGGAAATCTCATCAGGTAATTGTTTATTTCATTATTCTTAGGGATCTAAATAATAAAACCAAAAATGAAATTTATTTTTCTTCTTCTATGTATTGTTTGTAAGTACGTCTTTTTTCTGAACCGTTAATCTGTGAGACATATGTCCGAGGTTTAAGTCGATATGTATATGCATTTAGTTTTTGTCTGATTATCACTTTTAATTTGAAAAATATTTATATACTAAGTTTTGTATTTGAAACAGTTAATAATAATAATTTGGTTATTTCTTACCTGCCACTTTGTGCCAGATGTAATTTCTATTTTTCATTTTCATTATTCGTTGGGGAATAAGTGCCCCAGAATAAGATTAATTTTTCTATATTCCTAAAAAGTGTTTTTTTTGATTAAATGATTAATTGAGGTAAAACCTGGAGGTTGAGTGTGATCCCGGCCCAATAGGATTAATCTCTGAGCTGATACTGATTTATCTATTTCAATATTTTTTTTTTGTTCACACATTGCTTGTTCTTAATTTTTAAGGTTACATAAATCTGTAATTTAGGTATTTCTTTAATTCTTTACAGTGGAAAAAATATCACAAAACAAAATTAACTTTTCTTTCTTTTGTTCTTTATATAACGTGGATTCTCTTGATTAAATAATTTATTGAAGAAAAAATCTGGAAGTTTGGTGTGATCTCTGTTAAATCATATGCTTCCATAACTATTAACCAAAATCCAGCACTTCCAGCACAAATATCTGAACCATAATTGTACAGGAGTTGTAGTTCATTATTCTTACTTCATTAAATGTGAAATCTACTTTTCTTCTTCTTGCTAATTTATTGCGTTGACATCATGCACGAATTCCGTTACATTCTAGATGATTTATCTCTTCTATGTTTTATTTTTCCTCAGCTGGAATTAAGGCCATAAGATACTATCCTCGGATCAGAGGAAGGTTGATGAAAGGATAGACCAGAGAGTACAGGGAATAAGAAAGATAGGATAGAGAAAGAAGGAGATACAACAATATATCAGAGGTCCACAATATGCCTGCCTACTGGAGTTCCATAAATCTACGATAATCTGCACCCGAAGGCTGGAGCCGGAGCTGGAGAAAAGTGCGCTAATGTATTATAGTGCCATTACTATCTCACTCGTCGGGGGTTGTTAGGGATGGTTGTTATTCCGTTAACGAGCCAACGCCGTCGCTCCTGATGAGCACTTTTTTTTCTTTTTAGAATTTTTTTTTTTAGTTCTATACCTACCCTCGTCTCATGTCGTCAAGTACCACGAGCAAAAACGATGATGGCTTCCACTCAGCGCTTTTTTTTTTCTCTGAACTGAAGTACGACCGCGTCCTCGTCCCTCTGCGAGATCTCAAAATGTCACAGACAATAAAAAGTTTTTTTTTTATGGAGTAATTTTTTTTTTTTAAACCGGTTTATTAAGAAATATTACAATCTGTCCCAAAAGACATTTAAAATAGTGTCCAGAGATAATAACATAAATAATATATATAGGATGCATATGTGGGACAAAGTCATTTTCATTATAAATATTATATTATTTTTATAAAGTATACATTTATTTTATTTATTAATTATACATATTCCTGGCTTACAATAAATTTGCCATCTACCTCGGTATTCAGCAAATGTGATATTAAGGAGAATAAATTATAGCATAAAAATGATAAATGAATGATAGCATAAAAAAGAAAAAAAAGAATAGTAATAACAAAAATAAAAGCCAAAAAAAAAAAAAAAAGGCAGTATAATAACACACACAAAAAAAAGAAAGTACAGCAAGCAGCTCAGTGCAATAAGTCTCTTGAAACCATCATAAAATATAAATAAAAATATTATTTATTAATTATTGATTGTATTAACTGAAACCTTATAAATTGTTGGATATACTTATTTTTAATATAGAAAAGTATGTTATCATTCCTTATTAAGGAAGACCTATTACCTATTAACTCTCTTATGAGTTGATAGAAAATGTTTTTTAAAAACGATTTATTCGAAGAACAAATATTAACTGAGTGAAAAAATAATCGTAAAAATACAACTTTTTATAAAAATTTTAACATCCGCCTAAAACTTCGTGAAACGCTTCATGTTATCGTAACCTACAAAAGTTTTATGTACGAAAATTCACAGAAACTAATTGTTTTCTCATTAAATTAAAGTTAATTTAATTAGATATTAAAAACTCATTATTTTTTTTTTTTTTTAACTTCTTTATTGAGTATTATAACAATCTGTCTGTTCGACATTGGTTATAGTGAGGTAGGATGACATTCACACCATATGTACAAAAAAAATAAAATAAATAGAACAAAATAATAATCAAAAGTATATACAATAGACAATAAAATAAAATAACCTAAAAAATAAGAAAATTAAAACAAAGGAAAAAAAAAAAAAATAACATGCATACCTATATACAATCAGGCGAGGGAACTCCAGGAGAACCCTGCGCTACTCTTCCAACCGCGTCACTGGTACTAAAGCCAGCGGAGATTGGTCGAGAGCACTTTAGCCACATACACACATGTCTTGAGTGAAGAATCTGGCCATTGCCAGAACTCCAATTTATATAATTTACAAAAGGTCGCGAGGCCACTGCCGTTTCAACCTTCTTGGAGGATTATAGGGATGGGAGATGCTTGATAGGGATTGTGCAAGAGGATTTGGGTGGTAAGTAAGGTTCTGGTGAAATTTGGAGAACTTTTCTGGGATAAGGTCTAGGACAAATGGGATGTTAAGGTCATGATGTAGGGTTTTGTTGGATACATAGAAAGGAGCATCGACTATTGTTCGAAGGACTTTAGACTGGAAGGATTGGATGCGCTTGATGTTAGAAAATTTTGCTGATCCCCACAGTTCTAGTCCGTAAGTCCAAATAGGTTTCAGTATTGTCTTGTAGATCAGTAGCTTGTTTTCAATGGAAAGTTTAGATTTTCTGCTTAGTAGTCGGTATAGTTGGCCGTATCGTCGGTTGAGTTCTTGTCTTTTGAGTCTAGTATGCGGGTTCCAAGTTAGTCTTCGGTCTAAATGAAAGCCAAGATACCGGACTGTGTCTGAATAAGGAAGCTGGATGGAATTAAAGAGTACTGGTGGACAGGAATTGCGTCGGAGTGTAAAAGTAATGTGTTGGCATTTAGATTCATTAACTTTAATGCGCCAGTTATTACACCAGTGCTCAATCAAGGTGAGATGACTTTGGAGATTTAAGGATGCTATTTCGGGATCAGAGTTGGATGATAAGATTGCGGTGTCGTCAGCGAATGTTGCAAGAAAAGTATCGGGATGAACAGGGATGTCAGCAGTAAAGAGGATGTAAAGCACGGGACCCAAGACGCTGCCTTGGGGAACACCGGCTTTAACGGAGTAGATATTGGAAAATTCTGTTCCACAGCGAACTCGAAAGGAGCGGTCAGAGAGGTAGGATCGGAGGACTAGGTACAAGGACTGAGGTAAATGGATTTTAAGCTTGGAGAGCAGTCCGGAGTGCCATACCCGGTCAAATGCCTGTGCAATGTCCAGAAAGGCACCCGAACAGTATTCCTTGTTTTCTAGGGCTGAGGAAATATGATCAACAACTCGGAGTCCTTGTTGAACAGTAGAATGTTGAGAGCGAAAACCAAACTGATGGGAAGGGATATTTTGGGATTCTATAATGGGTAGGATTCGTTTCAAAAGGATCTTTTCAAAAATTTTTGAAAGGATTGGGAGTAGGCTGATTGGTCTATAGGATGTTGAGCTATTGAGAGGTTTTCCTGGTTTTGGGAAAAGGATAATAGTGGAGTGTTTCCATAACAGAGGGAAGTGGGTGGTGCGTAGGATACAATTGTAGATATATGTAAGGAATATGACTGCTTTGGATGGAAGTTGTCGAAGGATTTGAGGTGTAAGGAGATCATGTCCAGGAGCTTTACGGAGGATTAGTTTTTTTAATTGAAATTTTACTTCGGAAGGATGAATAGCTTTTGGGGGCAAGGAAAGTGGGATTGGTGATGTAAGGAGTTCTTCTACTGTTACGGTGTGGGCAGGATGGGATTCCGGATGTGAAATAAATGTATTGGATAGGTGAATGGCGAACTCCTCAGCTTTATCTTCGTCAGATGCTGCCCAGGAGCCATCACCTCGTCGGAGAGGATGGGAAATGCGGTGAGGATTTAGGATTTTTGTTGTGGTTTTCCAAAGGGAATTGTCGCGAGAAGAGAGGGAGGATAGGTAGGAGTTGAAGGATTGTGATCTGAAGGTGGCTAATTCCAGTTTTAATTGTTTGCAGTAGTAATTATAGGAGCAGCGGTCGGTAGGATGTCGGGTTCGTTGCCATAATAATCTGGCACGGCGTTTGGTGCGGATTAGGTTAAGGAGGTGTTGGGGTAGAATGGTCTTTATAGGAATTCTGGAGGAGTCTTTTGGAAAGGAGGCAGTCCAGGCGGCTTGTTGGATTGTGGTAGTAAAGGAATTTACGGCACTATCAAGGTCATCGGGAGTTTTGAGGGATATGTTGAGATCAATATTATCGGAGATTATTTGGCGGAAAAGGTCCCAGTTTACTGGGCCCCTAATGAATGACGGTGGAGAAGGTTTGGGAACAGGTTCAAGTGAAACATTAAGGATTAGAGGACTATGGTCAGAGGAAAGTTCATTTAGACGTGTAATGGAACAATTGAGGGGACTTAAGCCGCTGTGGATAAAGAAATCAAGAAGATCAGGATTACGGTTGGGATCTGTGGGCCAGTAGGTAGGAGAGTTGGGGGAAAGGAGGTGAAAACGTTGGGAATTGAGTGCAGACAGCAGGGTTCGGCCACGAGAATTCGTGGTTCTGGAACCCCATTGTTGGTGCTTGGCATTTAGGTCTGCACCCAAGATGAAGTGATGTCCTAAGGAGTCGAGGAGAGAACTGAATTGGGCATTGGATATGGATCGGTTAGGAGGGCAATACGCTGATGCAAGAGTGACCGGAAAGGAGAAGGTTTTTATCACGATAGCGGTGGACTGTAGGAAATCATGTATTGGTAATGGGAGTAGGTGATGGGAGAGGGATTGGTGTACAATTACAGCAGTACCGGCATGTGCTTTTCCGTCAGGGTGGTCAGTACGATATGTCAGGTATTGTGGTATATTGAAGTGCTGTTTAGTGGTTAGTCGAGTTTCAGTAATTAGTGCCACATCAATGTTCTTGTCAAGTAGTAAAGTAGATAGTTCGTCTGTATGATTTCTAACACCATTCGCATTCCAAAGGAGAATGGATATGGGTTTAGGGATGTGAGTCATTTAAGGATTTTTCAAAGGAGGGATGAGGTGAGATACGAGATTCGTGAGGAGTGATATGAGTGGAGTAACAAGGGATTTGAAATCGGTGAGGAAAGATGCTAACAAACTTGTGAGATCTGTTGCATTTGAAGGAGGAGGAATATGAGGAATTTGTTGTTGGTGGTTAGGTATATTAGGATGAAGAGGATTTTGAGGTTGGGTTTGAGGTTGTTGTTGTGGCAGGGCTTGACATTTATCGGTTAAAGTCTTACCTCTAAGTAGTTGGGAGAATGATACATCATTGTTTACAATTCTGGAAGGCTCTCTCTCTCTTCTTGTTCTTAGTGCTTCATCTTGAATCCGGTTTTTCTGGTGTCTGGTTTTGAGATTCTTGTAAATTTGGCAGCCTTTGTAGTTGGCCGGGTGTCCCTCCAAGCATAGGGCACATACTGCTGGATCTTGTATAGGTTTGGTGCACTCTACAGATTTGTGCTGTTCACCGCACTTCACGCAACGCGGCAGATGGTGGCAATATGTCTTCGTGTGGCCATAGGTCTGACAATTATGGCACTGCACGATGTCTCTCTTGGGATATGGCTTCTCAACTTTCACCATTGTATAGTATATTCTTGTGATATCATATATTTTTTCGATACCTGGTGATGGCTCCAAGTCCACGAAAAACAATGGTAGTGGGATCCTATTTCGTAATCCTGGCTGCTCCCTGTCCTCCTTCAAAACGTTTGTTACCTGGCGTACATTGAAACCAAGCGTCGTTAGTTCTTCTTTAATAACTTCAGTGGGGGTTGAGGAATGTAAATTTCTTATCACCACTCGTAAAGCTCTTTCCTGCCTCAGCTGGTAAGTGTGAAAATTCGCATTTGTTTCTGATAAGTACTTCACTATTTTTCGGTAGGCTTCTGCAGAATCAGGTGTTATCTTGGTGTCATTGGTCCTGTTAAGGCATGAATAACTGCCAGAGCAGATTTTATTTAGTTGGGTGCAGAACATCTGGAAATTTTTTATATTTTTCACAAATATCGGAGGAGGCTTTGGTTCTCTGGGTATTGCTGCAGACTCCATTACTTCTTTGTCATTTTGAAGCACTTGGTAGGGGTTTGGAGTAAAGAAAGGTGATTCTTCAATCGTTTCTTGTGCAGACGTACCTGGTTGGGGCTGAGGTTCTGGTTCTGAAGTGTTCATTTTGGTCACTGGAGGTATTTCTCGTAGGCAGCGACGAGTCCTTTGTTTGGCTGGTGAGCTAACTCCGTCTGACCGAGACCTCTTGGGCACCTTACTGGCCATCACTTGCTGATCATACCGCATATCATAAGAGAAAAATAAATAAATAAATAAAAAAAAAAAAAAAAAAAAATTTTTTTTTTTTTTTTTTTCTTAAAATAACAAAAAAAAAAGATGCCAACAGTAAATATCAACTGCTCTGATATACACTTTAACTGTATCACGTGAATAATCAGAGAGATTCCGCTATAAAATTGGTAAAAACTGAGAGAGGAGTTGAGGAGACAACCTTCTCATCAGCTGATCCACTGCCTTCAAAACTCATTATCATTATTAGTGTTAACTATTCACCTGTAAGTTGGTTGTAGTTTGGATTTTTCCATTTATAACATAATCACCTTTATTATATTTAGCTTTATGCTTTATGCTTATTTTAGTAATTATTTTAATGTTTTATTTTTATTTTTTCTAGGTATGGACCTCCTCTACTTAGTACTATAGTTTTTCGAAATTCGTAAGTCATCTTCTTTCTTTGTTTAAAATCACCAGGATATATAATTGTTTTGTGTATTAGGTACGTTAGTCAGAGTATTATTATCAGATAACAATATTATTAGATTTTTTTATCACACTTTATCTTATGATATTATGACACAGAATATGTTTGTTTGTATATGTGTACAAAACACAAATATATTCTTCCCTAATCTTTAAAATTATTTATCTTTGAAAATTATAGAAATTAGTAATATTGGGGTTTATTTATTCATCTATGTATTAATGATTGTGATCCTAAGACTCCAGTGAATATAAATGAGTAGCCAGTAGACTAAAGAATATGTGAAGACCTGAATATACTATATTACGAACCGAAAAGTGTTATATCTTCAACGGGATCAAATTTAGGATGGTTGGTTTTGGGCAGTTGGCCACAGTGGACAGGTCATTAGTAGAGCTCACGCAGCCCAATATTTGTCCAACCATTGGAGGTTCCAGTTATAAGAATCGTCATTGTACAATAAACTGATATCTCCCGGCTATGATATACTTCTAATAGCTCTAAAAATATCTATGTAATTGTAATTATTTAGAATTTTATTGTTCACTTGTGATTTCGCATATAAAAGAACGTGTAGATAAATAAATAAAAGATGGCAGTCGAAGTATCTGCTTTTAAAGTAACAGTATAGAGTTTATAACTTTTATTTAACATTAATAACAATTTATAATTGGTAATTGGTTGACTGTCGTGGATAATGAAGAGAAGAATAGTTGGGGTGGTCAGTCAAAAAGGAAGGCAAAAAATAAATGATAATATTTATTTTTTACATATGCCGACGTTTCGACCTGAAGTTCAGGCCTTCATCAGGGCTAAGAAAATAACCAGATAACAAGGTATGAGAAACATAAGTAGTGATGGTAAAAAAAAATATAGAAAAAAAAAATAAAAAAAAATAAATAAATAAATATAAAGTAAAATGAAATTGTTAGAATAATGACTAAGAACTAAGAGATAAATAATAATAACCGTTACAGAGTGTGGAATGATGAAGTAGGCATAATCAAAAAGGGTGACATAAGTGTTACAATGGGAATCATAGAATAAAATGTAGAACGTAAAAAAGAAATATGAAGTTATATAAGAAATGAAAATAAATATTAAAATTAAAACATTGAGAATGGAGTAGTTAGATAGAAAATTGAGATATTGTAAAGTCTATCAAGATGTACAGACAATGTATAATATAATAAAGAGTTAAGAACAGAGAAAAGGAATGATAGGAAGGAGGGAAGAAATTGAGAAAGCTGAAATAAGAAAGAAATAAAAAAAGTACTACCTGTCTCCTTAAGTGTCGAAGGGAGAATAAAAGTCGTTACAAGGGAGGGGAAGAGAGAAGAGATGTGTAGGTGGCGTCATCTCTAACAGTTATCCGACGAAGTTTAAACTAAAGCGCTGGAAGCGTAAATAGGTACGAGAGATATATTCTCAATGTTTTAATTTTACTATTTATATTCATTTCTTATATAACTTCATATTAGGTTCATAGTACTTTTATTTTTTATTATGGTATTTACAACTATATTAGTATAAATGCGTACACAGGAATATAATCACATGAAAACGCTTGTTGAAAAACTACCCATTGGTAGTACTCTAATAATATTTCTACATGAGGAGATCACGAGGCCATCTTCATAGTATTTTGTTTTTTTTTCTTAGGTTCCGCAACTCGTGTACTTCTGAAATAAATAATAATGAATGAATATAAGCAAGCATTAATTTGTATATGTAGATAAGTAAGGTGGTTTTAGCTATTTTGGAATCTTCTACTGTATTAGAATGTACTTTTTTGTAGTTATTTTCTGTGTTCTATTCTGTAATTTAGAGTTTCGATATATGGCTTACCATGGTTTACCCTGTCCATAGGCCTTTTGTTTGTAGTTTTTAATAATTTAAATGTTATTTTGGAGTAATGGTACACAACGTTGTAGGGACATTAGTACCTCTGTTAATTGCTTTACCCTCTAATATATTTAGATCAAGTTACTACTAATGCATTCCAAAGTGGCATTGGTGACCTAGATCTGTTGCACTATGATGTGCTTCCAGAGCCATTACCTTGATGGAAATAGCTTTTTGCCGTGGTATAATCTTTGCAAGATGGGCATAATAGCTCGCACAGTCTGCATGCATCCAACGGTTTCCGTCATTACCCTAATTAAAAGTACAACAACCTAAAATTTAAATACTTCAAGTCTTTTATTTATAGCTGTCTCCAAATTTATTATTGTTGCTACAAAAAATTGTTGTTAGCTTTTAGTAACTATATCCAAATCAAATACGTACGTATAATACCCGTGTGAATTGTTTATATTTATTTTCTAATGCCTTTTCTTTTGTAGGATACTATAAACAATTAATTTTCTTAAAAGAAGGAGATGGTCCGGGGTGCCAGATTTAAGTAGGGAGAAATTAATTTGCTTGTGAAGATTTTATGCAAATTATCGATATTATTTAACATTTTCGTCTCATAGACTGAAACGTCAAGAAACCGCTCAATGTTTTCGATTACTTCAGCACTTACTAGACAAACGCTCTAAACCTCCAAGTAATTACAAAAGACTCATGTACATAACTATAATAAGGCCTATTTGGCAATACAGAGTTGAGCTATGGGGCTCCACTAAACCATCTAATTCCTCTCTTATGCAATCCTTACAATCCAAAATCCTTCGTAAAATCCTTAATGCTCCCTACTTTGTTACAAATACAACCATCCGTAATGATCTTAATGTTTCTTATGTTTCAGATTTGGCCCAATCCAAATACCTTCCCTTCCATAATAAATTTCAGAATCATCCCAACCCTCTCGTTTCTAACCTTGCTTCCTCTTCAATTCCTGATAACCCTCCGAGGTTTCTGAAAAGAAGATGGCCCCGTGATCTCCTAATGTAGAAATATCATTAGAGTACTACCTTTGGATAGTTTCTCAACAAGTGTTTTAATGTCATTATATCCATATGTTCAAATTTACTAAATGTATTTCTTTTATATAGTTGTAAATATTATTAAAAATAAAAGAAAAAAAATTATCGTCAGAAATTAATATTATTATTAAACATTAAAGTATATTAAGAAAAGAAACCGTTGATAGTTGCCAATAATTATGACCAAATGCTAATTAACTTTCCTAATCAATAAGTCATTAATTACTTAATTAATTATAATTTATTTTTTAAATAACCTGGCTATGCTATTTAATGAGAGCGAAAATTATTTAGATCAATTGATACTGAAAAATATTTGTGAATAAATTAATTCCTTTTTCTTCTTAGGTGTTTTTTTCCTGTTCTAGAATAATTTATTATCAGCTATTTAGAAACAAATATATTGAACAACAGCAACTTAAATTATATTTAAAATGCTTCAGAAACTTTAACTCGGCTGAAGATATTTTTTTTACGGTTAAATCTTTTTTAATTACTGGATAATGCTCTTTTTTTCCCTTCAAAATCCTGTTCAAAATCTTTCATTTCTTTTTAACTTGTTTAATAATTTACAGAGAGACTAATGTGTTGGTATGAAGGAGAATTAAGGATTTTTTTTTGTAATATGTACCAGTCGGGAGCACGCTACTTAAAAATTACTGAACGAATTATTTAAAACTTACTTATGTGTACCTAGTTGTAGTCTTTTTAGTTGGCGCCGTTGCAAACTTTCTTTTTTTTTGTTGTTTTATTAACAGAATTTTGCATTATGTGATAGCAACCGCATATTTACAATTTATAGCTATTCGATCTTCAATTATACATCATTTATAGATACTCAAATCAATCAAAAGATTCAGAAAAAAAAAAAGTTTAACTACCTACTTTTTTCCGGCGTGTAATTGAATGTCACGGAGTTTCTTTTCTTCACCGTCCTGATCATGCTTGAATTAGCAAAACTTTGGCTTGTTTTATTATTTTCATGCATTTAAATTTACCTACATAAGGATGTGTGATTATAGTTTTTCCGAGTATAGCCTGACATTAATTTTCTATATCTTTGTGATTTTACATTAGAAATATTTCCTGATATATTTAATACATCGATATTATTTTTTTCTAACAAAATATATGTTATTATTTTATTATATTATTTATTATATAAATAATAAAATTATATATAAATTAACACCATTTTTCTTTCATGCCGCTTTCAAAGTTTTCTTCTAGTAGTCTGTTTAGTAATTTTCAGCTTTTTACACTCCATAAATCAACTATGCCAGAAATTTCTAAAGTTGACTGTGTTCAAGAAAATTTTCCTTTTAGCCTGGGAAAAGGCATACATTAAGGGTGGTAAACGAGCTAGGGACGGTCTGCTACATTTCCTCTCAGTTTTTCATCCATTTTCTTTCGACAGCTGATGGCGTTAGAGGGGGGATAAGGGGATTTAAAAGGCCCCCCTCCCGATAAAAACTGGTGCCCCTAATGAAGGCTAGTCCCTCATCCGGCTAAGAAGTTAAGTCCCTTTGAGCTAAGTCTCCTTTTATCATTCACCATGGCGCCCGGATTCTTACTTTAACTACTCCAGTCTAGGATTTAACTGTCTCTATTCTTCATTTATTCCTTCTGTCGGCTAGGAATTTTTTTTCCTTCTAAACAAATACAATAGGTGGTGTACCGTGATATCAAAATCGTTAAATTTAGCTTTCTTGTCTGAATGAAGTGTTAGGTTTTACACTTTCTGGTGTAAAGTGACCAGCGTAACATGTTAAAGACGTGTATTCAATCTTGATTTGTCGGTTGTATTTTAAAGATAAACAAAAAATATAAGAGACAATTCCTCTTATAAATTGTGATTGAGGATAACTGTGTATTAAGTAATATATATTCTATGTATTAACTGGTATAGGCGAGCGAGATCACTAAACGAGTTTTGAAAGCTGCTTACTTCAATAAGTTGTACTAAAGTTATTCCTTAATAAAAGTTCAAAGTTTGAAATTGAGATTCGTCATATTACTCTATTTCTCCCCAAAAATTCCAGTCCAGTCCAGATACCTATCCTTTCATAATTAACCTTGATTCCTCTTCAATTTCTGATAACCCTCCGAGGCGTCTGAAAAGCAGATGGCCTTGTAATCTCCTAATCTAAAAATATTATTTGAGTGTTACCAGTGGTTAGTTTCTCAACAAGTGTCATGTCATTCATTATATCTATTGTACAAATTTGCTAGACGTATTTTTTTATACAGTTGTAAATATCATAATAAATAATAAAAAAAAAAGTTTGTAAATTCTTTAGAATGAAAAAGAATTAGAACTAGAACTTTCTTACTAGTTAAAAAAATAGACTATCACTGGTAAAAAATTCTGATCTACTGTTTACTTTCTTTTTGGCATTTATTTCCGAATATCACTGAATTATTCAATGCTAACTAAAAAATGTTGAAAGTTAATTGGGGACGCTTTTGAAAAGAATTAAACTTTAAGCTTTGTTTTTTTTAAACAGAAAATAAAGATTGATTAGGGCCACGTTTGGAGAAAAACAATTGTGTACGATTCCGTGAGAAAAAAGCTATAAAAATTGTACAATAAAAGAAATTTATATTTATGTTTCATTTCAACTAGACGCAGACTTACAATTTTGATTGTGTGAGGATGGCGATGGATTTAAAACAAACAAACAAAAAAAAAAAAGGGATGCACAAGTTTTTATTATGAGTAGAAATTCAATATAATTATTGTGAAACGAACAAAAATAATACGTAATTATACAAAAATATTTATAATTAATTTGTCAATATGTTTGTATAGTTGTAACGATTTTTATTTATTTATTTTTTGTTTTACTTATTATATATACTTGAAATCTAGAGAAAATTACAATTGAACTGATAACGCATTTTTTTTTATGATACACATTCGAGAGGGGAGACAGCATTCATAACTTCAGTACATTTCGAGAACTTTTCAGCTAAAAATGAATAATTTAAAAGTGAAAAATTTCTTTTATTTCATTATGTGTACAACCTCAAATAAAAATGCAACTTTTCTCACATTCAGACTAGTTTATCACAAAAAATGTGATAAGGATATCAATTGAAAATTAAGGGGCAATTGAAAAATTAAATCCTGGGGTATTTTGATATATATTATTATCTTTGGATATAAATGATTTAGGTACATTTAGGTATCAATAAAATAGTTACATACCTACTGCGAGGTCCAAGTTTAGTCAGCTAGTCGACTTTTCTCTATCGATTTTATTTTACACAATTTATTCATTCATATATATTATTTATTATTGATTTTTTAAAACAAATTATTGGGGTGGAGAAAAAACAATATTCTCACCCCCTCAACATTTTTTATTGAGGCAATCATTCCCTTCTCCCACTCGAAGTCTGTGTCTGTCTTTCAACTATATAGATATAACTGTTAAAAAAACTTATAAGTGCATAACATTCCTTGAAAATGAGTCTGGTTTCGGAAATAAACTTATTTTAAATCAATATTTAGCTTTCTTAAAAAAAAAAAAATTGTACCATCGATTTATGAGATTTATTTTACAGGAGAATCGATACTTATCTCCTTTTTTAAAAAAATCTATTTTGGTCCACTTTGGAAATAAGCTACTCATTTCTCTTTTTATTGATATGAGTTGCAACTTATTTGTTTTAAGACTTATTCAATATGTGTTTTTTATCAGGGTTATAATTGATTTCAAAATTTTCGCATCATCGCCTTACAGCAGCCAACCATCAGCAAAATCGTGCATCGATAATTTGCAATGGCAATTAAAACTTTTCCGGTTCGAATTATTTTTCCTTCGATCATACTTTAATTATACATTTTAAATTATTTATATATTAATAAAAAAAAAGCTGAAATGATTTGGGTGCAATGGTATAGCTGCAGTATGGGTGGGGACTGGATTGCGCTTCTATTGATTCAGCTACTGTGGATATAGCTTCAGCCTTCTCCCCGCTTTTTACCAGATTAGCCTCACAACTTTATCTTATCTAGTGTTAATTGCAACTCTCCTCTTCCATTTATGCCCTATCTATTGCCGTGACAGTATCTGCTAACTGTGCCTGTTCGACTAAAGTTTCTAACGCAGAAATGCCTGTTTATTCGGTTCATTTATGATCACACCACGTTCCTTGTCTAGTTTCAATAAAAAATAAATTTGGTGCGCGCCTTACACAGTATTCGCGTACCACTCTACTTCGTGTATGTTGGGCTGTTGCATTTTGCTAAACCTTAAGCCTTAAGCGAAAACCTTAAAATCAATAACAACTCTGATAAAAAACAAATATTGATTAAGTTTTAAAATAATTAAGTGGCGGGCGTACTAATCTAGCAATTTATCGCCCTATTGTCCCTACCCTACCTTCCTTTAGCGATAAAACTAACCCTATAAAAACTTTGTTTTTATCATTGAAATTAGTAAAGTTGATTTCTGTTTTCTTCAGAACAATTGTCTACTATACCATGGTGTACGTATAATTTTATTATCTTGAACAGTTTTTGAGTATTTCCTTCTTATTTAATAAAAACCGTGATCACCTTCAAGAAAAACATAAAACTGGTCTCAACTCTTTTTGGTTTATTATTTTCAATCAAAATTTGAGGTTTCACGTTTCAGACTGCGTAGAATTTGAAAAACGAATAAAAATTGTTTTGTCCGTCCGGCGTCCGCGCATTTTCTCCGAAACTACTTTTTAACGATAACGATTTTTTTCAAATTTGTATATAAAATCAGTGGTCACCCGAGGACGATCCTCCTTCATCGACATTACCATTCGCCTTTTACTTTCAAAATGGCGGCTAAAAACCTGCGTTGCTATAGATTAGACTGTAGCTCCTAAACGAATGTTCCGATTTCAATGAAACTTCGCTTCAAAGAAAAGTCATTTTCTTGACGACCTTTAAATTTATTTATATAACATATTTGAACGAAAAGAAGCTGGAAAAAAGTTACGAGGGATGGTAAAATTTAATTCCGAATAACTCAAAAAGTATACACATGGATTTTTAAAAGTTCACGGAATTTCCTAAAAAAAAAAAAAAAATCGTTAAAAATGGACAGTCAGGGGCAAAAATGTGGTCTCCAGTTTTTTTATATGTTATACTCTAAATTTTATATCCTTTGTTTGGTTTTTAAATTTTGAATCCGTTACTGAAGTAATGCTATTTTTTTTTAGCATATTACTAATTATTAAAAAAAAAAGTTTAGTCCAATAATTGGAATCATCTTTTATTTATTTTTCTTTGTAACTGGGAAGGTAATGTTACTTTAGATGTATAGTTGTTTAGAAATAATAAACCATTGTGAAATAATTTGCAGTGTTTTCCGTTCGGAATCGGTCCATGCACCGAATGAACTTTTTTGTTGGAAATTTTGTCAAGAACCACCCCGCCCCTGTCCATCTCTCTCCCCCTCCCCCTCCTAGAGTTTGACCATTAAGAACCGAGACTTGAAATATACCTTGAAATATAGGTAATTGTGTGACAGAAGAAAATGATGTATCAAGTAATGATGAGTAAGCCATATTGGACTGACTTTGCTGGCATTTTATTTATTTTCCATGTGTAACCTTCATTAAGTGTTATCCTTCTACTGGAATCCATCAGGTCATTCCTAAACACAGCATAAATCACTGTCCATAGCCGCTAGATAGTTTAGTTTAGAAACTTGCTCTATATCAATTCTTTGTACTTCTTCCATCCCTAATGCATTTTACAAAACAGTCTACTTATTCTGAATTATTTTTTGATAGAAATTAACCATAAATAATTCGCAAATATAAATACAAATAACAAAGTTATTCAGCTGAAATAGGCATAGCTGTTAACTTTGTTATTTAGCCTTGAACTGTTTAAGTTAAATTTCTATCCACAAATAATTCAGAATGAGCAGACTGTTTTGTAAAATGCATTAGTAATGGAAGAAGTATTGAGACTGAATACAGATTGGTGGGGGGGGAGGAGGGGGGAGGAGCGTTAAGTATTCCAGTTGACCTATTTCCAGATTGCTCTTTCTCATTCCAGGTCCAAGTTATTGCCCCTTTTTCTTGATTGGCTTCGATATTCTTCAAGGTGAGATTTATTTTGAGATCCGTTGGCTCCTTAAATTAGAATTGAAATTCTCTCGATATGAGATATTACATTTTTTAATTTTTTTTAATAGAACGTCTAGAATAAACGAGACTGCTAAAGATACGATGGCAGAGCATTCGATTCAAAAATTAAAATCTGTAACACCAGGAGTTGAGAGTTTCTTTTAGTTCTGAAACTTTTCTCATTATGCTTTTCCAGAATTAGTGAGGTCATCTTTCAATTATGGCGCTTCTAGATTTTTTTTTTTTTAATTCAAATACTTCAAACTTAGTCACGTTAATTTATTATTCCTTCAATTAACGAAGAAAGAATATTTAGGGTTATTTCTAATTGTGTTTAGAAATATGAATATTTATTTTAAAATATTCGTTAATAATAATAATAATATATATATATATATATATATATATATATATATATATATATATATATATATATATATATACGCACACATACATACCGATATATCATTTCATGAAGTATACTTTATTATTTATTTATTTAGAAATATAATAATCTGTCACGTGGAGAATAATTATAGTGATATATGAACACATTCACGCCATATATACGGAAAACATAAAATTAAAATAATAACTAAATAATAATCAAAAACTATGTACAATAAAAAATAAAATAACCTAAAGATAAGTAAATTAAAAACACAGTCATACCTATATAAAATTCTTAATTATTTAAATTCAACATTTTTTACCACTCCCTCTGTATTATTATTATTTTTCAATACCCATCACAGTTTTTTTAACGTTTCTGGATTAATGTCATAGTTTTATATTATTTATTATATGTACAATAATAATAATTATTAAATTATTAATTTAAAAAGTTACAAAATTATTTCACTTCCTTTCTCAAATCAAAACTTCATAACATTTATTTTAATATCACATTTTATTTCAATATATAATTTCAATGAAAAATGTGCTATCATTTATAAAAACCTTTGATTTTATTAAGTAATAGTTTGTGGGGGTTAGTTGTGTCTACTGTGTGGGAGTGTTGGACCTAAAATCCCACTTCGCACCCAATGATGTGTTATGTTTATTCCTATAACTGATTATAAATATTTATTCCTCTTGATATCTGATTAATTTATCAACATTATATATATATATATATATATATATATATATATATATATATATATATATATATATATATATATATATATATATGTATGTGTCGAGGGATCATTGCTTCAATTGTGCAAATATAATGAATAAATAGAAAACGAACTCATTCACTATTGTCGTACTTTCCTTTCTTCTTTGTTTATAATTGCATAAAATTTTAAAATTAGTGGAAATTCTGAATTTTATTTTTCTTGCTTTGTTTTTTAACGTTTATGATTTCTTTCTGAAACAAATTAGGATTCTCCTCCCTAATACAAATTGATTATATGAGGGTGTCCCATAAGTTCCTTCTTTTTTATTTTTTTTATTTGTTATTTAAGGCTTACTTTGTTATATATGAACCGTTCTGCTCTAGTATCTTCTTCCATCTTTCACGAAGCCTCTTAAACCTCCTTTCCAAAAATTATTGATACTTACTTGCTAGATATTTATCAATATGCGTTTTTATTTCGCTTTTGGATTTATGACTTTTATCACAGAGAATTTTTTAACGAAATAAACTAGTAATAATCGGATGAGGCAAGGTATGAGGAATACGGAGGATGAGGTAGAAAGTCCCAATCAAAATGTAAGAGTTTCTGTCTCATGTCCAATTCCGCATCCTAATGTCTTTCCTTTTTGAAGGAACGTTCATGTGGAGTAAGGGAAGCGACTATACATACAACCCTATACCTCTCCTAATCAAAGTGCAATGCCTGCCTCTTTCATCTCCATCATGACTCAAGGTAGAGATGACGAACCCCTCAGCCCCCGGATAGTTGGAAAGCAGTCCTAATTAAATTCTTAGGAGCCATATATTAGAGAGACATTAGCATGAGAGGACTGACTGGGAGAGCGGTGGGGAGGGGGTTAAAAACTTTATTGAACTAGGGCAAAGCTTAGCATAGTTGGGGCGCTCATTTAGGACCGTTAATAACAGAGCCATTTCCATATGGATCTCCTGTTATACTCTTCATCCCCATTTCTAGAATTCCATTCCTCTCTCCATCCTTGTTTATTCTTTACTGGCTTCCTCGTATCTTTTATCGCGCATAGTCTTAGTCTATTACTGCATTTATTCGTATTCCTTCTATGTATACACACTCGTGTAATGTGTTTATAGTTATACTAAAAAACTTCTATACTGCCTGATGATTACCAAATCATAATTTCGCTGCTGGCGTAGATAAAATAATAAGGAACATGTGCGCCGCATTAGGGCGTAGATTCTTAGGAGGACATTTCATAAACGAACACTAAGGACAACTTTTCAACCAAATAAATCATTATATATTTATTTTTTATGAACGTCTTTATCATGATTGGCCTTGTCATGCTTTAATTTCAAAAGAATTATTTAAATTACTGTAATATCCGTTATTAATTATCGTAAACAAATAGCATGGCTGAACCTACTGCAATCTGTTAACCTCAAAATGTAAATAAAACCTATGAATACTCTCAATCAATCGTTTAATTCATAACATGCTCATGTAAAAGTAACTGTCATGTTTGAATGTTTTTTGTATTTTTTTTGTAAAATTATGTAAATATCTAAAATATTATGTTTTAAGCTTTATGATGGTTTTGTGTTCTTGCCACTTCTAACATATTATACTATGATGGGTGATAGATATTTATACTATACTATATTAGATATTTTAATTTAAGAAGAGGAGGAAGAGGTACTATACCATTGGCGTAAAACGGATGAGAAAAGCAACCATGAAGAAAGAGAAAGAAAAGACCAAGATTTACTTGTAGCAGTGAGATGTTATGCTGACGTCTTACTATTGCAGCCACCCATATTGCCTACTAGGCACGGCAGGGTAGATAAATAAATAATAAATGATAGATATTCAGGACGCAGTCATTACAAAGTTTTTATTAGTGCCGGCGTTTCAATCCAAACATGTGGGCCATCATCAGAGCTGAAAAATTTTAAAATTCAATCAGAGATATAATATTATACGACAGATTAGGATTAATAATAAAAAATATAGTGATTGATGTTGCATAAAATATACGAATGAAAGACGTAAAAGGATATATAAACCAAAAATAATGTATATAATCAATTTAAAAAATGTAATATTTTCTCTTACTAACCGTGTTTCGAGCACTGAAGGTATTCAAGTACTGACAAATGACTTTTGATGGTTTTGAATGACTTTTTGAATTGTGTTTATTATAGATGCATCAGCTACATCTTCTAGTCTTCCCCTATCGTACTATCAATGACCAACTTCTAATTCATTGTTCGATAATGATACAATGTGATTGAGCTTAAATAAAAGGCTCATTATAGTTACTTAATAAATCATCCTATTTCCACCTTTCAATGAGGGAAATAATGGTGCCTCAAGAATTAACTTCTGGGCTTTAATTGGATTAATTGTGATGTAAACGTAATGAGATTCATAGTATTTTGGAACAGATCAAAACAGAGGTTACGTTTTTTAAATCATTTTTCAGGCTTGCTATAAAACTAATTTGTTCACTTATATCATAAAATATCTTTGTCTTGTTTTTCTAAAGAGCATTTGGCTGAGCTTAAAAACTTGTCATTTCCAATGTTGGAATAGAATAAAAATTGAATGAATATAATTCAGTTCGTTAAAAAAACAAAAAAAAAAAAAAACAGAAATAATTGAATAAAATTCGAAAATTTGCATATCTGATTCATTTTAATCACCATAATTAAAGGATACAGAAGTATTAATAATAATGAGTTGGGATATTTATGAGCTGAAACAACAGGGAAAAAATATACCCCTGTAGGTCACTTAACTGGAAACCTCATTAAAATTTCAGCAGGTTAGGTGTATAAGAATCCAATATTTAAAATGTGGGATAAATGTAATATGTGGTAATTAATTGTGTTATGGTTTTTTACGTTCTTTCTGAAACATGTCAAGATATTACGTTATATACAACGGCGCTTGAAACTGTTTATCTAATATGCGGGAGGAGTGGGGGGGGAGCAGTTATGGGTGACGAAAATGTGATTACCGATTCAATGATTGTTTTTAGTGAAATAGCTCCTCCCCTCCTCCCCCCCCAAAAAAAAAAATGAGGGAAGCTTTGGAGAATTCTTGTGAATGCGCCCTTGGATTCGAGAAAACATTTATTTTTACAATTTCAACAATTTTTTTTTTTGCTTATATTATCAGTCTTCTCGATTTTTTCAGTGTCTTCTTGATTGCGCCCAAAGACTGATTAATCATCTGCATATCCTAGTTAATTATTCTTTTAGTATTACGACCCAAGTACGTAACATTATTAAGTGTCTGAGCATTTTGAAGTTCATTTGCATTTTTTATTCTGAAATTTGATGTTTTATAGTCAAGATAATGTAATCATCATAACTAATGTATACAAAAATGTTTAAGCAGTTCATTCTAAAACGTTTTCGAACAAAATAGACCATGACTATGGTAAATAAAACAATTATTCTTTATTCAGAGCGCCCTAAAAGGCGATATTTTGAAAACTTTTACTGCTTTCATTCCTTTAAATTTCAGCGTGCTAGGAAAAAGTTCCATGCTCTCAATGATAGCTCTCTTCTTTAAATTAATGCTCGGTTTTAAATGATAATTGCGATTTTAACGTTTCTGTTAGTTGCTGTCTTTATTTTTCTTTTAGAAGAGGAAGAGGTTGGAAACCGAGAAACAGGACAAGGCCGTTAAGTTTTAATTTCTTCAAGAGAAGAAAGGTATTTTATGGCGTAATCTGGTATCAACTTCAGAAACAGCTCATTATTTTAACAACTTTTTCTTAAAAGGTCGTAACAAAACTGAAGTATACTCTAAGATTTTTTTTTTTTGTAATCTCGTTAAAATATTCGTTGTTTACGATTCATTTTAATTGTACATCTCTCTTGATGTATATTTTCACGTTTTAAGCATTTGTCGCATTAATTTAAATATTTTATTGAAATCTTTTGAAGTTGGGTATGTGCTTATTAATGTTTGTTGAAGAATGTTTATGTTAATCATTATAAGCTTCTACAGTAATAGTATGAGTATTAGTCCGTGGTACAGAGCCCTTTTTATCAAATAATTAACATCCGCTTTATCTCATTGTAACCTATAACTATTTTATTTACGAAAGTTCTTGGTAGTGGGGCGTTTTCCATCTGAATATTGGCTACTTTATTTAATTAGGTAAGCACATAATTACCTATTTGCTTTGTACTTGGATCTTAGGATAATCTGATCATAAAATCGAGAAAAAAGATGGCCTACAAAAATATTGAGCCATTTGGCGTGCCTCACACCTCCAAAGTGTCTAAATAACTAAACTGAATGTAGGATAAATGACCCAATATTTTTGTTTGTCATCTTTTGTCCTAATTTCATGATCAAATTATCTTAAGATCCAAGTGCAAAGCAAATAGGTAATTATGTGCTCTTATTAGCTAATTAAATAGGCAAAGATTCCCTTTGCAAGAATCCCAAGAGTTTTCGTAAAAAAAATATAAATGTAAGTTACGATGTGATGCAGCTACTTTCATAGCTTCAGGAATACTTTTGCTTCGATTATATAAATTTTTTAGTTCATTACATTCAGCGATAACGATACTACTAACAGAACATTTGTATGCATATAATTATAAAATATATTTATATATTGTGTCTACGCTGGTTGGAATACTCAAAAAAGTCACAGAAAGTGTGAGAAATTTCATCAATAACTCCGAAAGTCTTTTACAATACAAAAAAATTAGAATTATTATAGATCAAAATAAGTTAAAAACGGAAAACCTAGAAAAGTCAAGGAATACCGCATAAAGGTTCTAGAAGACCTCAATAAATTTGTATTTAATTTAAGTTAATTAAAAAAATAAAATAGAAAATATATGTTTTATGTAGAGATGCATATTTTTTTTTACTATTCTGAAAGGTTAACCGAATAAATATGGTGTTGTTTCTACACTGATAATTTCTTTAACTATTAATAAGTTTAAGATTTTCTTTATTTTACTTACAAGTAGTTTATCCAAACATTTATGAATCAAGAATATAAATATAATAATATTTCAGAACTTGAATAATAATAACGATAATGTTTATATTTAGAAAAAATATATACATAAATCTAAGCTAGATTTATACTCATGGCCAATGACTATCCACATAATATGAGTCGTGTCTATGCTTCCGAAAATTTTAATAATATATAAGAATGATATAATATGTATAATACTATACCAAATACTTAACATAGCAATATAGCTGAAATTCTATCGTTAAATAAAATATGTTTACATACTTTATGTATGATTCTATACTTTGTATATAATTCTATAGGAATATAAAATATCTAAAAAATGTATACACTCATGCTTGTTTAGAGTATTTCATCAAAGCAGTCTAATTTTGTTTGTTAATTATGTAATCTCTGTTCTTCTTAAACTTTTCCCAAAACACCTTACTCTAAACTCAAACACCTTACTTTAAATATTAGACTGTACTAAATCATTCGTACGTTTCATATCACAAACAATACAGAGCCCATTAGCATGTTCAATATACCTACCTACTGTTGTTAGGATATAATAACTTCCATCTTATCTCAAAAATCCAACTTATAACAGATATACGTTAACTTGTTATTGATATGCGATCCATCTATAGGATGATTAAATTCTGTATGAATAACTCTTTTCTTCTGATTATTAGCGACTTTCTGGAATTATTTAGGACCTTATGTGTTTTAATTGTTCACATCAGACTTCCTGATCTTTTTTGAGGGTTGACCATTGCTGAGGAGTAGGAAGTAGGATGCATACAGGCGAGGAGCGGAGTACCGCCGTAGAGTAAGGACGATATTGATCCTGGAGGGAGCCGCAGGACGGAATAAAAAAGCGAGAGGAGGATGAGGAAGGACGGACAAAGATTAATCTGTTGGACTGGCTCGCAAGTTGGGACCTCGTCCTTCCCCGGTCCCAAGGGTCGTTAGCCCTTCCTCTTGTCTCTTCTCCATAACTTCTCTCTAATGAGCCCCATGTACCTGTACTCCTGTCGTATACATGTCCGAATGGGGGGAGGAGGAGAGTACCTTATTCACCTGCAAAAAACATCTTTTTATCTTGATATATTAAAATATTCTAAGGGAAAGCCCAAGAGGTTTATAACTCTTTTTCTTTCAGCACAAGTGTTTTGCAGTCTTTAATTGTATATATACCGAAATAAAAATAATTAAACATGTTAAATGATTCTTATTTGATCTATTAACGTGGATAAAAATGAATAAGAAGATCGTTCGGAAGGCGTATATAGAAAACCTACTCCGATACTTCCCCTGAATGGTTACTATCCAGACCAGGGGTCTCCAAACTAGGCAAGCGCCTCCATTGCGGCTCGCGAGCGTCTTTTTAATAACATGGCGTCTTTATAATCCACACATATATTTTTACAGTGAGGCTCGAAATCGGTTTGTACCAAATATAAGCTCCTGTCATGCTCAAATGCCATGAATGGGGTACCGTTGGATTCAGAATTTCATGGCTAGTTAGCGAATCTTATTCTCCACTTTTGTTTTTCTTTCTAAAATAAATAAAGTCGATACATACATTTTGCTAGGCTTCAATACTGGAACGGTGGTAGCTCTGTAAATCGAATCGGGTCAAATTGGACCTTGAAGATTTTGATGCGTTCAGCATAGCTACCCGGATAGTTCCCTCGGAAGTATCAGATCCTGCGTTTTTAAGCCCAAAAACGCAAGGCATAGGGTTCACAACCATGTAAGCGATATCATCTTTAATTCTTCACCAAATCTCAAGATTGAGCCACCAGTTTCGAAGGCTTCCTTCTCCTTCAGGCGGGAAAATAGTTTAATCACCTCGAAAATTCAGGCAAACAAGTTATGAAAGAAAACAAACTTTATTTGCGAATAACTAAAAAAGGTACATACATATTTTTTCCTTGGTTGTGCACATGATTAATAAAAGATTACTAAATTCTCTACAAAAGGAAAAAAAAAATCATCGAAATAGGACAATGTTTAGAAAAGGTGCAGCTTATCGAAATTTGTAAATATGTTAGTTCCAAACATTAATGAAGATTTTTTTTTTTTTATTCATTGATATTTACAACTGTATTATAAAAAAAAAATACAACTAGTGAATGTGCACACAGTAATAATACAATCTCATGAAACCGCTTGTTGAGAAACTACCCATTGGTAGCTCTCTAATAATATATTTACATAAGTAGATCACGAGGCCATGTTCTTTTCAGACGCCTCGGAGGGAATATAGATTTAAATTGATTTATTTAGCATTTGATGCCTTGCATTATTTTATTTTGTTATTAATTTATCATTTGATAACAATATGCTGTGCGAATTCTTCGTGCGGGCCTACTATTTAAAATTATAAAAAGTATTTTAAAAAAATTGAAATCTATCAAATTATTCACACAAGAGGTTACTACTTCATTTATCGCATGTTTTTTTCTTTTAGAGAGCTCATTTCACAAATGAAGTGTCTTTTAGAAATCAAGATTTATTTTTCATCATTGGGAATTAGATGGAGGTCCCAATGTGGCCCGCTTACCAAAAATGTTGGAGACCCCTGATCTAGACCGTTGTTTTCAGCGATGAAAGCTCCGAAAACCCTATTCCAAGTTTGTCTCTAACAGTATCGTATTGGAGTAGAGTTTTCAAGGTATAGACATGAATACACTAAAAGACATTGTCTTATTCGATCTAGGGTATTATTATAGGCGTTATGGGGTACTGTATTTATTAGAATAAAGGTCTAGAAAGTTTCTTACAATTTTATAAGACATAAAAAATATAAAGGGTACATAATATTCTTGAAAGTAGTAATATTTCTATATTTTCTGAATAGAAACAGCATCCCTCTTTGATTTATTCGTTTTCATCTTTATTTAGACCTCCATACTGGACAAATTGTCAACTATAAATTATTATTACTAACATACAGCTGCTTTTGTTGATAATTTTTCAAGCTGGCTATATATCGGAAATTTGGAAACGCAATTATATGTATAATAATCATAACTCGCACATACAGGGGCGTAGATGATGAAACATGCGTGACGTATTAAATTTTTTGGGGGGTAATTAATATCTGTTTATTATTAGGCTTAGGAAGGAGTTTGAAAAATGTCTCATGTTAAAACAGAACTTTTATTATACCGTTAAAATTTTTTGACTGAAAAGTATTTAGTTTTCGTATGTGGGTCATTTTGGCCTTTCCGAAATAGAAGTATTAGACTTTTGAATCATACTTAAAAATTATAATATGCTAATCAAAACTTTAGATGTGACATTGTTAAAACGTTTTTGACTTGGAGATCTTTAGACCTTAATAAAAATGTATTTTAGTTTGTGCCTAAATTTAAAATATCAAAATGAGAATTATAATAAATTTTAAGGCAGTAAATATGGAAGAAATTTCTAATTTATGTTGATTGTAAATATTAAACAGTTGCGAAAAGTTTTGGTCAGAACTTGAAAGCTAATTTCCATTTAAATTCAATTTAAATATGGTCGTAAAGACAGCCTTCTACTCCTGTTCCACATTAATATAAAATGCTTAATAACAGGCCTTTGCTATAATTATAACTTGAAAGCTTTTCATTAGGTAAACCGGATTAATTGTAAGAAGGGCGCTTGAAGAGAGAGTAAGCATAAGAAAACTAGAGGTAAAATATAAGGTGGAAAGTGAGGAATAAGTTAACTAGGAACCACTAAAATTTAAATGTGCCTTCAAACTATTTATTTTCATTTTTATTGTGTGCACGTACACTGGTACTAATATATTCTATAAACAAATATTTCTTCTATACTCTGGTGCACAAATATATGCATATAATCTTATTTTAGTTTTTAATTTATAGAGGAATCTTGATTTAATTGTTATATTTAAACAATAAACGATTAAGATAAATATCAGATTACTACCACAACTATATTTCATATATAATATTACGTTATATTCTGAATTTAATAGTGCCATTTTCAAATATTCTAAAATAAAACAACAGCCAAAAAAAAAAAAAACATAAATCTACATGCTATACCATTCCCTGTTGTAGTGCCTGTGATGATAATATTATACATTTGCTTGTTCTTCTTTTTTGTTTGCTATTTATCAAAATTACCTTGTCTTTTATTTATTTTTATAAAAGCAGCCCCCTTGTTATCATTTTAATTGTTAGTTTATTTTCATGCCATTTCATTTAAATAAACAGATGCTACCAATGGGTAGATTCTCTACAAGCCTTGTCATGTCATGCATTTCTCTGTATCACATTTGCTGAATGTATATTAATTTGTATTGTTATAAATTTCATAAATAATAAATACAGATATCACTTTCGCAGCTGTACCTTGCTTGTTTGTATGTATTTGTAGACTGCTAAGTTGAGAACGAAATTAATTATAGTAGAATGAAGCATATATTTTTTTTTTTAATCTTTAAAAGCATTATTAGTAAATGCTCGGAATTCGGTTAGTATCATGTCAAATATTAATTGCCACATGTAAATTAAATGAAAATAAACTCAGATATTCGAAATGTGCGTATTGTGATAAATTTTGGCCAAATATGTAACATACAAATTTGCCAAAAAATGTTGAACTTTTTTTTTTTTGCAAATCGACGCATGTTTTTGAAAAAATACATGCATTACAAAAAAAAAAAGGCCCAGATTTTTATGCGATTGTATATATTATTTGCATCCAGTTTTTTTTAATTGGATCGAATACTTATAAACATCAGTTTACACTGATTAAATTAGTAAAATGTTATTTTTCATATTTAAAGGTAAATGCATATAATTGGATATTTGAACAATTTCAAATAAAAAATTATAATAATAGTTTGAACTAATGAATTACAATGGAACATTGAAGATGAATTTTCATAGTACAATTGTAGGTGGATGGATTTTTTTCATTTTCTGGTTTTTGTATCTCTCCTCCTCATTCATTTTAAAATCTGAACACCTGACTCAGTTTTAATATCTTACTTTGGTTTCAAGCGGTTTTATAATTTTAAGTGCATCATTTTCTTTAAAATTGAAATATTAGATCGACCTTGTGTTGCCGAAAATCGGTCTTAGTCTTGCACTCTGCTAGACTATCGTTGTGGAATGATAATTTTCCTATTTTGGAAATATTTCAAACAGAAGAAGATAATGTTTTAAGAAACAAATTTAGAAATTTATTTATACATTTTCGTCAGATCACGACACTTACTAATTCCTAAACCATAGGCGTTTTATTTGTTCATTTAGTTCATGTTGTCAATTAATTTTTAGTTAAAAGAATAACTGTCTTTCTTTTTTTTTCTTTTTTTTTTTTGCTAAATTTAAATTTGTATTATTTTAATTTTTAATAGGTATCACATTAAGTTTTTGTTTATAATAATTTGTGTTTTAATTTTTTCATATTCATTTGAGTTTTTAACTTGTTTTTTTAAATATTGTCAATTAGTTATCATTTTTATATACAATTATATATAGCTGTTTTTATTTGTTCTTAATTAGGAACTTCTTTGTTATTTTTTTGTAAGTTTTCAAAAAGTATTACATATTACCTTTTTAATCTTAAACATGTATTTTAATTTCCTATTTTTATTCATTGCATTATATTTAAATTAATTTATTAAAAAAGAGACACTTTTATTTAATTTGTAAACCTTCATTTTTTACAAAAGCCTTTGTAAGCACAATAGTGTAATTGAATATTTTAGACGTTTTATTGCATATTTAGAACTTTTTTCACCACTTATTTTATGTCTTTTTACTGCATATTTGACGAGATTTTATTGCTTATTATATGGCAAAGGCATATTTTGTGGGTTTTTACTCCATAAAAATCCGAGCCCTGATTATAAATATGCACTTGCTTGTATTTCTGGACCTTATTCATTAGTAACCATGACGAAATATTTTTCAGTTTTTAACTACTTATTTTTTTTTAGTCATTTTTTTTTTTAAATTGGCAATTTGCATTGCTATCTGGATTCCTAGTAGTTTGATAATAGCGGCCGCTTCGATAGTTGAGGCAAGTTGCTTGATCAGCCAAGTTTGTACACCATCAGCTACGAGGTTGGTTTAACATCACTTCCATTCTGTCTTGTGATCGGTTTAAATTGCTTTCTCATCGCAAACATGGAAGTAATTTGGTGAGTTTGAGCAGTTGTTCTATTTAAATTACTAAGGCAAATAAAATAAACATGGCTTTTGATAATGTTTTTATTGATTTCTTGGTAGAGTAAATCGTTAATTAGACCAAGTTATTAAGTTGTATATATAAGTTTCCATTATTTTTTTGTTTTATAAAATTTTCAACACTAGACGAGAATGAAAATTAATAAATGAATGAAAAGTGTATTTTATTATGGAATATCCAGTCCTCTTAGAGTAATTCAAATGTGCAATTCTAGTGCAGTTTTTCTGACATCAGATTATGAAACCATTAAATGATCAAATCGTGAAATTAAATTTTAAAATACAGATAAAAATTTTAATAAATATAAGGAGTAAGAATGAGTGATAGTTAAGAAGGTTATAAATAATTGATTTTTAAATAAGGTTATTTGTGGGGTTTTACAGATTGTAGTAAGTTAGATATTACAAAAAGAGGTACCACGCATGGTAAATAATTTTTAAAGAAGGCAGTTCAATGATAAGAAAAAGAGGGGTTTGTTGAGTGGGTTCTTGTGGTGACAAAATGAACAGAGGAACTAGGAGTAAGCAAATGAAATAGGTTAGTTGGTTTTTGCTTGTATAGGTTATTTGGTTTTTGCTTGTATAGGTTCGGGAAAGGATCTACCTAAAAAATATAGGATCACCTACGAAATATTACCCTCAGAAAACTGGATAGAGCTACAGCAATTCGGGTTGGTAAATGGAGGACTGGGAATCGACCAGAGCCTCGAAGATGAATATAATAAAATAATTCATTCATCTATTCAGTCTCATATCATATCTATCAGACATACCACCTTAAACCACGCAACCATAACTAAGTGGAGTAAATCATTAAATAGTAGGAACTGTTTGAGGACAGCAGTGGATTTTCGTGTGATATTTCCGAAATAAGTGTTGATCACTAATTACTCATTAATATTGATCAATAATTACTAATTAATTAGTGTGAATGTTATCCTACCTCACTATAACCAATGTCCAAGAGAAAAATTGTTGTAATACTCAATAAATAAATATGAAAAAAAAAATACTCCAAGGTTTCGAATGTAGGTGTGGAAGTGGATAGGTAGATTGAATAGGTAGAGTATGAGATGGTAAAATAGGAATTAAGGAAAAGATTCTTTGAAACGAACAATATTGATATCATCTATTTGTTCTTGTATGTACCTTTCGGATCGCATCGATTTTATGGTTGTAAGAAAGAATTTATACATTTTAAATAATGATATTAAAAAATAGTAACTACAACTGTGTTTTATAAAATGTATGTAATAGTTCGATTATAAATATCATAATTAAATAAGGCGTTGTTTTATTTGTATAATAATAATTTTGTTGTAATATGTTTCAATTTTGCGCATTGGGAGTTATGTTATGTATAGAGTTATGTTAGTAACAATTCAATTTCCATACTATATAACAATTACATGAAACAAATAATAAATAATAAAATCAAAATATTGGTAATTTATTCATAATTTAGTATTTATGAAATTTAAATAAAAAGCGTAACAAAATAGGACCCCGAAAATCTAGTTGGAGATCTACTCTTTACTTGAAGTAGGTGTTAAAAACGATATTGGAATAGCTAGACATGCAAGGACTCCAATTTCCTTGTTTTACGATTTTGTTTAGGTATTGCAGCTGTTTGAATAATAGAATTTACGAAAAGAATTATCGATTATAAAAGAAAAGTATTGATTCGAAAGAGTTCAATCATTCATCTATCTAGGAACCCAATTAAACTCAAAATAATGTAGAGAAAGAAATACTTCTAGCAAACCGCACATATGTCGCTCTTCAAAAGCAGTCAAGAAGTAATGCGTTATGTAGAGATGCAAAAACAAGAATGTACGAGCCACTTTCTGACCGGTCCTTATGTATGGCTCAGAGTGTTTTACAGTGACTAATTCCCAGGAACAGGTCCTTCTCATAATCGAGAGGAAGATGTTAAGAAGAATACACGGTGGTTATTATGAACAAGGCACATAGAGATGGAAGAATAATGCCGCATTAATGCCGGGCGCCATTCCTCATAAGACCTTATCGGATTGTTTATATGATGCATGAAGAACTGGACGTCAAGCTTCCTACTTGGAGGTCACAAGGGACACGGTAAGCAGGGGCTCAGTTGGAACTGGAAAGTAGGGGCAGAAAACAGAGAGACGAATGGTGATCTGTAATGACATTCAATAATGAAGAGAATTGTATGGTATATTGTTATTTCAAAGTTATTGAATCAGAGGAGTTGGTTGAGTTCAAAATACGAAGTCTAGAACATAAATTACTTTTAAGATTCGACATATTTAAGGTGACAGGATCATATTACCCTGCCATCAGTTATTTCATTAACCTGTTCGGTATAGAGTATAGGATTACCGATAACCTAAAATGACATTTCCTAGTGGATTCAGAGAAACTCCTTCAATTTTGATGTATAATTTTTCGATCTAGTATATACCTTCATATTGTTTATTTAATGTTTACTTAAATAGAGTCAACATTTATATTAAAAAATAAAAATAAATAGATTCATTTCAGAAGTTATGTAATATAGCTTTTAGTGTTCCAGCTATGCTTTCACTCATAGAAGTCCTTCTGATGGGGGACTGAGATTGCGTGTGAGGGAGTAGACTTAAGAGGCCTTAAATATTAAAAGCAATTGCCTTCGAGATCAGAGAGAGGGAAGACACTTTTCCTTAAATCTAGGTTAGCAGGAAATCGATATGTCATTCTCTTTATTGTTCCTTTCCACATTCTGTTTCCCTTCCGTTTCATCTTTTTATTAGTGCTCCTCGATCAGCTGACTCCTCGGCCATAACTCCTACCCAGTACCTTGGAAATGGAATTGTAGCTCTATCGTAGTAAAATAAAAAAAAATAGTAAATGATTGGCAATATGTCTTTTAAGTTTTATTGGACGATTTTGGATAAATATATCAAATCTCAAGAAGAAATATTACTTTTGTTCGTTTGATTATTTTTGTATGCCTTGCAAAAGCAAACTGGCTAATAATAACAACGTTGAAAAAAAAAAAATTTGTAACACTAATTGAGTTGTTGGCACTGAAGAACATTAGTTTATTCAGAAATTCATTTTTGGGTTAGGAGACTTCTTATTTTTTTAGTTTTTTTTCCACTATAATGAGAGTTATTGTGGTAGAAAGGATTGGAACTTTATAAAATGATGTTTAAGTGGTCTCTGAAGGCTTGTTAAAACGTTTAAAAAATCTGGTATATCAGGTATAATATTAATTTTTAAATAATACACTTTTAGGAATAAACTTTTTATATGTTTTCTTATCACGTGATTATTTTCAGTGGCTAAATAATAATAATAATTATACCTTAATTATTCTGGGACGAGCCCCTTTAGGATAATACAAAAAGATAGAAATGTGGCCTAAAGAGCCTCAGAGATACATAAACAAAATATAGAGTAATTAAATAGTCAAAATAAAAAAAAAATGATAAGTTACTTTCAAATTTTAATCAGTTAATAATAGAAAATAAAAAATAAAAACGGGAAAAAACATGTAGAAAAGAAAAATGATGGATAATCTAGTAATTTATTTACATATTTACAGTAGTTTCTATTTACAAATATATATATATATATAAATATATATATATATATATATATATGTATTATATATATATTGGGGGAGTAGCTGTAAGACCTCCCTAGGATCCAGCAGTGGGAATGATTATTAGCGGAAGTAGTTTTTATAATTTCTTTTTGTAGTCTTATTAGGTTGACAGAGTTTCTTCACAATAGATTAATTAACTATGAATATCTTGACAGGCATGGCGATTAATAGAAAACGTTAACAATGAAAAATGTATATGCATTTATTACATATTGTTTTAGCATAAATTTTTATCTGATAGAATATATATTAATAAATTTTATTTCGTCTAATATCGGCTTAGCTTGTGATATTTTTAAAAGTTAATATAACACGACGATTTATTAACTTATAGTTAATTATTAGCAGTATCAAATCTGACAGATTTTTTGAAGAAAACTGCATTTTACAATAATTTATTTTATTGTTATTTAAATATTGATGATATATGGTGAAAACAATTTGCAAATAATTATAAAAATTATTTCTGTTTTAGCTTATTACTTGTTTTAAATGAGAACTATTCAGCTTAAAATACAGAAAATATAGATAATACGTACGAAGATCTTAAAAATGTGATACTTGAAGTTAAATATAAGAAGTTAAAAAAATAAAAATGTTCATCTTGTAGTGGCATTTTTGGTTATTAACATTCTACTTTATAATGAATGAGAACGCTAAATTTAAGCTTTGCGATATATCAAGTGGACATTTTTCGGCAGGATATTATGGAAATTTAATTTCAAGACTTAAAAAAAAATACTATAAAACGGGATTTGTATTCAGGAACGAGTTTAAAAATATGACAAGTCGTTGAAATATTGAAATAAATTACTCTTACATAATAAACATTAATAGTCCATGGTACAGATCTCTTTTTATAAAATTATTAATCTCCTAAAGAAACTTCGTTAGTAGCTTTATCACATCGTAACCTACATATATATTAATTACAAAAACTTTTGGGATTTGGGCGTTTTCAATCTGGAAATCGGCAAACTTATTCTATTCAATTAAGTACTAAAAACTCATAATTACCTATTTGTTTTGCACTTGGATCTTAAGATGATCACAAAATCGAGAAAAAAGATGGCCTAGAAAAATATTAGGCCGTTTGGCTTCTATAACCTCGTTAATTTGACAATTTTGGAGGTCCAGGTCACTCCAAAAGGTTAGTATTTTTTAAGGCAACCTTTTCTTTCTACATTTTTCTCAAATTATTTTACGATCTAAGTGGAAAGAAAATGAATAGTTATGAGTTATCAGTACCTAATTAAATAGACAAAGTTTGCGAGATTGAAAACTCCTCAATTCCGAGAATTTTCGTAAATAAAATAGTTTTAGGTTACGATGAGATGAACTATTTTATTTAGGAAGTTTCAGGCGGATGTTAATAATTTGATAAAAAGGTGTCTGTATCACGGACTAATACTCACACTATAACTGTAGAGGCTTACAATGATTAACATAAACATTCTTCAACATACATTAATAAGATCATCACAACATACCTAACTTCAGAAGATTTCAACAAAATATTTAAATCAACCCAACAAATGCTTAAAACGTGAAAATATATAACAAAAGAGATGTAAAAATACAAAATGAATCTTAAACAATGAATAATTTAACGAGATTACAAAAAAAATAATCTCAGGACATACTTCAGTTTTGTTACGATCTTTTTAGAAAAAGTTGTTAAAATAATGAGCTGTTTCTAAAGTTGATGCCTAATTACGCCATAAAATACCTTTCTTCTCTTGAAGAAATTAAAATTTAACGGCCTTGTCCTATTTCTCTTTCCCCAACCTCTTCCTCTTCTAAAAGAAAAATAAAGACAGCAGCTAAAACAACGTTAAAATCGCGATTATCATTTTTTTAAAACTCTATTCTTCAACTCACATCTGTCAGAAGTTCCGACAATCAGCGAGTGTGATTTCAAGATGTAGAAGATTGGTCTTGGAATAGGCGTGATGAAGAGGAGTACCCAGCGGCGTCCTTCCTGTCTTGAGCGTAATGTTTATAGTTAGTGGAGGAGATTCCTCATCCAGCTTCTTTTAAGCCTCCTTCGTTTGCTATCGGGCATGTTAGTTGTGGCCATGCCTCGATTCAATGAGTTTGTATGTCCGTGTGAGTTGTTATGAAATCTTTTGTAGTATGTTCGTATGTGGTCGTTGGCATCTGTAAGTCTTTATGTAGAGTAATGTTACTGACGTACCATGGAGCTTTGGTGATAGTCCTGAAAGTTTTAGATTGAAACGTCTGTAATTTACGTATGTGAGTCTTTTTGGCTGTCCCATATATCTGTGAAGCCTAAGTCCAAATAGGCTTAAGTAGGTAAGTATACGTATTCAATTTCTGTCTAAGTTTTAATTTCGAATTTCTTGCAAGGAGTGAGAACAATGGTCGTAGTCTTAGATTTAGGGTTTTTGTTTTGTTTTTTATATGTGAGCCCCATGTCATTCTTCTGTCAAAGGTTAGTCCAAGATATTGAACTTTATCTGTCTGAGGAATTTGGATATTGTCAAGATAAATGGCAGGGCAAGTTTCACGTGGAAGGGTAAAAGTTATATGTAGCGATTATCATTTAAAACAGAAGATTGATTTACAGAAGCAGTCTGTGTATTTACTGTTAAGTTTATTCCATAAGTTTTCGTAAATAAAATAGTTGCAGGGTACGGACTATAATGTTTTAGGTGCCCTATGATCGTGTACTATCGTTTGTTTTCATACAAAAACACAAAAAATTAATTGGCTTTTCATACAAAAATACACAACAATAATTGGAAACAAGCCAAGTTTATAGATTACAAATCTATTCTTCTGTAGTCATAAGTATAGATTTATAGATGAGTATAATGATGAAGATAATGTATAATACATTATTTTTAGATGGGAGCCCTTTAATGGGCTTATCTATTAGTTCTAGAACAGTAAATTGTGGAACTATATGACAACTAGGGTGGAGGACAATGAGCCTTCGGTGTTGGGAGAATTCATCCAAGTCCCAAATGAGCTCTCTATTGAAAATCCTGGCCGGGCGCCCAAAGTGGAACATTGATCTTGCCCCTAGGACGTGTCATGCACAGCCTCCAATATATAAATATATGTTTGTATACCTAGCTGTATAAATATACCCCCCCCCCCAGTTCCCTTCCTAACATCCTATTCTTCCTTCCACAATGGAAGGACAACTCCCTTCTCTGCCTTTTACCGTCTTCTGTTACTTCCTTATATATCCCCTTACACGTTCTTTCTCTATACCTAACAATATAAAATACTCGGAGAAATATATTAGGTATTTTTTATAAGGAATTCTTGATACTGGAAAAGTAATTTAATTTTTTGTTCATGACGTTTCGGCTGTTAGGCCATCATCAGATAATTCTAGAATGTACTTTATACGACCAATTATGTAATAAAATAATTGTGTACCCTGAGATAAAGAACGCCATGCCCCTTTTCGTATTTCTTCAGGGGAGTCAATTTTTCATAACTTTGAGTACTTTTTTTTTTTTTTTAACTTATTTATTGAAATATATTACAATCTGTCTCTAGGACATTTATAATAGAGTTCACAGATCACATTCACACTCTATGTACAATAAATTATAAAGAAAAATAATATATATACAATAAATAAGAATAAAATAACCAAAAAATAGATAACTAAAAAGAATAAATACACACCTATATACAATATTTACAATTTGGCGAGAGAACTCCAAACCAGACTTGTCCAACTGTGGAGGGAAAAGTATGACTCCTGGTGTTCCCTACACTCCTCTCTCAACCGCGTCACTAGGGCTAAACCCAGTGGAGATTGAGCAAGAGTGCTTTAGCCACATACACTCATGTCGTGAGTGGAGAATCTGGCCATTGCCAGAACTTCAATATTTACAAACTATAAAAGATCACGGGGCCACTGCCGTTTTAACCTCCTTGGAGGATTATATGGATGGGTGGTGCTGGATAGAGATTGTGCAAAGGGATTTGGATGATGGGTAAGGTTCTGGTGGAATTTGGAGAATTTTGCTGGGATAAGGTCTAGGACAAATGGGATATTAAAGTCATGGTGTAGGGTTTTGTTGGTTACATAGAAAGGAGCATTGACTATTGTTCGAAGGACTTTGGATTGGAAGGATTGGATGCGTTTGATGTTAGTAAATTTTGCTGTTCCCCACAGTTCAAGTCCATAAGTCCAGATAGGTTTCAGTATTGTCTTGTAGATCAGTAACTTGTTTTCAATGGAAAGTTTAGATTTTCTGTTTAGTAGCCGGTATAGTTGTCCGTATCGTCGAGCTACTAAAATTTATTTTTTTAGTTACTAAATATATAATCTGGAGGTAAATGACAGCATTTCCCTTTTTTTTTATTTCTTCGAGAAGAAAATTTTTCAAAACTTTAAACTGTCAAAATTTGTTTCTTAAAAACTAAATTATTTCATATAAAGATGGACTTAATGATGCTCACGTCCGGGGCACAGAATTAAAAAAGTAATTATCTAGTAGAGTGCAACAAATAATTTACAGTAGAGGTTTAGATTGTATAATCACATTGATTATTAGGAATTATGGTTATATGCATGTCACAATATAATAAAAATAAACAATTTTTTTTCCATAATTCATAATCCGGATGACAGTATACGTTCATGTAAGCACAATTCATTAAAAATTTTTACCTAATTTAAATATAAAAAGATATATTCAATGACCTTGTTAAGTTTAATCTAAAATTTCTTTTTGAATACAAAGTTCGGTTATAAATTGGTTGGTTGTTTTGATGTTTTAAGTGCAAAACATCTAGTTTATTGGCGCCCGATTCATAAAATAGTCTGTTGAAGATTATTCCAATCAATAAAAATATTAGGCTAACATAAATGTGAATGATGATATCTGTGAGAGGGGTGATGATAAAGCTTAAGAACATTATATATATAAGTAAAATAATATATTAAAATGAAATGAGTAAATAAACCCAAAATATGATTAATGACGACGTTTATTTTTATATGATCATTATATTATTTCATTAAATTTATCCTTGCAAGAAAGGATATTACTTTATCGAGCTTATTATTATTTTCTCTAAGACTATTGTATTATATATTTAATAACTACTTTTTGTTGTTATTTACAAAAATGATTAATAATCAATAATAACTTGAACATTGTATTTTTCGGGTAACAAGGACATTATGGTTAAAAGAATGTTCCTCCCGGGATTTCCTGTTCGTTTATCGGCCTTTACAGCTCATTAGGCTGCCGCAGATGTAAATTGAGTTTGGGTTTTTCCGTGCCAGGTCAGAACCATGGTACGATAAAGGAATAAAGAATCGGGTATCGATATAAGATGGGTTGTATCTTCACTAGATTGATACGTTGATATATTGCCTATGACGTGGTACCATTCTTTTACAGCATTTAGTCATTAGTGTCTTCTCTCTACTACTTTTTGATACATGAATTTATTGGTATGCTATTTAGTGTGTTCGATTAATTGATTAATATATTGATAACAATATTCATATGAACTAGTTTAGTATCAGCAGCATTAAGGTACCGTATAAAATTATTCATCAACTTACGACTGAGCAATTTACCGTTGTAGATAATAAATGTATGCAGTTCTTTATTACACAACTGTGTGTTATGTTATAAATAGAAAATCCAAATAACATAGCCATGAGTCTTCAACAAACAAGTAAATAATTTAGTTGCCAACGTTTCGCCAACTCAGTCAAAATCAGGACAAGATCACATATATGCAGAAAGATAAAACAAAAAGGAAAACAAAGAAAAAAATTATTACAGTTGACAATCAAATGCATAGTGAAGGAAAGAGAAGGTTCTATGAACAACAACTTAGGAAGTTTGGATTTTGCATTTATTTATTTGGTTTCCATGGGCTTAACATAATCACATTATGCCTCTTAATACTTATTTTAGTAATATTACTTGTGGAATGGCCGTATATACACTGAGTGTTTTTGGAAATGGATGTTATATATTTCTTTGAGTTTTCTATTTCTTTTAATTGTTATTTTATTCTGTTTTTTACTTTATTAAGTTTTATATTATTATATTTTAGTGATACCTTTTTTCTCCTTGTATTACGTCTAATCAGCTGTCAAATGTGACCTCCTTTAGTTGCTGTTAATAGAACCTCCTCTTTCCTTCAGTATTTATATTGTTTTCTTAAAAGTGTATACTGGTATATCAGTACAAATAGCTTTAAGTGTCTTGTCATAGTATTAATTGTTTTGTATATAGTCTCGTTTGTTTTGTGTATAGAATGTTTACCTTATATTTTCTTTACATTATTTTTTTTTCCATTGATTTTATTTTGGCCGGATGTAATCTTTTAATTTTGTTCTATTTTGTTATTCTCAAGGGACTGTGTTCCAGAATAATGTTATTTTCTATCTATATATATATATATATATATATATATACATATTATTCATTGACATTTACAACTGTATCATAAAAAAAAATGAAAATCTAGTAAATGTGCACTCAGGAATATAATAACATGAAATCGCTTGTTGATAAACTACCCACTGGTAGCACTGAAATAATAAATGTATACAAGATAACGAGGCCGCCTTCTTTTTTCAGAGGCCTCGGAGGATTATCTCGAGGAGAAAGCAAGGAAGGTTTAAAACGAGAGGATTCGGATGGTACTGAAGTTTGTTATGGAAAGATCTGGATTGGGCCAAATCGGAAACATATGGAACGTTGAGATCATTGTGGATTATTTAGTATATATTTGAATGGCTTCGTGGGATATCAACTACAATAATTTTTTTTCTTTCTTTTCCTTTTTGTTTCTCCTTTCTGCATTTATGTCATCTTGTCCTGATGATGAGTGAGTTGGCGAAACGTTGGCAAGTTAACTATTTACTTGTATGTTTGGGACCTTGTTATTTGGATTTTTCCACTTATAACATAATCACTTTATGTCTCTTTTCTAGCTTTATATTTATTTTAGTAATCATTATGTTATTTAAATAGCCTTTCAGTTTAGATGAAAGTAATTATAAGCTTTATCATTCTGGTAATTATTCAAAGCTATTTTACATTCTTTAAAATATGTTAATACTTCTTAGAAAGATTCCGGTTTCCACTGGTGGAGAATAGGCTTGAAGATGTTTCTTAACATCAAGTAGGAAGAGACGTCGAAGGAAGTCCTATCCTCAGCCGTGAAAATGTAATACTGAAACAGATTTCTTATATGTTAAACATGAATACAACAACGTTAGATCGCTATATTTTGGATCATAAATTCAGCTTCCAGCTTACTTTTATCTCCAGAAACTGCGGTTGAGCTCTGTAGAAGTACGTGGATCGTAAACAAACCAGATCAAGTTTAGAAGTGATCTGCAGCCATGACATGTTCCCCTCAATCCATATGAAGCACGGCTTTGTTTTCCACTGTATTCTTTATATTCTGAGAAAAATGTTATGAGTTCGTTGGGAGGTCTGTTAAAACATATTATAAATAAAAAATACTTAATTGGAGTGGCGCTTTACAACTTTTTCATCAAAATTTAAGTTCATTCTTGTTAGGAAAGGAGTTATGAGATTACCCTACAGTGTATACATAAATTATTTCTGAAAAAAAATATCAGAAAAGTGGGTCATTTTGTATTTTTTTTTCACTTTCAATTTTTCGTAAGGTGTTACACAAATCGGATTCTTTCTTTTACTTTGCTGAGAAGTGCTTGGCAATATTATTTAAGAAAGGAATTTTTTTTTTCCCAAATGTTCATTTGTACCTTTGCTTTGGTATTTAACAAAACATGCTCTGCCACCCTTTCCTTAGACCATGGAGTCCTACAAAGTTATTACAAGGTTAATCAATCGTATGGCCAAATATAATTGTATAACGAATTCCCTAATCGAACTAAGAAAAATTCTATGGTCAATTTTCAGGGGAAGATTTCTCTTGCAAATGATCAACATTGCTGGGGGCCATGATAGAGAAACCTACTCAATTCGATCATTTATTTTGTGGATTTAAAATACAAAAGATAATACAGTTACGAACAATGTTTTCTATGTTCTAATTTTTAAAATTCAAAATACAAAAATGTTTAATTTCGTATTTTAAAATAGGTATTTCATTCATTGTCCAGACCTGGTCCATGCATCTACTTAGTCATTGTGTTGTCGATGCAAGATCTGTTACTATTGCTAATAAGAAAAATCATTAAAAACTCATAAGAGAAGCAATTTGAGATCCTACACTAAATAGTCTAAGTTTTAAAAGTCCATATAACAAATTGTTATGGAATATTTTGAAAATATTAAGACTCGAAGAAGGTGTGAATAAAAGTTACGTAAATAACTACAAACATCTTTTTAACTTGGACAGAATCTAACTAAATTTATAATTATACTCATTGGTAGGTTTTTAGTGAAGCGTACATCTACAAATATTGAAAATGTACCTATTATACGCAAACCGAGTTTATAAAGCTCAAAAGTTGAATTCAGACAAATACTTATAGAATTTTCTTAAATTAAACAAATCGCAGACAGTAAGAACTGTGAAAGGAGCTCTTTTATTTATCTCTGTTACAAATGGCATTTTATATACTGAATTATACTATAACTATATGGGTTGAATAGAAGAGTTAACTCTTCTCCAACAAGAGACATCATGATCATGGACCTAACTCTCCTGGCAAGTGTGACTACAAGAATATAACTGTAAGAGTGATTAATCCTGAGGACCATGGGGGCAAATATATCTAGAAATAGTAGAGGGGATGAAGGAAGTAGAAAGAGGGCTGCAAAGGAAGTTATCAATAATTAATATTGACATGAGGTCCGTAAGAAAGGGGCATTTGCCGAAATCTGTTATTGTTGCTATAGTTCTTACAAGTGACCTTTCTGTGCTGTGTCGGTGCTTTTAAATAACTAGATCTAAGCCTTGTTCTTTGAGTTATGAGGATTGTCAATACATGATTCACCAATTGGCTTATTAAGTAAGCTCAATCGTTTAAATTGACATAAAGTTAATTGAAGAGAAATCGGTTGGGGTGTTCAGGCAAAAAACAAATAAATCATATTTTATGTATGAAACATGTCTATTATATTTTTTTATATTAAATTTTATTTAATTCTAGATGTATACACTTTTGTTTTTTATTATTGTTCTATTATAATTTTAATATTGTGTATAGGAGAGGTGTATAAAGCGGAATACAGAGAGAGAAGTGAGATAAAGGGAAATTAAATGTTGAAAAAAGTAAAAAAAAACAAAACATGAACACTGAAAGGAAAAAAAAAATTATATACATATTTATTATGCTCATATAAACTAACCACTTCTGTTTATTTATATATAAGTTTATTTATTCTTCTACGGATCAACGAGTATGCTTTGTATATAGCAACCCAATATAATTGAGCAACAAGCTTTTATATTTTATATGAAAATAAAGTTTTTCTCTGCCGACACTTCATCAGGGATAGTTCCTATCTAATATTATCATTAGTTATTTCCAATCTTTTACTGTTATTTGTTTTATTCATATGTTCCTTACATTATTTTTTTATCATAAGTTAATAGTTTCTCATATTGTTATTTGATCTTTTCCTAGTCCTGATTAAGCTCCGAACTTTGGGCCAAAACGTCGGTAAATATTAAAATAAATATAATTTGTTTATTTTTTACTGAACGTCCCAACCAACTTCTCTTCAATTATTCACTACAGTCAACCATCATATCACTATTGGGAATACAGTTAATGTTATTATTATAATTATTTACAGATTAAATCCATTGTGTAACTGAATGCTCGAAGAACGTGGAAATAGCCATACCAACCTAAAGAGATGAAATGTACTTGTCAAGTAATTTTTATAATTTTTAGTATTTAAAAAGATATTTTCTTACAAGCTTCAGGAACAGATATTGTAGCGACGAAATTACGGCTAAGAGCCGTGTAAATGAGGAAGAGAGAAAATGAGGGGAGGGGTGGACTGCATGATAAGTTTAAATGGATATGCAATTACATTTCCTAGCATTGTATTGTTTATTTTTTTTTTATTGTTTTTATTAGTGAAATCATATAATTTCATTATTTTAATAACTCGTATAATCCCAGCAATATCTTTAAACTCCTAAGTTAGGAATTTATCACTTTATCCCACAATCTCGCCCGAAGGAAGTTCTCTTCTACATGCCGTGGATTGAACATATTACCAGAGTTATTACTCGAATAAAGATCAAATTAAATTATAAATTTCGTAGCAAGTTTGGGTGCTTATGAGTTAATTTGGGAGTGTAGCTTAATCCGGTATGTGATAGGCCTGGTGTGAACTTGCTTCATAATCTGAGATTAAACAAATCCTAATCTACAGATGTTTGCTTCCAGTCGAGATTGCCAGATATTGTTTGCCCCAGCACTCAGCCCTATCCCTCCTTACTATCTCTTCGTCTCACTCAGCCCAGTATCAATAAATAATATCCTGATAATGTACGGTGGTTAAAATGAAATGTTATTATTATTACTATAATTGTCGATTGTAATAAATAATTGAAGAGAAGAATGGTTGGGCTGATCAGTCAAAAAAATTACTAAAACTAAATATAATCATTTATTTTTACTAATTTTTTTGACTGATCACTCCAACCATTCTTCTCTTTTATTATTATTGTAAATTAGTAACAAAATAATCAAGAGACAGAACATAAATATTACGTCATTATTGGAAATAATTTCCAAACTACACAGCCTTATGTGTCCAAAATGCTGGTAAAGAAAAAACCCTTCAACTAACTTAAATGTAAATTAATAGTCTTATTCTTCTTCTTCTTCTTCTTTAACTTTCTCGTTGTGCCTTTCAGCGTCGAGCTAGGTTAATCCAACCCAGAATCTCCATCTAGCTCTGTCTCTCGCAAGAGTTAAATTAACGATCAATAATAATAATATGATAACAAACGTTTAAGAATTTATGCTAGAAATAATAGTTGATTAGGTTATATGTTAATATCTATAACATCTCTAAACAGCAACCTCAGACATGTAAGCATTTCTTTATTCATAAAGAGATACCATAAAAATACAAAACAAAGTGAATATAATATAAGTAATATGCATAAAGCTAGAAAAGAACCATAAAGTACTTATGTAATAAATAAAAAAATCCGAACGACAAAGCCACGAGTCTCGAAAAATACAGGTGAATTCTTTTCTAGCATTATGCTTATTTTGTAATATTACATGTGTAATGAACATGATTTTACTGAGTTTTATTGGGAAAAGATGTTATGTATACCTACGATTTTTTTAAAATTTATTAATTTGTTAGTTTTTTTTTATATTATTATATTTTAGTTATGTATATATGTTTCTTTTTCTTCCTGTAATCCTACTAATCAGCTTTTCAATATAACCTTCCTTAGTTGTGTTAATAGAATCTTCTCCTTCCTTCAGTATGCATTTGAATGGCTTCGTGACTATTGTTGTCCAAAATCGGTCTTGGTCTTGCACTTTGGTCGATGTTTTTAATAAAAAAGTAAGGCAAAATAGTTACTAATACTAGACAATCTTAGTTACTATATGTAAATTATTGGTACAACCAATATAGTTTTGCATTTAATCCTCTAATTTTTCATTCATGCTTAGTTAGGTTTCTCTTATCTACAAAATACAGTACTGTAAGACTGTTGCGAGACTCTTGTGCAAGACCAAGACCATGACCAAACTGAGTTTGCAAGACCAAGACTCGTCTGGGTCTCGCATTTGGGCAACACTGTTCGTGACATGTCTACAGCAAAAATATGTTTTTCTTTTCCTTTTTTGTTTTTTCTTTCTCCATAGAAGTGATCTTGGTTATTCTGCCCTGATGATGCTTAAATTTGCGAAACGTTGGCAAGTTAACTATTCACCTTTATGTTTGGAGATTCTTGGCTTTGTTGTTAGTATTTTTCCATTCATAACATAAGTAATATGTAAAATGTAAATGTTTTAAGTGATATAAATAACAACTGGCAATAAATAACACAATTACAGAAAAAATGTTGGCTATGTAACGTTTTAGGTAATAAATGAATCGAAAGAATCATTCATTTACGTAGAAAGGTTGTAACCTCTAACATTTCGTAGTGGAAAGATCCAAGTTCTTTAGGAAATCGTCATGGTCAACTTTAAATAATTCAACCCGGTCTTAATATTCATGGAACGAGGCTGATAGCAAAGGAAGGAAGCAGTATCAATCAGGCACCGGGCAAAAATATGTACCAGAAAAGGTCCTCTTGTTCCTTAAGATTACAAAGGGTGCAATTTTCTTTCTTTTTAAAGTAGAAAACGTGACATTTAATTCGAGATATTGCTAATACTTTTGATATACAGAAGGTCTTGTATCATTATTTCTTGCACGGTTTCATAGGCTTTTAAATAAGCTTAGCGTTTCATTCAATTTCATTTAGAATACTCCAGGATGTTTTGATCCAAATGTCTTATTTTATGCTTGTCTGCTACACATCCAAAAACTAATTATCTTGAGATATCCTTAAAAATTAATATCTTTAAGCATACTGACTGTGAGGCGAGAGAAGAAAAGAATAGAATGTGGTAGAGAGATCGGTCGGGTAAGAACATGCTGCAGACAAGAGTGGCTAATTGGGTTGAGGACAGTGTCCTTTCCCGGCATTGATCCTTTCCCATCGTCCGCAACCTTCTCTTTCTTCTGAGACCTGTTTCTTCTTTACTATACACCAATGTTCCAAAAGAACGCACAAGAATTCTGTTTGGTATTATCCTATTCATTAATTTCTTTCTTATCTTACAAGTTTACAAGGTCATTTATAAAAAATATTTTTAATACTAGCCAATCGGGAGGAGTGTATAATTCGCTCATTATATAGGGTGTCCCCCTTTTAAGTAGAGGTAAATTTTAATCGGAGTGATAGCTTACTTCAAGACCTATAAAAAACATGACTCTAAAAAAAAAAAAAATAACCACAAAAGTTGGATTTTCTAATTTTCTGCTGAAAATTGGCCCATTGTTTATTATGAAAATTTTTGTGGGGCTGCTATTTCTCCTATCAAAATTTTCCTTTTACTTATGTATATGTAAATGAACAAATGACAATATAAAAAAGAAATGACTTAATACAATGACTAAAGGAAATAAAATGAAGGAATACATATTATTTTCCTGTTATTATAATCGACCAAAGAAAAGAAAGTTAATTTAAAACTTTATTTAGAATAATAAACTAAAAAATCTTTTCAAATTACATTAGACTGTATCATTGCTCTTATTTAAGCAAAACGTTCAAAAGAAAATTTAATCCGTCTTGGTTCGTCAAATTTTGAAAGTATCTGTTGTCAAACCTCCTAATTTTTTAATGATTTTTATTGTAATTGTAGTAGGGTTTGAAATTTGGAAATTTGAATTAGTCACTTCTCCATGAAATCCCCTTTTGTTTGAAACCTCACTTATCGAAATCCTTCGCTCCTGACAGCCGAAAAAGGAGATATTTACTACCGTATTACATATAATGTAGATTATAAATATTGTAATAAAAAATCAAAGTATTATTTTATTTTGTAATTTTGTAAAATGTAATTGTATTAGTGTAAACAACAAGGCATCCGTTAAGGTTTCATCATAATGTATCATAGGTTTAATGGCATTTTTTATCAAAACTATATAAACAGCTTAAGATTTGGCACACAAAGAGAGACAAAAAACGTAAGTCCTTGTTTTATTAAAGTCTTATTAATAGCATAAATAATAAGTACATAAACAAAACCTATGCTATAAAAAACATCAGACGCAGTACAAGAATATCTATATGAAATAACTACAGAAAAAACAAAACAAAAAAAAAAGTAATTAATTCCTAATACACTGATGTTTATAAAGATGAAGAAGTACCTATTACATAAAAATATTATACTATGTATTTAAAAAAAAAACTAATAAAATTAAAGATCACATTTTATTCAAATTTATAAACAAATAATTTCATCCAATAAAACCACGCATTATTACTAATCTAAACTATTTAAATCATTTTAAATGAACATTCCGTTAAACTTCAGAATTAACAAATTGAGAGGAAAAAAATAAAAATAACTCAATAATAATTCTAATTATTAACAGAATTTCATAAAGATTAACCTTTACAACTATTATTCTGCTTAGTCAACTAAGATAATTTAATTATATAGCAACAAATAAAGAATAAGTAAAAAAAGAAGAAAATATAAGTTGTTGAATCTCAAGAAATAATTGAATTAATCGAATTAGTCCCCCAAAAAATTATGGAATGAGAACAAATATTTTATTGGGGAAAAATGAATGAGATATTCTTCGCTTGTAATTCTTATTAATAAATAAATCAAGAAAATAATTTCGCTACCATCTCCCTCTTCACCCCAAACAATAAGCTTCTTATCAATATTAAAAAAATATATTTTAATCCTAAAATAGCCATGGAAATTAAAAATCTGTTTTTTTTTTCGTTCTTCAGTAATTTAATCCACAGAACGACAAATAATGATATTCAATATCATTTAAACAACACATAAAAATGAAAAATAAACTCGATGTGAATATTTTATTAGAATTAAACATTTCATAACTGATAGCAAGAATAAAATAATAGGTCCTTTCCGAAAACCTGTTCAATTCGAGAGAGATATTTATCCATGCACAACAAATTAAATATTGACTATCAAAAGAGTATGTGGAGGAAAAAATCTATTTATTCCACGAATCCACTAGACCGTGATTTTATCTCTCATTTCAATTACCTATAATCCTGTTATTGTAGTCTTTATTAAATAATATTTTAGATGGTTTTGAACCATCGCGCAATAACTTTTTCCTTGACTTATAAAAAAAGTAAAATAAATAGATTATGAACTCGAAAGGCTTATAATGTAATACCATAACAATATATCCCAATCGATCATATTTCAAATTCCATATGAATTTATGAATATTAAAGGGAACTGCTATTTTTTTATTTTAGTACTGTCAGTTATTTCAAAATTATTCTATTATAGTATTTTTTTTTCTAATAACACTCATATTCAGGTTTTCCTTGTGTTATATGAATAAATTAAAATTCTTTTTAACGCAAAGGAATTGCGTTGATATATGTGTGCGATTTAGTCTAGTATTTCTAGTATTAGAATACTTTTTTTTCTCATAAAATATATGTATTGCATAACTATAGTTTAATGTGGTATAGTTAATGATATAGTAAATGTACTAGTATTGTGGGGGAAAAAAAGTATGTTTATATAATAATGGAATAATATGATGTAATAGATATGTCCATGTGGATTGATCAGTATGCTGTGTAAAATCACCCCCCTATATAGTAGGACAGAACTACTTTCAATAAAGTATTTCTCTCTCTCTAAAACATATTATTGGCCAATAATAGCATGTATTAGATAATTTAAGATATTATTATAAATAAGCCATCCAGCTTAAACAGAGGATGATTGTATATCTGAATTGTATTAGTCATTTATTTGTAGGTAAAAAAAGCGTTTCCTGTTAACGATTAATTTAGATTTGTTTAAACCAATTTGAGTAAGATTTGAATTATTTTTTTATTTCTTTTGTAGGTATGAGAGGTATGAAAGTTAGTCAAATAGTTTTTGTTTTTTTTATCAGGTTTACATTCTAGTTATATGTTCTAGAATCCACTGAAACAATTTTGACAAAAATGACATCTACGATTTGTTGTTTTATTACCACCGTTGTTTAATGTATCTATCGTTCTGCTGACTTTCTAATTTTGGTATCCAGAAAAATCAACTGTAGCGAAGGCTTTCTTTCATGGCCTGTTACAGCCAATTAAATCAGCACCGTGTTAAAATTAAAACTAAAGAAAATCTAAAAAATATTAACTTAATAAATAAAGAATTTATAGATATTAACCTACTTCTTTATTAATGTTTGTTTTAGTATGCAGATAGTGTCATTATTGGTGATTCTAGAATTCACTTCGAAATATTACTAAAATTCTTTTCTTGTATGTCTGTCCACAATAAAAGATACATTATGCATGGTGGATGACTTTAACTCCAGTATTTTTATATATTGTATATAGCTATTACTGTATTATATATAAATATAATAGTCTGTCACGTGGACAATAATTATAGTGAGATATGAACACATTCACACCGTATATATATATATATATATATATATATATATATATATATATATATATATATATATATATATATATATACGGTGTGACTCCTACTATATATATATATATATATATATACGGTGTGAATGTGTTCATATATTTTTTTTTTTTATTAATGTTAAGTCTTTAAAACACCGTGTATGTTGATTAGGTTTACAGTTTATGTTAAAAAATGTATACTTAGTGCCATTCATGTTCACACTTTATTTGCTTAAATGTCAATTTTATATAAAATAATTCTTATTTATGATTTCCCTATTGACTTCCAATCTAACTGTTTCGAAAATGATCTGTCCTAATGACATGGCTTTTACTGATGAGAACATTATATCTTTGGTTACCTGCTATTCCTTAATAAGCTGAAGGACACGGACAAATACTTTGAGATAGAAAGCCTGCCTTTGCGGGCAGTTTAGCAAAGTCCTCGACTTAAAGTGGCCATTAGGGCAACTAGAAAAAGAGAATCGCTGGTGGGAGGAAAGAGAGGCGATGCTAAGGACCGCTATTAAGGGAAATATGTCGCCCGGGGTTATGGAATTATCTAATTACATGGGCCTCAGCTACTCTAATGTGTTCTGGATCGATCCTCGCCGACGGGGGTGCCTATTCTCTCCCACTTACATGATTACATGGTCCTTTCAGGGCTCTGTCTTATTCTTGTCTCGATATCTTCTGTGATAGCTTTTCTCGCCACGTATTCTCGCAATGGCTACCGTATGTATCTGTTTCTATCTGACCACGCCACTGTCTCGCAATAACTGTAGCCTATAAATATTATAAATTTTGCGGAATTATAACAAAAAAAAATAACAATTAATAAATGAAAAATATATCTGGGTGTCTCTTCAAAGGAAATAAATAAGATGTAAAATGATGTTGCAATATTTTATATTTATAATTATCCCTTACTTACTCAAAGATTTTGATATTTCATTCTTCATGCTTTGCCATTTATGGCCTTCTTCCCCCTATTTTAGTAGGTTGTAAGAAAAAATATAGTACTAAAATTAGCATGAATCTTGAAAAGAGATCTAAGGTTATAAATAGAAAAATTCCAACTACAAAGCAATGAGTCTCTAACATACAACTGAATAGTTAACTTGCCAATTTTTTTGCCAATTCAGGCATCATCAGAACAGAAATTTCAAGATCACTTATATGGAGAAAGAAAAAAAAAAAAGGAAAAAAATGCTTTCGACATCACCATACATACTGAAGTCCTCCAAGTACATACTGAAGGAAAGATATAATTTGGAAAATATGTATATATAGTGTGTCCCATATGTAGAGAAGAGTTTTTTATAGGTGTTGGGATCGGGGGTATTTCAAAATTAAAACACAAACCCTTCTCCGTTTGCGTTTCCTCAATGGTGGGGAAAATTCGAGAAAAATTAAATTTTGGTGGAAAAAAGGGAAAAAAAGAGTAAAAAATGAGACCTGTAAAGCATAACCTGTCTCCCCCCCCCTCCCCCCCCGCCCCCCCCCCCCCCCCCCCCCCCCCCCCCCCCACCCCCCCCCCCCCCCCCCCCCCCACCCCACCCCCCACCCCCCCCCCCCCCCACCCCCCCCCCCTCACCCCCACCCCCCCCCCCCCACCCCCCCCCCACCCCCAACCCACCCACCCACCCCCCCCCCCCACCCCCCACCCCACCCCCACCCCCCCAAACCCCCCCACCATCACCCCACCACTCCCCCACACCCAACCTCCCCCACACCCCCCCCCCCAATCCTCTCCCCCCATAACCATATTACCCCTGATTCTCTAACCTATCCCCCCCCCTCCCCCACACCCCCCCAATCTGTCTCTTCTCCACCAAAACCACCTCTCTACGACCCCACCCCCCCCCCACATACAATCAGCCGCCTGCAGCCCAAGCAGGCGTCGTAGAGGGGGGTACTCGATATGCATATCGATCCTGATCGACGACTCGCGATGAAACAGCTGGGATCTTTAAATGGCGCAGGTGAGGTGAAGTGAGTCTGGAATGGTGGGGCTAGTCGTCCACTACTATCTCGTCAAAGGCTACTTCCAGACTGAGAACCCAACAGTATTATCGCAGTATTTTGGTGTGTTAATCCCTAAGACAGGGTATTATTGCCGGGCTAGAGCGTATACACAAATGCGATAATACATCGCAGAATAAGCCTAAATATATAATAATATAATTTTAAATACACTTTCGGGACAATATTCCTCGGCCTATTACAAAAAAAAAAAATATATATATATTTATACCATTAACATTTAAAAGGGTAAATATGCTGAGAGAAAAAATAAACGAACGGAAAATAAAATACCTCAATTCGGGCGTTAACAATAGGAGTGATAGCAGATCTCAAGAGCTACAAAAAAGTTCATATGAACAAAGGGCCTCTTTTCAACAGAATATTCAAGTTTTGTGGTTCTTAAGTGAGTCGTGTTTTTGTTATATCGAAAGCAATATCTAAAGAAATATTTAATTTAAGTAATTAATAATTCATTTATTGTAAACTAGATAAAATTTACTTTAAACGAAAATAGCGTTTATTATTGTTAAAACCACTTAAAGATGACTTTTGAGTGTCTAAACTATGCTAAGTTCTATTTTTAGAAAAATTATAAATTATTCGCGATTTTTTTTTAATCATCATCCAGCTATAAAATAGATACCCACTTTTATAAAAACTCCTTTATTTGATAAGATTTAAATCCGTATTAATTATCTTGAGGTTTATTAGGAAAAAATTGAGATAGAGCTCAAGCAGTGTAAAAAAATGATATTTTTTTTATTCTGTCAAGTAAACGTACCTCTGTTGTCAGCTAAAATTACTACAATTATTGTTTTCAAAACTTTTATTTCTTGTTCTTCCATGATCTGAGAAGTATTTAATAAGCCCAACCACCTAAACACACATTTTATTTAAATAAAAAAGTAATTTGAAAAATACTGATTTTTCCGGTGAATTGGTTATAAACTGTGTTTTCACCCATATCTCTGTTGTAGGAATCGATTATTTTGTAATTGACAAAATAAAAGTTTTCAGTCCTAAAATTGACGTTTAAAATTTAAAAAAACCTGATTGAAGCTATCAGTTCAATTATTTTAATGAAAACGTTAATATTAGAATAAGCAACAATTAGTTTGTCATTTATAAATACGGATCAATTCCTATAATAGGGATATCGATGAAAAACACAGTTTATAACCAAATTACCGGAAAAATATTTAAAAAATCATTATTTTAAAACTTTTTTTTGTCAAATTTTTATTATATACATATAGTATTATTCTGATCGTTAAACATTAATTTTATTTTAATTATTTTTTCAAATAATGAAATGAAGATTAGAAAATATGTGGTGTGCCCCCTCAACACAAATTCCTTTACCGGTTTGGGTACGTTCCAAGCCAAATACTAAAGTTGCTTGGTGTATATTCATTCGACCATTCCTGATTGGTTGATTTTGTAGAAAATCTAATCATCTTTTAAATATAAACATCTGGAATATTAAAAAGTAATTCGAGAAACTAAAGTGAATCCTACCTTATAGCGTTTGGAAACTAAAAATAGACAAAAATACTATAAGTTAATGTAATAGTTATATATATGCAATTAAGCATCAGACACGCCAAACGTATTACAGTGTGTTTATCGATTGTTCATGATTATTAAGAAGCCAATGGCAATTGGTTATTATTTTTTCTCTTTTTATGTTAAATAAGGGTGTTGAATCAATGTAAAATCAGTATTCCAAATGACATTCCTATTGTTTTTATGCCAAAAGAAGTCTGTTTAATATTTCTCAGATCTCTTACAAATTAAATATAATTAAAATAAATATGTTTTGTATAAGCCATCAAGTATTATGAATTTGAGCATTTAAACAGAGTAACATTTATATGAAATGACTACGAATAAAGATAGGAAAATAATTTTACATCAAGTATTATCCTAAAGTCTTTTCAGTATTTTTTTTTATTGTTTAAACTGTTTAAAAATTATTACAGATAACGAGGCATTGAAGTAAACAAGGTTATTGCTTGTAAAGGCAACATTGTTTCATCAATATTGTTCCAATATTAAGTGAGCCACTTAATAAAATTGGAATATTGGAAAATGAGGGAGGTAGGGAAAAACGATTCGGTTGTAGCAAGGAACATATCGGAAATCTGTGAATAATCGATATTCCATTTGATCGTAAAATATAATTTATGTTAAGATTATGTCTCTTCGTGTTGTCTGATAAAATTTGTTCGTGATCAAATCTACATGGGTCTTTTTCACTTACGTATCGCCATTCACTTTTAATATCAGTCACTTTTAATAAAATAACAGTTATTATTTAGAAACCATATATCGAATAAATGTTTTATCGATAAATTAATATTAAACAATAGATGAGCACAAAATAGGTTAACTTCGAATTTAACAAATATTCTAAATATTTAACGAATATTATTCTTCAGATGAGCAAAAGTATCTCATAGCCTGTAATATTTCATGCAATGTCCTCAGGAACTTTTTTTTCTCTGTACAATATTCTTTTCTTCATCATCATTTTTATATTCTTCATTTCTAATGAAATAATATTATTTATTTTCTTTATATTTTCATCTATACCTGTCATAATCTTGACAATGAGCAGATCTGTTGTTATTGTTGTGAAGTTTGGTATTTTAGGCATGAGGAAGAGCTTTACCCAGTAGTTCCTCTTCATGGTCTTGGTTATACTTCCTTAATTCAGGGAAGGATATTTCTCACCCCGCTCCTCTTATCTAAAAGCTATGGTTAACGCTGAAAAAAATATATTTTAGTTAGTAAAAATAAAATTTTCCTGGAATATTTTTTAATAATTTATTATAGCTGTATGTTGTATAATTTCATATATTTTTTTTTTAGGTCAATACCGTTCTCCTCGAATCGTGGAACATCCGAGTGACGTGACAGTTCCAAAAGGGGAGCCAGCCACACTAAACTGCAAAGCGGAAGGAAAGCCAGATCCCAAAGTGGAATGGTTCAAAGACGGCCAGAAGATCGACACCACGTCTCCAGACTCTAAAGTAACTATACATCATTTTTTTTTTTTTTACTGTTAATAGATTTTTATTTTCTATTTAATGCTTTGAAATTGCCGTTAGGATTTATAACATTTTTCATTGATTTTTGTACCTAAATGCAAAAATACAAAACATCAATTTTTAAGCAATGAAGCAATGGTTCTAATAAAATAAATAAGGAAAATAAAGTTCTGAATAAAAAAGTGAACTTGCTTTAAAATATAGTTTTCATTTTTTTGTTTACTTTGTGTATTATTATTTTAAATTATAAAATATTACATGAGAAGGAGTTAGTCGGGAGTGCGGTCAAATAAATAATAAATTAAAATATATTAATTATTTTAATTTTTGCCGACGTTTCGACCCACTTTGCAGGTCGTCTTCAGGGCGTAGGATGTGGCACTGCGGGAGGCAGTTGAAAACCAAGTTTTCAACTGCCTCCCGCAGTGCATTACAACATTAATTTTAAAGTATATATACAATTTCGAAACTTATTCTGAAATCTTTCAGGAAATAGATTTTTAATTAGTTACTAATTGTCAATTAAATGATTTTTACACATTCATTTTTCATTGGCATTTACACTTTGAGAGGGAATTTGGAGATCCACACAGTGGGGTGTGGGGGGGTGTGGGGGGGGGGTGGTGGGGGGGGGTGGTGGGGGGGGGGGGGGGGGGGTGGTGGGGGGGTGGTGGGGGTGGGTGGTTTGGGGGGGGGGGTGGGGTGGGGGGGGGGGGGTTGGGGGGGGTGGGGTGGGTGGGGGGGGTGGGTGGTGGGGGGGGGGGGGTTTGTTTGTGGGGGTTGGGGTGTGTTGGGGGTTGTGGGGGGGGGTGGGGGGGGGGTGTGGTTGGGGGTTGGTGTGGGGGTGGTGTGGGGGGGTGGGGTGGGTGTTGGGGGGTGGTTGTTGGTTGGTTGGTTGGGTTTGGTTTTGGGGTTGTTTGGTGGGGGGGGTTTGTGTGTGGGTTTAGATGGATGGGTTGGGGAAGGGGTTGGGGTGATATTTGGATGGGGTGGGGGGGGGGGTGGGGATGGGTTGGGAGGTGGTGGTGGATATGTGGTATTGGGTTTGTTGGGGGTAGGGTTTGATGGAGTATATGGATTGGGGGGGTTGTGGGGTTGGTGGTTGTTAGATGAATGTGGATTGTTGTTGGTTGTAGGTTAGGTAATGGGGATTAATGATGTGGGTAGAATGTTTTGTTGTGGGTTTTCTAAATTATTATTGCTTTATTCAATAAAATAGAGTCCCATATTGTCCGAAAACAAGGAAGGATGAGGGCAATAGATAAATAATCCTAATCGGGATCCATATTGAATCTTATTAAGGAGCCCGTACTCTTCTACAGATAAAAATAGTGCGACTGGTTGGTGTGAAGGTATGAAGGTTTGGACAGTGAACTTCTCAACCGAACTACTTCTTCGACCCTCACATTTTCCAACTTGTATTAAGATAAATAAATCCGCGCAACTAATAAAGTATATGGTTCCCTCATCCTGCATGGTGTGCTTTATATCTTTCTTCTAATAATATTTAAACCTTCATCGAAGAAATATATAGTAATAATTCTCATTCTACCATCAGGTCCAAAGGGTCCTTTTGCCGGATGGTTCCCTGTTCTTCTTGAGGGTATCGCATGGGAAGAAAGAACAGGACGATGGCGTGTACTGGTGCGTCGCTACCAACCAAGCAGGGTCATCTACCAGCAGAAACGCTACTCTCCAAGTTGCAGGTAAGACATACAATGCTTTTTTAAATTGTAAGATGATAATATAATTTATAATAAATGACCCTAACCAGAAATATGCAAAACTTATCAAGGAGTACTGTATACATTACTGTAATTCTTTGTAGTCGTTACTCAACGTAGTCACTAACTCCCTTATGCACTATGACTTGTTCGCACCGATCTTTTATCTATTTATGAAATTATAAGTAACCGATCCGACAATGGTTGAATTTCTGCATTACGAGATTTGAAGATGATTGAAGTCTTTTTTATCGTTTTCTTTGTAAATAATGCCTATTATTGAAATCATGAAAAATACACATTGTGTGTACATGTATAAAAAAAAAATTCAACATATTTATAGGAAATGATTTTCATCACATTCAATAAAATAAGAATAATCACCAAATTATTAAAATAAACTTGTAAACGAATTAAATTTATTATGTGTTTGAGGTAAAATTTCGGAATCATTATGTTTTTTAAGTTTTTGGTTTCCAATTTTATTATTTTTTCCGTAAGAAAAATCTGCTCCGCTTATACTTACCGTAACTTTCACTTACCGCTCTACATATAAGAGAAATTATAAGGGCATTTTTAATGAACTTAAACCTTAAAGAACACAATAGTGAATTTCTGCCATATATTACCACGCAAAAACTCATTAACATCATCGAAATAACACAAAACCCGTTTATTATATTGACAGTAGAGAACAATAATCTCGTGACTATCAGTCTATTTAAACTACGTTTATGTGCTCTATATACAATACAAACAGAGATTTGAAAGTACAAAGTTTAATCTATGAACAATTAACGATCATATATATTAAACCAACAAAACATTAAGACCATCAAAAAAAGAAGACCCATTATTATTATATCGGTGGGACTGAAAAAAACCCGTTGGACGTTTGTATATCTAGAAAACAATCATTTAAGACTTCGTGGAATTCGAAAATGGCAATATAAATAAAGGAAGTTTACATATATAATAGGGAGATAACAAACTATTTATTAAATAAATCTGTTATTTGTTTGACGTAAAATGTAGGGAATCTTTAGTTTATAAATTTGTTAGTTTCAAATCTAATTACTCTATTTTGGTAAGAAAAATCGTGTATTGAGAAGCCTGGAATAGTTATTTATTTTATTTTCTAAATTTGTTTATGAAGTTTGTTGTTTCCTTTCTGTAATCCCATTGTCGCACTTATTAACCAATGTTAATTACGGTTCGATTTTTGTTTCATTGGCTTGTTATGGAAAATTGAAGTGTTATAAACTATTAAGGAGCTATTTAATTCAAGTTGTTTAGTTCAAAGCAGTCTTCAACTACTCTTATTGCGAATTTGTCATACCAAATTATTTAATAGGCCACATCATTTATGCTATATCTTAGCGATTAAAAACATCATTCTAACTGGAAGAAATTCAGACCGTCTGTAGACATATCGATGACTCGATATTCCAAAAATCACCCACTAGAAATACAAACTTATTTCTTCCGATTACTATAAAGGTATAACGGTTATAACTTCATTTACACCGACGCCTCTAAAGGAGAAAATAGCGCTGGTTGCGCTGTCTATGCAACCGCAAACCAGCTACTATTCAACTTACCAAGAGAGTGCTCCATATTCAGTGGAGAAGCGATTGGAATAATAAAGGCCCTTTATTGGATATCGAATTCTAAAGATAAAAATGGATCATAGCAACCGACTCCAAAAGCGTTGTGGCGGTCATTGGTAACCCATGGCCTGACAACTTTCTCATTAGAGAAACAGATGAGAAAAAAATCAGTATGTGTGGTATTTATCTGGGTTCAATCCCATTGTGGCATAATGGGTAATGAAAAAGCAGACCAAGCTGCTCATTTGGCGAGAAAGGGAGAGCTACCAGGCATAACAACAATAAATCACATCACCGTTGAAGATTGGATCCGTGAAGCCAGAAAAAAGCTATTAAAAAATTGGGGAGGTCAATGGAAAATACAACGAGCCAAACTAGCCGAAATGCAACACATGGACCACAAGCTTCAGAAGGTCGAGAAGAGAAGAAATAATATTGTGCTGGATGCGAATCGGACACCTGTCTTTTCACACCCGGATACCTACTTAGAGGTCTCGAAGCGCCAATCTGCGAAAAGTGTGACAATACACCTCAAACAGTCAAACATTTGCTATTAGAGTGCCCCCAATATAAAAATATAGACAAAAACTAAAGCTTTCGACAACATTGAAAGATATTTTGGGAGACAATGAGGAAAGTGTCGTCATTCTCTTTGAATATTTATTGGAAACAAATCACTATAGTAAAATATAAAAATTAAGAAAAACCGCCAATGACCCTCTAGGGGAGAGGCGAATACAAATAAAAAAAAATAAAAAACATCAGTAAACGTTTCATTCTCATTTTATTCACATAAGTAACTTCAATATTTAAAAAATATAATATATTGTAAGAGTACATTTTCTATCCGGAATGTATGGTATTTGAATTTTTTGTTTTTAAACTTTACACTACTTATATATTCTCGGCGAATATTTATGAAGCCTATAATTTAGGTTATATGTTTTCGGAGTTACATTCCATGTTCCAAGGTTTTAATGGCCTTAAAGAGCCCGAAGAAACATAACACAAGAAAAGCATTAGGCCCTCACACTCTCTACTTCGATATATGTGTTTATAAAGATATTTATATACATCCATATAGCGAGAGAATTTAAGTAAAACTGAATCCGACAGCGAGCAGAGAGCATCCATTTCCCTAATTACTTTTGATCCGTAATAGAACTCCTCGCATAAAAAAAAAGATACTGAAAGATCTGAGAGTTTAATTGGAGAGCCAATGAGGCCTCAAGTTGTAATTAAATGCTTCAACGGGCTAGCTTTTTATTTCATCGTTTGAAAGTGATTTTTTTTTTATTTCCTCAAACCTGTTTTATTCTTAGCATCTATTATCGGATTAAAGCAAATGTACTTGAATGTTCCTTAATTCAGAAAATATGTTTTCGATGAGTGGGTTTTAATTTAAGACTGCACAGAGGCTAATAGTAAAGATGAATTGTTTTCCTCAATAAAATTAAATCATGGCACCATGGATGATATGAATTTCCTACAGGAATTATGTTACGTATGCAGTTTAAATTATTTTATTATGGTCATAATGATGATAGTTGAAAACTAATATATATAGAAATATATTTCTTTTTTGGGGAGATGGGGAGAGAGGAGTGATGAACAACTGTATGTGGAGGAGCTTTGTTTTACTGCAGTAAGTCGAGAAAAAAAAATAGTCGGGCCAAAGATTTCCACTCATGTTTTACGTTTTAGATGTCTTCTTCTTTCGATTCATCCTTTTAGTACCTTTAAGCGGAGGACGTTTAGCCCATGACTACCACTGTTCTCTAGTTCTAGCTATTTTTCTGGCCCGGCTGTTGTTCTGCCTCTCCAACTGCACAAACGTTTGACATATTCAAGATAAGACAATCCTAGGTACGCTTGTGATCTTCTACCATTAAAGATGGTACTCCATTATTTTCAATGGGTCACTTTTGTCTTTTATTCTCAGTCCATGGCTAAGGCATTTTAATAAGCGACACTCCAAGATCTCTCGTCCCTGGCCATCTCATTGCGGATGCGATGTCTTCCTCCACAATCTTCCGCAGAAATTTCATTTCTGCATCCACAAGTTTCATCAGTAGCCTGTCCATTAATACCCAATATTTTACCCCATATTGTTGAGGAAACACTTATATATCGGTATAGGTATATCGACTTTAAGATATTGAGCTTCATACGTTTTAAATAGTAATGAGAGAATTTAGTTTCTCAACTGTCGGTATGTATGTCTCGGCTTTTAGTCAAATCTCTGTGACCGATTCAAGATACTTCACGTACTATCGTCAATTCGATTTTGGTCAAATTTCGAGAGTAGGTAGAGACATCGGCATTTTATCGATTTGTCTTAAAATGTTTTTTATCTAAATTGTCTATTTTTTTTTTAGCTCTTTTCAGTTAAACTCAAAAGAATTTCAATTTCCCCAGCCATCTCCTGATCCTTACCTGGAAATGAAACTTCATTCTGGAACAGTAAAAGGGGAAAGAAATTGGATAACTTTCATCTGATTTCTACAGAGAGCGAATTTTCTCACTACTTTTCGCTAACCAATTTCTTTTAATATGAGTTACGTTGAACAAGATTTACGTTTGATTTGTTGAAATAAAAGTAAACAATAGCATTATGAAACGATTCAGTTGTTTCTTGATATGATACATCTTGTATGAATGGTCTTAATTAAATATTAAGAATATTAATTTATAATAATAAAACCAGGCCTTAGATCACATTAGTCTTACTTAAATTGTTTTCCATACAACCAACAAGATTGGTCCTAAGGCCATTTTCGAGGGAAGGGACCTATTTTAAATATATTTCGTATGAATCCAGTTATTTTGATTTATATATATATATATATATATATATATATATATATATATATATATATATATATATAAATCAAAATTAATTTAATTATTTTCGAAATAATAATTTGGAAACATTAGTAATATACCGACCATTCGTGTATTTTTTTTTTTTTTTTTTTGACCATGAAATAACTCCTCACCTCTTTCCCGGTATCAGCTGTTAAAGGAAATTTACCGAGGGATGATATTAAAGCGGAGAGCCATAGCAAGGCATAAACTAGGGAGGACGTTACTAACAGCCAACCATAAACCAGGAGCCACTCCTACCCCTTATATTCGTCGCTCATTGGACACCGGCTCGACCAATGGTAAACGTCCTCCTGTCGGTATAAATACAGCTACTCTTGTCTCAATAAAGACTCTAACGACCAGTTACACGCCGACTATAAAGCTCTTTTATAAACATTTGGGGCTTTTACTGTAACAGGTTACTACCCGTACGCCTGTCACTCAGTTCGGTCACGGCAGCCTTTTAATAAGTAACTTAAACAATTAAGTACCGTTCTACTATGACAATTCCAGCTAATTTGGATTGGTTAGTGTGGAAGCTTGGTGAGTTATATTCCCTTGACACCTGGGAATGTTTTGTTCATTAAAATAAATTATTTTTAAATATCTATCCATTGTCAAAATGATACCCAAACCCACAAAGCCGCCAGAATACCCATCCTCTTACCGTCCTATCTCTCTTTTAACCATTATGGGCAAAATCCTAGAAAAACTCATCTTAAAACGCCTGTATCCCATCCTAGATTCTAATAACATAATCCCAGATCACCAATTTGGATTCCGAACATCTCACTCCACTATTCAGCAATGTCATCGTGTGGTAGACGTGGTTTCCTCTGCATTGGAGCGCGGAATATACTGCACGGGAGTCTTTCTCGACGTTGAACAGGCGTTTGATAGAGTCTGGCATCCGGGACTGATGTACAAACTCTGTAAATTCCTACCACCTACATACTTTCTCATTATCCGTTCCTACCTTAGTGATAGATACTTCAAAGTAAATCACAAAAATGCCTGTTCATCTCTTTTATCTCAATTTGCTGGTGTTCCTCAAGGTAGTATCCTAGGTGCTATCCTTTACACAGTTTATACAGCTGACATTCCAACCCATCCCAACATTGTCATCACCACCTATGCCGATGACACGTGTATCCTATCAGTTAACAACGATCCATCAATTGCATCCCAAACTCTCCAATCACACATCACAAGTTTTGAAGAATGGTGTCGAAACTGGAGGATTAAAATAAACTCCAATAAATCCCATCAAATTACCTTTACCCTGCGTCGCAAACCTATGACCTCCTGTCCTACAGTATTCTTTAACGATTCCCCACTTATCCCAGTTGAACAAATCCGTTACCTAGGACTTCACCTCGACAAACGACTCACATGGAATCCACATACAAGACTGAAACGACAAGAAACCGCTCGACGTTTCCGACTACTCCAACACTTACTGGGCAAACGCTCTAAGCTTTCAATCAATCACAAACGACTCATTTATATGACAATAATAAGACCTATTTGTACTTACGGAATTGAGCTCAGGGGCTCCACTAAATCATCGAATCTCTCGCGTATCCTTACAAACCAAAATCCTTCGTAAAATCCTCAACGGTCCTTACTTTGTCACAAACAAAATCATCCATAAAGACCTTAATGTTCCATATGTTTCCGATTTGTCCCAATTCAGATACCTATCCTTCCATAACAAACTGCAGAACCATCCGAACCCTCTTGTTTCAAACATTGCTTCCTCCTCTATCCCTGATAACCCTCCGAGGCGTCTGAAAAGAAGATGGCCTCGGGATCTTCTAATATAGAACTTTAATTTGAGTTGTACCAATGGGTAGTTTCTCTTCATGTTTTACATGTCATGTTATCAATGTCACATTTACTTGTTGTATTTTTAGTGTAATACAGTTGTAAATTTCATTAAAATAAAAAAATTTTAAATATCTCGGAAAATTGAGAATCGCTAAACCAATAACACAGTTTTCATGCCTAATAAACGATTGAAAAGAATGAGATTATTGTAGTGTAATCGTGATGATAACTATATTAAAACTGTATTACAATATTAAGAGCAATATTTTTACTTCTTTGCTGTTGTAAGGTTAAATTTAATATGCGTTTTGTGGGATTTTTAAATTACGAAAAACAAGTATGAATTCCGGCTTTCAAGAGTTATGTGTTTTGATGAATTAGTTAACAAACGAAAGAGAATTTTATAGAGAAGTGATGAATCATAATTTTAAAATTAAAATCCTTACAAAATTTTAATAGAAATCATAACGTTTCTCTAAAAAATTAGATTTTAAAAGCTGACGGATCGAGGTTGAATTTTGTATAATCTTAACTAAGCTTTGTAACTAAATAGTTCCTTTAGAAAGGAACCACATCGGATTCTGAGTTTTAAAGCCAGAAAATGCCCATTTTGAGATGAGTCGTAATTCTTCTCGAAAGCCTCTCTGGTGTTATAGTGTCCATGCTTATAGGTATCACCTTTTATATAGGTTTTAAAAAATACTTATGGTTTTTTAGACAAACTATAAATCGACTGAAAAGCTGAATGGAGCAGTAGAGCTCTATGATCTTTGGATAATATAGAAAGAAGCTTTTTAATAGTTTTAATAAATAAGAAAATATCTAGGTTTATGGTTTCTATCCTCCCAGTAATAGGCTTCTATACTCTTAAGGCGACTGCAAATGACGGCTCTTCTACTCTAAAAAAATAGATTTTGAGCGAGTAAAATTATGGATTAGTATAATTTGAGATATAGCTGTGTCTTAAAACTTAAATATTAAAGTAGACGGATATTTTCCAGTGGGATAGGCTAATCACTTAGTAAGTGGCTTCTAACTCATAAGCAGCCATGGTTTAGAATGAAGCTTTATAATTTTTGTGTGTTTAATAGACTATCTTAATGAATAAAGATCTTCGTACAGTAAGAATAAAAAAAAAGCTCAAAATGTGCAAATTCGTGATGTAAAAATTAAATGTAATGTAATTATGTAAAATTATGTAATTAACACCTAAAACGGGCAAAAATCATGTATTTCATTTAATTTGTATTAAATGGAATATAATTTAATTTGACATATTAAATCATCGAAATCTGCTGAACACTTGTTTCAAAACTTGTTGATTAAAATTATGTGTAACGAGAACAATAAAAAGTTCAAGATTGAAATTGAAACTTCAGAAATAAGCCTCTACAACAAACAAAAAAAAACATTCAATCCTTTAATATAATTTATTTATAGCTGTTCTACTGTGAGCATCTGTGATTTCTTATTTTTATTTAGTTTTATTTTTGCACAGAGTGTATAGAAGATAACTTTATAAGATTTATAAATTTCAACTAGAGGTAATTTGATATACAAATTTAATTTTATACTTCGAGGAATCGAGACCGAAATTGATAAACCATCTAATCTAGCACAAAAAGTGAGAAAATATTCAATTTGATGCAACTAAAATCTAGGCCCCAATTTTGGCCTAAAAGAGCAAAACGTGAAATTTCGTGCCATATCGAATTCCAATCTATTATTCTACAGAACGGAATAACGGATAATTATTCGTTTTTTTTTTGTTTTTTTTTTTTAATATTTTATTGAGAAATATTACAATCTGTCTCAGTTAAGGACACTTATAATAGAGTTCATAGAGTACATTCATATCGTATATACGGAAACATAAATAAATAAAGTAATAACAAAATAATAAGAAAAAGAAAAGAACAAAAGAAAAAAATATATATATATATACACATAAGTAAGTAAAAATATAAATAAAAGTAAAACAAACATCTTAGATATCAGCATACCTATATAGGTAAATAGTGTACACTATTTGCAGGTAATAATATACACTATTTACAATCAGCCAGGCAATCTTGTTCCCCCACATTTGGAGAGAAAAGCGAGGCTTAGGAGATCCCTACGCTTCTCCCTCAGCCACTGTTATTTAAAACCAGCGAAGGATGAGTAAGAGCGCTATACCCACAAACATTCATGACTTTAGTGGAGAATCTGGCCATTGCTAGAACTCCAAAATATCCATATTTACAAAAAGTCTCGTGGTCACTGCCGCTTTAACCTACGAAGGGGATTGTAAGGATGGGTTGTACAATGGTACAATGGGTGTACAATGGTTGTACAATCGTGATAGGGGTTGTACCATGGGATTTGGGTGATGGGAAAGGTTCTGATGAAATAATTTATTCGGATTTAAAGTTTTGACACACAAGCGAATAAAATGTGGAATAATATAGAAATCCGGTCTTTATATATGGTATTATATTGTATATACGAATAGACGCTGATGGTGCTTTTGCGTTAGATACGTTAGGGACGAGGATAACTATCCAATGTGAGTGTTCTCACTAGGGTCTTATAACTGGATATTTTTTTTATCTGGTTAAAAAATAATTATTATCTATTTATCTTTTATTTATTAATTCATTAAATTCACCACCAAGTGCTCTAAATAGGTAGGGAAATATTTCCTTCTAAATATAGATCTAGAAGAGGAAGACTAAAAATGCTCCAGAGCCAAGTGAGATATCCCTGAGATCGCGGGGGGCGGTAATATATAATGTTTTTGCATTACCGCCTCTTGGGGAGGGGGGGGGGGGAGTGTGGAGGAGGCATGGGGGGTGGAACATTATCGCTTGGGGGGTAATCTCTCCTGGCCCGGTTCCTCAGCCTGCAGGATATTGCCGTCGTATCCTTTCGTCTCACCTGTCCTTCATATCAGGCTCCTGTCTTAACCTGGCTGTGGGGTGGATATATTTGGTGTCTGGCTTCTCAGGAGGAACTCCAACTTGTGGAAATTAAACTTTGTGAACCTTTTAGACTTTTTTCACCTCAATTTGTGTGATAACACTTTTTGATAAAGGGATTGATATGTTAAACAAATATCAGGTGTGCCTATTCGCACGATTTTCCTTTTATTTTCAACTTTACATCTGTAAATAAAAAAAAAGAGAGTAATTCAGTTTTGGCCAAACTCAAACAGTATTTCACCTATCTACGCTCCGACAGGTCATAAGAATTTATTCTTATTAATTTTTTTATGTAATTTTTTTTCGTATTACTGGAAGCGTCTTAACAACAATGAATGCCTGAAAGGTAGACAAAAGACCAGTAGAAGGCCAAAAAGCAGACGGATAGACCGAATCAACAAAAATGCAATAGAGCTGCATACAGATTACTGGAAAGAAATCGCTACAAGAAAAACATGTATATTTATATTTGTTTATTGTTATTTATTTTTAATGTATGAAATTCGTTCATACTTCAGGTTTATAGCATTAAAGACTGTGTAATCTTCTTTCAAATAATTATCTGGAATGTTCAGAGAAATTATCAGAGTACAACTTCATTAATAAACTAAATCAAAATAAATGGGCATGATAATCATCGGTAGATGCATAAAAAACAAAACAAATAGATGAGTTAAAAAAACAGAAACTCAAACAAATAATTGACACTCCCTTTTATGTGATCAATAAAACCCTGCATAATGACCTTCCCATTTATTCTCGATCTGATCCCAGAAAAATTATCTAAATTTCACGAGAACCTTACCCATCATCCAAATCCCGTAATACAATCCCTATCTAGCACTTATCCCTCCAATCCTCCTTATAGGTTGTTCGGCTGTGGGTCCGAGACCATTTATAAATATTTATATATTGGAGTTCCAATGGCTAGATTCTCCACTCAAGTCGTGAGTGTCTGTGGCTATAACATGCTTATTCAACCTAAATTGGCTTTGAATACTAGTGAAGTGGGTAAGGGATAAGGGATGGCTCCAAAAAGTGGGGCGACCAGACTGGTTTGGAGTTCTCCTGGCTGATCGTAAATAGTGCATTGTATTTATTTTTTTTTAAATGTATATATATAATTTATTTTCTTTATCCTTATGCCATTTTTTTTTTTTATAATAATAATGCTTTATTTATTCTGGAACGAGTCCCTTTAGAATAATACAGAGAGACAAAAATGTGGGCTTAGAAGCCTGAAAGATACATAAACATGAATATAGTTTGATTAAATAGTCAAAAAATAAATGAATAAATAAAATAATAAGAGAAATTATAAATTACTTCCTATTTTAAATCAGTTAATAATAAAAAATAAAAAATTGAAAATAAACATGAAGTAAAAATAACAAAGATTTTACAACGATCTAATAATTTAAATACATTTTTACAGTAGTAACTATTTACAATTTTATGAGGACTGGATGGATAAGAAATGATTAAACAGTCGGGATTCAAAGGCAGGAACAATAATAATATATTGTTATTATTTAATTTATTTATATTTCTGTATCTTCTCTCTGAATTGCAAAAATCCTTAGTTGAAATATATTGTGATGTTTCTCAATAAACAAGTTTATAGACTAAAAAGAAAAAAAAAAAATCTGTAAAAACCTAGCTTGATAAGTTGCAACGTAAAAACGCTGTTACCTTGCTAATACTTTTCTGATTTGAACGTTTTAATTTTTTTTTCGGAAATTTAATAACTTTTCAAAATATGCCAATTAGAAACCTGGGAGGAGGGGGGAAGGCTCAGAACGTAAAGATCTGTTAAAACCGCACATCGGCAATTCGACCTAATTACAATAATTCTCTTACCTGGCGATAGATAAGTAAAAATGTACAGATTTCACTAATACAGATTTTAACTATGACAGATGGAACAAAGGATCTTTATTATCAAAATAATTGTACCTTTAGGAAGGAGGGAGAGGGGGGGGGAGCCGCAATACATGAAATATTGAACGCCGTCGGCCCCACTTGCCAATCCTCCCTTGTTTTACCATAATTGCGATCTAATATCATCTATACTCTTTTTTCTCCCAGACCGTGGGCCATTCTACCTGCCTCCACCTGAATTTTTCATGAAGAGTAACCTTTCTCCTGTGAAAGATGATGTATCCAGTGAAGGTCTATAAATTGTAGCGGTATCATCAGCTAGTCAGTCGGAAAACAGCCTCCGGTGGATGTGTTACCGAATAATTGAATTGTTCTTTAATGGAGAAACAAGATTTTTTTTTCCATTTTTTTTATCATATAAATATTTTGTAATTCATTTAATTAAATGAATATCACTACTGGAATAGTGCATCTGATAAAACTAACGATGTTTTGTTTCTTGCTGAATCCACCTGAGGATTTTGGTTGTTTTCAATATTGATTTGAAGGTAGGTATTTAATATGTGCTAAAAATTTCTTCGAGTTTACGTACTTAAAAAATCATATACAACATTGTTACTTTGAACAAAGTAAGTTTTTGCAATTTTATCTCATTGGGAAGTGACTTTAACTTCCTTAAATTATAAGATATGTACAATCCTAGCATGCACGATTCGAGGGATCAATTCTAATATATATGGTCCAAGCCACGGCGGATTAACGCCAATGCGGGATCTAATAATCAGGCTCCCGGGGCCAGGTTTTGCCTGATAGTGGTAGTAAATTTACTTTATGTTGTTTTATCTCGTTAGAGACAGCTATAAAACATTTATTAAGTGGGTATCTAATCCTTCAATGGGTTGGAAGGAATTGCCATAATCCTGAAGGAATGGCCAATCAATTGATCGATACATTGTACTTTCTTATCAAACACTAAACCCTAGTAATTACTTATAGGATTTTAACGAGTTGTAAAAAATGTTCTGTTAATTATTAACATAGCGAATAAAAAATAATATGAATATAACTTTTAAAAATTGTCGAGATCGTTTAAAAATTGCATATTACCGACTACTTTTTTTTTTTTTTTTTACGAGGTGTTGGTCGGGGTTGCGGTCATATAAATACTGTGAACTAAAATAGTATTTTATTGGTTTAAAATAAAAAAACTGATGAACTATTTTGCAATAAATTTTCAGCTTTATGGTAAAAGATAGACTTTTATTTATTTTCGTTCTCAAAAGAAGTTTCGTTAAATGCAAAAAATAAACAAAACAATAATGTGGCTTAGCTTAGAATTATAATTTGTCCTAAATGAATTACTCGTTATTCTTATGTATTGTTTGTTTGAGTAGGTAAGTAGTAAAAATTTCAGTGACATCTAACTTTTTTAAAAATACATTTTTTTATTCCGTTTCAAGCTATGATTCCGTATTAGTTGTGCACTTTTGTGAGCCATTCGCAAATAAAATTCGGAATCCATGGTTACTGGTATTTCAGCCTCTTTTTAAGGAAAAGTATGTTATATACAGAAATTAAAAGGGCTTTGAGTAAAGACTTTAGCCAGGTTTTGTTAAAATCCGTACAGCCGTTTCAGCGCTACAGTCTATAGCGACACACCTTTTTCGTCCGTCATTTCGAAACGAATGGTCGGATTGTAATGAAATCTATATAAAAACACTGAATTTAATTGCAATGTTGTATTGAAATTTCAAAGCAATCGGCGAAGAATTTTTTGAGAATTAGCAGTTCTGAACAATCTAAACTTCACATTTTATTACCACTAATGCTAGTCAAGAGCTAATAAACAAAAACAAAAAAAATTAGTTGAGAAACAGGAGAGAATAAGGTTCTGAACTGTTTTGTCTTATATAATCATTCCAATTCAATTAAAGTGAAAATTCAATTATTTTCTGAAATTTCTTCTAAAATCGCCATCATCAGCAAAGCCATCGACTCCAAGCTTCGCCTGCTTCGATGATTTACCTTTCAAATGGTATATATATATATATATATATATATATATATATATATATATATATATATATATAATAAATCATTGTTATTTTGTCTATATATATATATATATATATATATATATATATATATATATATATATACATATATATATATATATATATATATATATATATATATATATATATATATTATATATATATATATATATATAACTTATACATATATATATATATATATAACTTATATATATATAATATTATATATATATATATATATATATATATATATATATATATATATATATATATATATATATTTGTATATATATATATATATATATATATATATATATATATATATATATTTGTATATATATATATATATATATATATATATATATATATATATATATATATATATGTATATATAATAACGGTTTTGAACCCGCACTCATTTAGCATTCATCGAAATTCATTTGCTGATTATTCAGAATTATTAATATTCAAGTTATCAAGTATGTTAATTAAAATATCCTTCGCTATTTAAATATTCCAGGAAAATAACATGAGAGAAATTCATATAACCACTTGTGTTTATTTATAATTTATGTGTGGGTAGGTTTATACCTATCAAATCATCCTACGCTCTTTTTGTACTTATATTATTTAGATGCGCTATTGAATGGAAAATTCGATGAACTTTACATTATTCAAATCATTTTGAATTTAATAAAGTCTGATTGCTCGATGACTAAATCAGGACTTGAATCATTAGCTTATTGCTGCCGAATTTACAATTCAAAAGTGTTTTAATATTTCTCGTGAGACATCTGAACGAGCATTGAAAAGTGTTAGTTTCTTTCATCATTCTACTTTGGGTGTGGAAAAGGGGGCCAAGTTGTGAACAAAAAAAGAGCAAACGAAAAATTGAAAAGAAAATAATGAATAAATGAAAAAGTAAAATTGAAAAAAAAAAAAAGAGACTGATTCAGTTTATCCGAAGATGCGGCAGTTGTATGAAAAATACTGAGCTCTGAAGATTACAAGGGGTGGCCTACCAATTTACCAGTTTCATTTCCTGCAACAAGGCTCAGGTTTAATCAACACCAACCCCCTGCCTTTGGTTTGGTGACCCCTGTTTGACCTTACCGTTCTGTCCGTATCGCCTCGCAGTTAGCGTCCTCTAGGATCCTAGGTAGCACTGATTTTATAACAATATAGTACGGTATTTATTTCCAGTAACTCATCGTAATTATTGTCATTGTATCAATTTATCTAAAAATAATTATATCAGATATCAGCAGTGTCGAAATTAGATATTGATAACTGACATGAACAATATAAGAAGGAGTTGATCAGGGGAAAAGGTCAAATAAATACTAAATTATAGAAATAGTATTATTTAATTTTAATGTTGACGTTTCGACCCAGCTTGCAGGTCTTCTTCAAGACAATTTAGTATTTATAATTTAGTATTTATTTGACCGCACCCTCCCCCCCTCTCTCCTTCTCCACCGATCAACTCCTTCTTATATTGTATCACGGTCACCCATTTCTACATCGACATGAATAATAGATAAAAGAAAATAAAAGGATTTAATTCCAACCAAAAATGTTTTTCATAAAATGTATGTTTACTAATTATTTATCCTGAGCATAATTTTATTCAGACAGTATACTTAAATGTGATAATTACTAAATATTGTAAATTATTAATAAATAGTACTTAATGTTCATCAACACAAACTAGTTGGAGCTTAAAACTTAATTTCCAATCAGATCCATTTTTGAAACTCTATATGCTGCCGAAAAGTTTTGGATGAAAATTTGCAACTAAAATCCTGGATGTTTATACTTTCTTTTTAAAATCTCGTTCATAAGAAATTTTAAAATTTATACACCTGCTCCGTATTATCCATCGCCAAAAAATTAAAAAAACGCTGCAAATTATTTCACAATGATTTATTATTTCCAAACATTTATACATTTAAAGTAATATTACCTCCCTAGTTACAAAGAAAATTAAATAAAAGGTAATTCCAATTATCGGACTAAACTTTTTTTTTTTTAATCATTAGTAATATGCTAAAAAAAACAGCATTACTTCAGTAACACATTCAAAATTTAAAAACCAAAACAAAGGATATAACATTTGCAGTAGAACATATTAAAAAAAAAAAAAAGCTAGAGACCATATCTTTGCTCCTAATTGTCCGATTTTAACGATTTTTTTTTTTTTAAGAAAATTCCGTTTACTCTAAAAAAAAAACAACAATATTGACAAAAAAGTGTATACTTTTTGAGTTATTCGGAATTTAATTTTACCATCTCTCGTAGCTTTTTTTTCAGCTTCTTTTCGTTGAAGTATCTTATATAGATAAATTTAAAGGGCGTCGAGAAAATGGCTTTAGCGAAGATTCATTGAAATCGGTACATTCGTTTAGGCGCTACAGTCTATAGCAACGCAGGTTTTTCGGTCGCCATTTTGAAAGTAAAAGGCGGATAGTAATGTCGATGAAGGAGGATCACCCTCGGCTGACCTCTGATTTTATATCAAAATTTGAAGAAAAAAAAAAACGGTCCAGTAGTAACGGCGAAAATGCGCGGACGGCGGACGGACAAACAAATTTTTATTCGTTTTCGAATTCTACGTATCCTGAAACGTTAAGTTTTTGAATTTTTTGGTCGATCACAATGGTTCATTATTAAAAATAATAAACCAAAATATAAATCTCATGCATGAAGTACTAAAAAATATTTCCAAATAACCAGTCGTTGAAATAAAACAATGAACAGGATAATTTTATAACTTAAAAAAATTATACTCTCTCAAATATACATACATATTTTAAGTTCTCCTGTCTGTCCTGCTGCTGTGCTAGCGAGTTAGCTTGGAAGATAAACTTAATATTTAAGCTTCTTAGGGACTTGAGGTTGTAGTAGGAACTTTAGCTTTTCCCGCTTGGGAATAAAGAGCACTTTGCCAAATACTGTAAAAGGTTTGTCTTGATTTTTTCGTTAACCAAATTATTTTCGAACTCAAAAATAATTTTCTCTATTATGATTTAGTCTCTTTGATGAATTGAAATTGAAGCGTTTCTATTAGTTTTTGAAATGATAAATAGTGTAAATCGAAATTCAAACTGTACATTGACATTGTTCATATAATGAAAAGAAAATCTTATACTATTAAAATCTATAAAGGTTTATAGTTGAGTGCCATATAAACAGTTTTGTAGGGAGGTGATTTGGCCGAAATCGCGCTCAGTCGCCTGTTTTTATTCCCTTAATTAAGATACGAATTAGGAGTCCCAATTTATAGAGTCTGGATATATCCCTGAAGTATCTCCCGACCCCAGGGTCGATCCATGGCTCATTTAAGAGGATAAATAACTTGCTACAACCGGACGTGAAACCTGGGATCAGAAGAATATAAGCGCAGTGCCTTATTCATTATGCTATCCTGCTCCCCAGTTATTATAATTAACATGTCCAAATTCAAAGGCATTTGAACATTTTCGAAAAGAAAATAATTTGTCAATTTCATTCGTATTGTCTTGTAAAAGGATGTGTATATCGTTTATGAAGTCACAAGATAGTATAAATGTTTCGTAAGTTCTTCATTCTGTTAAAATGTGTTTCTTTGTCAGAGGAGTCCCACAGGTTTGGAATGTTGGCGAAGAATCGAGTGCATGAACTATACGCAGGCATGTAAGAATTACTTCCTCTCTGCGGTTATTCCTATTTGACGATGCCCAAGAGGAAACGTCCCCCATATGCCCATTCGACCACATCTTTTCCCATTTTGTCTTCATTTTCTGTTTGATGATGGTTATAAAATCCTCGACAGGTACCCCCCCAATATGGTATTCCATCAGTAAAATACTAAGTTTAGATAGGAAGAATAAAAAGTTTATCTTGCTTAACCATGTATGGAGATAATTGTTAAGTTTTATAAATCCTAAGAACGATATTTTTTATCCAGTAGCTCTATTTGATGAAGAATCTCAACGAAGATGAGTTGATGGCTAGAACCCCTAACTCCCTGCTATTCCTCGAGGAGACGAGACCCCGAAGACAGCCTTAGGAAGGACCGTAATTCCATTATACGTAATCAAGGAAGGCAGCTAATGTGAGGGCTATGCATATTCACTAAGGAGGAGGGCTTTGTCCCACACGCTCACAATTAATTCATGCCTCTTGTTTGGCCGCCAGATAGCTCTGTCTGTCTATTGTTCTCTCTATATCCATCCTCCAGTATTTAAATTATCCTCAACAATACTTTTGTATCACTGAAGAGAAATTGTTTCTGTTTGTTGATAAATCATTTTTAACAAAGAATTCCTTTGACCTAGACTAATCTTGTAAAATGCGTTTCCCTAAATATATGCAAACGACGCCGTTTCATCCTCCCAGGACACACTCAACCTGTTTAAGATTGGTATCTTGGCTTTAGATGGATATAGGAAATAGTTCTACTTTGAGCCTTACCTTGAACATACCTCATTATAACCTAACTCATTATAATCACTGGTATACTTAGAAATAGAAAATAAATTTATTCTGGGACAGTCCCTTTAGAATAACAAAAAAGTACAAAATTAAAATATTACACCTCGCCTAAATAAAACAAACACAAAGAATAAAAAGAAAGTTAAACATATTACATACAAAACAAAAAAATCTATATACGAAACTTGAAACTATGCCAAGACACTTAAAACTATTTACAGTGGTAAAACATAAATGTACTCTTTTAGAAAAAAAATACATTAAATTCTTCATTTAAATAAACTGTTTCTTTAAAAAAAAAAAAAAAAAGAAAATAAAAAGATAGCCGAATCTTATAGTAAAAATTGTTTAAGTATTTAAATGATGAAATATATGTAAATCATTATGAATAATATGTAATTAAATCATAAAAGATAAACGTTTATCTGGTTCTTTTTGGGACTGGAATTGGAATAGGAGGATTTTAAATGTAAATATGGAGGAGGAATGCCTAATTTTGGTAGAAAGGGAATTCTAAAAATAAACAGAGCGAGCATTAAAGGAGTATTGAAACAAGGCAGATAGCTGTGAGAAGGAGTGTAATGGCCAGAAGGTCACGATCTTGTGGAAAGGGAATAGACTGAGGACTTGAATTGGAAAAGGTTGCAGGCGTAAGAAATACGATGATTGCTGATGGTTTGAGGAACGTACCTAGGAAGTATTGTCATCTAATTGTGGGAAAGAGCGATTTTAACTCAGTGTATTGGTGTGACACATGGGAGTATCTCGAGGCACCAATTACAAATCTTATGCAGCTGCTAATTTATTTTCTAGTTTACTGAACCTAAGTTTTTTTTCCTTTACATACTTTGTAGAACATTGGCTCTGAACCAACTTTTTACACCACTGGCGATCTTGAACCACTGCTATCCAGTTTCTTTCATATAGCCCTGAATATCTTTGTTGATTCTATCCATCTGGGTTTTGGTATCTCACGTGGTTTGTTTCCGACTACTGTTGGATTCATTGTTTGTTAAGAGGCTTCGTCATGGATTGGATTGCTTTGTGTAACATGTTCCGCCTAATCTTCTCATATCAGAAGATATAGATAAACCATTTTTGGAAAGCAGCCTTATTGATATACGTATAATCCACCTTGCGTTAGTTCTCAGATATACAAGATCGCTCTGCTTAAGATGCGGGGGACTAACAATTTTATCAATTCTTCTTCAAGGGTGCTGGTTTGCGTCCAAATCTCATAATAGCACTGGCTTTGTCATACCTTTAATTTTGCAATCCTTAATTTGAGGGTCCAAGGGATTTTTCGAAACTTTAGTAAGTAAAAAAAGAAAAAAAAAGCTTTGTGCTAGTTTTACGTTGGTCCATTCCTGATAGTGGATAATTAATTGAGGTTGTTGAGGAGCCAAAGTATTTGAATCTATCTATACTCGGGAACGACTTTCTATCTCCCATGATTTTATTGCGTTAGGTGCTTCGGTTTATTATTATTATTGGAGAGAATTTGGTTAGGGTATTCAGTCAAAAAAGAAAAAAAAGTCTTGCGGTAACCTCTTGTGAGTCCAGATGAAGGCCTGAACTTTGGACAGAAACGTCGGCAAATATAATTTATTTATTTTTGATTTGTTTTTGTTTTTTTTACTGATCACACTAACAAACTTCTCTTCAATTATTCACTACACTCAACCATCAATCCACTATTATTATATCTCTTTCTTTTTATTCAATCTATTCTATTCTATTCTATTCTATTCATTCTATTCTATTTTCAACTGCCTCCCGCAGTGCTACATCCTACGCCCTGATGACGACCTGCAAAGTGGGTCGAAACGTTGGCAAAATTAAAATAAATAATTAATATATTTTAATTTAGTATTTATCTGACCGCACCCCCGACTAACTCCTTCTCATATTATTATTATCATTATTATTGTTTTGTTTTTAAATATATTTTTTTCATTCAATTGTACGCCTAATTTCTCTGATTTTTTTTGTCAGAGCCTTAGCTATTCTCTTGGTTGCTTCCGCGGGCTACTATATCAGCCAATTTTAAAATACATTCAATTAGAATGAAATTTAAAGCTTTTCATTTTACTTAAAATGCCGTCAGTATTTGGTTGCCGCTGCAATCATTATCAGCAATACGATTCTATTCGTGATTGAAATTGCTGCAGAGCCGTGGACGAGGCGATTTCTGCTGATTTGTTTGGTAGAGGAAATGTCTTGTTCCCGCTTGTCAGTTCTGTCAATTAACTGTCGTAATTACTTTTCATCATTTGTTAATTGACGATCCTGTCAAGTTAAAAATGTCGGAAGTTTCGGTTTTATTACACTTTTCAGCATCCGGCCGAGGCAATTAACAGTTTTAGTTTTTTCTTCCTCTGGCTTGTGAATGTCGCTATTTCATAAATTGAGTGATATATTTTTTTGCTGTTTCTCATTAGTTTGATAACTTTTACTACAAAAAAAAAAAAGAACTATATTTTGATGGTTTTAGGTCTTTTAGTCGACAAACAAAATTAACGTACAAATACAGAATATATACATAGATAATATATATATATATATACATATATTATTTTCTCGATTTTTCTATTTTTCTACTGGTAACTATATAAGACAATGTCTTATAAGAAAAACCTCCGAACAAAAGTTTTAGAGATTTGAAACAAACGAAAGGTCGGTGGTTGGTAATGTGTTGCGTGACCAGTGGGGTCTATTTTCCCCGTACATGGCCTAGAATTTTTATAAGGCTGATGTAATGCTTTTTCTCGTGTCTTGTGTTATCAAACCGTAATATACAATAATACAACTATATTTAGCCGTTCTAACAAAGTTGTAAGGAAAATTTATTTATTTCTATTAATAAATGCCTCCTATGTTGTCATCATTCATAGTTTAATCATCAAATAATTAATTATGTACTGCCCTTTGCTTAAAACGTATATCTTTTATTACACTTGTGCTAGGGGATAACACAATTTTTTTCTAGAAGAATTGTTAAAAAATAGTTAATATTTAAATTTTTTTCCTTATACGAAATAATTTTTAATATATTTTCTTTAAATAAATAAACTTGCAAAGTTTATCTATTATTATGTTCTAAATTAGGATTTTCTAGTTTTCTTTCAGATAAATTATGACTTATTACAATAACAATACCAAATTACTCACATTTAAGTAAAATAATAATTGCAAATAGAAGCTAGAATATAATCATAAAAAATATGTATTACGAATAAAATATAATTTATGAACAAAAAATCCTTTATAATTTTCATTAATAAGAATCACTTCAATATATCAATATCATGTCTATCATCTGTCAATGTATCAATATATGAATATTACGTTATGAAAAATTAGTTGTTTTTTTTTTATCTCGACTAATTGAGAGATTTCTCGTGACAGCGTGGAGTAAGACACGAATTCCCACTATTCTGAGTCAAGTTTAGAAATACAATCTAAACAATCTCTTATGTTGAAAAAAAAAAAAAAAGGAAAATTAACTAACTTAAGCTGAACCATAACCTCAATAGTTGGCCAATTAATTGTCGGTTTTTAACCTTTTTATTGTCGAAAAATTATATTTATTGTCTTTAACAATGGTATAAAACTTTTTACTGTTGCTTACCCAGGTGTAAATATGTAATGAATATATATTCGGTTTATTGCAAAAAGTAATTAAGTACATTTTTGATAATGTATGTTTATGTAAAGTTCGACCTTACTTATCCCTACAAAAACACCGTATCTACACAAAAAGTATACTAACAAGCAATGGACCATATTCTGATTCCAGAGAGGAAAAATTTATCAATGTTTAATATTTATAAAAAATATTTAATATTATAAAATATCTCTTGGTGACGTTTTGCAATAAGTCAACAATATATTACGAAATATTTTTTCAAATAAAATTGTATTATTCTATCTCTTATTTTTAAGTACCCACGCGATTAAAAACGGGACAAAAACTTATGAGATCTTCTTTTCAGACGCCTAGGAGGGTTTTAGTGATCGAGGAGGAAGCAAGGTTAGAAACAAGAGGATTAGGATGGTTCTGAAGTTTATTATGGAAGGATAGGTATCTGGATTCGGCCAAATGGGAAACATATGAAACATTAAGGTCATTATGGATTATTTTATTTGTTTCTATGTAAAGAGCATTAAGGATTTAACGAAGGTTTTTGGATTGTAATGATTGGATACGAGAGGAATTCGATTGTTTAGTGGAGCCCCAAAGATAAACTTCGTAAGGCCAAATACGTCTTATTATAGTCATGTATATGAGTCTTTTGTAATTAATTGAAAGGTTAGAGCGTTTGTATCATAATGATTTAAAGTTACGAAATGTTACTCATTAACTTTTTGCAATAAACCAACGATAAGATAGATGAAAGCAATACGTACACTCCAAGTTGATTCGAAGCTTGACATCATCCGTCGCTGTCATGTGCAGATATATTATTTCCGCCAGTTTCAGTCCTGGAAGCGGTTCACTAAGCCCCGTCATAATAATTAAGCAGCTAGTCTATTTAAAAAGTCACCGGATAAAGGATAGCGCGCCTGTATACCTAACTACCTCCGCTGCAAAAATATTCACCCCCACCTAAAGGAAGGAACTGGAAGGCAATTAGGAGGAAGAGCAAGACCTAGCTACTATCAAGACGATGGAGTGACACCCACCCGAACAATTAGAGACAGATAAGATGTGAGTTATGGAGATGGGCAGTTAGAGCTCTCCTCATTAGCAGATAACGAGATCTCGACTCTGTAACAAGCTCTCTCATTGGTCCTCCTTCCCCCCCCCCTTCCTTCCTTATTTACCTCTGATTAGCATTCCCTTCTATTATCAGCTCCACTTACCAATGTCCCATCCCTAATAATGGCCACCATAGGGTTCATTAAAAAAAAAAAATATCAGTATTCTTCCATTATTTTAAGATCCATTGTAACTTGCCTGTTGATTACTACATGAAAAGAGCTGTAGTTAAACTATCCATTGGTAGCACTCTAATATAATTTCTATTTCAAGAGATTTTGTAGTATCTTCTTTTCAGAAACCTCGGAGATTTATCAGAGAAATAAACGAGAGATTCTGGATGGTTCTGAAGTGTATTATGGAAGGATAGGTATCTTGATTGGACCAAATCGGAAACATAACAAATATTGAAATCGTTATGGATGATTTTATTCGTAACAAAGTATGTAGAATTAAGGATTTTACGAAGGTTTTGGATTTCAGAAATGGATACGAGAGGAATTTGGCTTAAAGAGTATATCCAGTAAGTACTGAAGTACTCGTAAGTGTCTAGCGATTTCTTGTTGTTCCAGCTTTGTATATGGATTCCAATCTGGACGTTTGCCTAGGTAGGGTCCTAGGTATAAGGCGATTTATTATTAAAGGATTTGAGTTTATTGGTTTACGATGAAGGGTAAAGGTAATTTTTTGACAACATTCTTTAAGGTTTGTGAATTGTGATTGAAAAGTTTGAATATAATTCATAGATCATTATTCACTAATTGGACACAAGTATCATCCGGTATGTGGTGATAACAATATATGGATGGGTTGGGATGTCCAACTGTATAAACTGTGATAGGATTTGACTTAAGATACTAGCATGAGGAACACCTACAGATTGGAAAATGAGGGATGAATAGTTATTGTGTTTTAGTTTAAAGCATATACTCGTAAGGTAAGGATGGATACTGAGAAAGTATGAAGGGTGTAGGAATTTACAGAGTTTGCAAAAAAAAAGTACAGGTTTCTCTACAAAAAATCTGTTCTCCAAAATAAATTATTTTGGTTTCTTGACCTTTTTTATTTTTTGTTTTATATGTTTGATATGTCAAATCCTTCATGTTTCCAAAAATATAAAAAATGAGAAAATGTTTCCTTCCTTTTTCTTTGTTCCTGATCATACACACTAATCATTTTAGACAGAGACTTTGTTATTTGGATTTAATTAATCTTAAAACAAATTGCGTAATATCGACTTAAGAAAGTTGGTATGTTATGTAAATTTCCAATAGCGAATATTTGGACATATTGTGACAATTTAAATTTCCATAAGATTGTATTGATGCAACAGGTAATGTAACTGTTCGAAACTATGTCAATGGGTTTTACTATTGCTGGTCACTCGCCTGTGCTGATTGTGCTCATAATATTATCTTATTCTATAAAATTATGTTGTTGCTGGAAAGTTATACTATCCGATTAATTACTAAAGCTAATGCTAAGTTGTGAGTTGGCCACCTGGCTTTAAACTCTAACTGTTACTAAGTTAGTTTGTAGTGAGGTCTATCCCTGGGGTTTTGCTTGGGGCCGTGTCGTGGCAGAGGGTTGAGTGCTCTACCGCCCCCCTTTGCAGCTTTAGCTTTCAATATCCTGCTTTAATAATTATAAAATATATTGACTATAGTTTTGTTTATATCTTTAGATAAATGAATTTTATCCTTTTTTTTATCGTTATTTATTCCTAATTTCATTAATATGAATTTTGTTCTGATTGTTTGATGCCAAAATATTATTTAAAAATCAAAACATTTTCAGCTCGAAAAATCCCAAAATAATTTAAAAGTAGAAAACCTTTAAATGTGGCTGTTTTATATATATATATATGGCACTGGCAGAGAGTATGACACTGCTGTTGAATGGTGGAGAGATCCCCGAAGAATGGAAGCAGGGTTATATCACCCCAGTTTTCAAAAAAGGACAAAAGAAAGATGTTTCCAATTACAGAGGTATTACGGTTACCAGCTCGCTGAGTAGATTATACGGCCGAATAATTAAAAGCAGAATCGAAAAGGACTTAAAGGAAGAGATCAGCGAGGAACAGGCGGGCTTTCGAGCTGGAAGATCATGCAGTGAATAAAAAGAATAATAAGTTCGATAAATTCAACCCTATCGAGTAAAGAAATAAGATGGAAACTAAAAATAAGATCTACCATACCAATATATATATATATATATATATATATATATATATATATATATATATATAAAATAAAGATTTTGTCTGTGTATCGATTAGAATCAACCCGTTTCATGATATCTTTTCATTTTATATATTACAGACACCAAATCCACTTTAAAAAAAATTTTTGTTTGTCCGTATGTCCGCATTGCAACGAACTTTTTTTCAGGGGTAAGCTCAGCAATGGCTTATTTTAGACTTTTGACATTATATTAAGGCTTGCTTGACTTAAAACATAGACTTTAAATGAAAACAAAAGCAGTAGAACCAAAGTTATGAATTCTTGAGTAATTTGTCTAGAGATCTCGGTTAATGTTGATAATAAATGTTAATAATAAACATATGTTTTTAGGTTAAAGAACATCTATATAAATAAAATAAGGGTTTTGTCTGTACACTGAATAGAATCAACCCGTTTCATGATATCTTTCCGTTTTATACATTACAGACACCAAATCCACTTTTTTAAAAAATTGTCTGTCTGGATGCCCGCATTGTCCAACGAAATTTTGTCAGGGGTAAGCTCGGCAATGGATAATGGTAGACTTTTGAAATTTTGACATATTTAGGTTTGCTTGACTTAAAACATAGGCTTTAAATGAAAACAAAATATTGAATTGACCTAAAATTATGAAATCTTGAGTAATTTGTCTAGAGATTCCGGTTAGGCAGTTACGTACTTCGATTCTAATCCCAACCTACTCTATCGCGAGCCATATTTAAAGTGGTACTGCTCAACTCATGGAAAAAATTATCACAACTCAATGGAAAATATCCAGAATACCGATCATCTGTAACGCGTTGTCTCATAAAACGGGTAAAACACACGAATTTTTCAACGTTATTCAATCTTCCCGTAGATTCAACTTCCCGAATCTAACAAATGTTGTCGTATACATTTTTAGGATTAACCAACCGGATTAGCGGGACATCAGGGAAAAAAACTCCCAAAAATTTCACTCTGCCCGCCAGAATATTCAGCTCAAGCTCTAATTTTAAACGGATGTAGGTGACTCAATGTCCAATGTTATTTCGGTTATTTTCCCAGCGATAAACTCGGCAGAGTTTAAAGAAGTGAGTTTAAAGGAGTTGTAGAGAGACTACAATTCTTTTTGATTAATTAATTAACTCTACAATCTCCTCGCTTTATCATAAATAAAAATCAAACACTTAACAAATTTTAATTGATGGTGGTCGTTTTAATTGTGTGGTACGTGAACATACGGCCGAATAACAAAGTTTTTCTTATGATTATTGCGAAACCTTGACTTCCATAAGCTCCGCCATAAACATTTTCAAAACAACTCCCCTCCCGCCTCCCGACCCAATTTTATGAAATTCAATTTGGACCCTCCCCTCCATCTCAAAATCCATCTCAAAACAAGATTCTTAAATTTTATTTAACCTTCACGACGGGTACATCAGCTAGTATTTAATAAATTGATGTTCTGTTAATTTAATTAAATTTTCGGACTAATGGACAAAGGTAACACATGGGACTGACACATGAGACTTCTTTTAAATTCTATCTTATCGTGTTCCGTTTTTAAGAAAGATGGGCAATAAAATATCTTGGGAGAAGGAAGAGAGGGGGGGGGGTTAAGTTCTTGCTCCATCGACCTTGAGGGGATGGGCACCCCTTATCTGCAGTCAGCAGTGATAATTATACCAATATTTGTGGCCCCATTTTTCTAAATCTTTTAAAGTTTCGTAAGCTTCCCTTGAAAAATATTGAACGCCTATTTTCTTTAATAAATTATTATTTTTCAATCGTTCAAATGCCTAAGTACGAAATCCTTATAAAAAATCCCTACGCTGCATTGAAAAAATATATCTTAGAGTTCAGCATAACCATCAAAGGATTAAAATTAATATATTTTTCAATAGAGCATATCCAAAATCATTCTTGATTCCGCAACTGTAGAATTAAAAAGAATAGAAATAATGAGAATAGAGAAGAGATGAGGTAACAAAAAATCATGGTTGTTGAACATGAGCTAGTATTCAAGTGAATAGTGCAAATATTGCAGTTTAGAGGCAATAGGTAATTGCTCGGCTAATGGGTGGCCACTAGATGGCTCGATTAATTAACAATCGATTGTTCTAATAGCTTTGTAGATTATCGACTTACTCCACTGTCGTCCGCTCCTCTATTTGTCTAAGCCTTCAAAATATGTTCAAGTATCAATTTTATTTTGAATTTCAATTTCTTTCAAAAAATAAAATATATTTAAGAATCATTTATTTATTATCTTCACTTACCTATATATAATATATAGTAAGGGAAAGTATAGCGAACGCGAAAATGTTTTTGTTTTTAGATCTTGAATGAAAATATAAATTTTATATCTAAATTTTTATTAAATATAATTCTGTGTACTGCATCTCTTTATCAATCAAACGAAACTTTATCACAGTAACAGTTTATTACAGCTAGTTAAAATAAATGTTATCTTCTTAATTTTTGCAAAAAAGTTTTCAAATATTATTTTTCAAATTTCTAATTGTCTCCCATTTCCCTCCCTAGATCATTCAATATATCATTTAAAGTAAGTGTATTTTTAGTACTCTATTTCAGCTTGGGCGATAAAATGTAAAAACAGAAGAAGAGTTCAGAGTAATGCAAAAGAAATGAAGTACATGCGTCTGAATGAGATCTGCATATTGAAAATAAAGTCGCACAAATAAAGAAATATTTTACTTCCCGCTATATTCATATTTGTAATATTTCACCACCTGTGTAAATGTATTTTCAATATTCAGTTTTCATCCAACACTCGATTTATTTTTTTGAATTGAAAACTAATTTTTAGGGCGCGTTTTGCACTTTATTGCGGAAATTGAATTAGATTGATCCGTCAGATTTCACGCTCTGGTAAAGTCGGCTAGAGTCGACTAATTAAAATATTTTTACATATGGATTAAAATATCTCAGAAACTATAAATCGAACCTGCATGCTGTAAGCGAGAAAATTATTCAGCATTTCATCCTCTCTGTAATAGGTTATAATTCATAATTGTATCTCCGTGTTAGGGGGGCGAAAAGGAAAAATAGTGTCGATAACCAAATGATAACGAGGTTAGTTGAACATATGTATTAAAATATTTCAGATACTAAAAATCGGTTCTGTTTACTATAAGCAAGGGAAACATTCATCGTGGATGAAGTACTGTATTTTTTTTTAAATATTTACAAAGGAGGAACTTAAACTTTAAGAAAGCTTTTAGATAGGTAAGTTAGTGTTTGTAGAGCGCAGGAAGGATGGGATGGAATCAGGGATAGTTTGCTGAGGTTGGAGGGCAGTAATCCTTGATTCGATTGTGCCCGACAGAACCCTACGGTCAAATAGTTCCATCCAGCGGAACCAGCTTAACAATAGTCCAACTTCTAAAGTGTAGTCGGATCGCCCCGAGGTATCCGCAATAGCTTGCGGCTGGTTGCTTCGGCTTATTGTTCTGGGTCAGCTTAGAAGTAACTATGGATTTTTCCTACTAGTTTATTTATAATAACATATTGGTATTATTAAAATTTAACTTTTTAAAATAATAATTGTACCAGTACTTACTAATCAGATTGATATTATCTTATCAAAGATGCCAACTTCACAGATATGGAGGCTGGGCGTATTCACTAGGACCACTCGACTCCAGAGTCGATTCACCACTGATTGAGCAAAATAAATAAACGGGCTCAAACCTGTCTCGGCAGAAAGGAGCACATAGCCATTTAAAAAAAACAAGTCTGCCATTTCCATGCCATTTTTATTGAGCATACATTATATATTCAGTACTTCCTAATCAGCTTAGTGAGAAATGCGTGGGTATTTCAACAATAAGTAAAACTGTTAACAGTTGGTAGTGTGGGAGAATAGTCTCTACAAAAGACAGTACTAAAGATACATATTATTGATGCATATGTACTAATTTAAATTTTTGAAAAAAAATATATGTATATAGAAATAGAAAAATAACTTTATTTATATCTATACCTATATATATATTTGGCATTATATACCATGTGGATCTTTTACCGACTTAAGAAGACTGCTCCATCTTTGTCTGTCTTTGGTTCTTTCTTTCCATCTATCTATCCATCTGCTTTTTGGCCTTCAAAAAAAAAAAAAAAAAAAAAAAATATATATATATATATATATATATATATAAAAGGTAAGAAGAAGAGAAATATAACTGATTTTCGTGGGATAAAAACGCTCCGAACAATGCACTCAGTGAGTTTGTCAGAATGTAGTAAGCCACTCTATCGGTCATTGTATGATGAAAGAATATTAAATTCAGTGTACGTCATTCGTAAAGAAATTCGTTAATCATGTTCTTTTAAATAGGCTATTTTATTTTGTCCACCTATATTCATTACATCATACTCTGTTATAATGTGTAGTTCACATAAGAATTATTTATTTGATCTTTACCTCTACCATAAAGGGTCATAGGCGTTAACCTGTTGGTTTTTCCTTATATTTTTTGTTATAGACCTATAATTTTAGAAAAATTTTTAAAAATAATTTTTAATTTTTTTTGCTGTCCTCTCTTAAAGGTATCTTGATTCGTGTGGTTTTGTAGCTATTACATTCTAATAGTGAGTGTTTCAATGTTATTACCACAGAGCAAGCTCTGAAAATAGATGAGTCCTGTTTTTGCATAAAGTATTTGTGTGAATGACCTTTAGATATTTGCAGTGGCCTATACGGAGACGCCATAAAATAGTTTTGGAATTATATTGAGTGTAATCATTAGATATTTGTTTAAGGAGTTTATTATGTTTAATGCAATAAACTTTTATGTTTGTTATTTTATTATGTTTAATGAATTATATTTTGTTTATGGTTGTGAGTTAAATAAATAAAGTAAACCGTTAGCTAACCGAAGGGAATATGTATGAATCATTTCTCTCATCTATTACAGGAGCTAGGTTCAAAGGTTCCTGCAATTCCTATTAATAAAAGAACTTGCCTCTTTACATTGCTTTCTTATAACTTTCTTCTTTTTTTTTCCCAGAAAACCAAAAAGGCACGGGTCTGTTCATCTTTATGTTCTTATAAAATATAAATAAATTTCATTAGGATAAAATCAAACTTATATTTAGTATATAGCTTGCATTCATCCTTTGGCGAATGGGATCATTGGATTATAGAATAGTAGCGATTATTTCCGAGGATTAAACTTGTCAAGCCCGTAGCACGAAAAGTTGCTATTAAGAACTCAAACATGATGCTATATGATTTCCTCTTCCAAGTTGTTTAAGAATTATGTATTTCCTGTATTTATTTTTCTGCTTCAAATCACACCAGCAATAAATATTGGTTGTAACAGATTTTATGAGTACTAATTCATCCATAAAATATCGGAAAATATCATAAAAATACATGAAAACATTTGTATTCTTCTTTTTTTTTTTTTTTTTTTTGCATATTGATATAAATATGAAAAAAAAAACACATAAGTAAGGAATAAGGAAAGCAGGATGCGGTTAAATGCACCACTATATTTTTTGTTTGTTGTTACTAGTGGAGTTGGAATATTTATTTTATTTTACTTTAAAAGAAAGTAGAGTTTGTCATTGTTAAAACTGTTTAAAGAGGACTATTGGCAGGTAAACACAGCTAAGTTCCGTTTAAAAAAAATGTCATAAATTATTTATTTATTTTTTTTTTTATCACCCTTCAACTTTACTTAATTTACTCCACTTTTAGAAAACTTCCTCGTTTATTAAGCTTTGAGTCCATATTAATTAAGTTGAGGTTTATTAGGAAATTTTCTTTCCTTTACCTATCTACGGTTATAAATCTGATCATCGTAACAGTCACCATAATATTTCAACAAGCTTTTTTATTAATGGAGATCGAGTAATATTCTTTAGACGGGTTTTAGGAACACACTAAAAAAAAAGTGTTTTTGTTTCAAGATACATTCATAAAATTTCCTATATTAGCTAATATTTAAACTAGAAAAATCATATTGAAATATTGTTGCTTTCCTTTTTAATTTTTAACTAAATATCTAATGGTTGAAGCTTGATAGCGTAAATTCGTTTAAAATCGACTCCTATCATTTCGGCAGACATAGAAATGTTTCAGAAGATTAGATTTTTTTTAAATGTAACTTCGATCAGATACTTGCCTTTATAAATAATATCCCTCAGATATGATCTGGTTGCTAATTTTTTATTTTGGCTTTATTATATATTCTTAATACAAATTTATATTTATGGGAATAATGATCCTTTCCCATAGAACTAAGACATTTGAATATTCCTTTATTGCCCGATCCACTGCCTTCTGAAATTTCTTGCCATCTGATATCCGCCATGCCTCTTCCTTGTGCTCATTTAAATATCATCTCTACCAATTCCTTCTCACATTCAAAAATGACTTTATACAATCAAATAAATATTGCGAAACAAATTTGAGGTGAATGGTTGTTAAAATTGATTGAGTTTTAATTTTAAAAATCAACCCATGCTTACATTATTTTGTTTTTTCATTTGAATAATGTTTTTTTTTTTCAAAATGTGTTATTTTTAATTGTTTTAATATACTTTGGCTGAGATACTGTATATTTTCTTTAATGTTGATGAATGTAATTTATGGCCAGATTTAGTTTTTATTTTTTTGTTCATAACTGTTATTCATAACTGACCTCGTCCCAGAATAAAGTTTACTTTCTATCTATCTAAATATGCATTTGTCAAGAAAAAGAGCTGTTTGTTTTTTATCAAATGACACTAATTGTATAAAGAAAGATAATTCAGTGACATAAGTGTACTTCTTAAATCTTTAAAAAAATAATTGTATGTACTGTTACATTCTAATTTTTCAACATATCTTTATTTTCATACTAATGACTGTCTATGAACTAGTTTTGTAAAATTATTTGTACAATTACAAATAACAATAGATGTAATTATGCGGCAGAAAAACCATTCGGTTTGCTCAATCTGCTGTAGAACTGCTTTACCTTCTTCCCTCATTCTGAGGTGAGGGGAACGGGGACATAACTCAAGCGGTTGTCGCAGTTGGAAAGTTCTTGATAATTTTACAGGCAACGAATTAATGAATCTGTCCCTTTTCGTTAGCTTTCCTTGGTCGATCCCGCTCACTTTTCATTAATTTTTCACACCCGTCTTCTATTTTTTCTGTGTTAACTAAACACTTTGGGGTGGCATAATGCTGTCAAAACTTTTATATCAATTGAGAGTCAGCAGTTTATTATTTAGAGATGATTTGTTAGGATGCTGTGTTATGCTGATTTGTATACTGTGGTTTTGTTTCCTTAGCTAACTTATGAACTTCTTATATTAGCCGAAATCCTTACCCAATATTATCCGAATAGTTTTGAATACTGAAGAGGAAAGAAATGACAGCTTGAGGTTTGAAACATTGATTTCTTAGCAACAGAAGAAAAAAAAATATCTTCAGTTGATCATATAACTTCGATTATTTGCAATATGGCACTTGAATGTTTATAAGTGACGAGGACTGGGAGATACTCCACCTAGACGTGTCTTCGATGGATCAGAGACCTCTGGTCAGAAGATATGCACAACCACTAAATCAAACTGGAGAAATACTTATTAAAGTTGAATTCCATATTTATTCCAATGCAAACAATAATGATAACGATTTTATATAAGAGCTAAGAGAGGCATTTTTAATTTCTCTAAGAAAATTGTGAACATGCTATATATATTACATATGGGTATCACGTATTTTGGAAACATAAGCTAATATCTAAAAAAAGACATCATCTTATCCGTTTCTTTCGAACCATATACAGTATCTATTAGGACATTAGGTTTAGATGAAACATTTAGAATTAATTTTTTGTTAGTCAGTGCTATTTATTATTATTATATGTATTATTATACAGTGAAACCCCTGGATACCGGACAGTCGTGATGACTCATGTTTTGTCCTTTAACGAGAGGTTCTTATTTGCATACACATACAATTATAATGTTTGTTTACCGCAAATTGCTTGGGAAGTGAGTTGTGGGGTTCCATTCAGAGTGAAAAACTCAAATAAAAACAATTTAACATTGTGTAACTTTAGACTCCAGTGGGAAGAAGCATTGTCCAGAAAGATTTTTTTTTTTTTAATTTGACGAAATTTACCTTTTCAAAGCACACAGTTTTCATAGAAAAGGTAGAAATTTGGCCGGAAGAAATTTGGTTTCCGCGTCCTCTATCTAGAGTATACCTTAAAAAAAGGTTTCAAAATATTTTGTATACTTCAGCATCAGTTCATTTAAAATTGTTCTGTTAATAGAGTCTCTAAAAGAGAGGGGTCCTTATTGAGAGGTTTCCCTATACTTATATATCGTCATTTTTTTGATAAGTTGTTGGTCGGGTATAAAGTATATACTATCTTATCTAATAGTATTCTTATTGTGTTTACCAACGTTTCGACCCCCATTGTAGATCTTCCTCAGGGGTATAAGAAACGGGTTGGCCGAGTGAGCTAACGCGTTTGCACAGCACTGGGCTTGATTGATAACCGAAGTTAAATGAAAAAATACAGTTCAAATACTGGCACCCTGTGGAAACTTTAACTCGGCATAATTCTCGCGTCCTCTCGACCAGGAAAAACCATGTAATAAAAGCACTCGCGCGGCTCATTACCGCGTATGGGGAGCGTCCCACGGGTGGCGGATGTGGGGATGGTCGGTGGAAATTCCTTGGAAGTTCCTCCCGGCTAAGTCCGATGGACTCGCTGACCAACAATGAGAGGGGCCCTCCAGACTTGCTGGACGGAGGGGACCTCCAGACTTGCTGGAGGTAGGGGCCCACCAGACTTGCTGGAGGGTGTGACGTAGGATTGAACGCCCTACTCACATATCTTTAGTTCACCAAACACCACAAAAAGTCATGGATCTCCCTAAGGTAAAACGCTCATTATCCGGAGGTAAACTAGTCCCCCGTTCGGGTCTCCGGGTGGGGACTGCTTTAGGGGATTCATGCCGCAAGTTGAAATATAGGGATTTAAATATTGGTACGTGGAACGTAAGGAGTTTAAACACAGCAGGGGGGCTAAAATCGGTCGCGAATGAGGTAAATGGGTACAATTTAGATGTCGTGGCTCTGCAAGAGGTTCGCTGGCCAGGGGAGGGCTCGATGAGGGAAGGAAAGTACACTATTTGGTACGGAGGAAGCGGGAATCATTGTTTGGGTACCGGGTTTCTAATTAGGAGTAGATTACTATCCGCTTTGAGGGACGTACAATTCTTTAGTGATAGAATTTCGGTAGCTACATTTCAGGGACGTTGGTTTAAAATCGCATTAATAAACATACATTGTCCGACCGAAGACAGTGACGATGAAGTCAAAAGTGAATTTTACGATAAACTCGAATGGGTTTATGATAAACTACCGCGAAACTACATGAAAATAATTGTAGGTGACGCGAACGCAAAGGTAGGAAGGGAAGAAGTTTATATTCCGACGATTGGTAAAGAAAGTTTGCACGAATATAGTAATGATAATGGGATCCGTCTGATAAACTTTGCCATCTCGAAAAACCTGATAATTAAAAGTACGACGTTTAAACACAAGGATATTCATAAATATACTTGGACATCACCTGATTCGCAAACACGAAATCAAATCGATCATGTCTTGATGCAACATAGCTGGCAAAGCAGTATAATTAATGTACGGTCTTATCGCGGAGCAGAATGTGGGTCGGATCATGAATTAGTAATCGCGAAACTTCGACAAAAACTTAATATAAAAAAGAGAAAAGAAAACCGTTTCGATTTTGAGAATTTTAATTTGGAAAAATTAAAAAATCCATCAATTAGAAACCAATTCGAGCTAGATGTTAAGAATAGGTTTGAAGCTTTAGAGCTTCCTGACGAGGACCACGAGCACATTGACAATTTAAGCATAGAGATCATGTACAATATAAAAGTCTTCCGTATCTCGTGAATAGGAAAAAAGGAAAATAAGAAAAACAAACCGCTGTTTGATGAACATTGCTTAAACATGTGTGAAAAAAGAAAAGCCGCTAGATTAAAAGCTCTAAATAATCCTAGCGAAGACAATTTGGAATACTTCCGAATCTCAAAGAACGAAACGACCAAATTGCTCAAAAATAAAAAAAGGGAGTATCTTAAAAATAAAATAATAGAAATAGAAACTAATAGAATCGAAAATAACGTAAGAGACATGTACAAAGGTATAAACAGATCACGTAAATGTATAGGCCCCGTAACGTCTGGAATTAGGGATGATAATAACAATATTCTGACCGATCCGGTTGACATATTGAATAAGTTTAAGGACCACTTTGACAATATATTTTAAATACGGGAAATTATGATCTGTGTCCTCCTTCTGAGTACCAGAGTGCTGAACCGTTAATAGAAGGACCAAGTAAAGAGGAAGTTGAAGTAGCTATCGGAAAATTAAAATCATATAAAGCAGCGGGAATCGATAATATTCCTACTGAACTAATTAAGGCATGCGGAGAAGCTGGAGTTTCTAAAATACATCAGTTGGTTAAAAAGATCTGGGTGAACGAGAAATTACCTGAAGAATGGAAAGAATCTATTCTTATTCCGATTCACAAAAAGGGTCCGAGGACGGATTGTAATAACTATCGAGGAATTTCACTCCTTCCGGTATGTTATAAAATATTCACTTTAATCTTAACCAGTCGAATCACGGAATACGCCGAGGAAATTATCGGAGAATACCAATGCGGATTTAGACGGAATCGTTCGACTATTGATCAAATATTTTCTTTACGGCAAATATTAGAGAAAAAATTGGAGTATAACGGTATTGTTCACCAGCTGTATATAGATTTTAAAAAGGCTTACGATTCTATTGACCGCCAGAAACTGTATAATATTCTAATCGAGCAGGGGATTCCAAAAAAACTAGTAAATCTAGTCAGGATGTGCTTGACGGAGACACTCAATAAAGTTAGAATCGGTAATAATTTGTCCGAAAAATTTGAGGTTCGTTCGGGCTTAAAACAGGGGGATTCTCTTTCGCCTGTCCTGTTCAATTTGGCATTAGAACATGCCATTAGGGAGGTAATGCGAACCGAGAAAGGGTTGGATCTGGGCGGGACAACATCCGTGCTGGGCTATGCTGATGATCTGGTACTGTTAAGCGAAGACGTTGAAACTATAAAACTAAATACGACAACGTAAATGAAAGCCGGTAAAGAACTAGGACTCGAAATAAACGTGGATAAAACAAAATATATGGTTAGCTGCAAAAATGGCGATACTACTGGTGATATCGATATAGATGGTAATATGTTTGAACAGGTAGATAAATTTAGGTATCTAGGTTCTACGATAACTAGAAAAAACGAAATTGAAGAAGAGATTAAGGTTAGACTGAAGGCGGGGAATGCTTGTTATTTTTCTGTGACAAAACTACTTAGTTCGCGCCTCTTGTCCCGAAACTTAAAAATTAGAATCTATAAAACAATTATCTTGCCTACAGTTCTCTATGGATGCGAAACTTGGCCGCTTACATTAAGGGATGAGCAGCGTCTTAAGGTTTTTGAAAATAAAGTATTGCGTAGAATATTCGGACCGAAGAAGGATGAGTTAACCGGAGAGTTCAGACGGTTACACAACGCCGAATTGCGTGAGCTGTATCCTGGTAATATAATTGATGTAATTTCGTCGCGGCGCATCAAATGGGCTTGTAAAGTTGTTGAGCTTAGTAACCAGAGAATTCCTAAAAGGTTAATATTTGCTGTGCCGAATGGTAAGCGTCCGAGGGGTAGACCGAAGCGAAGGTGGGAAGATTGCATTAAAGCCGATCTGAAGGGACTGGGTTTGGACGGCGAACGGTGGAGGGAGGTGTGTAATAAGCGATTGGTGGCGTCGGCATCGCCTAAAAGGCAAGGAAGAGGAGAACAAAAAAAAAAGAATCTTCTTCAGGGCGTTTCGTCTGGCATAGCCGGAAGCAGTTGTTAACGCAGATGGAACATAAATGCCGTATAAATACTGCTATATGAATTATTATTATACACTGATCATACCCCGGACCAACTTCATCCCAAATTATAATTCCGGTTAATCATCTCCACATACCACTATATCGTCATCATTAAATGCGGATGTCTTATTGCCTATATTCCTCTCTTAAAAACTGTAGTATAAGTTACTCTTAATAATTGTTATCTTTTTTTTAATGAATAAAAAGCTATTTTTTTTTTATCTTTGGAGCAGGGTAGAAGTTTCGGAGCGTTGGGTATTTAAATGGGCCTGAGCTGAGAGTACAGTATGTCAGTGTCCCCGGCAGGCCTCGCCACTGCAGTCCCACTCCATCATTCTCCCCTCCCCCCTCCCACCTTCTGCCTACCTCCCCTCCACTTTCCGATATCCGACTCTATTATTGGCCAAGTTTAATAAAGCTTCCATTCTACCTAAAAATAGAACATCCGGAAATCCAAATGGGTTTTCCATTACGGTTACGTCGCTAGAATGAAGTCTTCTCCCTGAATCAGATCAGTAGTGTTGTGTAACTCTTACGAATTTAGGTTAATTTCAGAAAATAAAAATTAGGAACTTAAAGGAGACTCTTATAGTGGGCATTTAACCATCGACTTCTTTAGTGCATGTTATTGCATAGACACAGACTGCGATGGGACAAACGTCATTATATTATTTTAAGAATTATCGAAGGAAGCTAGTTGACTGTTCTACATATCATGAGTGATAAATATTGAGGACGCAGTCTTTTAAAAAAATTGTTTAAAAAGACTGCGTCCTAAATATTTATCACCTATATTATTTTAATTTAATATAATATATTTGATAAAAAATATATTTTTAGCTGAAAAATTTCTATGAACGTACCAATGTTTTGGAGTCTGTCTACACCCTACGTGTTTAATATATACAAATGTGTAATATATTCAATTGTTTTTTCTGATATTTTCAAGGATATTCATAAGCATTATAAGAAAAAAAAAATCATTAACTATACAAACACAAATATAATTTTATTTTTAAATTAAATATGTTTGTTCGTTTCATAAAAATTATCTTTAATTTGTATGCATTACATAAATATTTCGCCTTTTTTTTTTTTTTTTTTTAGTCCATCGCCTCTCTCTCCAATCAAAATCGAAAGTCTGCGCTTATGCGCGATGGTATTAATTAATTCAAATGAAAATGTTTAAAATAAACTCTTGATGGCATATTGTATAAGTTTGCCCTAATATATCAGCCTATTAATCACAGTTAACATCTTGTGAATATGTTTGTAATAAAAGAAATACAGGAGAAAGCTTGATGCTGATTAGCTCACGGGACAATCCTTAAAAATAAAGAAATAAAATTGGTAATATGACCTCAACAAGGTAAAAGATAAATACAGAATATTACTTTCGCAAACTACCGATATATTTTTTTATTTAATTGTTACAAAACATAAAGCCCAAAATTTTAATTGCAGAATAGTAAACAGTACATATAGTATGCAGTTAAGGGCTTCGTCTTACGAGAAAAAAAAACTATAAATAATGATTCGACTAGTTATAACAAATTTGAAATTAAATTATATTAACCTAAATCCATTTTTTTTTTCTATAAAGTAGGATCTGAATTTTTGTATTTTATTAAGATTACTCAGTCATCTGTATATTTCACCATTAGAATATTATAATGCAAATGTATCTATGAAAATGTATTAGAATGTTGTAAATAAATGTGATATACTGCAGTGGATCGAGCTCTGAATCTTGCGGTACTCCTTCTGAGATAGGCCTAATGAAAGATAACTCGTATGAGACGAAAACAAATCGGTGTGAAGGAAGGATAAGTAGAATGTGATAGTAATTAGTTGGAAGTTTATTCTTGAGTATTCAGGAAAGCTCCTGTCGCAAAACTATGTCGAACGCTGGACCAACGTTCAAAAATTATTCAGTTGCATATAGTTTCTCTTATTGCACTGTGGACATATCTGTGCTAAGTTGCTCTTTCCGAAAGTCTAATTGATGGTATGACATTTTGTTTGTTTATTAGTATATCGACACTTAGAATGAACTAACTCATAATAATCTAATCGAGAAAAAATTATAAACGTTTTTTTTTAAATGATGCAGCAGTAAAACATACAATTATACCTGGCTTCTTGAATAACTGCAATTGATCGATAATAACCTCTATTAAAAGCAACACACAATTTACAACACTAATTTCAGAAGATACCTTTGGTGTATATTATGTACTATAATATAAAGCATATTATATAATAAATTTTAAAAATAAACTTCATATATTAAGCTGTAATCTTATTATCAATATATCAGAGACCGATTATATGCTTAAGCCATTAATGTACAACTAATACCTGTGCCCTGTAGGCTCATTAAGTACAAAATAAAACGCTTTATTAAACCACTTTATCGATAATATGTTTTAAAATATATGCTTGAGTCTTGACATGCAATTAAAATAATTTTCTTTTCAGGAAACCCCCGTGTAGCTATGGAGCTATTAACTTATGATAAAATAAATAAAATATTTACAGTTATTGAAGGACGTTAGGTAACTTTTCTACATACCATCTAAAATATTTACAACTATAGAAAAACAGCAAGATATATACTGAAAAAATATAAGTGAGGCACATGAGCTCTGTTCTTTAAATTTAAGATGATGACTCAAATAATTTATTCCGCATTTTATACTAGTGACATACCATTGTAAATTATTGTTACATTACAAAAATTAACACTAAAATAATTATATAAATACATATCCACCAAGCTGTCTTAAATCCGCCTTAACATCCTCCAGCCAACGGTGTGGTGACCTTCCTCTCCTTCTTGCTCCTTTAGGTCGCCCATATAACATTTTCCGCTGCTATTCTTTCCACATGAATAGCCACCTTTAGCCACCTTATGCGTCCTGCTTTGATGACACTAACGAAATCTGGGCCCCTGTAGAGTTGTAACCCTCGGTTTTATTGGGGCTTCCAAACACCTTCTTGACATACAGGCACATAAATCCGCCTTATAATCTAATACTTCAAGAGCCCTCACATGTTTTGCTGAGATAGCTCACGTCTTGCTTCCGTATGGGACTACCGGAAGAATCATAGTTTTATCTTTCAATCTGGCATTTTTTGATAGACTTCGAAACCAAAGTAGTCGCTGTATGTCATGGAAACATCGGCTTCTCGCTGCCTCCTGGCTCCTATCTCAGCTCCTACGTCATTGTCTGCAGTCATAAGGGATCCCAGGTACTTGAACTATCTGCATACTGTGAACTCTTGTTGGCCAATGTTTAGTGTCCGCTCTTGATGAGGGAGATGTCTTGAGCTCTTCATGTACATCGTGTTTTGCTCGTTTATTTGTAGACCTCGGACTGCTGCAGCGGTCTCAAATTCTTTTAATGCACCTACCAGCGCTGGAAGCGTCCTTGCCACAATCTCCCTCTACGTCTTCATATGTTGTGCGACATCGGTCAAAGATGGTACCTCCCGGGTTGGTTCTTATGGCCATTGCCGCCTTCTCCAAGATCATGTTAAAATGGGAGTAGCCTTGGTGTCTCCTTGCATTATACCCGAAACCACGGAGAAATCCTCAGACAGGAATCCGTATAATTTCAATCTGCATCTGGTATCTGCCATAGTCATTTTAATCAAGCGAGTAAGCTTTTTAGATAAGTGATATTTTTATGAATCTAATAATGGAAATGCTATGACAATGCCTTGTGCAACCAGTAGTAACAATTATGATAGCCATTATAAAATAAAATAATAATAATACTATAAAAGTAAATTAAACTCTGTTATACAGCTGATTAAATTTTTTTTTTAAATTTTGTTGGTTTATCCAGCTGTTTTTGTGGTGAAATTTTATCTTCACTCTAACCTTGTTTTTAGGGAGTAACTAACATTTTGCAGTAGAGCCTGGTTGAATTATTAAAACTTGGTTTGTGCTGTCCCGAACCTGCAGCGCTGACTATTATTCCACGATGTATTGTCGTACTGTGTATCAGTATAGACCTTTTGGAAAATAACCAATAATTGTTTCTTCCAAATAACTAATTATTAAATTTGTATCAATTATGTATCTTGTATTGATGAAATCTACTATTATTGGGATTGTTGTGAATTTACTTTGATAATATTAATTATTTTTCAACAATATGGCTACACTTTCGGTTGGTGCCTATATTCAAAAATTACAAAAATAAAATACTTTTTCTTGTGGCAATTTTAATTAGTCTGGTGTTGTATAAAATGTATTGGATGTTTAAACTTGATAAATTATAGCCGAAGGACTAAATAAATTAATATAAATAAAATATAGATAGTAATAATCATATTTAATTATTACGAAATATAACTGATTAATTATAAGAAATGAATCAGAATGTTAGTTATATAGAAATAATAACGTACAATTAATGTAATATTGAATTAGGTAAATTACTTGAACAAATATAAATAATAATTTCTAATTAATTATTAGACTAATAAATCTTCTTTAAAATCATATATACTCTAAAAAGATAAAATATGATATAACATATCAGTCATAATAATACCTTTTACATTTGATTCTAGGGAAAAGATTTATGGAATGGAATATACCTAAAATCAAAGAGTTATATCAATATAACAAAATGATATATGGTATATTATTCTTTTTAAAAATACAATGTGTACAGTAAGAAAAACTGTCAGTTTCTAATTTTTTTTTTAAAAGATAGTTAAGCTAGACAATTTTTTAAAACCCATATTTTTCATATTGCATTATAATTTACAAATTTGAACCTTTTATTCTATGAAAATAAAAAAACTTGCGAGTATAACTTCGTTTTAACCATATATTCTAATTTAATTCAAAGTATTATTTATTTTAATTGAGACAAATACTCCCATAATATTTTGTTATGAGAGCATTTATGATTACACCATTAAATAAATCAAAGAATCTCTATTGCCATCTCCCAGTATTTGTATTAATATAGCATGAATGATTTATTTTCGTACTTCGCTATATATTTTTTAATATCAAGTAACCATTAATCTTCCAATAGTAAATATAATTAATTCAACGAGAAAATATCTTGATAAACAAATCAAACGGGTACATGTAGTGCAGATAAGGTAGAACACGACCTAGACTGCCGAAGGACCATATCCCCAACAACAATTTCATGGCTGGTGTTGTACAGAAAGCAATCCGATTCTACAAGTTCCAATTGAACCAAACTCAATTCTCGCTGCCTCTGTCTTTCATTGTTTTTCATGTCTCTTCTTCGTTACATTGTTTCATTTGTGGTCAAGTAAAAGTTGTAGGGCAGTTAATAAGTTAAAGCAAATCGTAAAACAGTTGTTTTTTAAATATATTTATTGTATCTATTATTTTAATTCCTTTCAATAATTAGCTTTATTTTTAAATTTTTACTTTAGGTTACTTATATTCTTATATTATAGATTCTTTAATCGACCTTTGAGTATTAAATTTTAACATAATTATTTCATTTTGAGTAAGGTCACTTATTATTATTATTATTCAATAAACTACTAAATGTTCATTGCTTCTGTGTTTATTCGACGTTTAACATAAGTTAACAACGGGATCCTCTTCAAAGTTTTAAAATAGAGTCTCGATACCTCAGGCCAGGGAAACACCGACAGTCTCAGCACCGTCCATATATTCATCCAAATATATAAGCTTCCACCACATATATTAAGCTACTTATATACCATATATATATATATATATATATATATATATATATATATATATATATATATATATATATATATATATCTGTACCCCGATGTTAAACTATACCATGTTCATTTTATTTGTTCAGGGGAGCCAATGTTCCATAACTATGAGTTATTAAAATATCTTTCTTACATACTAAATCTGTACCCCGTAGGTAATGAACACCATATTACATTTTTGTTTCTATTCAGAAAGCCGGTTTTCCATAACTTTGGAATATTAAAATTTGTTCTTAGTTACTAAATAATGTAATAAGAAAATGGATATAGTCCTGTTTATCTCTGGCGAACAGATATTATACTTATATTTGTTTTGTTTTGTATTTTCTTCATACACTTAATGTGTTCCTCTTTTTTCACTTCAATATATATATATATATATATATATTGAAGTGAAAAAGAGGAACATATATATATATATATATATATATATATATATATATGTGTTTTGGCCAGAAATAACACTTAATTTTACGTACACCTTTGTTATTCTTTAGTGCTTTGGGAATTCGACCAAGGTTCAAGGTTTTTTTTTCTATATGTTATAAAATTGTTTTAAAATATATAACTTATAATTATAATTTATTTTGTTCCATGGAGTAATTATTCTGTTTGACATGAGTAGTGGTTCAGAGAAGGTGATGGTTAGTATATAGAACCGCACATTTGATATTAAAAAGTCCAAGAGTAGCTTTTGTTTAACAAGTGCCTTTAATATTAGAGATGACGGTGGGAGGTTTTTCTAAAGGCTTCTGTAACCTGGTCGTGTATGTTAAAAGGAACTTATTTCATAGCTCCATGAATAAAATATTTTATTTACATTAAGGCTATAGAATTTTTAACATAACATTAATCACAGATAATTTAGAATTGTTAAAAATTTTTATATTATAACAAAATTAAATTGGTAAACCTGTTATTTTAAATGCACTATATGGTTATTTCTCATATATTTGACTGTTATGAAAACTTTAGCCGCTACCAATTTATTTTTATTATGAGGTTCCAATAATGATTGTATTTTTTATTTCATTTGTTTGACATCATACATCTAATAGATCTTTGGCCACTTGGTCCAGTGTCCCTTGTATATACTAATATTGACTAATGGATTGGTGGTGCAAAGGCTGTTTTTAACATTATTTTTTTTTTCTTCAAATCTTTATCCACAGCTGATATGAATGTGAAAATAAGATGATGTGTTGTTGTTGAAGTTTAAAAATGGTATTTTCGGCATGAGGAGGTAATACTCTTCAGCAGCATCTCATACTGGTCCTTAATTACTTCCTTAATTCATTAAAGGTGATCTCTCATCTAACTCCTTTTCAGTTGCTATATGACAGGCATGTCAACCGTGGCTATGAAGTTTAAAAGCATGTGATTGTGTCCGTGTAGTTTATTATGAAATTAGGAATTAAGAGTACACATACTTAAGATAACCAACTATCGAATAATAGTTGGTTGTCGTAAATCGGTATTGTAAGGTTTGTTATTTACATACCAAGTAGCTGCTGTTATCAGTGTTACAATTTTTTATTGAAAATATTGTAGTTTTTGTTAGTGAGCCTTTTTGCTGAACATTAAATCTTTTGGCGTATGATAATCTGCGTCTAATCTATTCTCTTCCATTCTACCTATTTAGAATGGATACAATTATAAAAAATAACTATAATAACTCTTGAATAACATTTCGTAAGAATAACAAAGATTTACAGAAAAATTAAGATTATTTGTAGCCAGAAGAATTGTTTATTTAATTAGGTCTGTTCGGTGTCTCTGTCTCAAGAACGTGGTTTGTTTTATATCTGTAAATCTAAAAAAAAATTATCTTTTCCGATCAGGAATCATGGTGTGATATTGATAATAATTAATGCCAATATATTTTATTTAACATATATTGTCTTCTATTGGATATAAATTTTAAATTATAGCTCGGAAGGATAAATTATAACTAGGGTCCACAAGTCGAAATGAAAAGACAAATGTTAAACAATCAACTAAAATTGCCATACTCACTTTTTCCAAATAAAAAATTAAAATCATACACAAAATAAATAAATACGTACATTCACCGACTCAAACGCATAAGAACAAATGCCTTACAAATTTACGGTTCTGCAAAAATTACGCACTTTCCACGAAAACTCCAATCGTTTCAATCCAAAATTTTAAGGTTAATAAATGCAATTCCCTCCTATGTAAACAACAAAACTACATACCGACTTACAGCAAATAATTGACCAACACGTACGTAATCTTTACTCTCGATTTCATATTAAACTACACAGATACAACAACGAACTTATCAACGACATGGACACTCATTGTTTTCTCATCAGGAGGTGACTGAATAGAAGCGGGATGAGAGATCTGCTTTTCTGAACTAAGTGCGTTAAGACCAGGAAGAGGTGTAGCTGGGTACTATTCTTCTCATTACTAAAATTTCATTTTTCGTAAAAATATAACATGTCTGCTTATTGTTAAGTTCATGGCAGGTATGAATCAAGATATGAAAAAAAAAAGGAATTATAACTCCATTTATTGCTCTTTATACTTTGAATTGCTATTCTAAAATGCATCCTTGAAATTGAAAAGAAATATTATTATATTCATCTACTTTTTAAACAGAGAGGAATGGAGGTGCATTCTCGATTATTTTATATTTTCTCTAGCACATACTGAGAAAGTATTTTCAAAAGTAAAAATATCGTTTACTTTGAATTCAACGGCTTCCATGTATTTTCATCACTCGGCGGAGTTTTCTGGCCACATTGGCGGTAAAGAAGTTACTCAATGGCCCAACCTCAAAGCGGATTTAATAGCTCAATAAAGAAGCCGGAGGATTCAAAATAACAACAAAGAGTACTTATCGAATGGGAGGAGCGGACAAAGAGACAACAAAAGAGTTGGAGTTCTTTTATTCGCTAAATGAGTATTGAAGATAGGCGGGAATTTTAAACGTGAGAGGACCACCTCGTCGAACAATGGCCCCGATAAGGTAACCTATTTTCGAACAATAACCCGATTCAACTAAGTGACGTCCCTTTAATGGTCATTCAGTCTATGTATGATTTTTTCTTCTTTTTGTTTTGTCTTTTTGTGCTCACTTTTCGCCGGTTTTCTCTGATCTGCCAATATCTGTTTTATTTTGATCGCGGTCTATTAACTCAATATAATTTCTTTCGAATATTCTTGAACTGAAGTATCGAAAAAGTCACTTTTTTTTGTTTTAATTTTTGCTTCTATTGTGATTATATAAATGGCAATGTATTAACGAAAATTCCGCTTCATATATTTTAAACATCTTCTTTACTCCAATAGTTCTTTATTCCTTCTCATAGAACTGTTTCTTTTAAAAAGTCCTTCATCATAGGTGCTACCTGGTTTTGGAATTCCCTACCAACCTCTTCACGGAAATCCTCCATCCTTGACCTCATTTAAAAAGACCTCATTTATTTTTCCATCTCCTCAGTAATCAATCTTTCGTATATATGTAAAATAAAGTTATTTTGTACTGTAGAGATGTCATTTACACTATACCGATATCTTGCAGATATCTATGTTTGTGTCATATTGCTTATTTGTATAAATACGTGAACTCACCCGTGTGTTTACTACAGTGTCTTTATTTTTAATATTATGATTAAACAACTTTGTAAATTAATTTATTTAATTGTCATTTAATTATTCACAATCGCCAGAAAATTTTCATTTCTCTGTTCATTGTAGTTATTCTGAGAGGACTAAATGTCCCAGAATAAAATTTACTTTCTTTCTTTCTAATAGCTGAAGATTAAATTTTTCCTTTAACAAATATTTCTCCTTAGTCACATGATCTCCACATTTGAATACAAAAATTTGTTTACCCTTGATATCTGGAACAGTATATATTTTTAAAAATAAACGTTTAGAAACTCTTTTTTTTCGGAAATAGACGTACAATTATACAACCTTCCACAATCGATGGCATTATGTATTACTGCTTCAAGTCCTCATTTCTTCCATACATCCAGAATAAAGTGAAGTAAGCAAATTTTTAAAATTAATAATAAAAGTAAAATAAAAACACACCTACTAAAAAGGTAAAGTAATATATTTACAATAGGAGCAAGAACAAATTAATCAACAAAAAATAAATAATAAAGATAAAGGAATTTGTTTATATATTAATAATATAATAAATTATCTTAACGCATATTCTTTTCTTTCTTTTATTCAATTACCGCACCAGAAAGGAGATCCCTGTTCATTCTCTTCTGCTGCTTCACTGTTATTATGGTGAAGCTAGATGAAAGCTATATATATACAAAGGCGCTCACTACTTTGATGGTGAATTTGCATATTGCCAGAACTATAGTATATAGTATACACGGAAAATCTTTGGATCACTGCTAGCACGCCAAGACACCCTTTACTCAAATTATTAACATTCGTCTAAAATAGTGAATGACTTTATCTTACCATAACCTACAACGTTTTTAATCTACTGAAATTCTCAGGAATGGGTCTTTTTCTCAATTAATTTAATTAAAGAAATCTTTAAGTGAACAAGCTGTATACAAAGCAGATAAAACTATGTCCAAATCAAATCCACTATGTCCAAATTAAATCCACTCACATCAATTGAATATTTTCTAATATGGCTGAATACTAACCCGCACGACCGATCGGACATGCGGTTCTCGAAAGCTTAGTATAATCTATTTGATTCACGGCGCGCCCTTTACATCTCGTAGGGGTTGAGTATTAATATAAAACTATTATATAAGTACCAAGTTGGACACGTCATAAAAGCAACTCATATTCTATACTCATATTCTGATCTTATAATAAAAATTAATATAAATAAACATGTAATTTCAGCGGGATTTGTTTGTTTTTTTTTTGCTTGGAGGCGTAAAAATCTCGGGTCATTAACGCTTGTTGGTCATTTATTTTTGTTCTCTGTAGTTCAGTAACTCCGTAGAAGAAAATAAAATAAAATATGTAGATAAATAATAAACGAAAGATAAAAGAACTCTAAGAAAATAATAAATAAATAAAAATATAATATAAAAAAAATCATAATAAAAAAATCTGGTCTGTCCACTCACACGACATTCCTACCCATTTCATAAACGTTTTTATATCTTTAAATATGTCCATAAAGAAAAAAATTGAATTATATTTACTTTACTGAAAATTTATCAACGAAATTATTTGAGTACGATTTATTTGATAAACTAAAGCAATGTAAACCGGCTAGTTTGTAACTGCTTTTATGTTTGATTGGTCATTACTTAATGTCATTAAAATATCTGGTTCAAAAGATAATTCTTGTGGTGTAATAGGGGCATTCCTGAAAATATATATATATATATACATTCAAGAATACATGATATATATGTATATATATATGTATATATATGTATATATATATATATATATATATATATAATATATATATATATTATATATATATATATATATTATATATATATATATATAAATCTTTCGTGCTGAAGCCCCTCCTCCAAAATCATAAGTTCGTATGTAATAATTTTCAACTTTAATTCTATGTGTATTAAAGGTGATATTTTGTAGTCTGCAACTGATATAAGTAATCTGCTACTATGGAAAATAGCAGATGAAAATAAAATATGAAATTATTCTAATAAAGCATAAAGAAATATTGAGTTTTTATGCACTCTTGTAAAACAATAAATAAATTTATACATAAGACCTTTTGAACTAACAGTATTGAAATTCATGTTCAGTATGCATTTTTCTTTATTTATTTATTTTTTTATTAAGCATAATCAAGTATGATATATTCAAATACGACCCTCTTTTGTTGAATGTTGAAGGGTAACTGTAATCGGCTATTCCGATTCTGCTTCTCTCAGAGATTTTATTCTCATATGAAAAATTGTATACCTTGTAATATACAACGGAAACGGTGAGGAAGCTATACTGACCTTACTTGGCAGACGTTTTTTATAACTCTTCGCAGAAATATTCTATACTTTCAACCAATATAATATACTCAACATATGTTTTAGATAAGAAATATAAACAATTGATTTACACCTTGCGTATAATAAAGAATGCGTAAAATATGCATAATAAAGACAATTTTATGAAATAAAAAATACAATTATTAATGTAAATAAAAATTTTTAACAATTACTGTAAAAAAAACTTATTATAACATCAAAAATAACATTTATAATAATGTTTCTTATAAATGTTATAATATTATATTAATATTATGTACGTACTTAATATTTATTGACCGATATTTGTTTTTAAATATTGAATAATAAATACACTAGCTAAATTCAATAACTTATTACCCACCTATATAGTAAAGAAATAAAAAAAAACATTAAATATAAATATAAATAAAAAATATATATAAACAAAAATATATTACCGATAAAAATAAGTAAAATTATAATTTATAATTAAATAATAACAGAATAATTTATACTACAATAAATTTAACCAAACGGTAGAATGGCGAGGAGTAAGATATTGAGCAACACCGTTGTAAAAGTTTTATGTATGGTAAATATATCAGGCATTTTAAGGTTTTAAATGCAATATAATTGTCCTAACATATGTTTTTTCCGTGTAAGTCGTCAACATACATATCTGAGTTTATTTAATTGCTCCATCCACATCATTATCGATAATTATAGCAAATTTATGTTATGTATCAAAGAACTACTTGAGGTTTTAAAAATTAAAAATAATAAACGTTGGTCGGAACAAGAGGGTATACGAACTCGGACTTTATATCAAAGGTCTTTACATGAAAACTTGAGAGCACCACGGGAATTGATACGGAGTTCATCAAACGTTATGCCGTAAAACCTGAAAGGCGACGTGTACTAACGAGTTTTAGACCGAAGCCAGGGCGTTTAAAAAGTTGTCCCCTCCAAGTTTATAGGAGGGTAAACATGATAAAAGAGCTAACATAAATAGGAGCGGAGGAGGCGGTGTGTAGGAGAGGGGTGATAAAGTGGGCAGTCGTAAATTAAGTAAAAACAGGGCGGATATCTAGGGGGTGAGGGCACCCCCTCCCCTCGGCCACCACTTATTGTCAACGCTGGCGTAAATTATTGTCGAGCTTTCCAATTGTTCTAAGCAACAATTGATCCACTCCGGCCTGGGTTGGTGAGGAAACCGAATTGTACTTATTGAAAATTAAGTATTAGATCTTCCTGCTCCGAGAAGTATCTTACTTCTCGTTGAGGACTGAAGTTGAAACTTTAGATAAAATTGTATTATAACTCCCCCAGATTTATAGACGATTTATCCAGAAAATAATTATCAAACAAAAATTACAAAATATAGTAAATTAATAGAATCCTTGGACTTGCGGAGTTGAGCTCTGGGGCTCCGCTAAGCCATCGAGTTCCTCTCGTATCCAATCCTTACAATCCAAAATCCTTCGTAAAATCCTCACTGCTCCTTATTTTGTCACAATTAAAATCATCCATAACGACCTTAATGTCCCTTATGTTTCTGACCTGGCCCAATCCAGATACCTATCCTTCCATAAAAAAAACTTCAGAACCATCCAAACCCTCTCGTTTCTAACCTTGCTTCCTCTTCGATCCCTGGCAACCCTCCGAGGCGTCTGAAAAGAAGATGGTGGCCTAGTGGGTAGTTTCTCAACAAGTGGTTTCATATTATCATAATCTTTTGTTCACATTTACTGAATGTGTTTTTATTTCTAATGCAGTTGTAAATATCATCAATAAAAATAAAATAAAAGCCATAACGAATAACAGGGCTTTAGATCCCCAATTCCTCGTACTTTAGATTTGGACTTTTAGATCCAGTTTACTAAAATGACAAGGTTTGGACTAAAACTGGAAGAAGCCGATTTTTTTTTCTATTGGCATTACAGATCATGTAGATCTTTTGAATCTCAACGAGCCTGCTTCCATCTCTGCCTGTCTTAGGCTATTTCATTCCATTTATCTGTACGCAGCTGTTTTGCATCTTCGTTTATTTTATTTACCTCTCTGATTTTTGTCCTTCCACGTGATTTTTTGCTTCTATTGAGGCATTCATTGTTACGTAGAGGCTTCCAGATGGATTGCTACAAGTTGTCTTGCCCACCTTAACCTCCGTGCCTTCATATGATATTGATTGACCATTTTTTATAAGGAGTTCTTTATTGGTCTTTCTTCTCCATGTGTTAGTACTCGCTCCGATTCGGGGAGGCATTATCAATTCTTATTTTATTATTACTTTCCATTCTCCAATCCATTATTTTATCATTTGTTTTATTAAAAAACAAATACATAATATTATTTAAATAAATAACATAAGTTTCGTCTACCAACGCCTTTTTAATTTATCTGAAGTCTTAGTCCACGGAACTGACCCCTTTTTATCGAATTATTAACATCCATTTAAAACTACGGCGAATGGCTTCTTCTTATCGTAACCTACAACTTTTTTATCTACTAAGTTTTCGGAAGTGGAGTTCATTAAATTAATTACTTTTACGTGGAACTAATTACTCATTAATACTAATTTGCTTTCCACTTTAATCATAAGAGAATTTAATCATAAATTGAAGAGAAAAGATGGCGAACATAAATGTTGGGCCATTTGACCACATCAAACCTCGTTCTTTCGACATGTTGGGGTAAAAGTATATTTTTGTATGCCACATTTTTCTCTAGAGTTTGTTATCAAATTATCTTACGATTCAATTGGAAGACAAATAGGCATACATGGGTTTTTATTACTTCATTAAATACACAGAGTTTTCCGATCTCCATATTGAAAATGTCTCATTTTCGAAAATGATCGTAAATGAAAAAGTTGTTGGTTCCGATAAAATGAAGCCATTCACAAAGTTCTAGGGTTTTTATTATTTGATAAAAGTAAAGCCTATTTATGTTTTATTATAACAAATAGAGAACTATAGTAGCACGGTTAAATGTCAAAGAATAACGAAATTAGACTCGATAATGACTCTAGTTTTAGACGTAACGTCGCTGTTTAAATTATAAAATAATATAGAAAGTGGTGCTGAAATGGCCTTTAATTTATGAAAAATATAATTCAGTATTGTTTTTTATATTTAGTGCATATTAACTATATTTGATAAAAAAAAAATTCATAAATAATTAAACTTTTTAAGTAGAAGTTTTATTTACACTATATTGTATCGTTTCAACTTTAATGCCGGTTTCGAATATTCTAAAAAAACAGCAGTCATGATAATCGATTAATTATTTTTCTAGTATACTGATTTGTGGTAGTAATTGTTATATTAATATTATGAAAATATTTTGTTTCTTATGTTCTCTTTATCATAATTGTTTCTCACCTATTTCGTAAAAAACAGTTTCTCGAAAATCATATAAATTATTTTAAAATCTTTTTATAAAAATTATATTTTCACAAAAAAACATTTTTAGCACAACTAAGCAGCTTGTGGTCTCCGTGACATAACTGCGGCTTCATAACATTTTGCCCGGTATTCATTAATGTAGCGCTAGATTAATTTATTTTTAATTATTTAGGTTACGAAAATTCGAAAAGAAATAGAATTATTTTAAATATGTTACTTTATTTTTTAATAAGTTAAAAGTAAAACATAAACTATTATTGCGGCCTCTATGAATGAAATGGTTTCCCACCTATGCCTTATGGCATTGAACCCGTTATGATATAGAGGAAATAAATGTTTCGTAAAATATTTTACATAATTGAATTAAAATTTTCAGGATTAATGTTCAATTTTAATAGGACATCGTTTATTAATTAAGTATAATAATTATACTAATATTCCACAAAACAATGAAAAGCCAAAATAAAATTATTCATCATATAAGGCGTAATAATTACATTGTGGAAAATTCTCTATAAACTTAGGTTTGATCACTGCATGAATATGACAATTTTGTCTCAAAATATTACTTATTGACTGATCCTTGATGTCTTCAGGAAGAATTTTGTGTCCAGTGATTACTGACATTTTTATTGTTTAATAAAATCGTCATTTATAGTAATTTGACTCGGTTTTTGACAAATCAGCGTTAGTTGACCGTGGTTTTACACCATACCACTTAACCAAATTATTAGGTTTAGGTGCTCCTTCGACACACAATTAAACATTAATTCATTCATTAGTTCATTAATTTATTAAAGAATATATTTTTATGCGTCGTTTAGGAGTTATAAGTTAAAAAATCTAACTTTTTTGGCTGTAAAAGATATTCCCTTGTGGCCCTCGTTAGCAATTTTATTTTGTACAGGTCTAAACTCGTATATACAATTTAAAAAATATAAACTTTTCTCCCATTTTTCGCAATGGATTTCCCGTTTCGGAATGGAATGGCAGACAAGATTAATTTTACTCAGAATAATATACACTTTCATAATTTACATTCAAACCTTCCCCAGCGATCAGATTTTATAGCTTTAGTTTTTATATTTTAACAACGTATAAAAACTAAATTATATTATTTAACAACATAGTAGAAAATAGAAATATATGTATTACAATTTATAAGTAAAGGAGTTGATCCTACAGTTCTTCTTACTGACTTATTATCGCTAGTGAGCAGCAAAATTCAATAATTTAGATATTAAATATGTATGAAGAAGTTCGACATGTTTAAAAATGTATAAAGCGTTCAATGTTACATAATATAAAAACACTCCTTAAAGTCCTTGATGAATCGGTATCCTTGAAAGGCTAATAAAATGGTTTAATTCAAGGACTTGAAGGCCATCTTTGTATGATTAGCCTTTGTCCTCTGGACTCTTTCAATAATCCATTCGGCTACAGCTAATTAAATGCCTCTTTAGAAAATTTTCTCTCCAATTAACAGATTTTCCAGTGAAGGGCTCGTCGTAATCATTTGACTAACTCTACAATAACAATCCTCTTTGTCTTTATAATTATTATTTAAAATATTTCCTCCAACGGCAGGGTTATTGAACGCTTGAAGCGAATTACTAATTCCTCCAAGTCTTCTTATTAAATGAAATCTAAAGCTTTAAAACTAAAATATATTCGCTTAATGTATTAGTCCTGGAACCTGGGCCCAAAAACCTGATCGCTGGGGAAGGTTTGAATGTAAATTATAAAAGTGTATATTATTCTGAGTAAAATGAATCTTGTCTGCCATTCCATTCCGAAACGGGAAATCCATTGCGAAAAATGGGAGAAAAGTTTATATTTTTTAAATTGTATATACGAGTTTAGACCTGTACAAAATAAAATTGCTAACGAGGGCCACCAAGGGAATATCTTTTACAGCCAAAAAAGTTAGATTTTTTAACTTATAACTCCTAAACGACGCATCAAAATATATTCTTTAATAAATTAATGAACTAATGAATGAATTAATGTTTAATTGTGTGTCGAAGGAGTACCTAAACCTAATAATTTGGTTCAGTGGTATGGTATAAAACCACGGTCAACTAACGCTGATTTGTCAAAAACCGAGTCAAATTACTATAAATGACGATTTTATTAAACAATAAAAATGTCAGTAATCACTGGACGCAAAATTTGATGCTCAATGGCTTTGACTTTATGGGGGTTTCCTCTTAGGGAACTCATATCCAAGTTACAAGGTCATTTATAGTAATCTGTCTCATTTTTTTGACAAATTTGGTAAAAATCAGCGTTGGTTGACCGTGATCTTATACCGTATCACGTAACCAAATTATTGTGAATTTAACGTTCTGTAATTTCTTAAAGAATATATTTTTCGCTTCGATGATTCATTTAGGGATTATAGGTGGAAAAAGATAGGTGCTTGTTGGAGGGCAGCACCACTTGACAGAAACATCTGGCGGTCGACACTGGATCAGGCCAAGACTCGATTTCAAGGAGTGTTGGATAAACAAAAAAAAGTTGAAAAACAAAAAAAATATCGAAAAAAAGCTTACCATTATGATTATTATTATGGCTGTAAAAAGTTAGTGGCCCCTATTAGCGATTTTAATTTTCCTAAGTCTAAACCCATATATTCAAGTTAAAAAAATAGAATCTTTTCTCACATTTTTCACAATGGATTTCCAGCTTCGATCATCTAGTTGTTGGCCTAATATTCTTTAAATCAGCGGCCATTTTGAAAAGCAGCGGCTCTAGAATGGCAGACAAGATTCATTTTACTCAGAATAACCTACACTTTCGTAATTTACTTGCAAACCTTTGCCTGCGATCAGGTCGATTTTAGGGCCTTGGCTCCAGGGCTATATTACATCCGTTAAGTTTTTGTAGCGATGAGAAAATTTATAGTTCAGAAATAAATTGAGCAATCACCACGAATGAACGATTCATTAGTAATATCGCTACTGGTTGTGCCAGAGGTCGTATGAGTTTTTTTTTTATAGGAAAGAATTAAAAACTAATTATTTCTTTATGATTTATTAGTATATATATATATAAAGTTTAATTGAGCTTAATTAAAAATTGTGCTACATTGAAAACGTGGATACAGATTATTATTTCGAAATTTAATGAATATATATTTTGTTTAATCACTTGCTGAAAGGAATAATTTAAAGAAGGGTTTAAGCATGCGACGGCGGTAATAATAAGAACTTGGAGAGGTGGTCCAACTGCAGGGAGGAAGTTGGGAGGTATTAGCGCTGCGGGTGATTAAGGTGCGAGAGGAGTGCGCAATCCTGCGCAAAAATTTGGTTAATGAAGTGGTGGGAGGGGAGGGGGGAAAGGGCGCAATTAATGGGATCGCAATGAATCAAGCCCTAATCCTTCGATAGCCGTCCTGGTTGGGTCTGTAAATATCGATAGTATATTTACAGGACTTTGTTCCAACTCGATACTGTTCTAGCGCCCGGGCTGGATTTAGTAGTTGAATTTTGGATACATTTCCCCTGGACATCATAGAAAAAGGTATCAACTTAGAGGTGATTGGCAATATTTGGGGGATTCAGATCTTAATGCCCAAACTCTTTGAGAGGATTCTAGACAAAATGTCCAACAAAAATGTTTTTTCAAGCATAGAACTATTTCGAACGGAATTCTGTTGCTTTTTCTTAAGATGGTCACGTTTTCTCTTTTATGGGAAACGATTTTACGAAAATTATTCAATTTACGTAACTAAAAATTGCTTCATAGTAAACTAAAAAAAAAAATTCAAAAACAAGTAGATTTTTTCTTCAATACCATTTAAAGGAGAAGTTTGAGTGATTAAATTTCGCTAAATTCCGTATTTCATTAATTTCATGGATTATTCGTGATGTTTTTTTGTTTTTTTATTCTTTCTACAACTGTGCTACAGAAACCCCACTTATACAAAAACTTCCTTGTTCAATAAGCTATAATTGCATATATATTTCGTTGAGGTTTATTGCATGATCGAGTTGAGATTTATCACTAATTTTAAAAAAAAATATGTTATTTGATATTCTATTACCCTATAGTACCTGTATTTTCAGGAAAAATAGCAACTGAGAAATCATTATAAAGCTTTAATTTCTTTTTTTTTTCTTGTGACCTGGCATTTATTTCATTAAATTAATTATAAAAATACACTTTCTATTCATTAAAACAACACTGTTTTTTTTTTTCAAAAGTTTATCATCTAAGGCGAGACAATATTTATAACACAGATATTTATTGTGAAAATTGATCCTTAATGAACTAACTTAATTTTTTAATCCTATTTTTTACATTTATTGAAAAAAAAAATAGTAATTTTGACTAGCATTATCCCACCTTATGAACATACAAAGTTGGACTTAACTAATTTACCGTTCGAAATCAACTCATACATCATTTAAAATTTTTTGGAAGAAGTTTCTTCTAAAATCACCTCCAATATTTTGGCCATTATGTGATTCAGTACCTTGTAGAAATTTGACGATAGGATCGTATCCTAAGGCACCACTCATAACTAGAGCATTTATTCTAACGATGCCGTCCAAAAACTTCATAATATTCTTCGAGACAGAAATAAGACGAAGACACGGATGACAATCGATAGAAGAGCCATGAGAACCTCGATAGCTCGCAGTTGGGACAAGACAATGAGGGGCAGATTGGGGAATTGTGCCCCATTGTCTAGCCTGTCCTAGCCACTTGAACCACCCCTTCCCCCCCCCTCCGCCGTTCTCCCCAACTATTGATAGGGACCTGTCCTCTCGAGGCAACTCCCTTCACGTCGTAGATCAATGTCATCCACTCATGTAGCATTTCTGTTTTCTCGGTTATAGCTAGGCTATGCATATATCGAGTTCAATCCACACAAATAAGTATAATATCGAAAACAAAGCAAGTTTGAACATATTATTATTATTACAAATTATTACGTGATAGATTTTTTTTTTTTTTTCACTAGCATCTGTAATGGATATGACAATCAGCAAATATCTTGTCGAATTTGTTATCGGCATTTCAGGTATGATGAAGGAGCCTCCAGTCATAGGCGGAGACAGTTAAAAGTAATTTTATTAATAATGTATCAACCATATGTTATATATAAATCGATTATATGAATCAATCTATATATAACACATGTGTGGTTATACAACTTTGTTTTCTTATTTTTTCGTGTTCCTTAGTTTAATAAAGCTGTATTTTTTTTCTTAGTTCTGCATTTATTAAAAACCTATAAAGCAGTTATAAAATTCAACACAGACTTCGGAGGAAGGAAGGAGACAAGAGGGGTGGGGTGGTATCTCAATAAAAATATTCGGGGGGCGAGAATATCGTACTTCCTCCTCCCCAAACAACTAAAAGTAAAAAAAAACTAAAGTGTGTGCTTTAGACCACATGATAGAAGTGAAAATATCAACAAGGCGAGATTAATACATTTTTTAAAATCTTTTAATATCAATCTGCACCTATCAACGAGTCTTGACAATCAGCAGATGGTTTGATTGAAGTAACAAATTGGCATGTCATGCATGGTGAAGATTATCACCCAGCAGTACCTCTTCTCTGACTTGATCAATTCCGATGTTAGTTAAGGGAGGAGGTCTTTCATCCAGCGCCTTTTTAGTCTCCTCCTCGTATTGATGGGGATGTCAGCTGAAGCTATATATCTGATTAGTATGTTAGTATGTCCTTGTAAATTATTTTGAAATCGTTTGTAAAAAGTGCTTATGTGTTGGTCAACTGTAGGCTGAAGGAAGTAGGTACGTAAGGTTTTTTCACATACCAAGGTGCTTTAGTTATGATTCATAATATTTTTGATTGGAAAGTTTGAATTGTTTGTAAGTGTGTCTTTTTAGCTATGCCGTATATCTGTGAGGAGTAAGTCCATATTATTTTAAATAAGTATAGGTATGTATTTAGTTACTGTCTCAGTTTTAGTTTTAAAGATTTGGAAAAATGTGAGTAAAGTAGATTGAATCGTCTATTGAGGGTCTTCTGTTTCATTTTGACATGTGGGTCCCATCTCATCCTTCTGTCAAAGATAAGACCACAGTAATGTGCCCATCTGAGGAATTTGTTGTTTTCGATGTAAATTGGAGGGCATGTATTTCTTCGAAGTATAAATATATTGTTTTTTCGATTTATCGTGATTTAGTCGAATTTTCCATAATTTGTACCAGTCTTGTAATTTATCTAAATGATGTTGTAAGGTCATGATGTTTTATTGAAAGCCGAGGTTTCGACCCGGCTTTGCAGGTCTTCACCAGGGAGGTGTGTTCAGCTAGGAGTTTCACTTAGAACTGATGTCATGATGTTTTGTGAGAATCGCTGTGTCGTCAGCATGAGTAGCAGTCAATGTCTCATTATTATAATTGGTCTTGTTTATTAGAAATCTAGAACGTTTATTAGCGATAGCAGCTCTATCTATCAGCATGTTTAGACCAGAGGTTGATGTGGATCGACTAAGTGGACTGTCTAAGCTCCTTAAATATTTCTCCACTATAATCGATGTTTAATCAGATTTAAACCCTCTCGATTAATCGAAAACAGACATCGGGGCCGACATCCCCTCCCTCCCCCGGAGCAGTATCCATTATGGTAATGCAGCCTCATAACAGTTTCCACTAATCGTGCTCTAAACGGTCCAAGAGGTAATCCTCCATGTCGGCTAAGGAAAAGCTATGGCTCAGATTTCCCTAAAGCTGCATCATCCTTGGTTGTCGAGTTGATCAAGATGAGGAATGGTACTTTGTAGTTTCGTGAGAATTTCGTGTTCTTTTTAGTACTATGAGTTATATTAAGGTGCCTGGAGAGGGATTTTAGCTTAACATATTTTTCATTATTCGATATAATCAACACTACTTTGAAACAATATATTTTCGTATAATAATAATAAAAGGCTCAGCGAACCCGGAGGTTCGATGCCGACACCGCCAATAGCTGTCAATACAACTTCCTCCACCGCTAGCGGTCCAGACCCAGTCCCTTCAGACCAGCCTTTACGCAATCTTCCCACCTTCGCTTCGGTCAACCCATCGGACTTTTACCAGTCGGCACAGCAAATATTAACCTTTTAGGAATTCTTTCGTTACTAAGTCCAACAATTTTACAAGCCTATTTAGTTGGCCGCAATGCAATCAGCTCAATAATATTGACCAGATACAATTCAAGCAAGAGAACTCTCCGGTTAATTGATTCTTCTTCGGGCCAAATATTCTATGCAATACTTTACTTTCAAAAACCTTAAGACGATGTTCATCCCTTGATGTAAGCGGCCACGTTTCGCTTCCATGACTATGTAGGATATGTAGGATGTAGGATATTGGAGGTATGTAGGATAATGCTTTTGTAGATTCTAATTTTTAAGTTCCGGGACAGTTTATTAGATATTTTTGTATACAGACGAATAATTTTATCTATGATGATAAATCATAATATCAATATTCACACAGTTTTTTCGTCTACAGTCTTGAAAGGAAAGGTGAGATGGTAATATATAGCTATAATACAAAATTATTTTCTAATATTTTTGGTTATTTTTCCCCGCCATTGTAACCACATTCTCTATGATTATTGTTGTTGAAAATCTCGTATTCGTTAATTGGTTTTGGTTTATTATTTTCAATAATGAACCATTCTGATCGAACGAAAAATTCTATAACTTGACCCTCTCTCAAAATTTGAGGTTTTACGTTTCAGGATACGTAGAATTAAAAAAACAAATACATACAAATGTTGTTGTCCATCCACCTTACGCCGTCCACCGTCTGCTCATTTTCTCCGATACTACTGGACCGATTTTTTTTTTCAAAAATTGGATTTAAAATTAGAGGTCGCCCGATGTATGTAATAAAGATTAGGATTATCCTATAATCCTCTTTCATCTTCATTTCTATCCGACTTTTCATTTTAAGATGACGACCGAAAAACCTACGTTGCTATTAATCGTTAAAATCGGACAATTAGGAGAAAAGATATCGTCTCTAGATATTTTTTATATGTTCTACTGCAGAGGTTATATCCTTCGTTTTGGTTTTAGATTTTTGAATGTGTCACTGAAGTAATGATAACTTTTTTAGCATATTACTGATGATTAAAAAAGAAAAAGTTTAGTCGAATAATTTGAATCATCTTTTATTTCTTTTTCTTGGTCGCTAGGAAGGTAATCTTATTTTAGATGTATAGTTGTTTAATTGTTTAATAAACCATTGTGATATAATTAGCAGCGTTTTTTTAATATACATTTGTGTGCGCGTGTTTGTGTTTGTTTAAAAAATCTGCCACAACGCAATAATATACTATGGCTGCTTTTGCTGACGATACCGCAATCCTTACCTCACATTAAAATCCTGTTCGAGCATCCACCACCCTTCAAAATCATCTGAGCAATATTGCTGATTGGGTCTCAAGGTGGAAAATAGAATAATGTGTATATATTAATTACACAACTTCCTCCGAAATATTCTTCAATAACATTGAAATCCGATGAAATTAGATACTTGGATTTTCATTTATGGAAAAGACTAACATGGAGGACTCACATTAGAAAAGAGCTTTCATTGGTTCTAAACAACAGGTAAACACTTCCTAGTATAACGATGTACCTACTCCTTTGATGCATAATTCAATATTAATATCATAAAATATGCTAAGAATATTTTTTAAGATATTGTTTTGGTTTTCGCATTTCAGATCCTGTGCTTAGGAAAGTGCTTTACCCTCATTATATACGCGATAAGAAGAACAGTATTTTTCGAGGGACACGAAAAAGCCATAACAGTAAACCGCCTAATTAGAGCTAGTCCGTTTGAATAGCCTCAGGGGCCATAATGCTAATGCTATTTTCCGCAATGGGCAAAACTCTAGCTATATATCCCATTTAGAATACTCCAAAAAAAGAAAATAATTGCAAAGACTACCTCCTACTAACAATCATTGTAAAAGGATTTATTCCTCTGAAATTCAGACTTAATTCTCTCATCTACCTCAGAGTTGAACTATAACCCTAAATAAATAAATATATATATAGTGAACTGGGGGGTTAATTTGGAACTAGAGGATTACTATGCACATGAATATATTTTGAATATGAAATTATCTGGCTGGGTAAAACATTTTTATATTGAGACAACTTTTGTGTATTCTTTATGAAACAATTTTCCAGTCCGCCAGGTGATTTCAAATTCAAAATAAACTCAAACGCACTAGTGTTGCCCAAATGCGAGACCGAGACGAGTCTTGGTCGTGCAAACCCAGTCTTGGTCATAGTCTTGGTATGGTCGCATCAATCTTGCAGTTATTAGCTTATTACTGTAATTTTTTATTTATGACAAACCTAACTAAGCCCGGATGAAAAATTAGAGCTAAATGCAAAGTTATATTGGTTATACCAATTATTAACATATAGTAGCTAAGATTGTCGAGTATTAGTAACTATTTTGCCTTAATTTTTATTTTAAAATGTTTTTTTTCAGTTCTGGTCTTGGTCTTGCAACAGTTAGGCGTCCTTGGTTTCGGTCTTGCAAAGTGCAAGACCAAGATCGATTTTGGGCAAAACTAGCACACACACACATACCATATTTATTTAAGATTTATTCCATGACTAATAACTAATTTATAAGTTATCAATAATTATAGCTAACAATGTTATATCGTCAATAGAATTACCAAGTAGAAAATCTGAGTTGAGTGTTTTCATGTTTTTTGTTGAATTGGAAGCGATAACTAAAGAAATATTTAATTTATGTAATTAATAATAGCTTCATTGTAAACAAGATAAAATTTACTTCGATTAAAAATATAGTTTTTCATTATTAAACCCATTTAAAGAGGACTTTTGAGTGGCTAAACTTAGTTCTGTTATGTTTTTAAAAAAATCATAAATCATTTGCCATTTGTTTTATCATTGTCTGACAATATTACAAATACCCCACTTTTAGAAAAACTTCATCGTTTGATAAGCTTCAAGTAATTATTAATTAAATTGAGGTTTATTAGAAAAAATATGGAGGTTCACCTCAAGTTGTGTAAAGAAATTACGTTATTTTATACCCATTCACTTAATGGTATCTGTGTTTTCAGCAAAAATGACCGAAATTAACTGTTGCAAAGCATTAATTTATTGTTTTTCCATGTTCTTCTGTATTTAATTAATAAATCATGTTTGTCTGATTCAACTGGTTAAACAGTTTATGTTTTTTTTGTTTCAGGTGAGTGCTAAACTGACATAATATACTTATGATTCAAAAAAGATGATGGATCGAAAAGTAAGTGCAAACTAAATCGTTCGTTTTAAGTTAAAGTTATTCAACTGTAAACTGTAATATGTCGATGTCTGATTTTTCATATTGATACAAAATATACTTTCTCTGAATTCATTATGTTTACCTCTTTCTATCATAATAATTATTCCTATTAATATTCAATTGAATAATAAACCTAAATTATATAAATATACTATGAGGCATGCCCGAAAACAAATAATTTATGTAAATACGAAATATATATCATTCTCCCTTCTTTCTCGGGCTAATTAATTCATTTTTATTCTTAAGTTTAACTGTATTAATGGGATTAATTAATGAAATCCACAAAGAGAGCGTTAACATTAAATAAAAGTTATGGTCCGATTAAAGAAAGTTTTGGCCGATTTTTTCGCCATGAAGTTTACATTCAATTACAAAAAAATTAAAATAACCTCTGCGATTCTTGCCAAATCCCATTTCATAATAGTTCTCTTTAATTGTCTTTCTCAAGTAATGCCTTTGTTAAAAACAAGTTATAAACTGTTTGATTTATAAACTGTTAATGTGAATAACTATGTTCCAAAGTAACAATTGCTCCAGTTTTTTTTCCACTGGCTACTTTTTCATCGGATTAATTATTCGTTGTTTGGGACATCCTTTTTTTTTTTTTAATCATTATTTTGATTTTTATATAGAGATAATGAAAGAAGAACAATTTCAAATTGTATATTAGAACAATAACACATATGAATATGTGTGCTATTTTTATCTTATGAATAATCTTTTACAAAGAGCTGCCACAATACAAAAATGTTTATCTTAGAAATTCTTTTCTTTTTATTTATTCAGTAAGATAACGATCTGTCAAAGAGATAATAATTATAGTGCGGTTTAAACAAATTCACATCGTATATACAGAAAACACAAAATATACAAAAGCAAAATAACAACTGAATAATAATCAGAAAGTATATACAATAAAAAATAAATTAAGTAAATAAAAAAATTAAAAAAAAAATCATACCTATATACAATCAGGCAGGCAACCCCAATCCATCCTTGTCCCTCTAGAAGGAAAATTAGGACTCCAGAGATTCCTATGCTACTCTCTCAGCCGCGTCACTGGTGTTAAGCAAATGGAGATTGAGCGGAAGCGCTTTAGCCACGTACACTTATGTCTTGATTGGAAAATCTGGCCATTGTGTAATCTAATATGTTCCTTAAATATCATTGACTTATGATTTTTTTCTTTTTTAGAACAATTATACTTTGAAAATACGATTTTTTTTTCTTTTGTCTATAATTAAAATTATACAGGTACTAATTAAGGAATATGTTACTTAATAAAATTCAATCACCTGATTGATTTTTTTTTTAAGTCTGATGTGAAATTAGGTTTGTTTTCTAACTTTTTGATAAATTTTATTTATAAAAAATAAATGCTGAATGCATCGTAGTTTTTACTTTGAAACCTTGTAAGACAGTTGGGTTATTCTCAAATTTCCAGGAGGTAGAGCTCTTTCTTTAACATTCGGCTTTCCGTGACGAACGTGGAGAAGCCTTAGGGATATTTGGGTTGTGAAAGGGAATGTTTGCGAGAGCCGGAAACCAACACTCCTTGACCGAACGAGTGTCAACTCTGCTACTCCCCCAACACAATTGCCCCATTTTTTTCTTTCACTGGCTGCTCTTTTATCGGAATATTTATTCCTTGTTTGGGATATTCCTTTTCTTTTTTTTTTTACTCATTATTTTGATTTTTATATAGAGAGAATGCAAGAAGATCAGTTTCAAATTTTATATTAGGACAAATTCTCTTTAACACATATGAATATATTTCTTTTTAAATTTATTTATATGATATTAACAACTGTATACAAAAAATACATCTGGTTAATTCGCACATGGATATAATGACATGAAACAAATGTTGAGAAACTACCCATTGGTAGCACTCTAAGGATGAATATATATTTCATCTTATGAATAATCTTTGACAAAGAGCTGCCACAATACAAAAATGTTCATATTAATTTATTTTTGTTTATAACCTGTCTTCTATTCACCTACATGAGTCGGTGGTACACGCCGGTCAATCAAATTATTAACACCCGCCTAAAACTTCGCGAATAGCCTTCATCTGCCTCAGGTTGAAGTATTTTCCTGATGCATGGAAACAAGCCATCCTCTTCACGCTATTGAAACCATCGAAGATCCCAGCCAGCCGACTACAGACCAATTATCTTACTTCCGCACCTGGCCAAGGTGAAATTCTGAATCCAACGGTACCCCATTCATGGTATTTGAGCATTTGAGCATGACTAATAATATATGTTGAATTAAAAAATTAAGGTTAGCATTATTTTTTTATAAAAAAAACTGAACATTACTGATTAGGAAAATTTGCGAACGCTTCTCCTGTAATATTCCACTTTTTCGTATTGTAATATGCCACTCTTCCACCCAGCCAGAATTATGTAATATTAAATTAAAAAAATAACAATATGACCAAATGATACATTAGAATAAGTAAATGAAAAATATCAACCAAGAGAGAACAACAATATTATTGCATGGCTGCCTATGTTGAGTTGCTAAATAACAGAATACTCATCAATCAACAGATAATATTAAAATTTTATTAGTATTGTCAATATAGTAGAATACTTCAAATGCAACTCAGTGGATAATAATTTAATTTTTAAGTAAAATAATGGATGGAAAAAATGAAAATTTAAGGAATACATGTTTGAAAATGGATAAATATTATGAGGAATTAAATAATTTTTGAAGTACACAGTTCCCGATACATAAAATACATTATATAAAAAATGGTTCGTGTCCACTTTTTAAAAAATTTTATTTATACTTTTTCTAAGTCTGTTGTAGATTGATTTTTTTACTCACAGTTTTGAACAGTAAATATAAAGTTTTTAAAAGATATATATGTTTAAACGAAAATAAGTTGTCTTTGTTTTGTCTGCTAGTAAGACCTTTAGACAGCTTTCTGAACCTATTCTAGCAGTGGCTGATTTCTTTTCTTTTTTCTTTTTTTTTTTACAAGAAAAAGTTTTGATTGAGAAGAGTTCTGGGCCCAGGCGAACGCACTGCTTAGAAAACCCAATAGCTTCTCTCCTGTTTTCTTTATTTCTTTCTTATTTAGTTTTGTCTTTTTCATTCTCCATCTTATTTTTCTCTTCTTTTTTTTAATAATACCGTATTACAAGTATTAATCACATTCTAAGTGCATGAAAATTGAAATAATTGCATACATAAAATATGGGAATGTCAACAAATTTATTTTCTTTATTAATTTATCGCGTGTATCCTTTAGAGATCATTGACCTAAACAAAGTTAAAATGAAATTATAATTAAATTTAAACTTTTAAAGTTACTAATCTTTCTCTACCGACTCACGAAGTAAATAACATTCAATTCCTTTAATCTACTGTCTCGTTAATTTACAGACAAAATTGAGGTAGTAAAAAGTTTTAGGTTACATGGGACAATGTTTTTTCTATTGCAACTAGAGCATGGGCTCTTAATAGTTCTTCGTTGAACATATATTTTGGAACATCCAAAAAAAAAACACTAAATTCAATTTTTTTAAATATACTGATTATTTTACAATACCCCAACTGAACTTCGCATATGGACATCCATACATCGATGTATTCATATTTCACTACCTAATGTATAAGATTATATTAAAACATCATTTAAGATGTTTTTATGACAAACTTCATCTTCTCCAAGGCTACAATACAAACCAAAGATTAAAAATAAGTTGTAAGAGAAATTTCTTTTAAACTAAATGAATGGTCTGCGATAAATTCTGGGGTATTAAAGATATAAATTAAAAAATATTATTCTATTTTTATAATATATAATTATATATATTTTTTTTTTATTTACTTCCTTTATCCTCCAGAATTCATAGCAGACCATTCATTTAGTTTTCTTTTAAACATTTATACCTTTTAAAAACTTTATATTTACAGTTCAAAACTGTGCATAAGAAAATCAATCAACAACATACTTCGAAAAAGTATAAATAAACTTTAAAAAAAATAAGTGAAACCTGAAATAATATGTATATATATCTCTTTATCTGCCTAGATATTATTTTAAAAATTTATTATTCTATAACGGTTCTAACTTCATTAATTACATGTAATCCAACCGGGGATACCAAAATATACAAGATAAGTTAGATTATATTTTATATTATTCTATCTAAAAATTTTTCAAAATATTTTTTTCTGTAATGTCACTGTATTGAATCTAAATGAAAGTCTGTTGGAACGTTTTTAATAAAACAGTGATACCAATATAAATAAACAATGTAACAAGATGTGATATTTTTTTTATGTAATATTTTAGAGCGATACGTGTTTTGTGTTTACTTTATCATATCGCTTTTCCAAAAAAGTTTAAAAGTATCCTCTCCCACTTAAGAGAAAATTGAAATAACAAACTATTCTATCATAATGGAAAACTATTGCTTGTCGTGTCGTGTTTGTTTGGCTTCACTCACAAGTGTCTTACGCCTTATATAACATCTTATCACACCTTTAGTCTGTTACAATACAGTTTATTAATATTTATTTATGTTCCTTTTACAATAATCACAATTAAATAATTATCATTTAAATTATTACTCAATTTGTTTGTTTCTCAGTTATTTATGCATTGCTTAATCTATATATTTTTTTAATTTTTACATATGTTAGAACATTTACTTGTTTTTACTGCAGTTATACATTACAATCTATCAATAGTTTGGCAGACACAATATAAAATTATTGATAAAGAGTCCTTATATATTTGGATTGAATACATATTTCAGTCAAATTCCAAAACCAGATAAAAAATGCAATATTGTAAATTTGTCACAGTTCGCTTAAAGTTGTGGTTTGATGTTATGAATTCACAAATAATGTTTTTATCGTTTTGTTTATTTATTTTTTTAATTTCCTCGCAGATACCAGTCCATACCTATTAATAAAAAAATATAAATCGAGACAAAAAAAACTTCACATTTCATTTGGTCAAAACAATTTTTAATTTGTCTGGCTTTCGATGACTTTTCCAGAATGAATTTTCTTCATCCACCAACACCTTCGATAAATTTGAAGCATAGTTCTATTTTACTATTGTATGTTTTGTGATGTCTGTTTTGATGTATAATATTTTTTTTTTTATTTAGTTACCATTTAAGGATTCTTGTCACTATTTAGTTATGCACCGGTACACCATTTCTTTATGAAAATACTTCTCGTATCTCCATGTAACATTATTCTAAATAATTTAAATAATATTCACGGATGACCTCGACGAATCAAATTCGCCTGGTAATTTATTCCGATGACGTCCTCAGTGGGCTATTCCCGTGTCATGAAAATTCATACTGTAATCCTTTAAACAAATTAACAGCGCTTTTCGCGGTCTCCTTGGAAACAACTCTACCCTCACCGAGGCGTTATCCCGGGACAATTATCTCGGCAATAATCGTCGCTGATAACGAGAATAATTATTTAAATAATGGCCGCTGATAAGGGGAAATAATTATTTAAATGCCGAAAATTGTGGGGAGAGGGGTTAGGGTTTAAATTTGCATAGGAAACCGAGCGAGTGAGGATCTCATTTGGGATTCCTCTTCACGCAATTTCTCCTAATTCCTTTTTTGGTAAATTCACCTTCATATGTCATTAGCATAATTGTTTGAGGTTTTGGTTGTGAGGTGTGTGTATGCCTTTGGAATGTTTATTCGGCCTTATTTATTTATTAATAATTTAAAATACATGAATGGAGACAATAATACAAAAAAAAAAAAAAAAATGCGACCGATTCTACTAGATGTGAGAGTCCGCCGCCCAGATTATTTTGTTATTTGAAATTTTATCATGACATTAAAATTGTCATGAAATTATAAGTATTGTACTCTACTTATAATTTTATACAATTATAGACAACTTAGGCCTTGTAGTTTTTGTTTTTTTATGAACTATTTTTTTTTTCTTTATTTTTTGCACGTGAAGGAACTCTTTGAAGTTTTTTCGTCCTCTGCCTTCTGCCTTTTTTTCTGTCCTTAATGTCTGATGACCGAAACATTTTCAGTTCAAAGGCATAGTTATTAATAAGAGCTGTTTCTTTAATGATCTGATCAATACCAGTTCCACAGTTCCACTATCTGTTGGTGTTAAAATATTTTATTTATAAGCATTTTAATTCTGACAACTGTAACAAATGTCAAAGAAATTTCCTTGTAAAATCGCATTGATTCAAAAACAATAATTTTTCTATATATGTAGTTTTTTTCTCATTTTATATATTAATTATTACATATTCGTAATAAATTGATAGGGAGTAGTCTAATGGCAGACCCACTCTCATTTTACAAATTATACAACTATTCATTTAATCGTACTTCTTGTTGCTCAAATTACACAGTTTTAATCTACATGTATTCTGTAGTTCAGATTGTATTATTTTTTATCAACATAAGACAATCTTTTTATCAACGTGAAAAAAAACATTTTTGGTTAAAGATGTTAGCCTATTTTTTTTTTTTTTTTTTTTATTATTTTGTATTAGGACATTAGGAGCTAACAGAAGCTCAACAAATATGTAATTAAATGAACAGCTGTATAATTTGTAAAATAATCACCGAGCTCCTGTTATCTCCTATCATCCTAATACTAAAATAAAATACGAAAGTCAATAAAAACTATTTTATTTAATTGAGAGAATGAAAAAGTAAAGTTATCTCGTCATTCTGTTTAGCGTACTCATACGTTTCAATTTTTACTTTCACTTACGTATATATATAATATATAGTAAGGGTAAGTATTGCGATCGTGAAAATTTTGGAATCTCAGTTTTCAACGGAAATACATGTTTTGATGTCCCCTGAGTTCAAATAACTAAGTGTCGCAAAATGATCTGTGTGTGTGTGTGTGTGTGTGTGTGTGTGTGTGTGTGTGTGTGTGTGTGTGTGTGTGTGTGTTAACACTATTGCTCATAAACGAAAAGTAGTACGAAACTGATATTAAGTATTTAAGGTTTGTATATGGGCCGGATGTGACAGCAACTTTTTGTTAAAATCGGCTAACCGGAAGTGCCACTTTATTTTTAATTTGATTGGATTTGGAACTTCTTCAATGCATTTGAGTTTAAAGGATTTGTCTCCAAATAAAGATAATGAATAAGACAATCCTAAAACGATTTCTATATTTGTCATCCTTCTATTAAACATTAATACTTATTTCTTCATTAAAGTATATAGGATAACATATCGCGTGGACTTTGGTTTCGGAACTTTGCCATGTAATGGCTCTGCCATTAGTAACAGGATAACAGTGTTCAATGCATGGCAGGAGAGGTGGAGAGAGCCATACATAAAGGAGTAGCTCATTAATCAGTTTATTACTTGTAATATATGTAATATCATTATAACCCATAATTATTGAACTTTTTGTAAGTTATTGTAAGTAAACGGCTGCGAAATATTGGGGAGGAGAGAGCTGGTCACCCTTCAAAAATTATTGAGGAGGCAGAAAGTTTTTTGCCTCCCCCTCCAACCTCTCCACAGTGCCGGCGCGTAGTTTGCTGCATACTATATGATGGTTTTGAAATTCTAGCATACTATATGTTGATTTTGAAACCAGCTTGTTCGAGCGAACTAATGCGTTTGCAAAACACGCGCTACACGATAACCTAAAGATTTCGAGTTTGAGCCGAGGCACCGGCGACATTTAATCTAGCCGAAAAGGCGAGATAGGGAAGTAAAGAAAGAAACTATTTTCTTGTCATATTTTTTAGGTTTGGTGTTATTTTTTAATGCATTTTTAAAAAGTATTAGGCCAGTGGTCAGCAATAATAACAGTTTTCACTTTATTTATTTATTATTCAACGTTTCGGTCCCTCGAGCCATTTTCAAGATAGTGCAAACAAATTTTACCAGAATTTTGAATATGGTTCGACAGGCCGAAACGTTGAATAATAAAAAATAAAGTGAAATCGTTTATTATTGGTGACCTTTGGCCTAATACTTTATTAGAAAAACAGAAAAAAATATTAGTTTTGAAAGTGGAGTTGTAATTCTATGTTAATTTGATGCATATAAAACCTTCGCAAAATTTATTATGTCGATATAAATTGTGAAATGAAGAAAGCAATTTAATAAATTTTATAAACAAGTACCATAACAATAATACCGTCGTCCCACCGATGTGGTAGCTATTACACTTTAGCTGGTCCTGATTTAGAGGTTGTAAGGAACGCTGGCAATATCTCAATTCTGCCCAGGCCTATTTTATAGCGACAGGAAGGGAGAGGAGGGGGGAAAATAAAAAATATTGGGGTTAGGCCCAAAAAGTGGGTGGTGGCTTCTTCAGCCATTTTCTGAACCATTTGGAACGGAGAGCTTCAATTTGCATGAGGCACATTTCATCTGAGCTCTTCCGTCACCGGCAGCTCTGTATCAATATATCTGTCAGACCCACGCTTTATATCTCTTTCTCTCTTATTCTCCAATTTTAAAATGTACTAGCACACTCCACACACACACATACATACATAGATACATATATATATATATATATATATATATATATATATGTTTCATTTGATATTATTTAAGAAAATTATGGATAAAAGTACCTCATGTCTTGTGATTATTAGATTTAGATAGAGAGATAGATAAAAAATAATTTAGTCTATAACAATTTCCCTTTAGAATAACAAAATAGTACAAAATTAAAATATTACGGTTTGGCCTAAATAAAAACAGTAAAATAAAACTAAGGTGTGTGATTTAGACCACACGGTAGAAGTGGAAACATCAACAAGGTGTGATTAATAATATGAAATATAAATTATAAATATTAGCTCATTATAAAGAGGATGAAATGCCTAACATTTCTCTCATTTACAGTATACAGGTCCGATTTTTAGTTTCTGAGATATTTTAATTCACATCTTCAATAAAACTCGTTACGATTTAGGTTTCGATACTATCTTTTTCCTTTTCGCCTCTCTAACACGGCGTCGCATTAAGTTTTGAATAATAGCTCATTACAAAGAGGATGAAATGATGAACATTTCATCACTAACAATATGCAGGTCCGATTTTTATTTTTGAGATATTTGAATCCACATGCAAATTGTAGATATGAAGGGGGGATGTCCCATACACTAAATTGGTGGAAAAGAATCGACTATGGAGCTAATTGTCTGCCATTACACCATGGAGACCATGGTATTCACACACGTGATTCGCTTTGTGCTACCTGTACTCCCGCAAGCTATTTATGCGAATGAAGATACCATCGCGTGATCAAAGATTTTCATGTTCTATAGTGGCAACCGTTCAATATGACTTGAAGATGTCCGGTGATAAACATGTTTAATAATTTTAGTGGAAATATACACCAAAAAAGGACCCTCTACGTTATATATCTACACAAAAATAATTCACCATTGAGAGATAATAATAATTATTTAAAGCTTATGAGTTTCGCTAATTAAGAGGCCAAAATGTAGGAACGACTCCGGGACAATGGTTAATTAAGAGGAGGTTAGTTATAAAGTTGGTCGAGTGTAGAGGTAGAGATGTAGAGGTGTAGAGACAGTTGGTGCTGAGGCGAAAGGGCAGCCTGAGATCAGTAGGAGCATTATTCACCTCCTCACGGGGCAAGTTCCTCCCACCTCCCAACTTGTTAAACAAAAGTCCTCCCAACTTAGTCGCTAAGTCTTTCTATTCCTCTTTGCCAACTTCCTGGGTCCTCAGTATTTAAGTATAGTCCTTCATGGTCATTAGGTACCTTATGGTTCTTCGCCCTATTGTACTTCTCCGTGCAGAACGCTGTCTCCAATAATAATAAAGCCTTTATTGTCGAATAATGTCTTGGCATAACTACCGAGGGTTTTGCCAAAAAGACAATTTAATTGTTTAAGGAAGTGAAAACAAATAAAATAAATAAAAACATTGATTTTCGTTGTGTTAATATTAATGAAATTTTTATAATTTGGATCTCTATCCATGGACCATGGTACAGAATTCTTTTTATCAAATTATTAACATCCGTCTAAAACTTCGTGAATAGTCTCATAATTTTTTAATAGGAAAATAGTTAGAAATGGAGCGATTCTAATTACATTAATTAATTTAATGTGGTACATTAAATAAACAACCATTTGCTTTCCTCTTGAATCGTGACGTAATTTGAATACACAATCAGCAAAAATATTCTCGTTTGTTAGATATATTTGGAGTAGATCACGCCAAACGGCTAAATATTTTTGTAACGGCTTGCTTTTTTCTCGATTTTTTTATCAAATTATCTTACGATTCAAATGAAAAGCGAATGAATGCTTATGGTTTTTAGTACAGACCCCTTTTTATCAAATTATTAACATCCGCCTGAAACTTCATAAATAGCTTCATCTCATCGTAACCCACACAAGCATTTTATTTACGAAAATTCTTGAAATTGGGCCGTTTTCAATCTTGAGATCGACAAACTTTGTCTACTTAATTAGGCACTACAAACTCGTAAATATCTATTTGTCTTAAGCTTCAATCGTAAGATAATTTTATCACAAAATTGTGAAACGAAAGTAGGCTTCAACAATATTGAACCGTTTGGCGTGATCTACATCCCCAAAATGTCAATCTAACGAGGTTATATAGGCCAAACCAGTCCAATATTTTAGTAGGCCAACTTTTTTCTTGATTTTGTGCTCAAATTATTTTACGATTCAAGTGAAAAGCAAATGGATATTTACGAGATTTTAGTACCTAATTAAATGGAAAAAAGGTGCCGAAAAAAGTGTATAACTAACCACAATAATATAGGCGTTGATGACCTCTGGGTTTTACGTCTCTAAGCCCTAAACAACAACAGCTAACCACAATAATTGGTAAAACAGTATTATATGATATACATAGAGTCTATAAGAATTAAGTCTAATAATAAAATGTAATAATATCCAAATAATAAGTAATCCAAATAATACTATGATATAACAATAAAATAATTCTAAAATAAAGATATAGACCAACGAGTTTGTATAAAAAAAAAATATATATATATATATATAAAATAATAAAATAAGATAAAGAAAAGGAAAAATATACAGACGTTTTACCCTTAGAATTAGTTGTAACTGAAAGTTAAGAATAATAAATTATCCAATTAAAGATTTCATTTTTAGTACCCTTAGTTGTTAGTTTATTTGACCGATCTTAAACGATGCCTGCCTGTGCCTGAATAAAGTTAAAACGATAACTGCCTGTGCACAGAAATAAAGTTTTCTCTCCCTATATCGAGCCTTATAAAGCAGAAAGGAGATCTGGATAGAAACTGACGAAGCCCTGTGAAGGATTGGGTGAATTGGGGCGGGAACATTGAGAAATGGTAGCCAATCAATTCAAGAGCGGTCCCATTGCCAACTGCTAAGACCTACTCGGGGAAGCCGATATGGTTTTCGATACAATCTGGACTCGGGAATACCAGCTGTTATACCCTCAGGTAGGGGAACATTGCGATATACTTTTGTGCGAGCGATCATATTCACTACTACGTCTTGCTTTTCGTTTGTGAAAATAAACTAATAATAAAGAAAAAGATTAAATACTTGAGCTACTACAAACTATATCTAACTATGGTCTTGGGTCCATTGCGGAGCTTAAGGTTCGTATAAAGAGGTTATGAGGAGAGGTGCCCAGAAGGAGGTTTCATGGTGCAAGTTGCGCCTTCAAAATCTTTGTGGGGGCATATTTTGATTGATTATTGAATTTTTGAGGGGGCAAATTTCGACGGAGTTATGAATTTTCGGACAAAGGGACAAGAGGAAAACATAGAATAGACCGTACCAAGTTTAATTGTATATGATCTACAATTTTTCTAATTCTAACTTAGCTTACATTATTTTTATGAAAATATAAATAATAAAATATTTTTCTAGCAGTGGCGGGGTTCTTGCGCCATCGACCTTGGGGTGATGGGCACCCCTAGTTATGAGACTCGTACCACGCTTAACTGTCTAGTTATATCGTCAACTGATTGAAGAGGTCAGGTTCCACTTTTATAGAAGTTGTGACTTGTGAGGTTCAAGCAGAAATTTTCCACCACAGCTAGGCTTTAACTGACGAACTTCAGCTCAAATAATTTATTTACTTTAATTTTTTCCTCAATCTGTAATAGTCTGTTTATTCAATTAAAATTGTAAAAAGTATCAAACTTCTACTTAATGCAAAAAAATGCTTGCGTTGCGTTCTACTAAGTTCTTTGAAAAGCATATTTGTTAAATAGTAATTTTAAAAAGTTTAAAAATATATATATTTATCTATATTTTTAGTATACCGCAATGGTTTTCTTCTCCTTCAATAGTGCAATAATTTGGGTAATGTCATTACCGACTCAACTAATCATTAACAACTCAATTGAATCAATTATCGTTTATTTTGCATCAATGAGGAATCTTCAGATTTTAAAAATTTATGAGCATGTAAGAAAAATCATTTTATTTCAGGTCTGTTTTTTTGACTCCAGTTTTAATTTTGAAATATGTATATATATTTTAAATGTTCTATAAACTTAAATTAGATAAACGTTTGTTTGGTGATTTAAAGCGTAAAACTTATAGATCATCAACGCCTGTGTTTAATTTTGTTCATTTCTAGACTAGATTTTTTAAAGAAGCTTTTAAATTGTATTTAACAAATTATTCAATTTTAAGAAATGTAATAGCAACTTTATTGTGCATTTGTCATTTTTTAGAATGTTTGATATTGATGGTGTCAGTCCAAAACTGGTTAAATTTGAGTTATAAAAAGAGCATTATTGTAGAATGTGCCTGACTGTATGTGCATTATTATAGTGTTGGTGTTTCGGTGGTGGTTGTTTACTAATGATATGAATGAGTCAGATTGGTATGGTATCAGTCTATTTCAGACTTCTTCTCTACGGTATAAGGAATTTATGTTGGCCATGGCTTCACTGTTTTTAATTTTCTTTGCGGGCTTAGGAACACAAGTTTTTTTCATATTCAATATGGCTGGTTGTTTTGGGAAGATATTTTGAAAAAGGTTTGGTATTAACGGGTACTTCTTCGGCTGGACGCTCCAAAAGCAAAACTTCCACTACCGTATCGGAAAGACCGTATTGGAACAAACCTGAAACAAAAAAAAAAATCTGGGAGTAATCCAAGCTGTACAGCCTAAATTCTCGAAGAAACATTTTGCTGAAACAGGCGAATTGGAATGTGTTTCAATAATGCGAAAATGTTTAAAATATAATGAATTTCAAAGCAGAATAGATAGGATAAAAAAGTCTCAGAAACATAAAAACCACCAGATAAAATTTATTTTAAAAAAAATTAAATAATCTTGCAATTAGTCACAAAATTTGGAAAAAAGTAAAATTATATTTTTCAGCTAGGCACAAAACACACGGGTAACTAAGATGTGGATTTTTTACAAGACACCTAAGTGGATGGTAGTACCACCTCAGTTACTGGGTATTAATCGAAATTAATTTTATTAATCTATGGAAATATCGCAAGAATCAAATTCATCTGAATATTGGAACAAAATTTCCGTGACTTCGACATGTACTAAAAACCAAGGTTGGTTTCACAAAATATTAATGCAAAGATATAAATTTAAAATTATGATCTTGAAACTTGTAATTTATAATCTCGAAATGTGTTTTTTTTTAACGATTAACATACTTGCTTGACTAATTTAGATAAATAAGGATATCAAATAAATAAAAAAGGATATTCATATTCACTGTATTCACAGATATATTTGTTGACTGGAGTGGTTCTTATTTATTTTTCTTGTGGTTCCTTTTGACCGTTGATAGTTTGACCTTATTTGTTGTAGCCGGGATGGAATGGGGTGTGTGTGGGCTAGAGGTTAGGCTTTGATACGCCCTGCTCAGGACAGTGTGAAAGAATCAGCTCCTTATCTGAGGTCAGCAGACAATATCCCTGTTATTCTTCTGCAGGATATTGCTACCGCTCCCTCGGGGATGTCTTTGACTCTTTGTCTAAACCATCCTCTCTTCTCTTCCAAAGCTAATCCACTTCTTGTCTGAAACACAACAGAAAATAGAAGTAGTAGTCAAGGGGTTAGGAAATCTAGTATTTATAAGAGAGGATGCAAGTATGGATAGGAATATGGATATTTATGGATAGGTCCATTCAGTTGCCTCTTCTTGATAAATATATGGTCGGAAAAGCGGTCGAGATCAATTCTAAAAATAGATCATGATATGTATTCAGTAAATAGCGAAAACAAACGTACTATATTAGTCGTTTATTTTGACAGGTTGTAATATAAATCCACATCTTTAACATCTTCTACGTCATTGCCACTCAAGAACAATTATCTTGGGACAATATGTATACCTGGTTTATCTGCATGAAATGGAATTCCATAAAATTAAAATTAAAACCTTAGATACACATATACATACCCATTCACTTCACTGAAGTTTACATTAATTTATATTGAATAAACCATTTGAACTCTATTAGTCATATTTCCTCCAACTTTGAGCCAAATCGAACACGCAATTTTTGAAATAAACGTTTAAAAAATTACATTTGCTTATGCGTAAGTAAAAGTAGCGAATGAAATTTGATAAAGTTGGATTACGGTAAAGGTACCAGTAACAGACACTTTTAAATTCAACAGCGATGAATGAACTTTTTTCGCACTTAAGAGATTTTAAGTACAAATGGGTTTTTTTAGATGACATACTCAAAGGTGATATTTGAACAACAGCTTCTTTCATGGTTTTATAGCCGCTTAGCAATCCATTTTTTTTAATCAAACAAGACTAAGTGTTTGTCATATTTGTTTAGGAGGTAAGTTTGAAAGTATATGCTTAATTTGGAATAAGTTTAACAGTAAACAGTGTAGAATTTATTTTCATTGTTTTAAATTATAAAATAACTTATTAACCGCTAAACTTGGGTGTCCATTACTGGAACAGCATTTAAGCAATAGAACTAGTAATAGATACACCTGTCTAATACTACATCATTTCGTGGGTTTTATTCTGTTTTTAACATTGGTTGGTTTGTAAATATTGGAAAATAGTATCCCTGGAAGTTTACTTTAATTCTAATCGCTGGAACTAATAATAATAATAATTTTTGACATCTCAGGCCCTCTGATTCATGGATAAAAATTATAAATCCTTCTGTAACGCTTCTGTTAAGTTTATGTAATTCACTTTATGTTAATGTTTAACACCGTCTCAAAATATTGCATACAGTTTTATAATAAATAAAGGTGCAAATCTAATACGAAACTCATTCAAAAGAGTATTGTTCAAATAACTAAGAAAAAAAATAAAGAGAGATAATACTAAAAATGGCAAGAATACCATGAAAGGAAAGGAAATATTAAGAGAGATATGGAAGTTAGGAAGACAGAGAGGTGACCAGAATAAAAAAAAAGAACAGGAAAGGAAAAAAAAAAATTCAACCGTATTATAGTTATATTATATTATATAGTTCCTATTAATGCATTTGCCTGTTATTAAAAATATATATATTTTTTAAACTTTATAATTTTATTTTTAAAAAAGAACCTGTTATAAATGGTACAAAATCATGTGACAGAATTTTCCAATTTTTACTTAAAAATTATACAAATTTTCTATCTAGCGCACATACTTCAATAAAAGAGTAAATTTGATTTCAATCAAGTCCATTTGTAAAGATCCACAATCAGAACTAAAGCTCTAGTTAAAATTAATGTAGTCAAATTCTCTTAAAGTGTCTATTACTGTTACACTTAATTTAACGATAAGTGTTTGTCAAATGGTTTTGACTATAGATAGACTCACTAACAAATTTTAAATCTATAAGGGTAGACATTTATGTTTCTTTCTAATAACAATTTTTTTAACCTCCAGCATGAGCACAAGGTTCTCTACTTATGATATTAAGGAAGAAAAATTATTATATGAATGCAGATATTGCGAAGTATGTAACAAGACTTGTTCAGAATTCCATACAGCTACATTTATTTCTGTATAAAGAACTTCTTCAAAGTAATAATTTTTTTTTAATGGCATGTGAGCTCAATGGTTTCATTTCATGTTCACAACATTCTAAACTGAAAACATTTCGTTATAAAAAGAGAGCGATCCATTTCCAAAGGATTTTGTAAAGATTTAGGGTTAATACTTTTTTTTTTTTAAGATTATTAATTCAAATATGAAAAGGTGGGGATCTATTGAGGACAAAGTATGCAACATTGTACATATTAAGAATATTGAAAATTTTATTTGCAGCTTAATAAGGAGCTTTGAGGATTAGAGAGATTGGATACGGGGGGAGATTTCAGGGTTTGATTGAATCGAAAGATCAATATTCTATATCCAAATATTGCAAAGAAGCTAAGTAGGTTTTTTTTTTGTGAATATTGGAAGTTTAAAAATATCTTTTAAGCCCTACAGAAACCGGTTAGTATAAATAGATTTATTTTCTATGAGTAGTTTTATTCTCAGAATAAGTTCTTTTTTTTTTTTTTTTTTTTTTTTTTCCTGTTGCCATTTCAGACCTAATAGATATTTTGCCGTCTTAATATGCCTTTTCTAATCTCTGTCTACCTTTGGCTATTTCTTTCCAGATTTCTGCATGCAGCTCTGTTGTATCTCTGTTGGTTCGATCTATTCAGCCGGTTTTTTACCTTCCAGGTGGCCTCTTGTCTAATATTGAAGCGTTCATTGTTATATTAGAGCCTTCCTGATATATTGCTCCGAGCTACATGATCCCCATCTTAACCTCCTTGCCTTCATGTCATAAGGCAACCAGATTAACAATAAAAGCTAATATATTTCTATGTCATAGATTAGATATTGGAAAAAAAAAAACTTTCACCACAAACAAAACAAATGTTTCTTTAATCTATACTTAATTATAAAACAGAATATGCACATGCACAATATATACAAAACAAGAAGATATAAGAAAAGAAAAAGAAATTAAAAGAATACATTATTAACCTATTAAGTTCATTCTAGTAGCAGATACAATTGGATATTATTTCTCCGTTCACTAATGTCGCAAAAACAATTTGGGCGTCAAGCTCTCTACTCCAACGTCTAGATGATAGAGAATGTGCAAGAACGTGAAAACATCTATGGAAGACTAGGTCCAAAATGCAAGATTATCTACGGCACTCAAATTGAATTAAATATATCTCTATAATTTATTCTTTAGTAAATAATTGAGGCATCAAATAAAAAAAGGATTCTTCACAGGTAGAACTTTTCAAGCGAATTTGTTAGGTATTCCCAATCGCATTGCGGCATTAAAAACCAGGTACGCTATGCCAGAACGAAAGACAAGTGACTATTTACAATCACCTGTTAAATAAATAACCGTAACCATGGATTGCCATGGTATACATTAAACAACTTGCTAACCTCCCAAATTTCATAAAGATGAATTTCAGCAATATTAACAGAAATGAGCCTAATATTGGCTTAAAACTCTAAATTATTGAAACTTGAATTTGATTTTAATAATGTTCGAGTGTTACATAAAGAGAAGATTAGTTCTTATAAAAAATGTTTGAGGCTATGGATATTGCACAGTAGTTTAAGAATTCTGTTAATTATAGGACTGACAGTACAAATTTGAATAACTTTACTCTTAAACGGGGAATATCTTTGACAAGTTTAATAAATCTAGCTACTTTTTAACTCCATTATCAGCTTTTTTGTGTATGCATTTCCGTTTATTTATTTTTTTCTATGTTTATTATTATATTTTTCTTATTATTATTTCTATATTTTGTAGTTTATTTATCTATTTTTTGGTGATTACGTTTTTTCATTTGTATTTTTTTTTTTTTTTTGGTGATCAGCTATTGTTACATCACCGTTTTGTCAGTAGGCGATTGAATATGATGGGATGATTTTTTATTTGATATTAAGTGATTTTATCACTGTGACAGTAACTTCAACATTACGTTCTGTCAACTATTTATCCACCAACTTTATATTTTACATATGCGTAATGCCTATTCAATAGTTTTATTTATTCAATAGTTTGATCCCGTTGATAGTTTTGATAGCAACAAAATGATGTTGCCTTAAAAAATACATAATATAATTCCGACTATAGTTGAGTTCATTATACTTTTGAATAAAATGTGATAATAGGAGAGAGAGGCATAAAGATAAAAAGTCTAATTCCTCAGTGCTATTGGAATGAAGCCATGAATAAGTTAATTCTTTCAGATGCTAATAACTCTAAGGTTGCTATTGTTCCCTTTCCCTTCCACTCAGAGTGGGGGGGAGGGGAGAAATATGCCCTTTTAGAGTAGGAGGCATCGAGCAAAGGTTAGTAAAGGTTATCATTTTCCTCTTTATTTTTAAATTTTTATATAGATCTCTGTTTCGGAGAATATATTTTATTAGAAGGAATTATTGTATATGGTCTATACATGGAAAACGTATTGAATCAAAAATGTAAATTTATATTTATACATAAGTGTCCCACCTCCTTCAAGCCCTGGTACTTTTCCGGGCAATTTCTCATGTAATATATAAATATAAATCATGTGTGAATGTACTTTTGTGTAAATTTATAGTGATGGTAGATCTTCTATAAGATGTAGCTAATACAATAAAATTTTATATTTCAATTATTAATTTATTTTTTCGTTTACTCTCTACCACGCTATTTCTGACATAGTGAAACGGAAGGAGGTACAGCTAAACATATACTAATCAGAGTAGAAAGGTCAAGATTCATTCTGTACGAAATAAATTCCAACCCGCTCTGGCTGGATTCAAAATTCAAATCGGCCGCCCTTCGATCCGGCAATCCATCCTTCCCTCAATATGGGGGTTCTGATCCCAAAACTGAAGTTGCATGAAACAACAAAACATACTTGTCAGAATTTGAATAGTCAAGTGATAATTTTTGAATTGGTACTATTTTAGTCTCCAAAAGTCCACCTCCAATGATATTAGCCTTGTCTTCTCCTTTTTGGTGATTTGGTGTCATTTCCAGTATGTAGCAGTCTCCAACAAACATATGTTCAGCGGGAAACATAGGCGGAATGTTCAGCGGGAAAAAACTATCTACTATGGTATACATAGAAACTAAAACGCTTAAATGGTATGGCCATATACAGAGAATGATGGAAGACCGAGTGCCTCCATCAAACTTTCTTTATCAACCAATGGATAGACGAAAAAGAGAACGACCAAGGAAGAAATGGTTGCAGGATGCGGAGGAAGGTATAGCTGCCAGAGGTCTTCGAGAGTGAGACTGGCTTGACCGAAAGAAGTGGCAAAAAATTTAGGACACGATAAACAACTTAGTTGTATATAAATTCGTTGATAATATAACTATTTAAGTCTTGATATTTCATATTATTCATAATAAATTCTACGATTACACATCTGAAATACTAATTAACACTGAGATATCTGAAAAAAAAGTACATTCTATGCAGTATTACAAACGACCCGTTTCTTAAAATATGATGCGTTATAATTTCAGCATATTTAATCAATTTCTAAAAAATATATTTAGTGAACCCAAAAGTTCTAAAGTTATACAACCAGTTGTTGTCTACCCGCTTCCGACCTTTGACAAAGCCCAAATCCGCAATAACGCTTTCCTCCAACCTACGATTTGATCCATCTCTCTGACCTTTACTAGTTGATTCAACGCATATTACCGTTTTGGTGGTTCGATAGTTGCATATCGCAAAAACTTTATACGTCTATTTCAACCGTCGCGATGCGATTTCTTCCGCTTAATATTAGGAGAGGTATGTTGTAAAATTCTGTATTGTTTAGTATCTTGTATTATTCTAAGTAATACTTTATTGTCGAAGACGTTGAAACATTTGAAATAAGCGCCCACTTTTCGAACTCCTATAGAACAATAGGAATGATATTTTTGTGAATTCTCAGTTTTTTTTTGTTTCTCTACAAACAGTTTCAAGTATTGGTTGGTTTTTTGTTTGATGGTTTTTATTTTTCTTGATTTTTTTCTTAGCTCCATTTCTTTTTGTTTTTAACAATGACAATGGAAACATAATTTATATATTTCTAGGTGTTGCATTTAGTGATTGGTCTACACATTCTTAGTTCCGAGCACCGTGGTAGTAAACTATACAAACATATTATCCTCACAGGTTCTGCCTATCCGCTAATGTATTCAGGCATGATATAAGAAGGATACGGTGGAAGATAAATTCCGCAGTGCAGGGGTGCCTTATAACCACGTAAGTGCTCCCTCGCGGAATAATATCTACTCTCGATTTGCATAGCCTTCTTTGGTTCTGCCTGTCTACTGGAGTATATTTTAGAACTGGAGTCGAGGAAGTTAATCAGGACTCAATAGGGATGACAAATTATATATACGTTAAATTTTATACATCACATTTTGGTTAAGAAAAAAAAAACTAGCCGCTAATTGGAAAAAATATTTTGGAGAAACTCTAATAGTCCGCGGTTAAGACAACTTTTTATCAAATTATTAACACCCCTCTAAAACTTCGTGGATGACTTCATGTTATGGTAAGCGTAAGCGGATTTTTTATCTAAGGCAATTCTCATACATGCTACGTTTTTTCATTAAATTAAAAGGATTCAATAAGATATAAAAATTTCATGAGTACTCATTTCCTTGTTTCCTCTAGAATTTTAAGATAATTCGATCTCGAAACCGAGAACAAGATGACCTACAAGAATATAGACCCTTTCAGGCTATATAACTTTGTTGTATCGACTTGTTAGGAGGTGAAGTTCATGCCAAACAGCCCAATATTTTTGTAGTCCACCTCGATTTTGTGATCAAATTATCTTACGACTCAAAGGGAAAGAAAATGAGCGTTCGTGAGATTTTATTTTCTCATTAAATAGAAACTGTTTACTGTCCTGATTGAAAATGTCCCATTTTCGAGAATTTCCTAATTAAGAAAATTAAAGGTTACGATAAGTTGAATGAAGCCATTCACGAAGTTTTAGACGGATGTTAATAATTTGATAAAAATAAATCACTACTGCGGACTATAATATGTTGTTTTAAAATTTATTTTAAACTGATATTAATATATTCGTTGAAAACCTATTGACGGAATATACAGAACAATTATTAATAATAGGGTGGCGCTGTCCAAATAGATTGCTTTCCTTCATTAAACAGCTTATTTATCAAACCTTGAATAATATAACAACATATATATAATATGAATATATTCCACGTATCATTAATGACTAGGAATCATATTTTTGTTACTTCTGATCAGTATTTTTTCGCAATCGTCTTTCCTTCTTTATTTTTTAACCTTTTCTATACCTGTCTCATTATTATTTCCTCATTCTATTATTATCCGTAAATATATTATTACATCAAGGCTCGAAATCAGTTTTGTACCAAATATAAGCTCCTGTCATGCTCAAATACCATGAATGGGGTACCGTTGGATTCAGAATTTCACGGGGGGTTAGCGAATCGTATTCTCCACTTTTGTTTTTCTTTCTAAAATGAATAAAGTCGATACAAACATTTTTCTAGGCTTCAATACCTGAACAGTGGTAGGTTTGTAGATCGATACGGGACAAATTGGATCTAAAAGATTTTGATGCGTACAGCAAGACCCGGATGGTTCCTCCGGAACTATCGGATCCTGCATTTTTAAGCCCAAAAACGTACCATTTTCGAGATAACGCAAGGCATAGGGTTCGCATCCACACAACCTTAAATTAATTGTAGTACTGTTATTGAATACATGTCTCATTTCGTCGACTTGAGGTCTCTATGATCGAGAGAGGAGGAGTTTATATTATTTATCGATGGTGTTTTTGATCGAAAAGCTATAGCATCGTCAATTTTTCACCAAATCTCAAGATTGAGCCACCAATTTCGAAGGCTTCCTTCTCCTTCAGGTGAAGAAAACAGTCCAATCATCCCGATAATACAGGCAAAAAAGTTATGAAAGAAAACAAACCTTATTTGCGAATAACTAAAAAATTACACACTTTTCCCTTGGTTATGCACATGATTATATAAAAGATAACTAAATTCGCTACAAAAGGGGAAAAAAAAACAACCTTAAAATCGGACAATTATTAGCAAAGATACAGGTTATTGAAATTTGTAAACATGTTGGTTCCAAACAAAAATGAAGATTTAAATTAATTTTTGTTTTCTTTGTCGATTATATAAAGTAACATTTGATGTATTCATCTTTTGATAGGCTGCATTATTTTGTTTTCTTATTAACCTGGCAGTTGATAACAATATGCTGTGCGAATTTTTCGCACGGGCCTACTAGTATTTTATTAAATCAAGTTAGCAGAAGAATACCGATTTCTGTGGTCATTGGATGAAAAACGAATACCATCATAAAAGTTTAAACAGGAAGAGCTGTATCGACAACAAATGATCGATTCGAACCTAGTATTCCTTGAAAAACAACTATAATATCAAAAAAGACAATACAAAGTGTTTTTGCTTCATGATAATGCACCAACACAACCAAACAATTGATGGAAACCATCAATTGGCTATATCAGTGCATACGACTTACTCACCATATTTGACTCCGTCCGACTTCTATTTATCCGTCTTCTATCTTCGATGAAGCCCGCACTTCCTCAGTAGCTCTTCACTCTTTATGAAAATGTGTGAAAATTGCTTGATGGCTAGTTCGTCGCAAAACAGCAACACTTTTATTTACTTTATTTTATTTACATGGCATTCATACAATAAATTGCCAGAGAGATGAAAAAATGTATAGCTATTTTGAAAAAAATATTTTTTAAATGTTTATGTAATAGACATGTATTTTCTATATGAATATTTATAGTTTCATACTTACACTCCTAGTATTTCCTTGTTCTGACAAATATAGTGTTAGTGGAGTCGAGATTTTCAGCGTAGTAAGTTTTATTTGCTGAGTTCCTTTGTCTAAAAGTGTGTAATATATATATATATATATATGTATAATGTATTTGAATGTATATAGCGGACAAAAGGAACTAAATCCTCTCTGAAATCTTTCAATACATATATGTGTCTATAACATTGATTAGAAATTCCAAGTTTGTGCGCCAACATATAAAATGGCTGCTGTATGGGAATGTAGGCGTGCTTTAAAATACAATTGGCCGAACGGAACGAAGGGAGGAGGAAGGGTTGGAACCCATCGGTTGGAATTTAATTTAATTCCACATGACAATATAAAAGGATGATAGAACGAGGACATAGGCCCTCCTCACCGGGAAATTTCCCGAACGAGGGGATTGGGGAGGAGAGGGAGGGAGCGTGCAATGTAGCCTTCTTCCCAACCTATACAAAGGGATCAAAAGCTTTTCTTTATCTAAACTTTGTTTTTTTTTATATATATACTTTTTCTTCTTTTTTTTCCATTCCATTGTGTTCTCTTCCAATATACGATATTAAGGAAATGAGATTAAATTTCTGCTATTACATTGTTTTAAATTTCTAATTATAAAATGATTCTATTCCTATATAACTGGTAAATATTAAATTTCTCTGTAATCATTAATTTTACTAATAATCACACATCATACTTTTTTTGCGCTCAGAATCAAAGATTTCCACTCGCGTTTTACGTTTCAGCCATCAATGATCAAATTTGGTTCGGCGTCTGTCTGTAGTTAAATCGATGTGACAGGCATATTACCTACTAGCTTTCATCCGATTTTCATAAAATCAGGGATGGTACGCTTTGTTGTCTAGATGGTCCCATATCAATTTTATCAAATTCCATCCACCACTTCCGCTTGCTCACGCGTAAATGTATTTTCATAGATATGCCAATATTTCAGAAATTGCTTATTCGATTTGGCTTAAAGTTGAAAGAATGTGGGTTTTGGTAAAATAATGATTCTATATAGATTTTATTAAATTCCGTCACCTACTTTCCCTTATATATGCTCAAACTCGTTTTCCTTGATTTCCTATATCTCTGAAACCGCTGATTCGATTTGGCTCAAATTTCGAGGGAAGTTGAGGATTAGTAAATATATAATTAAGTGAGTATCAATTTTATCAAATTCTATCGACTACTTTTTAAAAAAAAATAATTCCGCTTTCGGATCAGAAAACGTATTATTTCAACGTAGATTTCATGTAATTTTCAGTAAATTTTAATTAACATTTACTTTTTTTGGTTGTTAAAAAAAGTCTTATTTGTGATTTTGTTTGTTTCTATTGAGGTTCAACCAGCTCGTCGTGGTCTCGATTTCTTTCTTAATAATTAGAGTTGTGTGAACTTAAATTAGTTTAGTTCCGACAGAGGGAAAATTATTGGTCTCGTTAACTCCGAACAAAAAAAAAAGTTTAATTTTTCGTATGGATATTTTGTTCTATCCATTTCAATAGTGAAAACATACCCATTAATAATGCATCGCAAATATTAGTGTAAAAGGTCCTTTGTAACAATTTTCCATTTTTGTTCTATCGATGCTAAATGTGACATTTCGTAATATGCAGCTGAAATAGCAGAGGAAAATAAAATATGAAATTATACCAATAAATCACAAAGAAATTATTACTTTCTATGATCTCCTGTAAAACAATCGATGTTTACATACGACTTTTTGTACTTACGATTCATCAAATACGCGATTTGCAAATGTGGAACTCTTCCACATTTTAGTATTTTCTGATGAACAAAATCGTTGGATACCAATCCCGCGAATGTTAGCGGGTTACTGTATTTCCGAAAAGGTAATAATCTCCTGTAGATTTTATTCTTATACTAAAAATGATAGACTTTGAAATATAGATATTGTTCATCTAATAAAAACTGTGAGGAAGTTATACTGGCCTTACTTGGCAGACGTTTTTAATAAACTTCTGCAATATCATACTTCACTTTTAATATTATGTTAACAATTAATTCAGGGAGCAAGCCGCTGTTTTCTCGAACCCATGTTCGATTTCGGTCGCGACCAATAATATGTTGGATTGAGGGAAAAAGTAATTTCGTTTTTTATGTTTTTCAAAACAAACTTACTGATATAAATTTCGAACTCTAAACAATGACAAATGTGCCGTTTTGATCGATGACCTTTTGTCACTTTTCTATTAAAACCATAAGTCCGTCACTGTAGAAGTTCTGAGATTTCTGGGCGAAAACCTGAACCAAGTGATTTTTACAATCCTCTTTTGATACCAGATTTACTACACCATTAAGAGAGTCCTGCAGAGACTGAAACAAATAGTTGCCAGACGGGACAAAGTCCGGGCTTTATGGTGGATGCATAAAAACTTCCCAGCCATCTTTGCCGAATCATTAAAGAAGTGTTGTAATGGAAGAGAACGCTTTCCCTACTGACAAATTCTGGCCGCTTTTCTTGAATCGCCACTATTTTTTCACAGTGGGGAGTTGAATTAATAGTTTGGCCAGGTTCGAGCAGCTCATGATGACCAATTCCTATCCAATCTCACGAAACACTCACCACCACCTTCTTTGGCGTCAATCCGGGCTTTGGCCACTATCTTTTTTTATTTTATAAAAAGAATGTTATATTGACTGTGATCTTTCTAAAGCACTATAGAATGCCTTCATTGAATAAGGATTACACGAGATAAGAGACTTAAAGTTCATCCGTTGAGATAAAACGAAATTACTTTTTATTCAACCCAATATTTAGTTATATACCGAACCTAGGATGGTTAGACCCTCCGGGGACACTCTTATCCTCTATAAAAAATGTACCTCTGATTTTAAGATAAAAACTTGACGATTGAAAATGTTTTTTTAATAACTCATTCCTCAAAATATTCTAAAATTAATTTCTTTACAACAAAATATAATTGCTCTGTCTTCTATAATTTACATCTTTACATAAATATTATCAAATGTGTTGGAACATTATTTTATTTTAACTCTTCATCTGTTCACAACTGAGCTGTTTCATTTTTATCTTTAACATTTATATCCTTTTTTTTTATTTTGGTCTTTATTACTATTCCCATTCACCATTTCAAGTTCATTAACATTACTTGTATTTAAGTTTAATTTATTGTGAACTATATTGAAATGTATTTTTACAATTGTAGATATTTACAACACACATGTCAAAATTTTTTAATCCAAGTTTAAACCAGTTTTGTAACAATAACCCTGTTGACGCAAAAAAAAAAAAAAAAATTACAACATAGAATTAAAAACAAATATACTTCTTTAATTTTATAAAACATTATTATTCCATGTTCAGTTGTAATATAAAATAACTTTTTACTAAGAAAACTGTTATGACATTCTACTTAAAAAGGAAAACAATGTTGGATAAAGAAATCAGACTTCACACAGAAAGTTAATATTTTTTTATACTAAAGCGCAAATAAAAAAAATTTTAAAAGCTTTAAAAACCAACTATAAATAGAATTTAAAAAAAAAAATTTTGTTGTTTAAAGCTTTTGAGTTTTAAATTTATCGCATGGGCCGTATTCTATATAACTTATTTAATAACTAAAATATTTGTAATAATTATTATTGAGAATTTATATTTGATAAATTAAACTATCAAGAATTTCAGGCATTTTATATAGATAAAATGTTTGAAATTCTTGTTAGTTTTTAAGTTTTCATCGAATTTTCTTATGAAATTTAATTTCAATGTGATTTTGTTTACCATATTAATAAATGTGGATTCCTAATAATTCAAATGATCTGAAATTAGCTGGTTTCACACAAAATTTACTGCTTATTGTTTATTTTAACCATGAAATCTCCAGTGCTGCTCCAAACCGATTGTATTTTCTAAATTTTATTGGAAAAGAATTGGTATAAAATAAATTGTATTCCTTTATTTTTCTAAGAGGAGCCATTTACGACGGTTTCGGAAGAATTAATCAAAACCTTCCCTGCTAGTATTTATGATATTTTATTTATATTGAGGAAAATTTATAAAATAAAATATAATACGGTTATTATTTCATTATTAGTTTGAAATTCCCTCGTTTCCGAGAGAAATGATGTCAAACGAGGCATAAAACGAGAAAATTTCAAAAGTATAAAATGAGCAGGAGGCTGAGAGGAAAAGGAGGCGAGGTATTTCCAAGCCAACGAGCAAACGTCAGCCGTTCGGGAGGGTTTCATTCAGCACCGGATTGGTCTGGGACGGGGGAGGAGGAGATGTAGGGGGGGAGGGTCATTCCTGGGGAGGGGGTCTTCCAAGGAATAACAGCCCTAATTTATTACATTATTTATTATATCGTTCTAGCCTATCCTAGTAAAAATATGACATCTTCAACGGATTGTAAAAAAGTAATAATAATAATTTTTTATTGACTCACAGGGAAGGGAGGTCCATCAATCGTACTTTCATTTATCTGGACTAATCTTAAATCATCGTAATTGCTTTGTTGTTGTCTTTTTTCAATTTTTAAACAAAATTTATATTATTTCGAAACATTTTTCGAAATATATACTGGGCATCTCGTAAGTAGAGGGAAATGATAGCAGACATAAGTCCTCTTGTTATATAATATTATAAAGTCCTCTTATTATATAAAGTCTGATTTTCGGCAGAAAAGTAGGAAATATAAAATTTGTGTTGTTTTAATTATGTTTTTGTTGAATACGTAGCGACAACTAAAAAATATTTAATTTAAGTAATTAATACTCTTAATAAGTAAAATTTACTTCAAACAAAATTTGGATTTTTCATTGTCAAAGTTTAAAGAGGACTTTTGAGCGAATAAACTAATGTAATTTCTATTATTTTTTTTTTAATGTAAATTATTTGCTAGTAAAGATTCTGAACTTGAGTTCTATAAATTTAAAAAATTGGTATTTATGAAATAGTCTAGTTTCTACCGATCTTTGATATTTTCCCATAATCAATCTTTTTTAGAACGTTAAATGAGCCAAAAAGAAATTAATTGCCCAAAAAGTAATTTCGTGTTTTTTGAAATTTATTTGTTTTTACATAAATTCCAAAAAGAAAGAGTAATGTTTTTTTTTTCTAATGTGAAGAATGTTCCAATGTAAAGAACTAAACATCTACTTGATTAACTATTGTTGCCCAAATGCGAGACCGAGACGAGTCTTGGTCATGGTCTTGGTCTTGCGCAACAGTCTTGCAGTTATTTATTAGCTTATTACTATAGAGATATTACTGTAATTTTTTAGATAGTCCTAACGAAAAATTAGAAGAGTTAAACGCAAAAGTATATTGGTTATATCAATTATTAACATATAGTGACTAAGATTGTCAAGTATTAGTAACTATTTTGCCTTAATTTTTATTTAAAAAATCGATTTTTTTTTTTACCAGTCCTGGTCTTGGTCGTGCAACAATTAGGCGGCCTTGGTCTTGGTCTTGCAAAGTGCAAGACCAAGGCTGATTTTGGGCAACACCACGCTTAACCGAACTATCTTAATATCCGGAGCGTGGCTGGCATAGATTGGTAAATATAATCTACTCTGTATTATAATTACAGTGGTAAACCAAACAAATATTACAAACTAGCCATATTTAATTACCTGTAAGTAAATTATTTATAATAGGTATACAATAACAATAATTATGCTCATCATCCCAACCTTAAATCGAAATTCATACAAGAATATTAATATAAACAAGATATTAATAACTATTGAGTTTTGAGTTAAAAATTGATCTAAATAGGTCCGTTTTTGTTCAAAATCACTAGTCATTCAGTATCCATGGATAGTTAGGGCAATATCACGTACTGAAAATGTGGATGTCCATTATTTGTATTGGTATTGTCTTCACTATTTTTAAAATAAATTTAATTTTTAAATTTTATAATCAACGATTATCACTCATATTTATATTGAATTGTATTTATCAGGGGGGATGTAATATTGCTTACTACGTAACTCCATGTGAATTTCTATATCATCCTTTATTGCATATTGAAAATTTATTGAGAGTCTCATTCCAGATTTGAAAACTGTATTCCCGAAAAGCAGAGGCGTTTAGGAAAACACCACGTGGCCCGAGGGTGGCCATATTCTTCCTGGAAAATAATAATTAAGATTTCTCTCAATTTATCACAATTCCAAGTTTCCTTCCCTCCTTCCGCAAACTTCCGGTGAAAGTTCCTCAAGTGGCCTCAAATATCTCTTTGCAGCTGCGAAACCGTCAGAAAAGGAAACTTGAGCGCTCCCTTTAGAACCCTAAGGAAATAAAATATCGTTTTTTTCGCAATTAAAAATTACCTAATCGTTGTTGTTGACGTTATAAATGGAAAAATCCATGGTTTAACTCTGTGACATACAGGTGAACAGTTAATCTACCCATGTTTCGTCAATTCAATAATTATCAGGAAAAAAAAAAACACATATATCCAAACCGAAAAAAAAAAATGGAATGGAGTTTTGTTGGATATGGATTTTATATAATAGAAGAATCAACTTTATTCTAGGACTAAGTCCCTTAGGAATAACAGTATTGATCATAAAAATTAACATTACATCTGGCCAAAATACATATTGCAATAAAAGAATAACTAAAATCTAAGTAATAAGTATTTACGTAGCTATAAAGATATATTAAAGAAAACAGGTGAGGAAAAGGTAACAATACTGTAAAATAGCTGCTACAAACAATAAAGTAGTAAAGAAATAACGAAATGAAATTGAGAAACAACGATAAATTTCTGGCAATTACTGTTATAGGCAAACCATTGTAATTATGAAAAAAAATAATAAAAAAAAATATTTGCAATCAATGATTGTTTTTTTTTTTCTATAAAAATGTATTTGCGTCTCTCAACCTGTTATTGACAATCAGCAACTGTGATGGCGATGCATGAAATAATGATATGACAGGCATGGGGAAAGGAAGTACTCAGCAGTACCTCTTCCCTAACTTGTTCCTCCAATTACTTAGGTTGTTTAAGGAAGGAGGTCCCTCATCCAACGCCTTTTTAGTCTCCTCCCAATGTTCTGAGGTATGTCAGCTGTGGCCATGTCTGTTATTAGTCTGTAATTATGTCCGTTTAAATTAGTGTAAAATCGTTGGTATAGGGTCGTTATATGTTGGACAACTGTTGGAAAGTGGAGGTCAGTATGTAGAGTTTTGTTAGTCACGTACCAAGGTGCTTTTGTTATGAGTCGCAATAATTTTGATTGGAACGTTTGAAGTTTTTGTAGGTGGGTCTTTCACGCGATGCCATATTTGTGATCAGTACGCCCATATGGGTTTAAGTAAGTATGTATATGTATTCAGTTTCTGTTTTAGTTTTAGTTTTAAAGATTTAGAAAAAACAGAGTAAAGTAGCTTGAGTCGTTTGTTAAGTGTCTTACGTTTCATTTTAACATGCGGGCCCCATGTCATCCTTCTGTCGAAGGTGAGTCCAAGGTAAAGTACCGTGTCCGTTCGAAGAGTAAATGTTGTAAGTTTGGATTTCTCATGATTAAGTCGAATTTTCCATAGTGTGGACCAATCTTGTAATTTAAGTAAGTGATGTTGTAGAGTTAGTGAGGCCTGTGTAGGGTCTTGATGTTTTGAGATAATTTTTGTATAGTCTGCGTGTCTGCGTAAGTAGCTATCAAGAAGATATCAATCAATGATTTAAATCTGTTATATATACCTTCGAGCTTTTTCCTCTGTATTTATTAATTTGTTCTTCTTTTTTTATATTTAATTTAATTAACGCATTTTTGTATTATTACATTTTAGATATAATAATAAGATTAATAATAATACAATAATAAGATTGCTACTGGACAGTGTAAAATGAACTTGACTGGAAAAAAAATGAAATTCGGCCGAATTCCAGATAGTGAGAGACTGAGAATTCATTCCATTAATTGGGAAATTTAACACGAGTAGAAAAAATAACTCTAGTTTCATCTTTTCAAACCGATGAATCTTCGAAATCTATTTTTTTCTCATGTTTTTTCCCTTTATCCCTGCTTATCAGCTCTTTAATATAATTGTCCTCTGTTTTATTTATAGAAACTGAACTGTATGTATTTAGATTGCTTGGTGTGATGTCAATAACATTTTTTCCCTGTATTTTTCTTCTTAATTTTTTTTCTCTCTTTCTGCATATATGTTTTTGCATGTATGTTTGTTTTTTCTATCCTGGCGATGCCTGAATTGGCGAATCGTTGACAGAATAACTGTTCAACCGTAAGTTAGAGACACGGCTTTAAAGTTTGGATTTTTCCATTTATAACATAATCACTGTATGCCTCTTTTCGAAATATATACTTATTTCAGTTGTAGCTAAAAAAAAAGTAATCTATTCAGAAGGACGTGCAATGGAACAAATATCAAGAAGCAATGCTAGTTGAAAATAATACTGTGGGCGACTTCTTTCATTTACATACTATGAATAGATAGATAGAAGATAGATACTATGAAATAAATTAATATATTTTTTAATCAAAAACCTAATTTAGTGATTTAAACAATATAAAATATTATAAATAAGATTTGTTTTATAACTAAGATTTACAATAAATCTTGGATGATAAATAATGAGGATTATAATACATTTTCTTATAATTAAAAAATATGAGTCTCCATTAATCAACCAATACAACCTTCAAACAGTCAACTTATAACTCTATATTACAATAAATTTATAATAACAAAATTAAATTGTCAAAGTTTATTAAAAAAAAAAAATATTAATACAAAAGCGGACCGTTAAACAGAGTTAATGAAATCGAATGATAATGCGACAAGTTTCTAAACTCATCGATTTTAATAATTGATGAAATACATTGCATTCCTATATTCAGCGACTGGACCACGTGTTGTTCCATTAGGTTATAGAGTCGATGGATTCGCTGGATGCAGAGTCATATAATCTCAGTTTTGTTCTTCCTCTATTTTCTTTAAATATTTATATTAATTATCTTATTGTTTATATTATAAATAGAAAAATCCTAAGTACATAGCCATGTGCCTCCATCATACAGATGAATAGTTAACTTGCCAACGTTTCACCAATTCAGGCATCTTCTGGCCAGAAAAACCAAGATCGCTTTTATGTAGAGAGACAATAAAGAAAAAAATATACTGTAGACATCTCACGAAGCCGTCCAATATGTTGAACAGCTGATTGGCAGAAATACAAGAAAGATAAAGAATCACCGGAAGGGAATATTTTTTTTTCTTATATAAGTGATCTTGGTTTTTCTGCCATGGTGACGCCTGCAGTTAATTCACCTGTATGTTACTTTTCACCTGTACCCACGGCGATATAGTTCGGATTTTTTCATTTATAATATAATTAATCTATGTCTCTTTTCCAGCTTTGTGCTCATCTTAGTGGTATTATCTATATTTCTTTATGTTTTTCAATTCTACAAATCAATAGGTAGTTAAGAAATGAAAAAGGTTGTGTTTGTATTTTTCATGTGTTTCGCAACCTTCCGAGAGTGTTTACCTCCCGCGGCAATCCGTTAGGTCGTTAATTTAATCTTCGATACTTACTCGGACTTAAAAAACAAAGTTTATATGTAAAAAATGTTTACAATGAACAAGAAATGTACTATACTATTGCTAATCAACTACTACACTATCTATTGCATATAACTATCTACTATGAATGACAATGTCTGACTACTTGCTAGATGGGTAAGAGAAGGATGATAGGAGAAAAATGTCAACTGTGGGGATTTACCATTATTTGCCAACCTTAATTGATACAAAAAATCAGCATAAATAGCTGTCAATTGGTGCTGGATTCGATCTATTGATAAAAAATATCAACGAAATTAGCTCTGAATTTAAGAACTCTTCCCTAATCATTACTTTCCTTGGCAGCTGTGATCAAAACAGTTTTAAAAAATAACTAAATGAATAAATTATATATATATATATATATATATATATATATATATACACATATATAAATATATATATAATATAAATAATAAGGTTCAATTCCTGAAATATCAATAGCTCTGTGCACAACATCAAACCGACCTTCCTTAAAATTCAAATTCCTTCCAGTCGAGCCCTCATATGGCGACCATTCGGCACAGAACAAATTAACGTTTTTAGGGACTCGTTCTATTGTGAGTCTAATAAGAGTACTATTCATTTCAACTGTCGCGATGAACTATAGAGGAGTTCATAACCAAAATGATTTTTGCCCATGAATTCTTTGAAATAAAAAAAAAATTGAGTGACATTCATTTTGCAACTTCGAAGCTCTACAGCTGAATGACCAGAAGATTTTTTTTCATTGGATTGTTTAACGTTTCAGGAAATGTTTTGCCAAACATCAGAATCTTCTCTCTTCTTTGTTGTACTTTCTGTGTCACATAAAATTTCTTTGTTAATGTTTATCGTTAAAGATATCCAGACTACATTTAACAATCCCTACAAAATATATTACCGGACGAAATTAAGTTAATTTCTATTTTTTTTAATCTTTCAGGTGTGTTGGAGATATTTCACCTTTTAGCTTCCGATCCTTTTTCCTAGCAAATTCATATTGGCGAACCGAATCAAAGTTGAAGGCAATCATAACCGCGCTGATAGCAAAGGACGGTAAATTCGAATTAGTGCCCTTGATATTCCAAACGGTGATGTTGCCCGCTTGGGCGATATTGCCGTCAGATAAATTGGTAGCGGTAGCGATCAAGGATTCTATGTATATTCCAGTGTTATTTGAAGGGTTCCATCCCGTAGTTCCCTCGAGACTGGAGCCGCTCCTGCGGGATGGAACTCTGCAATTGGCTTCCAACTTTGGCTTTGTTACACCCACATCCAGGAGAACTTTTGTCTCCATCATTTCTGAGAAAGAAACTTTTTTTTGTTGCCATTTGTCTCTAATTGATTGTTTCTCGATCTGCGTTGAATATTATTATTTATTAAAAATGATATTATTGTAAATATAATTGTTTAATAACATCCATGTTCACATGTAATTTTGTCCAATCTTTCATAATTGCAATGGATTTTTAGGGAATAGTTAGTTGGATGGTCTGATCAACAATTAAAACGGTGTGCCATATTGGTGTAATATTTATATCCTACGTTTCTACGTTGTAGTTCTTCATGAAAGCTAAAAATAACTGAATATTAACAGTACTATTAATTGGTATAACGGTATTTTTTTTATTTATTCTTAAAATTTACAACTGTTTAAAATAAATATGCATCTAGTAAATGTGTGCAGAAAAATACAATAGCATGAAAACAATTGTAGAGAATCTTTAATTTACCATTGATAGCACTTTAATAAAGTATCGAAATGAGGAGATCAAGAGGCCATTTTGTTTTCAGAGGCCTCGGGAAGTTATCAGGGATCGAAGAGGAAGCAAGGTTAGAAACGAGAGGATTAGGATGGATCTGAAGTTAATTGTTGAAATATAGGTATCTAGATTTGACCAAATTGAAAATATATGGAATATTAAGGTCGTTATGATTTTATTTGTAATAATGTAAGAAGCATTAAGGATTTTGGATTGTATGAATTTGATATGAGAGGAATTCGATGGTTTAATGGACTCCCACAGCTCAACTCCATATGTCCAAATAGGCCTTATTATAGTCATGTATATGAGACTTTTGTAGTTAAATGGGAGTTTAGAGAGTAGTCCAGGAAGTGTTGGAGTTGTCGAAAATTTCGAGCACATTCTTATCGTTTCAGTCTTGTCTCTAAGATTACATTAAACAATCGACCAGTCAACGTTTCAGATTAAAAATATCGTGGCTCGATAAATTAAATATCGGCTCAACAGAGATAACTGGAGTATTATTAAAGATCACTGTAGGACAGTAAGTCATAGTTTTATGACAAAGAGTAAAGGTAATTTGAAGGAATTTATTATATTCTTATCTTATCGCCAGTTTTAACACCATTATTCAAGATTTGTGATGTTTGATTGAAGAGTTTTGGGATGCGGTTAATAGGTCGTTAACTGATGGACACGTGTGTCATCGCCATAATTGGTATAAGGTAAGATTAAAAAATCAGATACACGTTACAAGTCTGTTTGAGAGGATAAAAAAGAATTTTTATTTTTATACACTCTAATAAGAGTGATCTCTTGTCTACTCCTATTATGAATCTCAAAATTTCATGAAAGATAATTTTTTTAAATATGAAATTCCTCAGAATTGCATTGATAATAGATCGATAACTATATTTTTGCATAATAATTATTTATTAATCCATACTTAAAAAAAAAAGATTCGTTTCCCTTAACCCTCTTTAATTATATTAGATATCGTGTTAAGGTAATTAAAATTAATACCAATAAATATTTCTTTATATGGCATTGAGAATCTCCTTCGATCGTCTTTTTAGTGAAATCATTGCTGCTCTCGAGTGATTGTGGAGAATCACTGAAGATAATAACGGATAGGGTTCATATCGCGAGAGATGACGATGTGGATGGACAAGGCATAAAGCTGGCTATGAAAACACTTTATGGGCAATAAAATCGCCTTTAATGGAATTGGTTGGGTTCAGGTTTACCTCTATAGTCAACCCCAGGCTTCTATTACACCTGGAGGTAACAATCTTCGAGGGTTTTTATCAATTTTTCGATATCCCATGGCTTAAGGACATATAGATTTTTTGATCCTACGAAGAATTTGTCTATTGTTGGTTCTTTATCTACTCTAATCTTTAGGCAAAACTGTTGCAAAAATCGATGTTTTTGTTCCTTTTATATTCTTATCTTGTGTTGCAAAGGAGTTTTGTGCCGTTCTATTTTTTTTTAAGTATTAAAATTGTATTAATCTAGTTTTCGTTCTTTATAATGGTTGCAGTCATGGTATCAAGATTATTATGTGTTAACCACACAGCTTTCACTTTAACAGAAAATGTTTCTGACTCACCTTTATGGTCTTTAACAAGGTTGCAGAAATGGTATCGATAGACAAGAATATTACGATTATCAATTATTACTGATTGGCTTCAAGATTACTCAAGTAATCTTAATCCCCTTGATAGGTTCCAAGCCTGTTTACTTTTGTTTATAATTTACTTAACAAAAGATTGTTTCAAATCTTATGTTTTCAATATTTTCATATAAGGGAAAATCTTTAACTATTATAAAAGCATTAAAAAAAAAAGAAAATGATTCGTTTATATTGGTTAACATTATAATGATTAAAAGTATGCGTTTTGATGCACTATATTTATTGTAATATTTTGGATTTTTTTCATTTGTTATTTCTAATGTTGAGTAATAGATAAATCCAACAAATTTGATACTTTGAGATTTTCAAATATAATATAATATCTCATATGTAATACTTACCAATCATATAAATCAATATGTACCAATCAAGAATCGTATATAACACCTGCCAATGTATTAAAACATCAAATCCGTGTAACTTGTAAAGTAATGTCTGCTATAAAACAGTGGATTGTCGGATTACTTATTTTAACTGGAGACACCGAATATATATGAAAGAGAAAAATGTTTAAAGATTTCTTAATTTACCCTTCTTATTACGATCAGTGATATTGTCACCATGCAATTTTTAGTGTACGATACGGAGATAAGAAGTGTTAATGATTTAATACATATTGGAAGTACCATATTTACAATGATGAAGAAATACATATACATATAAATTGTCGACAATTTGGGTTTGGGTTTGCAAAGGTTAGTTAGGAATTGCAGTCACAGAGACAAATATATAGTCTGCAAAAACTCTTGAATAAAATCGTACGTTTTCTCTCTAAAGAAGGAATCTTTAAAAATTTATAAACCTCTTACCTAACTCAGCGCCCCCTCCCTCTTTTTTTAATCGTGCTTACTTTAAAGTCAACTTTAATAACTTTAAATAACTTAACTTTAATAATTTTAAATAACTTAAAATTCTTTTTAATTTAATTTCTATTATTCAAAACCAGCAGTTATATATACAATCATAATTATCGGCGTTGATAACCAACAGATTTTACGCCTTTACTATATAATAACCAACCAACCACACAGACAAATAAAAATTGTTATTTTATTTCATGCCAACATTTCGATCTAATTCTTAAATCTTAATCAAAACCGCTTGTTTGGAGTTTCTCCACCTTTATTTCAAGTTGGAGTTGGTATCCCCCATCTTTGAGTGAAGTTGTTGCAGAGGTACAACGAAACCTAGTCTGTACAGAATGGGAAAGTTCATGGCGTGGGTTAGAGGTTTTCTACTTGCTCTACTAAAAAATAACATTTTTAATAATTTTTCTCTGTGACTGCAACTCCTACCAAATAACTTCCAGGAATCAACTTCAGGAACCAAATCCTGAAAGTATGGTCTTCATCTTTAATATTTATTTTTTATCACTCACTTAATCCATCCATGTCTACAGCTAAGTAGTGTAAGGCTTCCGCTTATAGAGCGTGATCCATAAGTCTCTATCTTCTGCCATTTGTTTTCTTGATGTCCAATCTCTACCTCTTCCGTCAAAGGCTTCGCTTATTCCGCTCCCCCAGGTCTTCCTAGACCTTCCCACCTGATTCTCATAAGTGAGCCTTGCTATTCTGTCTTCTGGCATTCCAGAGACGTGTCAGAACCACTTTAGCTGGTGCTCTTATATTTTTTCTCTTGAATCTTGCAGACCCAAGTTGGATCGGATAGTGATATTCCTCACTCGGTCTCTCCTTGTTTTACCTTCGACCCTACGGAGGTAACGCATCTCCGTTGCTTGGAGTTGGCTCTTACGTTTACCCGTTAAGGTCCAAGACTCGCTCGAGTATGTCAGGATTGGTAGGAAAGTGTTTTTGAAAACTGTTATTTTTGTGAACCTCTTTCTTTCCTAAAAACTCTCTAATCGCATTAAAGCACCTTTCGGATGTCTTAATCCCCTCTCTTACGTCTCCATCCACCCAGCCATTCTCATTCAAGTGGGCTCCTAAGTGTTTGAATATATATATATATATATATTTTTTATAAAAAAAAAAATTAGATCTGAAAGGTTTTGAAGATGACTGGATAGTTACATCAATGACAAACAGCCTTTAACTTATCTTTTATTTTTTTCTTAGGTACTTATATAATATATGATGATATTGGTAGCTATACTAAGCAGTTCTATAAATCTGTTGCAGTTCTGAAGGAAGAGTTCGTGGCAGTGCCTACAAACGCCCGTGCGGCGGCCGGAGAGATGACGGTCCTGACTTGCGGCCCCCCTCAGGGTATCCCGGAGCCGAGTGTCCTATGGAAGAAGGATGGTGTACTCTTGGACTTAGAGGCATCGGACAGGTCAGTATATTCCTTATATAATTTTTAGAATAGTATAATATATTATTATAGTTGAAGAAATAATTTATGGTTAAATGTTTTGAAAATTATATTTTTAATCGACGGTAAAGAACACTTTTTATCGACATCCGCCTAAAACGTCGTGAATAGCTTCATCTCATTGTAATCTGCAACATTTTATTAACAAAAATTCTCTGTACTGGGAGCGTTTTCAATCTGGAGGTCGGCAATTTTTTTATATTTAATTAGAAATTAAAAATTCATGAACACCCATTTGCTTTCCACTTGAATCGTAAGATAATTTGATAAAAAATTAAAGTATAAAAGTAAAGCTGGTCTAAAATAAATTGGGGCGTCTGACGTCACCTCAATCGTCAACATGTCAAATTAACGGGGTTATCGAGACCAAACGTCACAATATTTTTGTATGGCACCCTTCTTTTTTTTGTGATCAAATTATCATACGGTTCAAACGGAAAGCAAGTTTCTATTACTTAATTACTTAATCCAGGCCTCTGTTACGGCTGAGCAGTGTGAGGTTCCTTCTTATAGAGCTTGATTCAAGAATCTATGTCCTGGGCCAGCTGTCTTCTCCTACTCCAGTCCATTCCTCTCCTGTCAAAGGCTTCTTTAATCCCCTCTCCCCATCTTTTTCATGGTCTTCCCTGTGGCCTCCTTCCCTCCACTTTGACCTCGTAGGTAGCTCTGGCAATTCTGTTTTCAGCCATTCGCGAGACATGTCCAAACCACCTAAGTTGGTTTTCTTGGATTATTTCCTCTGCAGGCCTCAGGTCCAGGTTAGCTCGTATAGCCACACTCCTAACGCGATCTCTTCTTGTTTTCTCCTCTATTTTCCTTAAATATCGCATTTCCATAGCTTTGATTTGACTTTTGTGCTAAGAAGTGAGGGTCCAAGACTCGCTTGCATGTGTTAATATAGGGAGGAAGGTATTCTTGAAGACAATCTTCTTAGTGGCCTTTGAGACTTTCTTTTTTGTCCAAGAAGTCTGACTTGAGTAAGTAGAAGCATTTTCCTGCCGTCTTAATTCTCTCTAAATGAATTAATTTTGTGAGAAAACGCCCCATTTCTGATAGTTTTCGTAGATAAAAAATTTGTATGTAGCGATAGGATGAAGCCACGAAGTTATAGGCGTATGTTACTAATATGATAAATATGGGTATTTTATTCCAACACTAGTGTGTAATTCTCAAGGTCGCAAATCTTAGTTGATAAGGTGACAAATGCCACAGGCCTCAGTCCAAGCCCTACATTGTCACTCACAAAAAATTAATTTTTTTTTTCCGAAAATTCACATCTGTAATTGTTACGACAGAATAGTAAAATAAATTATCAGTTAATGTCGTTACAACTTGTAATGAAACTACCATTGGTAAGACACGAATGAAGGTTTTAATCTACTAATTAAAACATTTTCGAAGTATATTAAGAGTTCATTCGTTTAAACAATTATTAAAAAATAAAATAGGGAATTATATTATTAGGGGATTAATCTCTTATTGAATCTTGTCTCTTTTTAGATAAAGTAATACCCTGTCATTTTATCACTCCTATATTTCCATAATTGCCTTCTGTTATATTTAATAAACTTTATAAGTTAAGTGTCTTAGGGACCTCGTTTCAAGTTTCGGAAAGTTTTAAATGGGCAGGATTCAATTTATCTAAATACTGCCCTCACAGATTATTAACAAGATAAGGCCGCAGACGAAATTCCAATTAATGCTAACTTTAATTAATATTGATCTCCCTGATTGGTCGTTTTTGTATTTACTGTAGTTATTTATTGGGAGCTTTTAAGCATTTTAAGGTTGCTATTCACAATCCTGAAAAAAACCTGGAAGATATAATTTGATGTGGGTGTATATATATCTTATTTTTAAACATACATAAATGAGAGAAATTCTGATTGATTGCTCCGAGCTACTAGCCCCACCCTTCATGTCATAAGATATTGATTGACCAGTTTCTGTAAGCAGCTCTTTATTGGTCCTTTTCCTCTATGCGTTAATATTCTGATCCTAGGTCGCTTCTATTAATTCTTCTTTATATCAACTAATTTTATCATATCATTGTACACCTTTAATTTGAGATTTCAAAATACTTTCGGGATTTAATTACCTTTAATATTAAATATTCTTGAGTCTAGCTGTACTGGTTCGAATCTGGATTGGGTGGGTTGATTAAAACATTAATTTCGTTCTGACTCTAGAACTAGGTAAGGAGTAACCTTAAAAAAAAATAATAATAAAGAACCTGATTGCAGGATTCGAAATTAATAAAATATTAAATCAGATAATTAATTAAAGTAATATTTGAGCTATCCTTTACTCTCCAGCTTATCTTGATTGCGTTTAATTACGGTCCGAATGTTATACTGTTAGAGGTCACCTGAGGTTATACATCAGGTCACTCAAGTGAGTAATTATTAATTTAAATTATAATTAGTAATGAAAAAGATAATCGCCCCTGCTTGTTAGTCAAATCCAACGAGAATAATAATAACAAAGATTGAGTAAAGAAATGTAACAATAACTTTCTGAATTGCAGACGAATATCCTTTAAATTCCTGTAATGCAACCTAGGAAAAGGCAGAGACTTAAAGAATGTTGAAAACATTCCAGATACCAGTGAAAATTTATAAAAAATATAAATTATGTGTATTTCTTGTTAAAATTAATAAAAGTGATATATTTAAAAAAAAAAAAGTATTTTCTTTTAAACTAAAAACTAACCAGAAATCGATATTTTCTGATCAAATTCAGATATATCCATCATATGTTTTATTTTAAGTGGGATTTTATTTATTTATTAATTTTTTACCAAAATATCGAAAAATAAAAAAATTGTTAAATTGACTTTTTTTTAAAATGAAACCTTTTTTTGATCAATCCCGAAAAAAATTCTAAAATGGAGGTAAACTATTTTGAAAGACCTCATGATCGATCCACGACTAATGAAACAGAATAAATAATTCGCCTATTTATAAGTTTTCGTGAAAATAGTTCCACTAAGTGGCTTTTTTTTTTTTTTTTTTTTTTTTTTATGTTAATTTATAATAATGAGCTATTTAAACCCTATCTTGATTACTATGAACTTTACGCTTATTGATGAAGATAATTTTTCTAAAAATGGTGTATCAGTAATGCAGTTTGAGGGTGATAAAATAAAAGTCGAGAATAATTCATGATTTTATGGGGGAACAATACTTAGCGTAGTTTGACAGCTTAAAAGACTCCTTAAAATCTTTTTAACAAGAAAAACCTTCACGTGTATACAAGTATTGTTTTTAAAGTTTACTATGAAGAAATCGGTAATTAACTAAATTCAATAGCTCTTGATATCGCCAACCATTTAAGAAAAAAACTTAAATTTTCTGCTTTCCTTTGGAAATTCGGACCATAATTTATATAAAGGTTTTGTTATCTGTTGAGGTCTGTTATCACCATTTTTAATATTTCACTTTACTTACGGGAGAACTTATACAAAAAGAGAAATGACTTTTTTGTTTAAGGAACAAACTAATTGTTTAATATTTATTTAATTTAAGTTCTTTTTTTTAATTCTGTTTTATTGTTCCTTTGAAATGCTTCTCTTCTTAATTTTCCCTGTGTTGTTCTTATTTCTCTTGTTAATACTGTTCTTCTCTCCCTAGCCTGTTTTAAATTGCCGTGGTATAATTGTACTCACTAAGCCATTCCGTCACAGTTGGTTCTTGAAGCCACCTTAAGTGTCTTTTTGGGACTGAGTCAAGTCCATTGTAATAGCTCTCGTTTTTCTTAAAATTAATTGGAATACTGGCAAAGTATATTTTTTTTCACATCTTTTTTTAATTTAAAAAAATTGTATATATACTGAAATATATACTAGAAAATTCTGAAGAGAACAATAATTTAAAGGAAACAAAATTAAAGTTGTAAAACCACAGTTGTTAAAACGGACATGTAAAGTTGTATATAGTTGATTCTTGGTTGAAAGGCGATCCACTCTTCATATTTATATTGGATATCCCGTAAGTTTAATTAAAATTATATCAATACACCTTCCTTTGTTTAATTAAATTTAACCGAAGCATATTTAAATATGCGTTGTAGCTTGTGATTAGGTTGTCTCTTTTATTTAGTTGAATTTCAGGAAATTAAATTTTAATGAAAATTATAAGAAAACTTGTAAAATAAAATTTAATAAACAAGACGTTTTCATTCCGATGGAGTTCAATTTTTTTTAAAAGCCATGTAATTACGTTATTATTTGAAGCTGTTTGTATCGTTTTTAGTTTAGCCGTTTTGACGTTTGTGGTCCCGCAAGAAAAGTGTGATTTTAGTGTTTAGTGAGAGTGTGTGAAGTTATAAATTAAAATGTCTGTGTAAGAAAATTCTATTACAAAACCAAAACTAATTTGAGTTTTTATGTTATATTTATTATAAACTAAAAATTTTGAACAGCTTTTGATCTTTTCTGAACTTTAGGTTGTTTTTAGAATCTTAAAAAAAGTACAGCTAGTAGACTATAGTTTCGACTGAAAATTGGAAACCCCGACTTGTTCTTAGTGCTAAAAAGAATTCTAAGAATCTACATTTGAATTAATCTACTTTGACAAATAATTATTAAGGAGGCCAATCAACTCGAGATATAGAATAAAGCTTTTTGAGTGAGTTTTATTTTTTCTTAGATCCTAAATAACAGACTATTTGGTGTATTTATTTGTTTTCAGTGTTGAATCGTCAGAAATTATTTTATCGAAGGCGATGTAGAACATTAATTATCATTCCCCTTACAGGTATAACTTAAAAAAAAAAAACTACGGTGTGTGCTTAAGACCACTCTATAAAAGAGAAACATCAACAAGGCGAAACTAATAATATAAAATATTTAATTTTCCCATTTTCCAGTTTTGGCCTATCTTTAAAATATCTTTTCCCTACTATTTACCTTTAGATCAATTAAATAAATAACCACACATGGTTGTTGATTGTCATATTTCTATAAACGTTTCGAGGAATCTCTGTCCCTCTCTTCCTTCAACTTCTAAAATTATAAAAATAATATATTATTAAGGTTCTGTCATGAACCAGTAACTTTTTTTTTAGTACTGATATTCTGATTTAAAACGTCTCTATAATTTAATACGTCCATATTCATTACTCTATTATTAGGGTTATAATATCCTTGAATTTCCATTTTCCAGTTTGACCTCTTATAATATCTGACCTCCATCACTTCATCGCGTAAAATGCATTGAATAATTGGTCATTATAAAGAAGATGTAATGCTGAACATTTCCCTCGTTTCCACTTATTGAAGTTTTCACTTCAATAAGTCTATATCATCAATGGGCAAAGTTAATCCCCCCAATACCCAAATTGTTAGTGAATTAGTTCAAAAACTGTGAAGAGGAAATGAAAAAAAATCATTGACCTCAGTATAAAACTTGAAGGAAAAGCTTCCGCAGACTACATTCTAGGCGAAGAGCCACTCAGGGTTGGCTAATACATAATACATAACGACTTGGTGATGTCTGTTTGGTTTCAATTATCTCTGCATGTCTTCTCCCTCCCCCTCCCCTAGCCTCGGTACTGAGGGCCCTAGGACGATCCACCTACTCCTTACATTACCATTTCTGCTCCATCTAAACAGTCATTTGTTTATGGCCTCTAAGAAACTGAATTTTTTTTTTTTTTTTTTTTTTTTTTTGTATAGGGCTGCAAATATCCTATTGAAATGAAATAAAAATATATTTTATTATTCTGGTAATGTTGTCTATAAGTTATCGTGGAAATAGTTAAAGTAGGTGGCTTTTTTTTTTTTCTATTTTAAAAATGTTAATTTATAATGATGAGCTATTTACCCCATCTTTATTACTATGAACTTTACGCTTATTAATGAAGATAATTTTTCTAAAAGTGGTGTATCAGTAATCCAGTTCGAGGATGATAAAATAAAAGTCGAGAATAATACATGATTTTATAGGGAAACAATACTTAGCGTAGTTTAACAACTTAAAAGACCCCTTTAAATATTTTTAATAAGGAAAACCTTCACTTGTCTATAAGTATTTTTTTCGAAGTTTGCTATAAAGAAATTCATAATTACCTAAATTCAATAGCTCTTGTCATCGCCAACCATTTAAGAAATAACTTAAATTTTCTGTTTTCCTGTAAAAATTCGGACCATAATTTATATAAAGATTTTCTTATCTGTTGAGGTCTGTTATCACCATTTTCAATATTTCTTTTTTCAAATTTCCATTTTCAATATTTGTCGCTTTCGAACAAATCATAAGTACAGAATGCATGTCTGGGCTGTCATAAATAAATTAAATATTTACAATAATATCTAATTAAAAGTAAAAATACAGAATGAAAGAAAGAAAGAGATAGAAAAAGAAAAGAAAAGCGTGCATATATATATATATATATATATATATATATATATATATATATATATATATATATATATATATATATATAAAACAAGCACAGGAAACTAAAATGACATAAGTAAAAAGAAATAGTCCCTGGGGATACTTAAATAGTTCTCTTAGGTATAGTTCGTAGTCAGGCGGATTGGGGAAGGAATAGGTATTTAAAGAAGAAAGGTTTAAAAGAGGAAACTGATTGTGCATGTCGAATATCAGGAGAGATGGAATTTCAGAGGGAGACGGCTTGAATCACAAAGGATTTGTCTAACGTAGCAGTTCGGTGAGGAGGAGGATAGAGTTCAGAAGTAAGAGATCGAGTAGGGCGGGATTGAATGGAGTATTTAAATTGTAAGCTATGAAAAATATAGGAGCTGAGTTCTAATGACCTGGTACAGAAAGGTAGCTCGGAAGTACTAAGGCGATAAGATGGATTGTGTCACTTCAACTTGAAGTAATACTATGTAATATGCGAATCTCTTGAGATTCCAAAAACATAACGTATTGAGCAATTTCCTGAGAGTCCACCGTAAACCATTCAACCATAGTCAAAGTGGGGGAAAACAAGAGAGGAAACTAGGAGTTGACGGAACTTATATGGAAGGAGATAGCGTAGACAATTGAACTGTTTCAGGGTAGAGATGGTACGACTAGAAATTTGGGAAATGTGTGGTTTCCAGGAGAGAGTTTGATCAAAAGTAATACCCTGGTTTTTAACGGAAGTATGGAATAAGATAGGTGACTTGTTACGGAGAAAATTGGGGGATACCGGGAAGAATTTGGGGAGTGGGTATTCAATCGAGATGGCTTTCGTCTTCTCGGCGTTCAGAGTGCCCCTGTAGATTTAATAGATTTAATTAATTTAATAGATTTAATGCTAACCTTTGAAATTTTAGAGAGATGAGTTGGTGAAAACATTGAATAAAAGTTGCTAAACTAGGAATTTTAGAATTGAACAGTTTATTTACATTTTAGTCGCTAGATAGGTTTATTCAGGACCAAGCGATTATCATCTAGTCTTCTTAATCTTTTCTTTTCCCCTTTACCACACCTCCCTCTTCCTCTCACAGTGCTGCGCCTTCCTCTCTTCCAACCACTTCTTCTCCTTACTCTTCCTTTGAACTGCAAGCACTGGCGGATCTACGGGGGGGAGGGAGGGCTTTCGGGCTGAAGCCCCCTCCCAAAATGGAAAAATATAACCATGTTTTATGGGAAAAATTTTTTAAAAAATACCTCTTAAAGTATTATTTTTCGTGTAATTACATTAAAAAGTACTTAAGGAAGAACTCAAACACCATTTCATATAGATAGTTAGTTTCTGTCTGTTTTTCCAAAGTAATTATCGTTATTTTTATGAAAAAAAAAGGTTTCGGGCTGAAGCCCCCCCAAAATTAAATCCTGGATCCGCTAGTGACTGCAAGGACCCTTCTTTGGTTAAACCGTTCCTGAATTCAGCCCTATCCCAACAATCTTTGCTTGTTACATTCCGTTTACACCTTCATATTCTTCAGATCTTACACTTTATCAAAAATTTGCTTATTTAGTCTCTTTTAATTTATCCTGACCACACTCGTATGTTCGTACAATTTCAATTTTCTTTTTCCTTATCGATTTTTTTATTATATTTTTTTATATTTAAGATTCAATTCTATTTAGTTTTAAAAATAATACTTATAAAAGTAACTGTGTTTTTCCAATTCTAACATATATTTCGAGTTATTTCCCGATTGGAAGGAATACATTGGTAGTTTATTGATTCGTAGTATTTCCAAGTTCTATCATAGGAAAATCAAATAAGAGAGAGATATCTTATTTTTAATTGTATTAAAATTCATTAAAATGTTATCTAATTCAAATTTATCAGGCTTATAGAGGAACTTTATCAATTAGATCTGTAAAATAAAAAAAAAATCTTCCATTCAATCAATGCTCAGGGTATTTGCAACGTTTCTACTATCTAATTACATTTTTGCTCTTGATTAGAGATTTGTTGTTTTTATCTTACATACACAAACAGATATTGGTTGTTTCTGAAATGACAAAACATTTACTAGTTGATTTTTCACCTGCATTTTAGAGAATCAAGAGATTGATTCTTAAAAGGATCTACCATATATTTCCTAACAATTATTGCATTTTTATAGAAGAGCGGGTTATCTCAGTGTAATCTTGTAGATCCTGGTTCCAATCCATCTCTGATAGGGAGTTATTTATTCAGTTATATCAGCGGTGAATTGATCCTGAGGTCGCCTATCGAGAGACCAAAAATATAAATAAACTGTATAAATATAAAGGTGAAGAATGTTATAGTTGTTATTCATCCGAAATCTTTTGAACTACTAGTCCTGATGAAGACTTTAAAGTAAGAAAATAAATAAATTTTTTTGTGTACTTCACTCCAAACCAACTAAAAATAATTTAATGATATGAAATTAATTGCCCTAATAACCTTCTATAAATGTATTATTTCAGGATGAAGGTGGTTAACGGTGGTAGCCTCGAAATCAAAGAAGTGAAGCCCGAAGACGAAGGCAAGTATCAGTGCGTCGCTCAGAACATCGTTGGCCTAAAGAAGACTCCGGAGGCCACGCTGACAGTCCATGGTAAGTCCATCTCTTGGTAATTCAATTGAATTACCAATTACATCAGAGTATCAATTTGTATTGAGTATAAAATTAGCAGCAATCGATGGAAGCGGGGTTCTTATTGTAGCTATGTCAATTTAGAATTGCGTCAGGCTGTGAAGGGGTGAGCCCGGCATAATGAGAAAACTTAGTAACATCCAACTAGGCGTTGTTTCCATAAAGGGAATAACGAGCTCGCCATTGATCGCACTTTAATTTTAACCTCCAGATATTTTTATCACAAACAAAAAGGCTTTTGATCTATATATTTTTAAATCTAGGTATAGTAGCAGGATTCATACTTTGTGTCTATAACAGGGGACTTTTGAAGATCAAACATTATTACCTGACTTCTGCTACCTGTTAGGTTATCCCAAGTTGACGAACTCTATGCATATTAAACAAATTACCTGTCCTATGAGGTCATGTCCCAACCAATATGATACACCCCCGTTCGAACTCAGGCCCTTGCGACATCTCCTGATTGGACATCCTGTGGACCAATCGCAGCTAACTTTAATTACATCACTTTTTTACTTAAGTTCCCTTTAACGTCTCTTAGCGACTCTTTTGTCATAATCTTTTATTTTTCATTTATATAGTTTAGCTTATCCACGTGATTTCCGAAAAAAAAATATAATTAATAATAACAATCTAAATATAGATAAAACAAATGATTTCTCTTAAATACATTCCATTTTTTTAAATAATAAGTTTATTATAAATTTATAATGTTTAAAATATTCTTAACAAAATATGTTTTCAAAATATACCCATTTTATAAATATAATAAATACGATGACCTTTGAAAAAAAAAGTCAAAAAACAAAAATTTTACGTTAGAAGTATTTTAATTTCCTCGGCTATGCTAGGCTATTTTACAAAAATGAATAATATTTTTTAAACATTTTTTAATAAATATCAAGACTTTTCTTACCTATTGTAACAAAGCAGCTTGCACATATTATTGTGGCTTCTGACTTATCCTGATGCATTTTACGGATCAGGCACCAGGCTTTGGTTCTAAAATGTAACGTAACCAAGAAAAATACAAAAGCATCCTAAAATATGGCCTGGAAGACGTTTTGAACCCAAATTGACAATATGTCTTTTTCTTTGTGGGTGTGTATGTGCTGCGTTCTTTTTTTTTAATCTAGCCTTGATGGCCTCGAGAGTTGAGTCTTCAACATTCTCGAGTCTAGCGGCGTCGCACAATGGACGAGTAAGAGAAAACTCGCGACATCGGCTAAATCTATGATTTTTTTTTAATTGAACTATTCAATAAAAACAGTAAACAATGTGTATTTTGCCAACCGAAAATAGTCTCACGAATTCCAGAAGGTATCAATATAACATTATATCTAGTTTTTGGAGTTCTAAAAAAAATAATAGATTTAGCGGATGACGCGAATTTTCCCTTAGTCGTCTCACTGTGCCGCGGTAGGAATTAAAGTTTATTTTTTGACAGACCCATGGAATGAATCTATACCTTCTCACACTATTTAGAGAAGGTTTAGATGTATCTCTAGAACAATCCCTCTCCCACTCCCGATGACAGAAGTGAAGAGGTAAATTGTATTAGAGAAAAAAATATATATGTGTTATTTTTATTAATTTTCTATTTTATGTGTTTACTAATTTAAGAGAAAGCGAATCATTTTGTTATCATTTTTAGGGACTTCTAAATATAACTTCGGTTCACGGGCTGATCTACGGGGGGGAGGAGGGCTTTCGGGCTGAAGCACCCCAAAATGGAAAAATATAACTATGTTTTATGGGAAATTTTTTTTTAAAAATATCTCTTAAAGTATTATTGTTCGTGTAATTACATTTAAAAGTACTTTAGTTTCTTTCTGTTTTTCCAAAGTAATTATCGTTATTTTTATGAAAAAAAAAGGTTTCGGGCTGAAGCCCCCCCAAAATTAAATCCTGGATCCGCTAGTGCTTCGGTTTATCTTTTAGTAATACATTTTTGATGGAGCTGAAGCAATGGCAGGGATATTGGCCTAGGAATGACGGCCACTTGTTATAAATTAATAAAAAATACAAAACTTATTAAAATAATTAATGTTAGCCTATAAATAAACCAGCTGCATCAGATAAATATTTAATGAAATAAAATTCAAATATTACAAAATTTAAATAGCATAAGAAATAAATTTAATTGTTTAGGGAAGAGAGATGATGTCAATTCCCGTGGGAGAAAGGGGAAGAAGAGGAGGACGAATGTCTAAGACTGAATTAGAATGACCCATACTCTTTTATGTAACAAATATAGTGTGTGGGCGGGGTGGCCGAATGGGCTAACGCGTTGTGCACAGCACCACCGTTGCCCGGCAACCTGATATATGATTACAAAAATAGCCTTGAGTTCGCGTCCCGGTGCCAAGGCGTCATTTAAATCGCCGCCAACACCCCCTGGTCCGGGAAAACCGCGTATAGCCTTAACGGCGAGGAAGGGGAGGACCCCAAAAAATATATATAGTTACAAAGAAAAGACAAAAATTTTCCGATTTCACCAAAGAAAACTTCATCAAAATTCAGGGTTATGAAATGTCATTTAATGACTTTTTGCAATAAACCAACGAAACACATTTTTTTTTTTAACCTTTACTATCCTTGTTAGAATTCGGTTTAATAATTTTAAAAGGTTTTGTTTAATAATTTTACTAAAAATATTTTAATGCTTGCAGTCACAGCTATCGCCCCTTTTGATGAACAGTACTGGCCTTTTTTGACAAAGGTGACGCCTTTATCGAAAATAAAGTGATTTGTAGCCGGTGTTCCGTTATACTCTTGCATCGACCATCGCCACCTAAATATTTATGAGCCACATCTGTTAGTGGAGTCAGCAAATCAATGGCTCACTCTTCCATCAGGCTAGGAATATCAATCGCCAAACGTTAGCTTTTTTTATACAAATAACTCGAGCCGAAGGAAAACACTGAAAATTATGCAAAAAGAAACCGTTGGTTATTTTTTCAGAACGTACTCCATAGACCAGAATAGAGGTCCCTAATCTTTTTTCTACCTAAGTGAGCATAGGGTATTAACAAAACCCAAGGTTTCTATGTAATAGCATATTCTGTTTGGATGCAGTTTTTAGAATGCTGAACACAAATATCTCTACTAATTACTATCCTCAGATCCAATTAATCAAAATTTTATGTTTCATATATAATGGCAGATAAATATAATTGATGATTTCAATTTAATTAATAAAAACAATAAAATTAAAAATTTCAATGCAACATTGAAATGACATTCTAGAATACAATCGTATGTTCATTTTCAATCATCAAATAAACTTATCTTCAATAATTAACCTCTTAAGAAATGATTTTTTTTTCTTGATTTTTTTTTTATATCCCCTCCTTATACCTTTTATATACTACTCTCAGTTTTAATTTCTATATTTTTCTTACTTTCTTCAACAAGCGACAGTATTTGTTATTATTTCAAATGCCAAAAGTAGGTATATCGTTTTCATTAAAATTCAAATCTCGGATAGAATCCATATAATACTTGAGATGAAACGGTTATTAAAACCCATTGAAATGTCGTTTTATGTAAATACTGTTCATGATTTTGCAGTTGATTTTTTTTTTTTTTTACTATAAAAATATTTCAAATGATTGATTATTTTTTCAGAAAATAATTGAGGGAGTTCTTTTATAAAATCTAATACAGAACATGTCGCTTACTGAGTCATTTGAGTTTTCTTATTTTTTCATATTGTCAATTAGTATTTAAATAAACTCATTGTTAATTTTCTTTTATTACTAATTATAACGTTCTATTACTTTAATATTGTAGTTTTTTAAGTATCTCACACTATTTTTTTATACATTAACATTTATATTTTTAACACACTTACAGTTTATATGTATTTGTTTATCTCTTAATTTTTTTCAGATTTATATGAGTTATATTGTATATGTTTAATATTGTTATTCTTTTTAAACCTATTGCTTCTTTTTTTTTTTTTTACTAGTCGCAAGTTTGTAATTCTTTATTGTTTTAGTTTTTTTAAAGTGTTTCATACTATGTGTTTAATCATCAATTCATATATATATATATTTATTTTCTGTTTTATTTCGTTTTTCACTACATGTTTTGGTAACTTTGGTTGATGAAAAAATAAAACAATGAAAATTTTCATTTTAATCCTTCATTCAATTTATTTTTTAGTTCAGAATTTTTTAAAGACACATTAGTATATTTGCATATTTCAGCTGTCTTTTGCTTATCGAGAGATTTTTTTTGCTGCTTATTTTACCATTTATTAGTTTTCATTATAAATATTATTGAATATTAAAAAAAACAACGTTGAACAGCAACATGACGTAATGCAGTTACCGGCTGCCATGTTGATCGCTGATAAAGGTTATGTCATTTGGGCACAAGTGACATCAGTGATGTCACATCACACGAGAATCATAATTATAAATCCCAGGGGCACACGATTGGTGACATGTGGATTAGATGATCGTTAAGTGTATTGAGAGTTGAAAGAAGCGTAAGAAAAATACAATGTTAAAAATACTTAAAAAAGTTGGCATGAATAATTAAAAGGCATTACATTTCATTTTATGCTTTATTGTAAGGGATTTTAATTATTGAAATTCTAAGAATTCCTTTAATTACTAAACAAATATTATTTGGTTTTAAGATATTAACAAAAAAAAAAACGCTCATCGTTAGCTTTTTCATCTTAAAATATTTTTAATGAGACACAATTTCGGATTCATGGAATGCTGCCTCTTTGAAATTAAATTTTATTCTGTCATATTAACGGATTCTTAAAAAGACTCGGAATGAAACCGAACAATGTCGGGAATCTAGCAAAATTATTCATAAGCCATCTCATGGAAACTAATAATTTTTTCAAGGAACTCAAAAAATGCATATCCGTCGGACTACTTTTGTTTATCTTTTAGTATATAATATGCAGTGTTTGGATTCTTCTGGCTGATAATTTTATTTTTAACATAAGCTTAAAATGTAGAAAACCTCTCAGTCATTAGGAAATGAATGTTACATAGTTACACCATGTTTACTGTAACATTTCTACACTTTGTATTAACGCCTAACCTAAGTATGAATATACAGCAATGATTTTTGCTAAAAAGAAATTATCTAAATATTGAACAGTTCAAATGTGCGTATTTAGAATAAGATTTTTTTTAAATTAATCTCATTAAACGTCCTTTCTTATATCGGTATTTTCGAGGGTCTATTATACTTGAAGATTTCTTAATTTATACTTCACTGAGCTGCTTCGAGTTGAGAAAAAATTATTGCTTATCTTTGTGCCATGACGGTGTCCCTTCTGAGAATTTTCCTTCATGTAATTTTCATGGACGGAGTGACGAATAAGGAGTTTCATCCGGTCGGAAAAAAAGCCCTCCGGCTATCGTGAAAATTTAAACACTACAAACTTCCTCAATAATAAAGTACAGGGCTGATCTGAAGTAAATCAGAACTGCTTACCAATTTTTATGAGTTACATTTATTAATATATTTTATTTTCTAAAACTTTAATATTAATAAATGTTCGCTAAAAAGTTAATTATAATTTATTTTTATTTAAATCGTTAACTGATGGTGCAGTAACTGGTTAAGAATTCACTCTGCCAGAACTGCAGTCAGATGTTTACTGAATATAATAGTGCTTAGTTGTTTACAGGTTGGTACAATTGTTTCCCTAAATTCTTAAGATTTTTATAAATATTCTGTTTTGGTGAGAAGAATTGTTAAGGGTTTTTTAAGGTTAGGAGAAACTTCAACTGGTGCAGATTTTTATTCATTTATTTATTTAAACTAGCACTTCACTAATCAGAAACAAATAGCGAAGTTAACAATTTTTAATTTGTGTGAAGTCAGTTTTATACTTAGGAAAATGCGGAACAAGTAGTATTCTAAAAGTGGTTGTGAGGGTGTAGACTTTACAGGATTTAATTTTTCGAAACCAACATTTAATAGACTTTGTTTATATTCTTATTTTCTCCTAAAACAACAGACTTACACTGTATCAGAATCCAGGTCAATGAGGATTACTTATATTAAAAAATTGCTAAAAACCTATAAATGTTTTAACTGACTTAATAATTATTAAAACCAGAGGATATTTATTTTATATTGTCAAATTATAAATTATAATTGCTATTTTTTTTTAAATATTTATTTCCATCTCACCAGTTCCTCTGCTACTGGGTATATAAAATAAATTTTTTAATAGGATCAAAACACTTCTGAGTGACTTATTTATATTAACACTTTAGTGTAAATTAATGATGATCATAATTGTATCATAAAGTTACCAAAATCGTTAACTAATGATAATCATGATTGTAAATTTTTTCTATTGTTTTTATTTAGTTCAGATGTAATTTTGTAATTTTGTTCTATTTTGTTATTCTCAAAGGACTTTTTCCCAGAATAAAGTTATTTTCTATCTATCTATCTAAATAAAGATATTAAATGAAAAAAATTGCTTAACCTTTTGGATATCGACACAAGAAAGTAAACAATAGTTATTTTTAGTTTAAAAGGATGTTTCTAATGCCATAATGTAAGATATAGAAGAGAAAATAATGATAAATTGAAGCTATGATCAAGATAGACTTCTTCACACTAGATTAAGAAGAATAATTCAGAAAAATAAGACTCTATTCTATTTTATGATATATTTTAAAATATGTTAAATAAATAAGAAGCCGATTAGATTTTTCAAAAGTGTTTATAATTATAAAATAAACAACCATTGAATCATTGAAGGAAGTAATTATCTCACTCCTTCACAATTCATATTAATGGATATTTATTCTTTTGTATAACCTTAAAATTTGTGTTGTGATGGTAGGAAAAACCAGTGCATAAGCTTCAAGTTTTAATTCAAAACAACAAATTTTATTTATTAGTTAATGTTATTTCTTTTTTTTTTTTTCTAGTCAAGCCATTTTTGTTGAAAGAACCACACGACACAACAGTGCTGGCTGATACTAGTGTCGAGTTTGACTGTACTGCTGGTGGTGACCCTGAGCCAAGAGTATGTATTGTCATAATAATATAAAATAATATTGATAATGATAAAAAATGTATTCACCAGGTACTGTATTTCATTGGTTTAACTTTGTACATTGTTTTCTATTTTTACTTTCTTTCTCTCCTATTTCTTATAAATAGCATTATAAAAAATATAATAATTAATGTATTGTATTCAAGGGGGAATATCTAAATTGAAAAACAACTGCTGTCACCTAGGTAAAATCAAACTATCAGCTCCCGATGAATAATATCATATAATAGAGAGATAATCTGTTAATTGATTGAGTATGCTGTGTGTTTTAGCAACTCAACTCAGTTAAGCAGCCATGGAATATTATTGTGTTTCTCTCTCTTATTGAAAACATCTACTTTATTTGTATACATATATTAATTTTATTTACTCTTTATTGCACTTTTTTTGTTTTGTTTTTTAATGTCATTATTGTATTATTTGTCATCAGAAAGTATGAATTAAGTTAGAAAGAAAGAGGAAAACTTAAGATAAATATATAAGGGAAGAAAAGAGAGAGAAAGGAAAGAAAGGGAAACCGAATATTAAAAAAAAAATAATTAAAAAAGAAGAAAAAATAATAATACATAAAAAAAAGGGGGGATGTTTACTATACTCATATATATTTATGAGACTGTATATTTGTATATACGTTTTAAGGATTGTACATTGCATTGAGTGATAAGTATGCTGTGTGCATAGCAATCCAATATACTTGGGCAGTACCCTTTTATGAAAATTAAGTGTTTCTCTATCTCTACAAGCTCAATCGTCCAAATAAACTGATTTATTTTCTAAATCTTCAACTCAACCAATCTGTCTGTACAATACAAAATTATATACTAGATATTTTTTTAAAATATTCTATTCATTTAAAAATAATTCTTTTTTATAGTTTATTGCAAAAATAACATGAAATCTTATTACCAGTTATGGTGCCAACCGAGTTAATAAACATGATAAAGTACTAGCGTTGTTTACTTAATGCGTAGTAAAAGTGGTAGCACTTAAAAGGCTAACCACCTGCTACCACTTACTGTAAGTAGTAGGTTGGGAAAGTCATCCTAGCTTATTTTTTTATTCCAACAATATTGACCCCAGAATCATATAACTAAGAAATCTTTTTTCTAAATAATTTGTTATGTTTATCTATATTTTTAAATTTTGGTGTTATTCATAATGTTATTCTCCTGGCTTGATTATTAATAGTATTAATAATTTTCTGAACTGATGTAAGTTAAATTTGGATAAAATTTCATTCTATCATATATGTAATTTATTTTATGAAATAAAAAAAGTGAATATGTTGGTTAAAAATATAAGACGTGAGTATGGTTCTGAATGAATCTACCCACTAAATACCTTTTTGTATTAAAATATTCAATTCTTGAGAGAGAAAAAATAATTAGGTAATATTTAATTTTAATATTAATTTCTTTCTTTATACAAAATATAAGGAGTAATAGTCAAGAATACATGTATTTTTCATACTAGAAAATATTGCTGTCCTAGCATCACTAAATATAATATTTTTATTTGTATTTTTCTCTAAAGATTTTATTTTTTCAATCCTTTAAGGTCAGATCAGACTGGGTGCATGGCTAGTGTTCAATTCTAAATTTTTATAGAAGAGAATTCTACAGTTTTTATACCTCAAATTTGTAACATGCAGAAAAATATGATTTCGTGTTGTCTTTTAAAAACAATGAAATATCTTGCCAAAAATTATATTAAGAATACTGACAATTATGATTTCACAATATTCTAGATTTATTTATATTTTCTCAACCACCATTAGTTCCCCCAAAAATATACAGTGGACTTTTACTAATCCAAACTATTAAAACAAAGGGGATTCAAATTAGTAAGAAATTCAGATTACCGAACAGAAAAAAAAGGTCACTTCATAAATAACAAATCAATTTAAAAACAAACATTATAAATATATGTATATACAAATATTTTTACAATAATTAATCATTGTTCAGAAATTTATTTTTTAACAATTTTCTTCTGAAGAAAAGCCCAAGGTGAAGAGTGGTGAAGAGCTAATAAAAAGTTTCTTGGAAAACAAAATAAAATTTTTTTTGTACCTGTATTTGCTTAAAACTTATTGTTAATTGTTTTTCAAGATCCTAAACTACCATTATATTAACAATACAATTTTGAACTGAAGATTAATGAAATGGTTATTCGCCAAAAAAAGAATTTGAGAAAGTAAATACGCTTCCAAATTTTCATATGTATATAGCTTGGATTTTATTTTTAATAAAAGGAGTTGGTATTTTTTACTAAATTATTTAAGCTAGAGCACTTAAGGTGTTGATGATATGGTTTCATAAAGTGAATGATATATTATATGCATATAATATAATACATAAAAATGTATGTTTGTACTAGGTGTATACATAAAATTAAATCTTCAATTTTTTTTTTTCTAAAGGGGTGGTTCGGATTATGGAATGGTCCAGATTAGCGAGAATCTACTGTCTTTTTATATTTATAAGTAATTTTTAAAAGAAAAGCTGATAATGATAATTCTACTTTCTTTCTCATTAAGTATCCATTCTTATTTTGAAGAAGTTCAATCAGTTTATTAAATTATATTCATATATTTATGCACAGGTTGTATGGCGGCGTGGAGACAGTGGTAAAATGCCTTTATCTCGTGCAACGCTCACAGGTGAAAAAGGTCTGCGTATTGAACGAGTGCAACCAGAGGATGAAGGACTGTACATATGCGATGCTACAAATTTGATTGGTTCAACTAGTGCCAAAGCATTTCTAACTGTACATGGTAATTATAAATATTAAAAATCTATTAGGAACGCCTACATTGTGAAATATCTGAGGTACCTTACATAAGTAGAATACATAAAAATGCTTTAATGATAAGTAATACTATTACACTCCAGTCAGAACTCTCACATTATATACCTATCCTTCTAATGCAGTCAAAGTAAAAGCTACAACGACGAGACATGTTTATTCTTATAAAGAATGTAATGTTATTAAGATAGTATACTAAACTCGCACCATTTTTTTTTTTTTCTTCCCTACCTCGCCTTTTAGGCTATACGGGATTTTCTTGGGCCGGGGGGTGAGGGCGGGGACGCGAACTCGTACTTTTTATATCATCTCAAATCTCTGTTATCCGGTTGCCAGGCAACTAGTGGTGCTGTGCACACGCTTTAGCCTATTCGGCCACCCCGCCCCCCAAACTCGCACCATTGGTGAAGTTCCACACTTTACCGTGACTATTAATGTAACAATTTACTTAATAAGTGATTAGGTTGTCCCATTGGAAAAAATCCCTCACGGTGAATATTTAGACAATAATACACTAGTTATCTCATACTTATAAATAAAAGGCTTAGCGATCCTGAAGGTTCGACGCCCACACCACCAGTCACTTATTACACATCTCCCTCCACTGTTCTCCGTCCAAGCCAGTCCCTTCAGATCAAAAGAACACAATCTTCCCACCTTTGCTTCGTCCCTTACCTTGGACATTTATCATTCGGTACAGCAAACATTAACATTTTTGGAATTCTTTCATTACCAAGTCCAAAAATTCTACAAGACCATTTGATTCGCCGTGATGTAATCACGTCAATTATATTAACTGGATACAGTTCATGCAATTCAGCATTGTGTAACCATCTAACTCTCCGGTTAACTCATTCTTCTTCGGCCCAAATATTCTACACAATGCTTCATTTTCAAAAACCTTAAGATGTTGTTCATTCCTTAATGTAAGCGGCCACGTTTTGCATCCATAAAGAACTGTAGGTAAGATAATGGTCTTATAGATTCTAGTTTTTAAGTTCTGGGACAAGAGACACAAACTATGTAGTTTTGTCATAGAAAAATAACAAGAGTTTCCTACCTTCAGTCTTGCCTTAATCTCCTCTTCAATTTCGTTTCCTCTAGTTATCGTAGACCCTAGATACCTAAACTTCTCTACATGTTCCAAGATATTACCGTCAATATTAATATCACCGGCAATATCACCATTTTTGCAACTAACCACATATTTTGTCTTGTCTGTGTTTATTTCGAGCCCTAGTTCTCTTACTTATTCTAATCCATTATTGTATTCTTTATTTTGTTTTGTGAAGAGCCTTGGTTTGTAGTTCTCTCACTTGAAGACTATTACTGAGAGACTATTATAGAAGCCATAACCTGGATATTTTTTTTATTTATAAAAATTATCAAAAAGCTTCTTTCTATATCGTCTGATTTTTAAGAATCCGAAATGGGGTCTGTCACTTCTTCGTGAAATTTCCTTTCATTTAATACCTCATTCATCAAAATCCATTACTTCTGAGAGCTGAAAAAGATATCAATACAATATGGGTATTATGTATTGTGTAGATTTTTATTACAACAGGAATTAACATTTATTTCTATAAAGTACCAAAAGCTCTAAAATAGATATAAATTAATTGTTACATTATAGTTGAAAAATGACCAATACAAAGTCTTGAGTACCTAATTAATAATTAACTCGAGTAAATAATTAAGTTGTCAATGTTTAATTAATTCAGACATTAATTACCTATTAGTACCTAAAACAGAGGTAAATAATTAACTTGTCAATGTTTAATTAATTGAGACATCAAGACAGAAATAACTAAGAACGCTTAAAAACAGCACATCCTTCATTAAAAGTCTATAAAAGGCACTTTAATTAGAGGCAGTATACTGATACTGGTACTGGTACTCCTTTTTGCCAATCCCTGACGGCTACCTTGAGGTTGCCGCCCCATAATTACCAGAGTGGGAATGTCACAATCCATTTTCCAGGCCACCAGGATATGGGCACTCTGGGACCCATGCCCCAATGTGATCGGCCATCCCGTTCTCTAAATGCAGTATATATTTCAGAGATATCCAACACACTCTTTTATTTGTAATTTTGAAAGATTTTATTTGTTATTATTTGAAATAATATATATTTATTACCTTTTGAAAAATTATAGACAAAGCTTTATTTTATTTTTTCATATCTGTCTTCATAATTTAAATCCAGGGCACTGAAACTAGCTGCAGAAGGTTGTAAAAGACAACTAAATCATATTAATTTTTGTTTTTAAATATAATACTTTTTTATTACTTCTCACACTAACTATACGATTAATATATATCTATATTTTTTTTAATTAAGAAGATTTACTAATTTAAATAAATTAAACAATTTTTATTTCAGCTCCTCCAGTTTTTATCAAGAAACCAACCGACCAAGCAGTAAAGCTTGGAGGTACAGCTACTTTCGACTGTATCTCCCGAGGATCACCAGTCCCCTCGCTGTACTGGGCCCGCGAGGGAGGTGGCAGCCTCATGTTCCCCTCCAATTCTTACGGAAGGGCTCAGGTATCCCCTGAAGGTAGGCTGACTATAGTCGGAGTGCTAAGAGAAGATACCGGCTACCTCCTCTGTTCTGCACTCTCAGTCGCTGGGTCTGTTACTGCAAGGGCTTATCTTGAGGTATGCAAATCCTTCCTTTTAATACCATTGTTTGTTATAATTATATAATATTTTAACATGTAATTTTTATAATTGATTATCAAATAGTTATATTCCTTACTATTATATAATAGGAGAGCCCATTTTAAATTTGTAATCACTAACTGTAAAAATTACTTGACAGATTTTCACACACTTTTTTGCAAAATGTCCTATGTTGTACTGTGGGCATTTTAAGCTTTTAAAATCCTTGATTTGACCTGTAGAAAAAAAAAGTTTAAAATATTTTCAACTGTTAAAAAGTTTTGTGGGTATATTAACAAATGTTTAATTTTGATTTTACATTCTTGTTGGAAATGCTTGTGCATGTCAATAAAAATTTCATGATACAGCAAAATATTGGTCATCATTGACATACAGCTAAAAGAAAGCCAAAAAAAAAAATTAAATGAAGTAAAAGCAGAAACAGTATAACATAATATTGCATACATTTTTATGTGTGTATATAATTTTAAATCTATGACTCTATGGAAGGTTTAGGAATAATAAAATCTGATTTTTCATTAATTTCAATAATAATGAATCAATTCTAATTCTTTTTATTATTTACTAAAAAAATAAAATAAAAATACTGCTCACACTGGAGTACTTTTAAGCTGTTTAAAAAGTTTAAGTCAGACCATCTTTGTTAAAAACTGTAAGTATAAAGCCATTAAACTAAAGATAATTACTCTTATTTTTCTTTAGTGATTGATACAAATAATTTTTTCTATGTATTTTGATCCATTTTGGTATTATTTGAATATAAAGTCTGATGATAACATTATACTTGATCTGCACATTTTGAGATACATATTAGTGTGATATTTGTTTCTAATATTTATAAGTCTATAATTAGGCACCTATAACAAAACCTGACTTGTACATGACTTTATTTTATTCTAATTCTAAAAATCAAAATTTTAAATTTTCATTTATGGTTTTAGGTAACTTCTGCCAGTGACAAACCTCCACCTATCATTGAAATAAGTCCTACGAATCAGACACTCCCATTGCAGTCGTTTGCAACCCTGTCATGCCAGGTACGATCTGATCCTCCTGCAAGACTGCGGTGGACTAAAGATGGTGTCCCAATCCAAGACGGAGATCGCATAACTATTCATCCTTCTGGTGTACTAAGGATTGATGGTATGAAGAAATATCTTATACCTTCAATAAATTGTGTTAATATTTTTTATGTCTGATGATTATCTACAAATGCAACGTGAGTTGCTGTCTTATATTTTTAGTTACTCTGAGATATAACTAAGTCTTCTAAAGGCTTTAGATAATACTTCTTAATATTGCATAAAAAATATTTAAAAAAATAAAAAATTAAATTAAAACAATTGGAATGTAATATATCACTCATATAAGCAGATGATTAAATAGAGTAGAAAGGTTAGGATGCTGAAAAAAATATTGTTTTTTCAAAGGTAACAAATCATTGCCTGCGGTACAGACCCCTGTTTATCAAATTATAAACATCTATCTAAAGTTCCATGAATGGTTTCATCTTATCTTAACCTACAACTTTTTTATTTACAGAAATTATTGGAAATGGGGTATTTTCAATCTGGAGATCGGTAAATTCTGTCTATTTAATGAAGCACTAAAACCTCGTGAATACCCCTTTGCTTTCCACTTGAATCGTAAGATAATTTGAGCACATAATCTAGAAAAAATATGACCAACAAAAAAATTAAGCCATTTGGCATGACCTCTACTCCCAACATGTCAAAATAACTAGATTATATTGGTCACATGGTCCAATATTTTTGTAGGCCATCTTTTTTCTTGATTTTGTGATCAGATTATCTTACGACTCAAGTGGGAAGCAAATGGTTACTTATGAGTTAAATTTTAGTACCTCATTAATTTAATGAGAATTTGTTTTATTATTTTGTGAGAATTTTAGTCGTTAAAAGTTGTAGATTACGATAAGATAAAGCTATTTACAAAGATTTAGCCGGATGTTAATAATTTGACAAAAAGGTGTCTGTACCACACACTATCAATGGTAAGGAAAAGGTTACTTTATGTTGATAAAATACATGACGTTGTAATCTTACCGAAACTTTTGTAATTTATTTGATATGAATTACGTTGTTATCTCAACTTAATAAGAACTTTTGAAAAATTTTACCTAATTAATATGTATTGTATCTGAAAATAGTTTGCTTTGTATACTGATTAGTCAGGTTTCATCCTTTTTGCAGAACTAAATTAAAAAATATATATATATATATATATATATATATATATATATATATATATATATATCTTTTTATGCATCTGAATGTTATGTATAATATTAATAATGAAGAGACGAATAGTTGGGGTGCTCAGTCAAAAAGGAAGACAAAAATAAATTATAATATTTATTCTCACTTTGACACTTTAGGAGAAAGCCCTGATGATGGCCTGAACTTCAGGTCGAAACGTCGGCAGATGTAAAAAATAAATATTATAATTTATTTTTGCCTTCCTTTTTGACTGAGCACCCCAACTATTCGTCTCTTCATTATCCACGACAGTCAACCAATTACCAATTATAATATTAATAATTATCAAGCTATGCTTTGTTGTATATTTTTATGTGATAAATATTTTCTTGTTTTCAGACTTAGATGCTACTGACTCTGGAGTCTATACTTGTTCCGCAAAATCTGAAAGTGGTGAAACCTGGTCTTCTGGGTGGCTGAAGGTTGGTGGTGAACCAGAACGTGCACCAGAACCTGGAGCTCTTCCCAGAGCTCCGTCCAATCTTCGCATTATCAATTCTACCTTACACACACTATCTCTTGCATGGGATCCACCATCTGGAACTTCAACTCTCTCAGGGTAAATTTTATCTATCATATTGAAGTATGAAATCCAATAATTATCTGATAGTCTTTTCTTTGAAATTAATAATGATGAAATTAAATGGTATGTTACAGATATACAATTGAATACTATAGCCCAGATCTTCAAACTGGTTGGGTGGTTGTAGCAAAAGGTGTAATAAGCCATACATATATGGTTAGTATTTTCTTAATCAACAACTAATAAATAAAATACTCAATGATAAAACACCACCTATATTTTGTATACATTTTATCAGTGTGTTAAAGTGTTGGTTATTTTCCTATGATTGTAAGAATAAACAAAAAATCACTTTCTTGCTATTTTGATGATGTAATCATTCATTTTTTGATTTGTTTTACAGGTGAGTGAACTTGAAGCAGACACTCGTTACATGTTTACAGTTCGAGCAGAAAATTCAGTTGGCTTATCCATTCCAAGCCCTGTGTCAGAGACAGTTAGAACCCTAAGAGAAGGAGGGCAAGCAATCGCTCCTCATCTACTTGATGAAGCAAGGGTCAGGCTTTCAACAAGATCGATTACCTTGAAAGATGTTTCTGCTATAAGTTCCTCTTCAGTCAAAGTCGAATGGGAGGTAAAAATGAACTTTATATGGCCAGCTTTTCAATTCAAGTTTAAACTGTAGTTTTGTACTCTCAGATTTTAAAAAGGATTTAAATATTAAATATTTTTTTAATATTGGAAATATGGTCTCAACTCTAGTCTATTTTTAAATCTTGGCACCATTCATTGTGGAACTTTCAGAGTGTAATATAAGTTTTTTTTTGTTGCCTATCAGAAATTATCATAGAATAATATCAATCTGTCATTTCATCAAGTAAGAAAGTTTTTCATGACATTATGAGATATTTATGTTAGCATTAAAAAATATTTTTATCTAAATTATTTTTTATGTAATTAAAAGATCAATTATCTGGTTTTAAATTACTTTGTCTCCCAACACTTTGAGACCCTCTCAAGAACTTGAGTTAAACATAATAGTACTCCCCTTGATGTCATAATGGCCAAGATACACATTGGGGTGTCGGTTTCAAAGTTTTCATAATTCATAAAACCTTTAAAGTAATTCAATTCTTTATAAAATATTTAATATATTTTTTTTTTCTATTTTAGTTATTGACTAGTGATGAATATGTAGAAGGAGTATACATAAGATACCGAGAGATTTCTGGTGGATGGCATAAATACAACATGGCAACTGCCGGGAGCGGTGGAGTAACACAATACACTGTGACTTCCCTCAGAGCATACACCACTTATGAATTTTTTATTGCTCCTTTCTTCAAAACTATTGAAGGGCAGCCCAGCAGTTCCAAATTGGTCAAAACTCTTGAAGATAGTAAGCATTAAATAATAACCATTTTTAAGCATACGTTTTTTTAATAACTGATAAATTGTAACACTAGACTTCCTGGTATAATTGCATACTACCTTTCCCTGGAAGATACATCAAAATAGACAAAAAAAAAAAAAGATAATAAGAAAATAAATCAATGAAATGACATAAAAGGCTTGTAATATACTTATAAATTATACTTACTATTGATATGTATTAATATAATTTTTTTATTTGATAAAAATGAAATTTGAAGTCTATATTACTAACATTTTGTATAAATATAGTTTTAATATGTTACAAAATAGCATAACCATGTTTATATTTATAAGTATTTATTTATTAATTATATTTTTTTTCTTTTTTATCATACTAGTTCCTTCAGCACCGCCTGAAAATGTTCAAATTGATATTGTTAATACAACTGCTGCCTACGTTAGGTGGGCCTCTCCTCCTGCTGACCATCATAACGGAATCTTACAAGGGTATAAGGTTAGTTCCAATTCTGTTGGTAATTAAATGTTTTTATAAATGTTACTTTTCTTTTTTCATCTTATAATAAATTGCTAACAGAAGTATCCCACTTGCATATGTTACAATGTTGAGGCAAATGTATACCTATGAAAACTTTTTTATAATTGCAAATTTATTGTTTGAAAACTTATTTTTGTAAATAAAATCGGAATATAAAGAAAAAAAAAAGATGTAAAAGGATGAAATGTAATTAGTTAAAAATTTATTGACACAGAAATAAATTTTATTTTGATCCTATTTCTTGAAATTGTTTGCCAGAAATGAGGATGAACATTTTATAGATTTTATTTTAGGTGGTTAATAACATTAAACAATATGGGTTATTACTAGAGACCAGATCTTTGTGCAGTAAAATTCAAATAACGTGTAGCAAAAAACTCAAAATGTGCAAAATCGTGCACAAAAAACTCAATATATGTAAGAGTGTGTAATTACCATCTAAAAAGATGTAAACATCATCTATTTTGTTTAATTTATTATATTAATACATCAAAATCTGATCAAATCTGGTGTTGCACTTCTGAATTAAAATAATTTCTAACGAGAAAAAAAATTAAAATGCAACATTGAAAATGAAATTCCTTAGAATTTTTAGGAAACTTTAGAAATATTAAATATTAATGTAGATGATGTTTTTTTCACTTAACTAAAACAATATTTTTGGGTTTATACTCTTTCTAAAAAAAAAAAAATTTTTTTGAGCGTCTATCTGTGATTTATACACTGGCAAATAAAATGTGCAATAACATGATAATCCGGTCTTTAGTTATTACTATCTTTTATGTTATTGTATTTAAATATGTTAGCAAAGCTATTATTTTCCTGAAATGAAGTGGAATAGATAAATAAAGGTCTGTTCCTACACAAGTTGTTACTATCGGTTATTTTGTTCTAACCTGTACCTCACATGAAACTGAAACAGGAAAACCGTATTGTTTATGCCACATACAGTTTGCTGATATTCAAAATTCATGTTGGAGCAAACCAAATGTTTTAATGAAACTGTTTTCGGTTTGGGCTTTCATCCTCAATCAATTAAAAATAACACAAACATGAAAAATTATGAGAGAGAGAAAACGGTGTTATGGTAGCTCATTAATTAATACCCTCAGCCTGAAGAAAGCTAAGGCTAGGCCGAAACACACTGAATCTATCTTACTTCATCTCTTTCAGCCTCAATATTTTACATCCTATGTTTGATTTTATCCCAACACATCCGTTTTGCTGAAGAATTTATTTATTTAACAATATGGTCCTTGTGAGGATTCCTCTCATGTTTCATTGCCTATTGTCATCAGATAACAGGGCTCCAATCTATTTAGATATTATATTTCAGTTAATCAAGCCAGTGCAGAAATTCAATGTGATATAGTAACCTTTTTATACATGTATTTAAGTATATATTATAACTAGAGTTGCCTGTTGCCTCGATTAGAACTGGAAAAATCATAAAAAATAGATTTTGTATATAAATTCGTAAAATAGATTGTTATAAATAGATTTTGATTAGTAAATTTTTTTCTTAATGTGTTAATAAAAATAATTATATTTTGGGATTGATTTATGAATACAATTATTTCCTAATTATCTATAATTTAATTTAATTACATTCAGAAATCCCTCTTGAATGTTGATTCATGTGGACTTAATGGCTTATAACATTTAAAAGATTGTAAATCATTTTTTTTTTTTCAGATCCAGGTAAAAGGAAATAGCAGCAAGGTTCTTGCTGAAATGACCCTAAATCTTGGAACAACTTCAATCCTTTTGAATAACTTGACTTCAAAAGGTGCCTATTCAGTGAGAGTTGCTGGCTTCAACTCAGCAGGTTAGAAAATAGTTTTTATTATTTACGTTGTTCATAAGGGGACCCTACACGGTCAATCGGAATTGCACTAATGACGTTCCGAATTGTCGTGTAAGGTAGTGAATGAAGTACTGATGGTGGTGCGCTGCGGATTTCCGAACATCCGGAAATCAAAGGTTCATTCACGAGAAGTGGAGGGGAGACCGACTAAACATATGGGCTGGGGAGACCAACCATACTGCTGGATAGGTTAGGTTACCTAGGCCTCACAACCATTATAAATTTCTGATTTTCATTATATGTAAATAGTTAAATAATTTTTCATATCCCTTGTTTATAATTTTAAACCATCTTCAACTATTTCTTTTAAATAGTCAAGTGGGCAACAAATTAAAAAAAAAAATGAGGAAACTTCACAATTTACTTGATAGGAAAAAAAAAAACTTTAACGTTGTGTATATTTATCAGTCCATTTTCCTCAACAAATTTATTATTTTCGCAATACCTTTCCTCAATTTTTGTAAGTAGTAGACTTATATTTTACTAACTTTTGCCAAAACGATTTTCTATGAGACTAACCTAACTAGATAGGTTAGTTTACCTAGGTCTCGTTATTAAGTAAATAATTTCATAAAAGTAAATAGTTGTTTATATCCCTCGTCTATATTATTATTAACCATTTTCAACTTTTTTTTCTTTAAATAGTCAAGTAGGCAATAAATTGGAGAGAAAAAAAAGTGGAAACTTCACAATTTACTTATAGAAAAAAAATCTTTAACTGTGGTGTTTATTTGCCATTAATTTTTCCATTTTTCTTAACAAATTGATTATTTTCGCAAAACTTTTCATAGATTTTTGTATGTAGTTGACTTATATTTTGGACTAACTTTGGTCTAAACGATTTTCAGGCTCTAGGAAGTAATTATTATATCTCCGTTTTTCTCTTGATGCCCAATATTATAAATGACAATGTCCAAATAAGCATATCTATGCTGTTTCTTTGTTTACAACTGCGCTAAATTGGTCAGTAACGATCTAACCTAAATCAGCAACGATAAGTAATGATCAGCAATGATTGAACGTGTAAGGGTCTTCATGATCAAAGCGATAGCGGGCAATCTTGGAACTTCTTGTGACGTTCATTCATGAATTACCGTGTAGGGTCTGCTATACTGTTTTAAATGCAAAAAAAAAATTCTAATTATATGGTATAGATTATATATAAATTTTATTGTCTGAAGTTATTTGTTATATAAAACTTTTTCTAATTCATGATGTTTGTTTAAAAAAAACATGAATGAATAGACATAATATCCTTAAAAATATTTTTTTTTTTTTTTTTTGTTTTATACACATATATAAAAGTGGATATATTCACGAAGTTCAACAGGAGTATAACACATAGAAGAAATTTAAAATAAGTTGTTCAAAGGTATTTAAATGACTGTCACTTTCAGGGCTTGGACCATGGTCAGAGCACATAACGCTGTTCCCGTCTGCCCGAGGTTTGCGAGCTGCCACTCGAGGAGAGGCTTGGTTAGTGCTCTTAGTGATAGTGATGGCAGTGCTACTGGGACTCGCCTGCACGACAGTTCTCTATCTGAGGAGAAAAGGAGCTAATAAACAACTCGGTCATTTATCAGGTGAATGCCTTGAATTTATAATTTATCTGTTTTTATTTATGATTTTTTAACAATTAATTCGCTTTTTATCCAGACAGTGTTAAAAATATTTGTTTATTGAATTCTTTCATATCAATTAAATCGATAATTGGGCAGGAAGTTCAGATGTGAATAATAAAACAAGATGATTATTTTCAGTACAATTTAATTTTTTCCTTGCAGTACCTGTTGTCAACACCAACCTTTCAACAATGATGCGTGGTGGAATGGTTGGTCAGCAGTGGACAGAACCTGAGGATTGGATGGAAAAAAAAGACACCGGTGACTATGCTGAAGTTGACACCAAGAACATGTCATCATATTACACGGGTGGACCTAATCCCCAACCCACCTCAGATGGTCCTACCCCTTACGCAACTACAACCCTATTGGCAAGGCCACAAGATTGCCCTCTTAGGCATAGTCCACACTCAAATGTAATAATATTATATTTGTATAAACTTTTATATTTTTTTAAAAAATTGTTTTAGTAGCAAATATATTTATCAATTTACTTTTTTATTTTTCAGGAGCCTGGGCAACTTCATGAGTCAAAAAGCACTCCTTCAGTGGAATATAACAATCTCAATTCTAGTCAACAAAATATTTATTCAAGTAAGATATATTAATTTAAAAAAAAAATTAATAAGGGCAAAAATGTGGGTGGAAAATCTAAAATAATTGCTTCACTTCATTGTTTTAAGTGCTTTTGATGGCTTGTAATGGATTATAACAATATTTATTATAACAAATTATATTATTCTACAATAAAATGAATGATTTCAGAAAAATATTATAAGTGTGAATTTACAATTAATAATAAAATTAATGTCACTACTGCGATAAACTTTAGGAGTATATTTTTTTTATGGCCTGATGCTGGTAATTTATAAAAAATAATCTTTTTGAATAAAAGAAATAAATATTTACTGACCCAGATGGGAATCAAACTCACAATGTTTAGAACTAGGTACTTCTGTATTCATACCCCAACCTCCTTGGCCATCATGTCCTCAATGCTGCTAATTTAGTTAAATAATATTTATTTATAAGTTAAACAATTTTTTTTTTTTTTTTTATAAAATTTAATTACCTTTAAGTAGAATTATGATAAAATTAATTAATCAATAAATACTTGAAATATGGTTTAGTAAAGATTTGAAATATTTTTATTGTCAATTATTAGAGGTTTAAGAGGGTATTAAATGATTTCCATCATCATATTAAATTATTTTAACCCCAAGAGTAATACTTTTTTTACTTTCACTTACTAAATATATCGTAAGGAAAAGTATTGTGAAACTTTTTTTTAATAGAAGTTAAGTAAAATGAGCTTTTCTTTTTCCAGATAGCCACCAATACAGAATAAGAAGCCAACAGCAAATATACAATGAGCGTTGCCCTCCAGAGGAACCTTGGGCAGACTATAGATGTTCTCCAAGAATTAATTCTCAGGTTAATATCCAACAGTAATTATATTCATTATCAAGAATTCAACTAAAAATTTCTACAGCCATATAGATCCTTAAGAAAGACAATCTAACTATTAATTTTCCCGTTTATACAATACAAATTTAATATCTTTAGAAGTAGTAATCAAGAGATAGTTTGTGCTGAAAGGGAGAATTAAAATAAAACATTTTAATTTTATGTATTTTTTTAGAGCCCAAAGGCAAGTCGGAGAAGCAACATGTCCCGTGAAAGCCTATACGATGGTCCTAGACCTCCACCCAGGAGCGAGAGCAGTTATTCCACTTATGCTCCAACCTGGCACCACAATCCAAATAATCAGTCATTACAGGTTATCTTAATTAATTCATTTATTATTGTCATTCCTATAATTTAAGGTTAAATGTAGAACTTTCTATGAATTATTTTTATTTACAGGCAAAACTACTTTGCCCCAGGGCTGTTGTACTAATTTTGAAAAATACTATTTTATATATTGTTGTTTGTTGTCACTTAGTAAATTTATCTACCTAATGTTAATTTATATACTTTTGCTCATAGTTTTTCACACCTTCAATAATATTTGAATCAGTTCTTGAAATATATAGTTTTTCTTCATACTGTATATCCAATTATTTGTAAACTGGTGGTCAAAAAACCTTGAATTTTACATAAAATCTGCAGATTATAGAAATATTTTTGAGCCTGAAGTACTAACAGATATATGATAGATCAAATGGGATTAAGATGCATAAATCCTTTCTAGAAAATCTCATGCTTCCCTCTAGAATTAATAATAAAAGCATTAAAATAAAATGTGCACTTCATGTTTATCTCCAGTTGCCTGTCCAATCATATTGGTTTTGATTTTGTGTTTTTTTTTTTCTTTCTGAAAATCAATATCTCATTTGTATCAAACATTTTTAAGAGTGTAAAATGGTTTTGGATCCCATGGCAGCTGCTCAGATTACTATGTTAATTGAGAACAGCCGAAGTCAGCGATACTCAGCCTGAGTTCACGGGCTACCTGAAACAACATTTTGGTGGGCAGTCAGGAGGTACCAAGAGATAGGAAGATCAAGCCATCTAAGAGCAACAGGTCCAGCTGATAACTGCTTCATAGCTGTGCAGACCCTCCTCAGAACTTGCTACCTGACTTCAGTTGAGATTTCTCATCGATTATGTATAGCTTGGTGTGCGAATGTCAGCACGCACACAGTACAAAGAAGGCTTATTGAACTCAACCTGCACACTAGCTACAGACTGTCTACTCACCATAGCACTGAGAAGCTCGCTTTCACTTTTGTCGTGAATACACACTCTGGACAGAAGAAGATTTGGCCTCTGTTCTGCTTTCTGACAAGTTCAGGTATAGCTTTTATGGTGCAAACGGGCAAGTTCTAGTGTGGATAAAGACCAAGTAAGCAATATGCTCAGTGCAATATAGCGGGAAGAATTCAGTTTGGAGGAGGGTCTGTGATGGTTTGAGTTGGAATATGTTTAGAGTCAAGAACAGACCTCCATGTGCTGCGAAGGCGACGCTCAATGCACATACATACATCACCAACATCCTCAAGGCTATGTGGTAGCTTTTGGCCTATTTATTGCTCTCTGTTCCCTTTTTATGCAGGATAAGTGCTCGGCCGCACATTGAAAATGTTTTATGGGATTACCTAGACAAGGTTGGTGTCAGCACCTTGGAGTGGTCAGGCTGCATTTCAGACTTCATCTTTGGAACCAACTTGTGCATCCATCTATCAACAACTGAACCCTTCATGTGACTTCCAAATACATGAAATGGATCAGATTCAAGATCGGGTAACCACCTTTTTCGTTGTATGCCTACAAGAGTACAGGCTGTCATTCAAGAAAAGGGAAGCAACAACCAGATACTAGAGACTCAGATTTCATAATTAAAAAAGAATTAGGTGTGTTTTATTTTTGTTTAAAAGAGTGTTCATTTGCTTTATTTTACATTACAATATTTTTAAAATGAGTTTCCATTATTTTTTTCCCCTTCATTTGTGGTCTTTTACAAGCAGTATATGTGACACTATATTGAAATAAAAATAATTACTATATTTTTTCTGTTGGGAAAGAAATAACAAAAAAATTTAAGGTGAACCGGTTTTGATGACCACCAGCGTATGTAACTTTATCATTTTCTCTTGCTGTTCCTAACTTAACATCTATTGCCTTCATATCCGTGTCATCAGCAGATTCTTTATTTGACTTAAAAGCATCACTTATAATTATAATTCACACTGCGAGAATACAAGAGCCACAACTGAAAAATTTCTTTTTGTTATATTGAATATTAGAAATTTATTAATATCTACACAGAAGCCCTCCAAGTCTTTCCTCTATTATATGTTTGTTGGTAGATCAATTATTATGTCAATTATTTTGGATTAATATTTGATGGCCAGGTTCTCTTTGGGATGAGAGAGTCCCAATTATTAAAATCTCTGATATTACAAAATTTTGAATTGCACTCCTTATATTTCTCACATTTTTGTTGATGTTGTTAGTTGGGGTTTTAAGGCATAAAACTATGAGTTCATCAACGTCTGTCTTTGATTTTGTTTATTTCTCACATTGTAAATTGTAATTTGTACTCTTTACTAAGTAATTGTAATTGAAAGACTCAATTATAATTACAGTAATTGGAATTAATTAATGCCTCATTCTATCATTGTTGAATCTTCTCTTGCTAAAGTTCAAGTATCTTTGGCCCATAATATTTCCTAATCAGTGTGGATGAGTACAATTTTCAATATCTGTTGCAGATTCCTAGTCATCGAAGGGAGTCCTCAGGGGAGAGATCCTCTAGCACTCGAGGGTCTAAAGGTAGTGGAGAGAGGGTGGGAACCTACCAGACAAAGAGAAGTAGAGCTGACGAGAGTACATCGCTACTTTATGAGCAACAGCTGAGTAGGCTCCAGGCAGTTGCGGCTGGATATAGGACTGGCTACAGGGATATTGATCTGCTCCCTCCACACTCCCACCACATGGGTAATTATATGGTCATTTTTTAAATAAATGTACCAACTGGGTATTTAATAGTAATTTGTCGCACTAAAACAACATTTGAAAAATTAAACTTCAGACTACTGCAATGTCTTATAGGATCAACCTAGATGTTGATTATAAGAGATATTCATGATTTTTCGTTATCTTCAATCTGTATGATATAAATATGCACTTAATATAACTGACTGCATGACGTTCAGAATTTGTGATGGTTTTTCAATTAATATTACATAGTTTTCTCTATAAATCTATAATCGCATTTTTGTTATATCTATCTTGATTAAAATAGTACAGTTTTTTTATATGTTGTAAATAGAGATTCTTACGGAATATGTGACTTTTTTTTTAAAATGTCATACTTTCTCAGAGATATACCGTTGTTTTAAAAATCAGTAATGGACCACGACATTCCTGAGATTTAATTTTCTTTGTAATTACATGTAGACTACAAAAATAATTATTTTGTATCAAGTTTATAATCAACATCAAATTAGAACCAAAGATATTTATCCAGATTTTTGATAAGTTTATCCTGTTGAAAGTTATAAATTTTTGAAACAGTAGAACATCGCATGTACAATTTTTTTTAAATTACCCTCATTGCATTATAATAAATGATAAAATAGTTCTAGTCAAAACTGTGCTAATTTAATAATAAAGTTATTACTAACTAATTTAATAATGTAAAAATGTTAATTTTTATGTTTTTGTTTTTTGTTTAGGAGAAGAATGCGGAACCTGCTCAGGGGGCGATTGTTGCGATGAAGACTGCAGCAGCTCATACGCCAGTGACATGTGCTGCTCCTGCAGTGAATCATCCTGCCTATATGAATCTTGCCCGCCGCGGCCAACCTGAGACCCAATCCCCAATCAGCGATTTGTCTAAGCTCGCTGTTTGGGGTGATTATCGATTGTACATTTGTCTAAGGCAATATATATATAAATATATATATCTATCATGTGTATTTGTTATTTAAATACGAGAAGTTCATGTTCAGAGCAAATTACAATGATTATCATTCAGTTGAGAATAATATAGGCAACTTTTTTTTTCTTTCCAATCGAGACCATATTATTGATAAATTACTAAAGAATTAGACTAGTCAATCTCGTTATTTTTGTAGAGCCAAATGTATGAAAACTGTGAATAGTAGCATCATTCTTGTTTAATAAATTATCCATTTGTAAGTTTATGATAAAAACTTCAAATGAATAATATTATATTGTTTGTCATTTGTTTAATTTTTCGAATAATATTTAGTTTAGTATTATTTTAGTTATTTTAGCAAGAGTAGTGTTATAGTTAAAATTGTACAGTGTTTGAAAGATCTTGCTACCAGATTATATTTTATAACTTACTTATGAACGACTGCTATCTGGTGTAAGATCATTCTTTTGTATTATTCCGATTTTTATAAATACTATGAGCCACTTGTAGTCATTGTTATCCTATTGTCATAATGTCACAACGTGAATAATAGTCATTGTCTATCTTGGCTATCTTTTGAAATTGCTAATTTCTATACAATTTCATTATTGTTTATAATTTATATGTTTTTGCTTTGTGTTTTATTTAAATGATATTAATTTAAAATATTTAATGTTATTTTACTTTTTATGATTAGTTCTTACTAGAAGTTTAATCTTTTTCTAAATCAGTTTTCAGTGATTTCAATGTTGTCCTAAAAAATTAATTTAATTCTTTTGTCTTTACTCATATCTCTTTAAGGTTCAATTAAAAAAAGTATCTACACTGATTTAAGGTGATTATTCAGTGTTAAATGAAGGCAAAGTCCAATTTCAATTAAGTGGAATATATAAAAAAAAAATAAAAATTATTAATAATGAGACTAATGAAGCGGTACTAAATATTGGTTTTAAATTAACCACTACTAAAATAAAAGTTAAAATGTCTTTTTGTATAAATATTTCACTTCGAAATAATTACTCATCAAATTATTATCAACTCACTGATACAGTAACACATTCCCAACTACAAAAGTTGTCAGCTATTTTCATTCTAGTTTTAGGAATTTTCGTCAAAAGATGTTAATGATTAACAATTGATTTTATGAAAGAATTGTATCCGTATGTTTCACAACAGTGTACTTAAACGTAAAGACGTGTTCAAAATAATGGAGTGATTTATTATTCCGTTATATGTATAGTACAATAAGTTACTGTGGCAATAATGTCTGTCTTTTTAATTGTGCCATAATAAAAAAAACAAAAAAAAACATTTAAATATAAAATCATAGTTTGTAGGGTAAGGATGGTATAGTTATGTATATTTTTTATAGCTCTTGCTGAAAAGTCTGAAGTGTGCGTTGGAGAGATGGCCTAACTTGTAGGAAGGGCACGAGTTGACTTTGTCAATAATATATAAATAAAATTTAAAAAGTAAAATATTTAACCTGCTGTATACATAGTAAATTTTGTTTATTATGAAATAATGGCTGTGCTCCAAGTTTCTAACAATGTACTGAGCTAGTTACGAGTTTAGAGCAGTTTTTGATTTTGTTTTGATTAAACAAACAGCCTTTATATTTAAGACGTAGTTGTGAGTTCGCTTCCAATTGTGACATTTCTATAAATAATTTTAAAAACTGTTACTGTTATATTTACTAGTGTATATACTGCAAACATTATATGATGGTTGTTGTATGGATTGTAAATTTTAGGATTTTTATAGGCAAATATATATTATATATATATAATTGTGATTATTTTTATTCCTTTTTTTTCCTATTGTTATTTATGCCCAACAATCAACTTTTGTACTTAATTTATAACAACTAGTAGGCCCGTACTAAAAATTCGCACAGCATATTGTTATCAAATGCCAGATTAATAAGAAAAGAAAATAATGCAACGTATCAAAAGATAAAGAAATCAAATGTTACTTTATCGATAAATATAATCGGCAAAGAAACCAACATGTTTACAAATTTCAATAACCTGTATCTTTGCTAATAATTGTCCGATTTCAATGATTTTTTTTTTCCTTTCATAGGGAATTTAGTAATGTTTTATATAATCATGTGCATAACCAAGGGCAAAGTGTGTAATTTTTTAGTTATTCGATAATAAAGTTTGTTTTCTTTCATAACTTCTTTGCCTGAATTTTCGGGTTGATTAAACAGTTTTGTCTGCCTGAAGGAGAAGGAAGCCTTCCAAATTGGTGGCTCAATCTTGAGATTTGGTGAAAAATTGATGATGATATGGCTTGCTGATCAAAAACACCATCGATAAATAACATAAACTCCTCCTCTCTCGGTCATAGAGACCTCTAGTCGACGAAATGAGACATGTATTCAATGACAGTACTACAATTAATGTAAGGTTGTGTGGATGTGAAGCCTATGCCTTTCGTTATCTCGAAAATAATACGTTTTTGGGCTTAAAAACGCAGGATCCGATAGTTCCGTGGAACTATCCGGGTCTTGCTGTATGCATCAAAATCTTCAAGATCCGATTTGTCCCATATCGATCTACAGACCTACCACCGTTCAGGTATTGAAGCCTAACAAAATGTTTGTATCAATTTTATTTATTGTAGAAAGAAAAACAAAAGTGGAGAATAAGATTCGCTAATCCCCCGTGAAATTCTAAATCCAACGGTACCCCATTCATGGTATTTGAGCATGACAGGAGCTTATATTTGGTACAAAACCGATTTCGAGCCTTACTGTAATAATATATGTACAGATTGTTCGAAAAATTCAAAATGCTATATTTTTCGGCCAAATATCAGAAGAAAGTAAAGTATTAATTAAATTAATGATGAAAATAATACCTAATTATTAGATTTGTCATAATCTTCTGATATTTTGACGGAATTAGAAAAAATAGGAAGCATATTGAATTTTTCGAGCAATCCTAAAATATTTTGATCGATTCGCAACTTGAATGAACAAGAACATTATTATAGCATAAGAAAATGGAAAAAAATATTAATTTTATAAATGGTGAAAATAACATCTAATTAGAAGATTTGTCATTATTTTTCTGATATTTGGATGGAATTAGAAAAAATAGGAAGCATATTGAATTTTTCGAGCTATTCTAATATATTTTGATTGATTCGTAACATGTATAAACAAGAAAATTATACTGTATCATAAGTAATGGATATTATAAGGAAAGAAAAGTATCAATTTAATAACTGGTGAAAATAACAAATAATTAGAAGATTTGTCATTTATTTTCGTGATATTTGGACGAAATTAGAGAAAATAGGAAGCATATTGAATTTTTCGAGCAATTCTAAAATATTTTGATCGATTCGCATCTTGAATGAACAAGAACATTATTTTAGTATAAGGAAATTGAAAAAAGTATTAATTTAATAAATGGTGAAAATAACATCTAATTAGAAGATTTGTCATTATTTTTCTTATATTTGGATGAAATGAGAACAAAAAGGAAGTATTTTGAATTTTTCGAACAATCCTAAAATATAGTGATCGATTTTGCATGAAATAAACAAAGATTTTTTTATAAAATTTATTAAATGGTTAAAATTTGAAGATTTAGGGTGAAATAAGAGAAACAAGCAGTTATTTTAAATTTTTTGAAGGTTTTTTAACGATTCTGATGAATTTTGAGCATAAATAAATAAACAATAAAAACTGGTCATGTGTCTGACAACACAAATTCCAAGTTGAAAATCTTTATTTTGTATTAGGAAAGTAGGAAATAAAAGGAGCTCACTTTTCGGGGCGGTCCTGATACCGATCGTGCTGCTATCTGTTGGCAGAACATAGGAACTACGAATTTTATTCGAATTCTAGCCAGAAACTCGTCGATATGTATTAGGATATTAGGGAGCTGCAGGAGCTCACTTTTCGAATCCACCAAGAGTTGTAGTAGTGCTGTTATCTAGCGGCAACTTTTAAAACTACAGTTACTAGTCCCTTGGATAGTGCTGGTCTCTTGCGGCATTTTTCAGAACTACGTTCGTGTTTCGCGCTCCTTACAGTAGCTGCCTATAGCTGCCTTGATAGTGCTGCTATCTTGCGGCAACTTTTTGAACTAATTACCGTTATGATTCTTTGTATAGTGCTGACCTCGCTTACCGGGTTTTGGAACTAATATTTCATTTTATACGTTTATTGGATGGTGCTGCTCTCTTTTATTGGGTTTTAAAACTAATATTTAAACGGATTGTTTTATAGTAAGTCTACCTTCCAGTAGTTATGAAAACTATTATTCAAAATTCGTTTACGTTTATAAACTATCATTAAAATTGTTGTTTTCGCATTTTAATATTGTTTAAATGTTTATTAATTTAATTCTTAACGCGACAGGCCTCCACAACCTTCCATAATATGTTAATAAGTTAAAATTGTGTGGAATAAATTCAATGAAATGTTTTCTTTCTGAAGTATATTATCTTTGCTGTTATATAGCATAAGTTAGTGTCTGATTCTTTCATGTCTTGAGCAATAAATTATTTTATAATTTTTTTTTTCATTAGAAATTACAGAATTTTGTTTAATTATTTATCGCTAGTTTCTCAAAAGTGTATATAGTGAGAAGTGAAGTTTTGAATGAATTTAGATATATCAACAGTGAACTGTGTTTATAAATAGTGATATCTAATAGTTATGTTATGAATTTTTAAATATATTGTAAATCATAATAGATGAAAGCAAATAAATATATTTCTCTAAAGTATATTGAATGAGTGAAGTTGAGTTGTGAATACATCTAGTGACATCAACAGTGAACTGTATTTATAAATATTATGGATATGTAGTAATTTTGTTATGTATTTATATATAAATACACATATATATGGTAAAACATAATAGAAGAATATAAATAAATGTATTTTTGCTAAGAGTTGTTTTTTAGTTTACCTTATTCTTTCTTAATAATCAAACACTGATATTCATTTCTGTATGTATTGTTAACTACATATTTATATCTTCTGAGTGTATATCTAATTCAAAGTAAAAATGTTTTTTCAAATGTTGAAGGTAAGTTTGTACACTTTTCTATCTATAAAATTATTCATGTTCATAAGGAATAATTCATTCTCACTTATCTCAATGTTGTTCTTTTAAATTTTGACACTGGATTTCACTTAAAATCTTTTGATAGTTGAAATCTTAACACTTTAAAAATATTTTCGGAAAATTATCTTGTCCTGATTATTATTACTATGGAACAATTTGATTATAGTTGATTAACTGTCGTTTATGTCATGGCACAAATCTTCAGGATTCAATCATTATTTTATTTCGGAATACAACTCTCAATGCAATCTTTTGGGTGTCTGTCAAAGATGAAATTAAATCAGATATAACTTATATTATTATTAGGAATTAGCTAATATTGGTCATGTAATACTGTCATTTTGTTTTCATGTTGTCTTATACCTTGTTCTGTAAAAAGGGTGATTCCATACAATACACCAATTTAAAAAAAAAAAAATTACAAGCAAAGTGATGTTTTTTGCTATTCTTATATAAGAAAATCTGAAGTTATAATTCCCTATTTACAAATCGGTAAGTTGTTATGTAACTAAAATTTGATGAATTCATTCTTTTTACAGAACATAGATGATTTATTTTCTTTAATTAAATATAGCATACTCAGTCAGTATACTTAATTAATTTGTTTTTTAAAACTTATTAAGGATTGTATCTTTGTTAACTGAGTAAAATTAGAAAGGGAAAGGAATAGAGGAATTTGGCTAAGGGAGTTCTTCAGGTTTTGAAGAATAAAAATAGAATGATTTTTTTTTTTTAATTGGAACAATAAAATGTAAAATCGTAATACAAAAATTTTAATTATAACAGTTTATTGAATAAAATTCTATTTATTCATAATTACTTTATGTGTGTTTATTCTCCACTCCCTAAATACTATATGAAATGTAAAAAAAGAAATTGAAATAATGAAAAAACAACAGCACTATTCTTACTTTGATATCTCAGATCATTGTGTATGCTGGTATTACATTTTAAAGTTTATTGTATAGATCACAATTTCTGCTTTAATACACCTCAGATTGTGATTGTATCACTGTTACAAAATAAAACTTATTTCATATAAATAATAACAATTAAATCATAAGTAGTAGTAGATGAATTGACAATCTTCTGTAATAATTATATTTTTGTTATTTACTAAATAAAATTAAAATGTTTTTTAAACTTAATTTAAAATTATCTTTTATTTATTATAGTAAATAAAGAAAAAACTGTAAATAAGATAATTTCACTTTCTTTTTGTATAAATCTGTTTATATTTTATTTTACATTTTTGCTTCATCAAAACCTTATTGCATTAACATCTGGAATTAAATCTTGGACTCAATGAAGTAAGAAGGATCACAGATAAAAGTTATCGTTAATGTGATAGTTAAAACTAAAATATAAGTTCTTCTCTGGTTTCATGAAAATAATTTTTTTTTCATACTTTTATATAGTAATGTCCTATATGGTAAATTTCATTAACATAATTAGAAAAGGTGACATGAAGAGCTGTTGCAACCAAGACCTTGGTCATTCATATTTCGTCATGTCTGGATATTTGCAGCTAGCATCTGAAATTTAAAAATAAGTAAATAAAAATAAAATAAATCATCATTATAGCTCGTCCAGAAGAATATTGCACACCAAGGATGAACTCATATGACACTTAATCGAAACTAACGTTCCTCCAAATACTTTGAAAGTTCAATTATAAAATATATATTTAAGGCGAAATGAAAACAAACATTTCAATTATAGTTCAATCCTTCATCAGATCAACTAATATGTGGAAAGAGAAAATTTTTTCATTTATATTCTTGTGAGCAAGCTATATTAACTCCATTTATTTCTTTCATTATATAATATGATAAAAAATTAAACAATTTAGTCCAGATAAACTATTTATTCTTCTTCTACCGCTGAGCGGTGTGAGGAGCCTTCTTGTAGAGCCGAATCCACAACTCTCGATCCTGAGCCAACTGCTGCCTCCTCCTCTAGTCAATATCCCTTTTGTCAAAGGCCTCCTTGACACTTTTTTCCCAGGTCTTCCCTGAACTTAACTTTGCAACGCTATCCTAGCCATTTGATTCTCTGGCATTCGAGAGACATGACCAAACCATCTGAAATGATTTTCCTCCATTACAGTTTCGACTGATCTTACATTTAGATTTGTCCGTATTATGGAGTTCCTTATGCGGCGATCTCTCTTTGTTTTTCCTTCGACCCTGCGTAAGAATCCCATCTTCATGGCCTGAATCTGACTGATGTGTTTTGTGGTGAGGGTCCAAGACACGCTGGAGTAGGTCATTTCGGAAGGAAAGTATTTTTGTACACTGTTGTTTTGGTCTCCTTGCTCATTTCTCTCTTGTTCAAGAATCCTTTCTTGAAGCACCTTCCTGCAGACTTCTCTCTTTCCTTTATTTTTCTGTCGATCCATCCATGTTCATTGATGTGGCCACCGAGGTATTAAAAAATTTCACTTGTTCCAATAGAACTCCACTCATGTACACTATTCTGTCTCCTCTTCCTTGTTTTTTGCCAATTCTCATAGCTTTGGTTTTCCACATTTATTTGCATATTCATCTTATTTAATTCTTCCTAAAGAATGTGGAGGTTGAATTGCAGGTTTCGTCCTTTGCTTCCGAAAACCACCAAATCATCTGCATAAGCGAACAGTGAGAAAAATACAGGCTATAGATTTCTGTATCCCATCTGATATGATCTCATATTTTGTTTTGCTATTTGTGTTGCATTGTCTAGTACTAGTGTAAATAGACTGCACCCTTGCTTAATACCTTGATTAGTTGTGAACTCTTGTGATATATTATTGCATGTTCTCACAACATTACTTTGGTTCTTATAGAGACTTAAAATTGCCTTACGAAGGCCCATTTCGATGCCTTTGTCTTCTAAGGCTTCTGCTATATCTTGCTTCTTTACTCGGTCAAATGTCTTAGTGATGTTTACAAAACAAGCATATATCTCTTTGTCTCTTTTTATTAATTTTTCAGAAATTTGTCTTAAAGTAAATCTGAGATCCTGGGTACTTGGCCTAAATTGGTACTGGCTAAATAAATGGGTACTGGCTATTTGGCCTAAATCCATATTGTTCTTCACTCAGGGAGGATTCCACTATTTTTCATAGACATCTCTCTAAAATCTTTGAGTATATTTTACTCGGGACACTAAGAAGAGATATTCTTCCGTGGTTTTTACATTCTCTGTTATCCCCTTTCTTAAATATTGGTACTATAACAGATACTTCCCAATCCTTTGGAATGTTCTTTGTTTTCCACACGAGGTTCAGAATGTGCTAAAATACTAATATCCCCTTTTGGTTCATATACTTGATAATTTCAGGGGCAATTCTATCTATTCCTAGCTACTCTTCCTGTTTTCCTGTTGTGAGACAATTGCATCCACAATTTCTTCTTCATAATTGGTAATTGGTTGACTGTTGTGGATAATGAAGAGAAGAATAGTTGGGGTGCTCAGTCAAAAAGGAAGGCAAAAAATAAATTATAATATTTATTTATTACATATGCCGATGTTTCGACCTGAAGTTCAGGCCTTCATCAGGGCTTTCTCCTTAAGTGTCAAGGGGAGAATGGATGATTCTGATAATTCTCCCCTTGACACTTAAGGAGAAAGCCCTGATGAAGGCCTGAACTTCAGGTCGAAACGTCGGCATATGTAATAAATAAATATTATAATTTATTTTTTGCCTTCCTTTTTGACTGAGCACCCCAACTATTCTTCTCTTCAATTTCTTCTTCACTTATAAAATCTTCTTCCAACTCGATCCCGTTCGACCTTCCAGCTTCTTAATTTTCGTCTTCAGTATTTTTATCCAAAAGTTCCTTAAGTATTCAGCCCATCTCTGCATGATTCCTTCGTTGCTTGTTAGGATATTTCCTTCCTTATCGTTAATTCGCTTGAGAACAGGTTCTTTCTCTTTGCGCTGTAGAAAAGCTTCTGATTTTCTCAGAAATTATCTTTCATCTTTCTTCCAAAATCTTCCCATGTTTTCCTTTTGGCTTCTATGATCTTGTTTTTCCCCTTTTTGTCTTTGAGTTACGTATTTTTTTTAATCATTATGGGAATTTGATTTTAGATATTGCTTCCAATACAACTTCTTCCTGTTGACTTCCTCTTTGACCTTTTCATTCCATCATGCATTAGTTCTCTTTAGTCTTTGTCCCTCAATTTATTTTTCCACAAGTTATTTCTGCTGAGTCCAGCAGAAGTTTCTTGAAAGCGGACCAAGCTATTTCGACATCTGAGTCCCAGGTGTATATTCCACTAAGAACCTTTTCTTCTATTATGTTTTGATAGGCAGTTGCTATTTCTTCGTTTTTCAATTCGTAGGCATTTATCTTTTGTTCTTTTTGATACCTTTTATTTTCTTTCCTTAGCAAAACTTTATTCAGACTGATGTCCATCCTCAGGAGGCTGTGATCGCTGCCAATTTCTGCACCTCTCTTGACCCTTGTATTGTATTTTTTATTTCTTCCCATGGTATGAAAAAGTAATCTATTATTGATTTTTCATTTCGCCCTAGTTCCACTCTTGTATATTGGTGTATTCTTTTATGTGGAAATATGCTATTTCATTCCGTTTGTGAGACATAGTTTCAAGATTCGTTCTCCTGAGTCGTTGAGATGTTCTTCACCATTTCTTCCTAAGGTTTCCTGCCATACTTTGTCATCATTGCCAACCATGTCATTTAAGTCTCCCATAATAATAGGGGTTCCATTGCTATTGTCTATTTCTCTTTGCAATGTCTCAAAGAGCATGTCTTTTTCTGCAGTGGGTGCATTGTTATTTGGTCCGTAGGTAACAAGCAGTATGTAGAGTTTGTTGTCCCATAAGAATTTGATAAATAATAATCTGTCATTTAAAGGTTTTACATTCTGTTATGTACCTGAATATGTCTTTGTGGAATATGCAAGCTACCCCGCACTTAGCATGCTCAATGGGGTTCACTCCTGAGTATACTAACATAAAATCTCCGAATTGCTCCTCCCCTATTCTTTTCTTTTTGGTTTCTGTAATTCCCAATAAGGTGATTCCTGTTTTATTTACTTCCTCCACTAGCTTTACTTCCTTTCCATTAATGCTTTTAACATTCCATGTTCCGAATCAAATAATCCTTTTTCCACGCCATGTCTTAATCCTTGAAAAATCTATACTCTTTAGTTTCTTTCATAAGATAGGTCTCGGACAAGTAGGTTATGGGCCTACTGTGTCCAGAGCCTGATGGAGGGATTGCCTTCTTTAGAGCTTTCAGGCCAGCTCTCCTATTACTTCAAGGAGAAGGTGTTATACCAGCAATACTGACCTGAGATGGTGTTTCATTCCTAAGAATACACCCAATCAGGCTGTAATGGGACCCTCCTCGATTACCAGGGCTTGGGACCTGCAGCTAGTGGAGTTCCACTATTTATTTAAGTTCTATTTCTTTGTTCAATACCTTTAAATTTTCATAATTAGTACATCCTACAGAAAATTTTTATCATTTCACTATTAGTACTATTCAGCACTATGAACCACATGTTAAGTCATAGACTGCCAGTTTTCTCTTTTGTCTTGAGAAAATATTTTTTTTTTAGGTCATCACTTTGAGTGGTATATAATTGCTGGTTGGATTATTGTTTTGGATATACTTTATTTTGAGGTCTTACGTAATACAAGGCTTCATAAGTGTTTTGGAGAAAAAAATAAGTATGGATTTCTTCTTCTAAGCTGTTCTTTTGATTAATCTGAGTAAATGAAGGATTGTACATTTTTAAGTCTATACTGCCGTATGACTTTCATCATCTTCTCTGGTAATTAGTTTCAGACTCCTTCAATGCCAGAAAAGCTTCCCTCACAGTGTTTAGGATCCTTCCTGGAAGATTCAAATCTAAAATAAAATCTATACTTTCCTGCTAAGAAGTGTTCCTGTTGCTTGAATACCTGCATTTATAATGGTTTTGTAAGGCAGAAGTTAAATACTAGAGAGGCCCATCATCTTGCCATACATCTGTTCCTGTTGTGACAAAGCATAGATCCTCCTCCATTATTATTAAGCAGAACCAATTTGGCTGGAAAATTCATTTTCATGATTGCCTTATAAGCTCCTTTTCTTAGTATAATGTCACATGTGATGGTTATGTATCTGGTATTCCTTTGCCTTTTCCAACATATTCAACGGGTAAAACTATGATTTGTCATTGAACACTCTCTTCAGAATTCGGATTGATATTTTTACAGCTTTCATTAAGCAATGGAAACAATCTATTAAAAATAATGATTAACCATATTGATAAAAGGAGGAGAAATATCTTTATAATTATTACACAAACTATATCTCCATACTTAATGATGAAATAAACCATTTTCTGCTGGTAGCTATTATCTCCAAATGTTCATAAATAATTCTTGAAGACATTGTATCATTTCATATTCTTCACTTCTTCACTATGTTTTGTCTGCAATGTTCTGCATTGTTGAGGCCACATTGTTGTTTTGTTTCTTAGTACCATCTCATATTTTTTTATTTGAAATTCGATTAAGATTGTGATTTTGAACATTTTTAATTAATTAACTAATCAATATTTTATGAAATCATTACCTGAACAAGAAGGAGATGTCTATTGAGCCTGAGATGCATCATTTGTATCAATAGATACAAATGCGAACTGGTTTACAGTCGATTGAAAACTGAAAAGTACATAATTCCTGGCTTACATGGAAGTCATAGGCAGCTGATCCTTTCACGTAGAAACACTGGACATTACTCCTCATTTGGAAATCGGCATTAAATTGAGTTTAGTTCTGCACACTATTACGGTCCTTGTGAGGTCCTCATTTTCGATCTGAAATGTTTAATTATTTTTAAGAAATATGTTTACATGATTATTTTAATTGATTCTAATATAGTGTTGTAAAAACAAGCCTCGAGCTACGACTCGAGTTCTGAAGACTCAGCTCTAGAGCCTTTGGACCTCGAACCTCCATCACTCAAGCTGAAGGCTCATATACAAGCCATGAAGGGTCTTGGGTGCAGTACTATGTGAGGAAGTACTGTTACAAGGCCAACAGTTGTGCAGGGAGGTGAAGGGCCAATATCACGCTCAATCGCCAGGTTTTCTCCCTTAATTATTTTTATTAATTAAGGGTACCCACTTTATAGAGGCTGGGTGTGCCCCAGGAGGGTCTCCCGATTCCAGGGGCGATCCGCGGCTAATGAAAAATTACTAGTCATTAGCCGGATTCAAACCTAGGACGTTGAGCTCTAGAAGTCAGTGCTCACCCACTGAGCTTCCCCGCTCCCCATAGGGTTCAAGCCTTGATGAATTTATCTTTAAAAACAAATTAAATTATTGTACATTTTCGTAAACAAATATATATTTTTTCTGTTGGTTGTAACACTGTGAATATACTTCCGAAATAATATGTGAATATATTATTTTTCTGTTGATAGTAACAATGTGAATATATTTTTGAAATATAATGTAAATAAATAGATAGGAAAAAAGAAGTAAGGTTCCAGCCCTGACTCGAGGCTTTACACGGTCAATATCGAGACTGAGTAAGGGCTACATGGGCATCAATTATATTGGCTTCAATCAAACTGGTTGATATCAATTTTTAAAAAATTTTATTGGACCTCCTTCAATATTATTGAAACAGTGTCAATATAATTGTATATAGATCAATATTAAACCATATATATATACGGATCTTGAGAAGCACTGGACAATACCAAATCTCAGGTGGCAATATTTTTGACTACGTGGGTGATACTTTCTTTTACTTTTTTGGAGAATGGATTAGCCCTCCTCCCTCCGAATATATTTTTTAATGATAAAATGACAATATGTTTGGGCAAGTGGGTAGTAAAGTTGGTCTGTTTGATAAAGATGACCATGAAGAAGGTGAAGTATGCTGTCCAAGAAGGTGGAGGACTTTCTAAGGATTTTGAAACGTACAAGGGCCTTAGGCAGGGTGACAGCCTTGCCTATTTATTGTTTAATATGGCATTGGAATGTGCAGTTAGAAGCTCAGGTGTACAGATTGGAGGCACCTTATTTAATGGTATAAATCCTTGGCTTCACAGACGACTTGGACATAATTGGAAGAATCATGGTTTCAATGAAGGAGGCATTTCTTGCTACAGGAAGTGGCATAAAAAGTGGGTCTAACAATAAATGAGTCAAAAACCAAATATATGAGAGCAGGTCCGCAAGCATTAGATTGGCAGGATGCCCTCCTGAAAATTGGTGACTTTACATTTGAGTGAGTGAACCAATATATTTATTTGGGCTGTCAAGTGGACTCCGACAATAATATGCAGCAAGAAATTAATAGACGGTTAATGGCTAAAAACAGATGCTTTTTCGGGCTCCTGAAACATAACAAAAGTAGATGTCTCTCAAGGACCACCAAGGTGCAGCTTTACAAGACCCTCATAAAGCCTGTTCGAACCTATGCTTCTGAATGTTGGATGATCTCTCGAGTTCAAGAACTAATCCTTCTAAGATTCAAGAGGCTGATCCTTAGAAGAATCCTTGGGCCAGTGTTCAGCGATTGCAACAAAGAACTAATTCTGAAATAGAAAGAATGTAGTTTGTTTGTTGAAGACCTAAAAGCGTATATGAATCAATATACTGATCACCTGTGTAGAGGTCTACACCCTGAAGGGATGGAAATCCAAGGACCTTAATAGAAACAATGTATAATAATGAAAATGTCATCAGATTCATAAGGACTGGATGACTTCGTTGGGCAGGCCATGTTGCTCGAATGAAGAATGATGAGGTCTCAAAGAAACTTTTGGAAGAAAAGATATACAGCAGGAGAAGATTAGGAAGGCCGAGACTGTGGTGGGTCGATGGAGTGGCGGAGGATCCACGTTCCATCTTAGAAGTAAAAAACTAGAGGGCAGTGGCAACAGACAGAGAAGACTGGCAGTTGATGTTGTGTGAGGCCTTAAATCACCACTGAGTTGTGGTGCTGGAAGAAGAAAAAGGTTGGCAATACTTCTTTTAATTAAAATTATTTTTTGGGGAGGTGGTGAATCCTCCTCCTCCCCTTAAATTTTTTTAAGAATGATATAATGGCAATATGTTGGGGTAGGCGGAGGATACTTTTTTTACATTAATTTTTTTTGGAGGGAGAAACTTTGTTTTTAAAATAATATAATGAAAATATGTTTGGATTGGTGAGGGATACTTTTTTTACTTTAATTTTTATTGGGAGTCCTCCCTTTCGAAATTTGTTTTAAAATGATAAAATGACAATACGTTTAGGTAGATATGTATTACGCTATTGTAGAAATTGTAAAACAATTTAAAAAGCGCTGTATTAGACACATAGAGAAAAACAAGTAAGGTTGCAGCTGCGACTCAAGCCTTTTACTGCTGAGCTCTTAGTACTCGAGTCTTGGCTGAGTTGGGAAAGCTTGAGCATTTTCAGCTCAAGACTTATAGCCTTCTGATCGAGCACTTTTACAACACTACTATAATATAATAATGCTGAGTGTCTTTTATATTGAAATGAAATGATATAGCCTTTATTTATGCAATGATTAATACATAATACATTTAAATAAATATATTCTTTAATTGTAAAAAGAAATTAATAAACTGATTATTTTTATCTTTTTTTGTTTTTTCTTCTTCATCTGTGCATAGACCTTCCCTTTCAGGAGTAATATGGTTATTGGCATGTGAGTTCCGCCCACTTTTCTTTCCAGACATCTCTGTCACTAGCAGCTCTCCACCAGAGGGGTCCTGCCTACTGCTTGAACACGTTGCGCCACTTTTCTTTTGGTGCCCTCTTCTTATTTCCAGATCATATGGAGTCCAGTATGTGACCATTCTTGACCATATATAATCTTCACCCAGTAGGAGATTCCCAGCCCATTTCCATTAGCTCAGTCTTGTCCATCTAAGGATATCTGTGAGTCCTATCTCTTTTTTGATCCAGTCATTTCTCACTCTGTCTCTTTTTCTCACATTCATAATAATTCTTTCATCCTTATTCTGCCTCACCTGGATCTTTCTCTCTTGAGAATTTGTCAATGACCAAGCTTAATCCATAAGTAACCATCGGATTTATGCAAGTTATGAAGACCTATTCTTTCACATTTAACAGTTATTAATAAAGGAATAAAAAAATAAATGCAAGATTTTACATTAATAACATGAATAAGTCTAAAATATTTCCAAAATTGTTAAAACTTATTATGGAAGAGAAGTTGGTTGGGGATTGGAATACATCTTGAAATATATAAAAAAAAATTACATTTATTATCTTTGTGCCCAGATTTCGGCCTAAGTTTCAAGCCTCCATCAAGGCTAAGCAAAGACCAGGTAACAAATAAATACTGAGAAAATAGTAGGCAGTAATAATAATAATATGATCTGTTGTTTCATAAGTATATAAGTTCTTAACTGTTATCTTATATATTCTAACTTTGTCACTGTTATTTTATAAGTCCCAGCTTTATTACAGTTACTTTATAAATTCCTAAATTTATATATCATATATACTTCCATATTACCTACATATTATTTTATATGTTAGTACATATTATTAAGTTTAAATACCTACATATATATTATTTATTAAAGTTAAGTTTAAATACTTACATAATATTTATTCATATGTTATTGAAAATATTTTAACATACCCATATCTTTGCTATTTCATTTCTTAGTTACCCTTATTTTATCAGTGTTTACTTCATTGCTTTTTTACCATTACTGGCTATATAATTTGTAAATACTCTCACATACCACAAATTTTCCATTCATTAATTATTAATTTTATTGAGTTATTGAAGTAAAGTAGTTGACATGGGTGATAAATAATCATGATGCAGTCATTTTAAAGGTTTTTTATTGGTGCCCCAATAAAACACCTGAAAAATGACTGTGTTCTGACTATTTACCTCCATAATAATTTTATTTGTCACTACTAATATATACTTTTTATCGAATATTTTCATGTGCTATCCCATATTCCATTATATTCTTGTATCACAATTTTAAAACAAATAACTTTCACTAATCGCTATACTTTGAATAGAAATAATTTTCTGGTAATGTTGGGATATTATAAAATTTTTAAGTGCATTTTTAACTGAACTAAACCTTAAGCTTACGGCTAAAACATCATTAATACCATTATAATAACAAAAATCCTAATTATTACATTGATGGTTGATTACAAATTGTAAAATCCATTGATTATGCATTGTATGACTATTAGTTATTGTATGCAAAGCTGACAATGGAATTACAATATTTGTATTGCCTGTCATAGATAGGTCAAAAGCTGTTACACTAATTGTAAGTGGATACTGTTGGATATCACAAAGGGAAAATTCATCAAATTATTGACTAATTTAATTTTCTGAAAGGGTACATGATGATTTTTCAGAATAAACAGGTAATAAATACCTAATTATTTAAATATAATATTGGATATAGAGTTATTAAACTACATTAAATATATTTAAGATTATAAATATATCCATAATTCCCTGTGTTCGCTACTTTGAAAAAATAGTAGGGATGTACCTTGTAATAGTGGATTTTAGGATTTTCCAGATAGCCGTTTATATTTGCCAAATTTTACCAAAATGGTGAAAAGGATATTACACATTGGAGGATTTATTTTTCTTATGGGAACTAACAGATATATAAATAAATCTGTTGTAAAAATGATATAATTATAATAATAAAACTTAATTCAAAAATACTTTGCTGAATATCTTGAATTTTTTATTTTATGTTTGCAATTTAACACTGTTTTCTATATTTACTGATTCTTTGAGGTAATTTAAATTGTATATACTTCCCCGGTCATATTAATACCTGTTTTGTAAACTAAAATAATATATACCTAATCTGAACTACATATAATGAATAGTTGCCGGGTTGTTTAGTAAAACTCATATATAACTAATAAAAAATTAATTTTTATTTCATTTATTTTGTTTAGAAGTTGGACCATATCATAAAAAAAAGAAGGAAATTTTAATATTGAATGCATTATTCTCTCTGCACAAAGAAAGCTGGAAACGTCGAAGCTATAAATTCTTCTAGGTAAACGGAACTAATTGTTAGGATTGGTCTCAAAATGAGGGAAATTGAACGCAAAAATTGGAAAAATACATTAAGCGAACGAGAAAGGAAGTGCCAAAATCTCGGAAAATAAAACAAGGATCAGAATTCAGATTCCTTTAAAAATCTTTTGCAAATGCAGTAAACAGAAGGAGAGCTATTTCCTTTTCTCAATAGACCTCTCTATAACCTGCTTCAAAGTGAAGATAGTCCCAATGTGCAACTTCAGTGGCGATAGAAAATAAAGTTGTTTTCACCATAATAAACCTAGTTTACTTCGTCCAGACCTGCTGACTTGCCAATTGCTTCGAACAAATCTTTCATGCTTATAGAATGGTCTTCACCATAATAAACCTGTATCATCCCCTTAATTTCATCCAAGCTGCTCCAGTTGACACCCTTTTAGCAGCATCTTGAAGTATTCTGTTCATCTGTCTACAACACTTTCGTTTAGCCATATAATGGATACAGATCCTTGTTTTATTTTCCGAGATTTTGACACTTCCTTTCTCGTTCACTTAATGTATTTTTTCAATTTTTGTGTTCAATTTCGCGTTTTCTCTCATTTTGAGACCAAATCCTAACAATCATTTCCGGTTACCTAGAAGAATTTATTCCTCCGGCGTTTCCAGCTTTCTTTGTGCAGAGAGAATAATGCATTCAATATTAAAATTTCCTTCTTTTTTTTTTATGATATGGTCCAACTTTCGAACAAAATAAACGAAATAAAAATTAATTTTTTATTAGTTATATATGAGTTTTACTAAACAACCCGGCAACTATTCATTATATGTAGTTCAGATTAGGTATATATTATTTTAGTTTATAAAACAGGTATTAATATGACCCATTTCCAGGGAAGTATATACAATTTAAATTACCTCATAGAATCAGTAAATATAGAAAACAAAGTGTTAAATTGCAAATGTAAAATAAAAAAATCAAGATATTCAGCAAAGTATTTTTGAATTAAGTTTTATTATTATAATTATATCATTTTTACAATAGAGATCTTCTTAAACGACCTCCGTATATAATAAAGGAAATTAAATTTTAAAAAATAATAAATTAAAAAAAAATGTTTAATTTTTTTTGGCAATTAAATGATTGAATTAATATTCGTTCATTATTACAATCAATATAATGTACCAAAAACGTTATTATGTCACTATAACTAAGCCATTTATGAGTCCTGAATGGTGTGGTAGAGGCCTGTAGGCACCTACGCCAGAGTACCGCTTTTCTGCCGCTTGCAGTGCATTTTTTTTGGAACTGCTACAAATATTTTAAAAAATAATCAGTGTTTTAGAAAGAGAAATATATTCTCCAGATGTTTTATTTCGGTACGTTTTACGTTATCGTTGTCTGTTTAATTACGAACGACGCTTGATTTTTAACTTTTTAAGAAATTTTTGTTTTTTTAAGAAATTGACGTTACTGGTGTTTTTTATTTCCTAAGCCAATTATTTCTTTTTGTGCTTAGAATCGAAAATTTCCATTCGCGTTTTACGTTTCAGACATCAAAGATCAATTTGGTTCGGTGTCTGTCTGCAGTCAAATTGATATGACGGGCATATAACCTACTATATATCATCCGATTTTGATGAAATTTTCAGGAATTGTGCAAGTTGGTGTCTAGATGGTCCCATATCAATTATATCCAATTCCATCCACCACTTTCGCTTGCGCATGCGTAAGTGTGTTTTCATATTTATGGGAATATTTCAGTTTGCAACAGATATACTGGAGGTAGTCTGCTCCTATGGAAAATAGTAGAGGGCAACAAAATATGAAATTATACTAATAAATAATAAAGAAATAATTAGTTTTTATAGTTTCCTGTAAAACAATCAATTTTTACATTCGACTTTTTACACTAACAATTGTGATATAATTATTCAATATGCACTGTGATTTTTTTTTAATCACATCAAGTACGCGATATGGAAATGTTGAACACTTTCGCATTTTAATATCCGCTGATAAACAAAATTCGTGAATATCAAACCTGCGAATGTTGAGGGATTACTGTATTTCCGAAAACGGCTTCTCCTGGAGATTTTATTCTCAGAAAAATTATAGACCTTGAAATATTAAGCCAATGAGAACGGTGAGGAAGCTATACTGACTTTACTTGGCAGACTTTTTTTTAAATGGAGATTATACCTACCGTGATAACTGATTTTTTTTTTCAATTTTAAAATGCTAAATAGAAAAAGGAGACCCTAGAGATTCTAAATGTTCAACGGAGAAGTTTATAACTATAACAATTACGGCGGCATAAACCAAAAAGGACACAAATTTCCTTATCTATGTTCATCACTGGTGGGCTTACCTTAAGTATGTTATCGAAATATTGAAAATTAGGAGAGCAGAAAGATTTCAACAGGAAAACATATTGTCAGCTTCATTTAATTATTAAATAAACAAAATATTTCATTTTTTTTTAAATATTTATATTTTTAAATACAATAAAAACAATATTTATTAGACGTTGATAAGTTTTACGCCATTAAACAATAACAAACAAATAAAAATAATATTTACAATAAGATAAACCTATGTTAATGAAGGTTATAACTCTTCCAATTTGACTGCAGCATCTGGTTTAACGATCAACAGGAAACTATCGTATTCGTTTAGGCTTGTATTTTTATCTCCCGATGGTAATATTCTGTACTTAAGCAGAATAAATGCAATTATCGTCTTCACAAAGATAGTAGCGTACTTCATGCCTATATAAAAAAAAATTAACACTTAAAATGTATTTAAGACCTGTTAATAAGGTTTACCCAATTCACTTACCAAATTAAAATTACATTCACTTACCAACACAGATACGCGGCCCTTCGCCGAAGGGCAAAAATGTGTACTTAGTCATTAACTCCTTATTACTTTCGGAAAACCTCTCCGGTTCAAATTTTTCGGGATCAGGAAAATATTCTGGATCGTTATGAAGAGCAATAGATGAAATAAATATTCTAGTTCCCTTGCAAATTTTAACATCTTCTAATACGGTATCCCTAGTACATATACGGGACATCACTGTTAATGGAGTATGCATTCTAAGTGTTTCTGGGGGAAAAAAAATACTGAAATCAGTTAATGTTCCTTTTAGATTATCAAAAATAAGAAAAACAAAATCATAAATCTATTTTAGTCCAAGTTCAACACTTGGAAAATGTGCAAATAGATTTAGGTTATTTTTATAGGTTTATAGGTTATATATATTGGCCATTTGATACAGACAAAGACGCCATCGTGGTGAATTTAGCCATTGGAAAGTCTGATTTATATCGTGAAGACTTTCAAAATAGATGATATTCTGATGGGATGTTAATAAGTAAAAAATGTCTATATTTCATAAACTGAACGTTATATAACAGACAGGAAACTATCAACATTCTATTTCAATTTTTTTTTAAATTTCCAATTTCCAATGTTCAACTTCTGTCTTTTTCCTTTTAAAAATATCAAGTAATAATTCTATAAAAAAAAAAAAAAAAAAAAAAAAGTTCGCAATCATTTTCCTATATGCTGTGCCCTCTCTTTCAGGTAAATTTTGTCAAATTTTCGCTGCCATTTTACTAAACGGATCTAAAACGTTTTTAAAGAACTTTGAAAACTCAAAATCATAGTAATTAAGGCCCTTTACATGTATCGAAGTTATATTGTATTATTTACAATTTATTGTTATTTACAATATATACAATTTATATTGTTATATACAATTTATTTTATTTAGTATTTTTGTGTACTTATTTTCCTAATTACTCTCGACGTGGTGCTCAAAAAAATCTACACCTAATATAAGACCTTTTCAACAGAGCTTCAGAAGACTCCAAAAAGTAACTAGGAATTTGCTGGCGACCTGGTCGTATTTGGGACTAATTGTAGAAACCTCCAATTCAACCTCCGTATCCTCCAAGAAGAGCAAAAGAAAATAAATATGACAATCAATTTAGAAAAAAAAAATTACTAATTGAGAACATGGTAGCTTTGAACACAACTTGAAGATGTCAAGTCTAATGACTTTCAAATATAATGTAACTTGTAACCCTGCTGATGTACTTAAGTGCTCGATTCTCAAAGAACAATATTGTTTCATATTTGTATATTAGCTGTAGTCACCACTCGTGGCCGAATCTAAATTTCTTTTTTACATAGTGATTAATTCTCAACCCCTTTCAAGCAAAGGGTTCTCTTTAGATATGCAATTCGCAAAACCAAAAAAATGGATGAAGATAACATCATAAAATTTAATCAAAAAAACGTATTTAATTGCTCCATATACATTGTTGCTATTAAATAATTGTAACAAAGTTGTTTAAACTTTTCCTCTAGATAAAATGCCTAATTCCATCATCATTTAAAGATCAAAATATAAGCTCATTATTTAAATAGTTTCAAATTACATTGTTGGAAGAATGATATCAAAATTTTAATACAATTAGTGGTAATTGTTCTTAATAGCGAATATTTAATTGTAATAATCTAATTAAGTTTAATTTACAAGAACAAGTCTTCTAGCCATAAAATACCATATTAGATAAGTGTTGAAATTTCTGAATTTTTTTTTAACTGGAATTTTATTATATTACGATTGTGTTTAATTTGTAATATCTTCTTACCATCAAGCACCATTTGAAGATAGGGGATTGAATTTATTTTGTCATAATCAAAATCTTCCGGTTTGTTTCCAACTGACTTGATTTCACTTCTGAGTTTTTCTTGGACGTCTATGTGGTTCGCTAATTCTAGCAGGAAGAATGCTAACACCATTGAAGCTGTCACTGTAGCATCGAGATAAAAAGTTGCGCAATGAGCAGTCATTTCTAAGTCAGTGTAAGCTGAAATTATGAAAGAAATCATTTGAGTCAAACGATTTGATTGATGAATTATTCTAAATAATAGCCAAAGCCGCGAAAACCTTTATTGGTTTGTTCCAACTTCTTTTTATTTAACTTAATAATCGTATCGACGATATCGCCTCGTGTTATGTTAGCACTCTGTCGGTGATCAATATTTGTTTTGGTCACGCATTTGAAAAAATCTTCTGCCTCCTTTGAAGTAATTCTGGAAAAGAAGAAGTCCATAGAAATGTTAGTGTTATTCATTTGTATCGTCCTGAGATACGCAATTGGCCATTACCCCTTATGAAAGTTCAAAATTACCTAAACAACCATTACTGAAGTGGGTTGAACCACACCTGAACGCCTAAAAACAAACCACATAGCTTATAGCGCAGAAAGCATAATGCAAATTATAAACCTTGTTATAAAATTATATAAACCTTGTTAAGTCACATCAATGAGGATAAGACCTAAATGATATTAACGACCTTGTACAATGATATACCGAGTTTAATCAAAATCGTTTGAGCAGTTTTTGAGAAAATCATAATAACATATAATTGATGATATGAAGTGGCACTTCTGATTATCTGATTTTAAGGAAAAAGTTGCTGTAACATCCCAGGCATATACTTGTCTTAAATATGTAATACCAGTTTTGTAGGACTTTCCGTTTTTGAGCTAGACTGATAATACAAATACAGACCATTTTGTGGGACTTGGTTATTTGGACTCAAGGGACGTCAAAAAGAGTATTTTCACGATCAAAATACTTACTCTTACTGTATATTACATATATAGGTAATCAAAAGTAAAAATGCAAGTGTTTTCTTCCTAATTATGTATATTTTAATGATAATTATATATTTTAATATTAACTCTATACATAAATATAACTAGAGGCAAAAAGGAACACTTTATTTCTTAAATCTCATGAATAATTTTATTTAAATATTAATAACTTATAAAATAGGTCAGATGGGACAAAATTTTTAGATCATATTTGCATAATATCTTATTACAGTCTTATTAAAGTAAATTTTTTTGAAAAATACAATAAATTTTTGAATTTCATAAAATTAATCAATTTGAAATTGATTAGTAAAATATTTAATACGACTGGTTATTCATATCTCATTCATGTTTGTTTTAAAGGCTTCTGAATGCCTTATACTTATTATAGAATAACAATTATAGAATGCAGAAACGATTAGATAAATAACAATACAATTGATTAGCAAATTTTGTTAAAAACGTCTCATTTCGTGCCATACAATTGAAGCATCTAACTATTGATTATTATTATTATAATCGAAAGAGAGCATTTTCAAGTGGTGAAACAAGCTTCATGCAAGTATTGATTCCAACACTTGCTCAATTATCACACTTTACACCAAGTCCCTTTTATGATATTCAAATTCGAAACTAAAAAAAAAAATAACTTTTGGCCATTTCTGAAAATTCATATATAAAAAAGAACATGGTTTTTTAGATTGAAATTTCATGAATAAATAGTACAGTGATAGGACTACATATGAAAAAAAAAAGTTAAAACTCTTTTCATTATTACAGTATTGCAGCGCTAAACGTCTCATTTCATGTTAATTTTCATTTTATGGTTATAACTTATTAAACAACTTTCTTCACTACTTAGGGGATGTATTGTGATAACAAAAAAAATTTATACCAAAGTATCATCATAATTTCAGTTTTTATTTCGTTTTGTTAGCTATAGAAGTGCCTGAGTTATTAGATACCGACTCTCATTTGGCAGCAACATTTGTTGCACTACAACTAATATAACCAGTTGCATCTCAGTGATCAAATTTGTATCACATGATCCTATCATAAAAAGGTATTAAATTTATCAATTTCACAGTCCCTTTTGTGATAATCAATATCAAATATCGCCGAAAATTACTTTGGCTGTTTTTTAAAATTCAAATTTTAAACGGGACAAGGTTTTCAAGGTTGAAATTTCATAAGCAAGGAACACAATAGTAGGACTACATATGAAAAAAAAATTAAAGATGAAACTTTTTTTGTTATTACATTTTTGCAGCGCTCTAGTCTCGTCTTATGTCTATTTTTTTTTAAAATCACTTTCCTTTCTTTTTAAGTGATGTTTTGATAAACACATATGTAGAAAAAATACTCTATTAAGTTTTTTACATTTTGGTTTGATATCCACAAAATTACCAGTGTTTCAAACATTTCTTCGGTCGAAAAGCAAATTTAAAATGACCGCCGAGAAGAAAATGGTTTTGAACTCTCAAATATATGTGGAATAACTGGTAAAAAAAATTATAAAAATCAAAAATCTCGAGCGACATTCCTTATTAAATATAAGGAATAAAAATCAAGGACTCACCTGAAATTATGTAATTTGTTAAGTGAGGGAAAAAATAAGGCAGCAAATATGTTCCAACTGCTAGTTTCAAAAAACTTATCGCCACTAGCATGTTTCATAAAACCGAATTCTGAATCTGTGAATGACTTCGGTTCTATTCCAAATCCATGGAGAACAGCTGAATCAATTGCAGCACGGGTTGTAAGGTCCAATACCTGAAATATGATCCCATCCTTCATAATATTTGGTTGGCAAATAAGTTCTTTTGGTTTTTTCAGGGTGAAATAAAACTAGATGTATTATAGAATGTATGAATGTATTATAGGATGTATTATTATAAAATTTATTTTAATCTGCAATATATTGACTATTATTTAATATGACTTTTTTCCATCTTTCCACTAACTGCATAATACCATGTTCATAGAATGTCTGAAATTGATTGTTAAAAAACTGATCCAAGCAGTACAGTAGAGAGCGGAATAAGTGTTAGTCCCTTGGAGCTAGGTCTGGTGAATAGGGAAGGTGGGGCAAAAGGTTCCATCAAAGGCTCAATAATTTATTGCAAGTGACCAATGAGATGTGGGGCCTAGCATTGTCTTGGTGGAACACAATACCCTTCCGATTTACCAGTTCTGGGCGTTTATTTTTAATTGATTGATCCAGCTTTGGTTATTGTAGGCAGTATAGAGTTTAATCAATTGTTGTCCTGATGGCAATAGCTCATATGGAAAGGATTATCTTCTTTGGATGCAATTCGGGTTTTGACATTCTTCTAGGCGCCTCACTACTATGTCCCTAAGATTTTCTACGGACTACATTATCGTCAAATATCCATTTTTCATCTCCGGTCACCATCCTTTTAAAAAATGGGTTGTTTTGTTGTCGTTTCCGTAGTGAATAAAATAGAAATGCGTATTGCCAATTTGACTTCGGTTAAAGAGTGAGGGACCCAAACATTAAGCATGGAAACATAGCCGAGCTTGTGCAAATGGTTTTCAACGCTTGTATGCGACACATTTAGGGACATAGCAATATCTTGCACTGATTTGGTGGGATTTTGATCAACGATGGCCTTAGCATTTCTCGTTTCAATTTCATGTGGGCGACCAGACATATGAGCATCATTGATGTCAAAATTTCCTGAATGAAATTGGCAAACCAATTTTGACGGATGCGTTCGGTTAAGGCATCATCCCCATAAACATTTTTCTTTTTTTCAGCTTCTGCAGCACGCTTATCTTTTTTAAAATAATATATAATAAAAATAAATAAAATAAATATAAATATAAAATAATAAATAAATATAAAATAAAATAAATAAATATAAAATATAAAATAAATATAACAAAATATGCTGATAATGAATGGTAATTTCATCCATATTCACAGTGCAATAGCAAACACAATACTAAGCTAGTTTCAACAAGAGTTATGAGATATAGTTGTTGGCATATTGCAAGGAGTGGATAAACAATCCACCTTGGGGATTAATTCATCAGATAAGAACTGTATCATAGTGACATAAAAATAAATAGAAAAACCGAAAGGACTGATTTGCCAACCCAATAATTAATAATAAAACAAAAATTAAATAGCTGGTATATTTATTATTAGGATTATTTTTTTGGCTATAAAATGCATGAACCTTATATCAATACCCTGCTGAGAATACTGTCGTCGATATGATTACACACAGAGCTATGCTACTGTTTTTGGTTCATATATGAACATAATGGTCTTCCAGGATCTTCCAGTGGTAAAATAGTAGAACAACCTCTTCAAAGTACACGGATTCAATAGTTATTATAATTATTGGCATTCTTAATTATTAGAAAGGTTTTAAGTCCTATATTCACTACGAGGTCTCCGTATGTGCCACAATAGGAATACCTTGGGCAACACATTAAGGATGGTCATCGAGAGTCGATAATATCGAAATATTGATATTTTGCTTCCAATATTCGATATTATTGACCAACGATATCGTCCCTATGATATTTTAATTTAGAAATAAAAATTAAACTAATGTTTTCGGAAAACTCTCGGGATTGTACATGATTCTGGTCGTTAGAAAAAAAAAAATCGGGTGCGCGCAACAAACAACTTTCACTTACCGCTCTACTTTGAATAGAAATTATTTTCTGCAAATGTTGGGTATTCTAAAATTTTTGAAGTGAATTTTAAACGGAGCTAAAGCTTAAAGCTTACAAATAAAAAATCATTAAGAGCATTAAAATTACAAAAAGTCTATTTATTACATCGATGGTGGGCAATAAAAATGTAGTTACTCCATCTGCTTTTCTAAACCACATAACTTCAGTCTCTGATCCTTTCAGTTGACAGAATAATTACTCCTATTTAAACTTTTTTGAGTAATGTCATTTTAGTGATATTTCTAGTTGGAAAAGTTATATTTATACAGACAGTGAATAAGTTAATTCCAGAGTAGGTGATTGCATTGTTGAAATATAGAACTGTGAATAAAGGTATAAATTTTGCCACTAGAAACATCACTAAAATTAATAATAAAGAATGTTGAAATTGGAGTTAGTCATTCTGTCAACTGAAAGGCTTATATATGCTTATAAAGAGATTTGAAAGTACATCAGAATATTTAACCTATAAATGATTATGGAATGTTGGGCTACTAGTTATTGAACTATTAATATTCATTGTTAAGTTCACTAAAACGAAATTACGAGATTTTCGTAGCCTGCCATTGATAGGTCAAAAGTTGTCACACTAATTGTAAGGGGATAATATTGGGATTTCACAAAGGAAAAATTCATCAAATTATTCACTAATTTAATTTTCTAAAAGGTTACTTGATGATTTTTTGGGATAAACGGCCGATAGATACCTAATCATTTAAATATAATATCATATTTAGAGTTATTAAACTACAATTAATGTATTTAAGGTTATAAACATATCCTTGAAATATTTTTATACTTCTTCTTTTACACAAGTACAATGAAATATTCTTTTAAACAGTGGCATTGGCTTGCTTCGGTGGATTTTAAATACTTTTTTTCAAACTTAGAAAAACATTTAAAAGTTTACATATAGCAAGAAAATTTCATTTAATCTCCTTGGAAACATGTGATTTACGTTAAATAATGTTAGTTTTCTGAAATTATTATTTATATTTTTTGTCACTCTCCGTTACCTTCTTACGATTTTATTTATTTAATATTATTTTTTTCCGCTTTCCAACGATATATTATACGTATACCTTCTGACTTTTTCTGAAGATTAATTTTCAACCTGGATAGGAATTTCTACAACATATTCCGGTTATTATGACAAATAATCGTGTTATGATGTTGTTTGTAGGTTTATCCGATTTAAGTCGGTTTTCCCTGTGAACATGATACAAATTCCCTATTTACATATACGCCGATGAGTAGTGGAAATTATTTTTTTTTATTTAGCACTTTTGGAATTACTAAATCTAAAAAAAAAAAATAATCATTATTATTTTGGAGGATAAATTGTAATGGTTATTAATAATCAAATATTCATTGTAACAATTACTTGCTTTACATTAATAAATGAAAATATCACTCATGGATTTATAATAAGTAAACATTAAAACTAATTATTATTGATAGCTGATAATTTTAAATTATTATTAATTAGTTATTGAACCTACTAATTGTCTTATATTTTGCGTACCTTACTAAAGAATGTAGGGAAGAATTATATTCGTGAATGAAGCTAAAATAAGTTTTATAATCAGAATCGAAAGTAGCAACTAGTGTTTTGCGTTTGGGACATGAAGGGTCAAGCAATTCTATATTTAATACATCCATGTGACTTACGTATCACATACTACCTACAGGGGATAATTGGGTACAGTTGTGGCAGTTATGGAAAATATAAATAGTAGCCGATATGTTTATTAGGAAGGAAGGGATGTTGTTCCTGTCTGAACTTATTTAACAGTATTGCCAACGAATCGCACGACATTAAAGCTAATATAGGCCTTCATTACTTTTTAACAGACAAAAGTTACTATTTTTATTCCATTTCTTTGAATGATTGTTGTTATATACGTAAAGATAGAATAATGAATGTTTTTCTCATTATAAGTTTAACATTAGTTGTTAAATAGTAGTCATTAACTTACGTTACAATTTTTTTGTGAAATACAGATGGGTACGGTTGTGAGAAAAGTAATTTTTTTGTATGCTTATGGATACACAGAGAACGCTCGAGGAAGAACGAAACTTGATTCATATCCAAATTGTTATAACTAGAGACCGGATTATCATGTTTTTGCACATTTTATTCATTTAGAGATAAAAACTTCAAACCCGAAACTTCAAAAATCTATCAGTTTCACGATCTGTAGAATAACGAAATGAAATTTCATTTTGCACGTTTTGGCCTTTTTGGGCTTAATTGCACATTTTTGGTTTTTGATGCATCATGTTGCTATTTAAGGTCTGAATTTCAATTTTAAAAACATAATGTAAAATACTTATACTAAATTTCCTCTTGAACATGTACATAGCTATGTATGTAAATATTTATAGATTATATTAGATTTTTAGTTGAGAACAGGAGTGTCCAACCCATAGGTGGAATAAGTTCGTTATAGTTTTTAAATTTTTTGTAGTCAATTTATTTTGTTTTTAAACATTTTCAAGTTACCTTTCTGAGATCAAAAGTATTTTAGACTCATATTGTTTGATTTAGGTGACAAAATTACTATGTACACACATTTTATTATATAAATAATATTATATAATTGGGAGTAACATATTTAATAATTTAATTCAATGCAGGTGGATATAGCCGTTTGCAAATTCCCTTAACCTCATGGTTCTGATATTCGCGGTTTCAAAACGTCAATATTTATTTTCCAGTTTTCATACAAACAAGTATAGGAATATTTGTAAGCAAACGTTTTATTGCCGCTTGGATGAATTTTCTTTGACAAAACGCCGCCAAGTTGTGCGAAGGAATATAGATTTTAATAAAAGCTAAGGAGCCTAACTCAAACCCTACTTGAAAAAATAAATAAAATAAATTGATCTGCAGCTGTAAAATGAAGCCTAAATTGAAATATGCACCGTTCTTTAAAAATATATGATTATTTTTTGTAAGCTGCTTTAATATAGAATTAGTTTTATCGTTGTCCATTTTAAATTAGAATTAAAATTTTCTCACGTTGTTACACGTAATACCTAATTCAATTTAGAGGCCCCTTTACATAAGAATAAACAAGCATTAATATTATAAACTAAACAAAATATATGAATTTTGCATGTTATATATTTAATTTTACACTTTTTGGGTTTTTACTGTACGATTTCGCACATTTTGAGTTTTATATTGCACGTTTTTCGGTTTTTTGTTACACGAAAATCCGGTCTCTAGTTATAACTTATTAGTTACAAGCGATTAAATTATTATATAATACAACGTATGTTGTGGCATTTTGTTTTTTTTTTAATTTGCTTCTATGAGATAACCATTGTATTAACGGGTATTTTGGTATTTATTTATATTTAGTACTTCCTATAAAAAAGCGCATTTATTCTATCTAATTGGCGCACTAACAAAATTGAGGTCGATTAAAAAAAACACTGTCATAACCGTACCCCATCTCTCCTACTTTATCCAATTCCTCCTCCTTGTCATGCAATGTAGTGGCCAACATATTTAAAATACAGTATGTTTATTGCGTCATGACTTTATAATATTATTATATTATATTAATATTATTATAATATCGGTTAGTGGATAGCCTTATAATTACATAAATAATAATAGATAAACATCAATTAGAGACATGTGAAATGTACAAATTGACATATAACCTAGAACATTCAATATAGAAGAGATAAAAATAATCACAAATAAAGATAATTTCAGTTATCTCCGTTTATTAAAAACTCTCCCTTGATAATAGATGACCTTGAAGAACTTAATTCATTTATAATTTTTTTCAGTTGTAGATATAATTTGTTTTTTTAGTTTAACAAGATAAGGAGTAGTTAGTAAATAATAATGACAACAGTAACCTTGCCGCTTAGGCAAGATACTAATAACAGAAATTAGTTTGTTGATTTGTTGCTGAGGTGATAACTAATTGTTTAATTTTGTTTTCAACTGAACTATGTCTTTTGAATTGAATTAAGTTAGATGTATCTATTATCTATTATTTGCCATTATATTTCGCCCAACTCTGATGATGAACTGCTAAGCTGGTAAACATAGAGACCATTTCTCTTTTTATTGTTAAAGAACTTTTTTACCGTTCACTGATACATTAATTACTCCTCAGGATTCCTTCTTTATTCAATATAACCATAACCGTTGGAAAGCTAAATTCTTCTGTACGACTACGAGTAAAATCTCATCAATAATTTCGAGCCTTATAATTTTTATTTATCGCCTTCATAAGAAATATATAAAGAAAAACCCATCAAAAGTTTTGATTTTATATCTCCAGTCCAAATGTCTTTACGAGGATATGTTTAGTGCCGTTTTATGTAGTTTATGTGAATCTGAATTCCTGTTTATTTTCGTGCTGATAGCTCCTTCAGTCGGTACAATTTTTTTCATTTCAACATTGCACTCATAATATTGCTATGTTCCTGGCCTCGCGTTTCTACGGCGAGTAAGGGGTTCCAGGAATCGCATTTATTTGTATTTAATAATTATATTTGTATTCATATCGGTTCCAGAAGGGAACTGATCTACAGAAAAATATATTAATTAGGTATTTAAATATTAGATACCACAGACCCCCTACTGTAGTATCCTAGATTGAACCATATAATTTTGATTGGATTTCCTTTCTAAAGGTATCATGTTTATAAATTTACTATTTGTTTCTATTACTAATTGGTGGCATGCAAGGTAGAATGTAAAAGTACTAAGATGGTTTACTAACTATTATATTTATAAGCTTAAATAAAACCAAAAACATCTATATACAAAATAATAACTAAACCTATCTACATAATGAATAGTTGAGAATCATACTGGAGGAGAATGCTTGATGTTTGATTAAAGTTATATGTGGTATATTGATTATATTAATTAATGGTTTATGGTTGCCAACACAAATTTACATTAGTATAACTAAATGCTAGTTACCACTTAGCTGGACCTTCATAGTGTTTCTAGGTGTTTCTAGCCGTCATATCTGGATTCCCTGTCTCTGCTCTCCTTCAGCGTCTAGTCCGTCCATCTGCTCTATCCGCTTCTCCTGATCCAGTCTCAGCCTGTGTCCCAGCTCTCCTCCGCCGAGTCCCAAGAGGAAGTCCTCTCAGCTGCGTCCCAAGAAGAAGTGTCCAGTCCCAATTCTCTATTTCCCACCTTTTTTCATCCCCCTCTCTTTTGGTAGTCTTTTTCCTGATTGGCTGAATATTCTCAGCCTTAGGGATGACCACGCCCTCTCCCCCAGGCCAAGGTAAAGCAGCAGGTACAGATTTCCATATTTCTGGTGGAAGGTGTGAAAAGATTTTTCGGGATCCTGTTTAAACACTTAGTTGTCGGTCTTGGTCGGTGGTTCTTAAGGGTTTTTATTACCACTTACAAAAGGTTGTCCTAATGGGTCGTTACCCTCAGTCAGGTACCGCCAGATGTTGGAACTTATGATATTTATTTATTTATACCTTTTAACTAATTATTCCACCGGCGGTCTTTACAATACATAGCAATATAGTTATATGCCAACTATAATTTTTTTACAATATGACTTTTCTACGAAATATAAACCAAAATAAGAGTAAAAGAAAAAAAAAATGTATATATATTCTATTGGACATAATTCTTGTTGATTTCTAAGATTTATTTTTTAAGGAATTTAGGAAGGTATAATAAATAATGGGAGGTATAATAAACAAAAAAAATATCTACTTTTGAGTTATTAGCTCATAAAATTCTGGTTTCGTTGTAACTTTTTTCCCGGAATCTTTTCAGATAAGTATTTTATATACATAAAATCAAAGGGCTTCAAGGAGATTTTATATTACTTTCATTAAAATAGTTACAATGATTTTAGCGCAACAGTCAATGGCGACACACGTTTTTCGGCATCCATTTCGAAACGAAAGTCCGAATGGTAATGACATGTATATAAAAACATTCCTGAATTGGATTGAAACGGTTTGTTAAAATATCAAAGCAATCGGTAAAAGAACTTACGGAGATTAGATGTTTTGAACAAACGAACATTTACATTTCTATTTATAAAGATTAAAGGAAATTGTATCCAGAATAAATTATAAAAATTCTTTTATATTAAAAATATGTTTATTCTTAACGTAAAAAAAAATTAATAATAATACTGAAACTGCTTACCGCAACAGATTCGCCTTTCTGATTCTTAATGAAGTCATACATGAACTCTCCTATTTTGGCCAAGCTGGAGACCACTTCTCTTAATTTCAATGGAGTCTGATTTAAAGCTTGAATACTTCTCAATTCCTTCCATCTGCAGGAATTCGAAAATGTCAGAAGATAATTCATATCTAAAGTTCATAAGTTTTTGATTTTTTTTTTTTTCAAAATCTATAAAATATACAGATGTAGAGATGGTTAAGTGTTTAAACTGCCTCCCGCAGTGCTACATCCTATGCCCCTCTTTTTTTTTTTTTTTTTCGTCCTCCCTTCCTCGCCGTTTATGCTAAAAGACTCCCTCGGCACCGGGACGCGAACTCGTGACTAGACTATTTTTATATCATTTGGTTGATATATCAGGTTGCCGAGCAGCGGCGATGCTGTGCACACGCGTTAGTCCGTTCGGCCACCCCGTCCGACATCCTATGCCCTGATGAAGACCTGCAAAGTGGGTCGAAATGTCGGCAAAAATTAAATAATACTATTTGTATAATTTAGTATTTATTTGACCGCACACCCCGATCAGCTCCTTCTCATAAAAAATATAAAGGTTAAACAAAAAAAAAAATTAAAATTTGAGACAATTCGTTTCAAGAAAATTTATCAAGCTAAAGCTAATAAGAAACAGTGTAACAATCATGCCACGCAATCTCAAAACTAATAATTATATAAAATCATCTTTTCTAAACACTCCCTCTCACATCACTTCAAAAAAAGAAATATTTACATGTAGCAATAAATATCTGACTCTGTTGCCTTTCTAAACTTATGGTATAGAACTTGATTAGGACAGTATGAAAAATAGCGATTCATAATCAATATTATATTAATGTAAATATGAACATAAGAAGTTTTGATTTAGTCCCGTTTTTCGTACGGCTTAACAATATCTAAAAAATACTTGTTTTATCGAATCGTCATTACAATAGAGGTAAGTTTCCTTGGAGCCAGGAGACATCAAGGATCATCTTGAAAACCATGATTATAGAGCACTACTTTTCTGCATTTTATTGGAGTAGTTTCACTGGGGGCGTCAACAGATAACAGCCGTTCACAATTAAATAGTCGTTTGGAAGGAGGGTGAATAAAATCGTTTATCGAAAACGCTTTTCTTTCAAGAAACAACGTGCATGATGATTCTTTCGCTTTCTGAAGCAGAGGAGGAAATTCTTCTCGAGGAAATTCCTTAAGCCTAATTTTCACAATGACAGTTACCGTGAAAGTCGCTGCCACAGCAGCAACTGCCGTAGCCACTTCCATCAATTAAAAGAGTATCAGAGTATGAAAAGACCAGTTCGAAACTACATATAACTGATTTTTGGGTATTTTGTTCATTGGTCTCTTTCTGCTAAATTATTTAAATTTATTAACAGTGCTAAAGTTATTAAAGTAATTTTAATAATGGCTATCATTATTGTCATGTATGTTTACTATAATGCCATGGTGAATACCATGGTTTCCTTAGTTACTGAGTATGAAACTTTTCATTCAAAAATTCGAAACCCCTTCGAAATTCTCCTTTCCCGAAAATTCAAAACCCCGTTAAAATGTGCTCCCTCAAAAATTTTTATGGCGCAACTTGCGCTATGAAATCTCCTTCTGGGCACACCTGATGATGGGAATTTTTAAGTTCTTAGTATACCGTTGTAAATTGTTATCCGAAATACTAGAGTTTTCTTGGGCTTTTGTTGGAGTGCTTCAGCAGATAGGTGGTCATAACCAGAAGCTTTTCTTTTCGTTAATTGTTTGATTTGGAGTGCAACCTGAGATGGAGTAAAGGTAGCAGGTGGTAGTGTCAGCTGAAGGGAGATGTCTAATGTGTTAAGTACTAGAATCTCGTGTTCTGTGTTTGTGAAGTTTGTAAATGGTTTAAATACAGAAGAAAGGTGGTTAGCGAAGAGTTCAGAATTTACTCATGCGACACGGCCCAGAATTCATGATCTTTTCGAGGAAGTGCTGACAGCTCTCAGTACTTTAATTGCTTGTTGGTACGCTTTCATCGTCAGTCCAAAGAGCATTTATGTATGTGTCATGGCTGGAACTGTTAAATTTTTGGATTTCCCTTCAAGTTGATTGCTTAGTCGGTTAAAAATGTGTCTATTAGATAGGCGTCTGTCAGTCAGCCATATTTTACGCGATTTACTCTTCCCTTCACTGTAATTAATTAGACAGAAGTTCCTTATGTACTGAGGCTAATTCGGCAAGTGCTCGGTTGTCGCAGAGTTAAACTTGGGTAAGTATGGAATTCAGCACCTCCATTTCGAAGACTACTTACTAGTTTATGATATACATCTGATATCTTGGATAAACTGCAATAACACCTTTAGCGGTTATTTTTGGAAAAAATGAATTTGAAGTTGCAATGTTTTCCAAGAATAAGATCTGATAATTTTGAACGTCGTGTATGTGTATTAGGGGTGATTTTTTGTTTATTTATTCCTTTGATATATTAATTCTGCATTGGTGATTTTCTGTTAAGCTAGAAAGTGCATCGTAAGTATTACTTACAGGTATTGGCGTTGCATTTTCTGTATCTGTTTCCTCGGGTCCCTGGATTCAGTAGGAAGTTGTTTTTTTCCCGTCACCAAAGCCCATGCATCTCCACAATTAACTTCAATTAAGTCTATCATTTCCCCAATTCCCTCAGCATTTGACGTTGCGATGAGGTCCATTTTTCAGTAGAATTCGCATTCAAATACTAATTTTCACTTTATCAACGACTTCCTTGAACTTCTCAAAAAAAAAGTTCTACTTTTTTATTTGAAAATTCAAATAACCTCTTATTTTCAATTTGGAAAAATGGTCTTATTTTTTCTCTTTTCGTCAATTATCATATTATTTCATAGTTTGGGGTGATTAGTCAGAGATAAAAAGTCAAAAATAAATAATAATATTTATTTTAACATTTGCCGACGTTTCGACCTGAAGTTCAGGCCTTTATCAGGGCTAAGAAAAGAACCAGATAACAAGGTATGAGAAAGATAAACAATGTAGCTAAAAAAAAAATTAAAGTAAAATGAAGTGAGTAGAATAATGACAATAACAAAAACTAAGAAATATAAATAGTAATAACCGTTAAAAAGTGTGGAATAATGAAGAGAAGGATGGTTGGTTGGGGTGATCAGTTAGAAATAAAAAGGCAAAAATAAATAATAATATTTATTTTAACGTTTGCCGACGTTTCGACCTGAAGTTCAGGCCTTCATCGGGGCTAAGAAAAGATGTTTACTTCATTATTCCACACTTTTTAACTTATATTTCTTAGTTCTTGTTATTGTCATTATTCTACTCACTTCATTTTACTTTAATTTTTTTTTTACCTACATTGTTTATCTTTCTCATTCCTTGTTATCTGGTTCTTTTCTTAGCCCTGATGAAGGCCTGAACTTCAGATCAAAACGTCGGCAAATCTTAAAATAAATATTATTATTTATTTTTGCCTTTTTATTTCTGACTTATCATCCCAACCAACCATCCTTCTCTTCATTATTCCACGACAGTCAACCATCAACCCACGATTATTTCATAGTTTATATTTAGCCACTTCTTATAAACCTACTACTAATTATCAAATACTGTTATTATTTCAAATAAACCATATTAAAGATACTTTAGAGGTAAGTAAGTGAAAATAAGAATTTTAAAATTTCTAATCGTGATTATTCAAACCATGATTTATACATATATACTACAGATAAAAATAATGATATTGATTGCTAAGTATGATTTCCAGCTTAATAATAAAAAACATAATTAATATTATAACTTACAGAATACTGTTCTTAGCTGTAAAGGGGTTAAATCCCAACAGTGGGTCTACTTCCTTGCTCAATGTAAAACCATTGTTACTGAAGTTGTTGAACTCCGTCACAAAAATCTTTTTGACAATATCTGGATCAGTGATAAACAACATCGGCTTATAAAAACAATAGAAACCAATCATTCTATGTTTCTTGTATTTTCTAGAACATTTGAATAAAAAATTACGGTGATAGGTGCTATACTTTTTTGACAGAGATCATCCTATGGAACAATACTCCACATATATTACATACAAAAAAATATATATTGATACAATAGAAGATTTTATAAATTATAAATTCAGAAATAAAAGAAAGATTTTTAACTACTTACTTGTAAATATCTTCAAACATGAGAGCCATTAAAGTTTGTCCCATTACTAATTCTCTCGTATTCCCGAATAGAAATTCTGTTGGTATAGAAAAGACGTTCCTCTTTTTCCAATAGCCATGAGCCCACCAGTTAAATATAAATATGGCACTCAACAGTAGGATAATAATCTCCAATAGCATTTTGCCATCAATATTGAACCTGCCATAAATTTAAAAATATTTTAACCTGATGATAATTAGATATTCATACATGACTCACTTTCTAAAATTGTTTTTCAATTTTAATAATGTAAGTAAACGGGTTGATTTTCGAGCGACTCGAATAAGCGAATAAAACCAAAAAATTCAAAAGTTGAAAATGTTTACACGATTCTGAAACTACTTTGTACAAATATATGTTTAGGAATGAATGTCATCAACTTGATTGGTAGGCACTCAAACCATTTTTTAAAAGTAGTGGACTAATTTAACTGGTAACTGAAATAAGTAAAATGAGCATAAATTTGAAACGAAAATTAAACTATATTTTATCCAGAAAATGGAGAAATGAAAGGAAAGCAAAAAGTAATATCATTATTGTCAGTAGGTGAGTTGAAATTTTGTGATTGGGCTGAAATTTGTAGATATTGAATGCCATAGAAAAAAAAATGATAAAATTTTCATGCGTAGGCTGAGCTGTGGTTTGCAAATTACGCACTGCCCGGCAACCAGATGATTGATAAACTAAAGTTATTATTAGATATAAAATAGTTATGAATTCGCGTCCCGGTGCCGAACCGTGGGCTGAGTCACTAGCGGATCCAGGATTTAATTTTGGGGGGGGGGCTTCAGCCCGAAACCTTTTTTTTTCATTAAAATAACGATAATTACTTTGGAAAAACAGAAAGAAACTAACTATCTAAATCAAATGGTGTTTAAGTTATTACTTTTAAATGTAATTACACGAACAATAATACTTTAAGAGGAATTTTTCAATTTTTTTTCCCATAAAACATGGTTATATTTTTCCATTTTGGGGGGCTTAGCCCGAAAGCCCCCTCCCCCGTAGATCCGCCCGTGGGCTGAGTAATGGAAAACCTGCGACGTCGGCTAAAAAAAAAATTTTTTTGATAACTCTTTAAACTAGATAAACTGTTTAATTGATACCTTAGGCAGTTTGTGAGAATATTTTTAGTTGGAATGAACATTTTGTACAGTTTTTAGTAAATAATTCAATTAAAAACATAGTTAATTTGTGGAACCATGTGATTTGTAGGTTTTGTAAACTTGCTAGCTACGAGCTGATGGTAGATATTGTTTCCTTGAAGCTTTATACACGTTTTACTGTCATTCTGCATAATTAAAAAAAAAAAAATTGCAATAATTTTTAAAACTTGTTTTACTTCGAATCTTTTTTCCCTTTTGTTAATAAAAAGAGGTGTTTTTAAATCAACTTTTTACATGTACATTTAAAAAAATTTCCGATATCCTCGAGAAAATCGATTTCTTTCAACTTTTAAGCAGCAATTATTAAAGATAAATTCGTATTAATTTAAACCGCCATGGTCCGCCTAAAGGTAGTTAAAGTTATTTTTGTACGTATAAATCTCCAAACAATTTCTAGGTACGTACTAATAACTCCTTTGACTAGACATGCTCTCAAATTTAGTTTTAAGAATTGTATTGAACATAAAGAAAATAAGGTTCTGAAGTTATTTGTTTCGAAAAATACCTTAAACGAAAACAATAAAAAAATATTTACTTTTTATTTATGAAAACATTAAATCTTCGTTTTCATTGATTTAAAATTTTAATTTTTAGCTTCCTCACTACCGAAGGTAGGGAAGCATTGTGTTCGTGCGAGAGATTAAAAAAAAATGTTTGCTCAGAATCGAAAATTTTCACCCGCGTTTTACGTTTCAGACATCAAGGATCAAATTTGGTTCGGTGTCTGTCTTTCTGTAGTCAAATCAATGCGACGGGCATATCACCTAGTACCGTTCATCCAATCTTCATGAAATTTTCAGGGATTATGCTGATTGGTGCCTAGATGGTCCCATATCAATTTTATCAAATTCCATCCAGCACTTCCGCTTACGCACGCGCAAACGTATATTTTTAGATATGCCAATATTTCAGAAAGGGCTCGTTCGATTTGGCTCAAAGTTATATAAAAGGTAGACTTTGGTGAAAAAATAATGTAGTGTCAATTTTATTGAATTCTTTCCAACACTTTCTCTTATATATGCACAACTAGTCCGCCATCAGCGCATTTTTTTATCTAGATAAGAAATAAACATTTATATTACTCTTTTAACTGTATATAACCATCCTCTATTTTCACTCTAATCTAAATAAATAAACAGAACACCTTTAAATAAACTAATGTTTAAAATTAAATAAAAGGTGGGGTCAATGAGTTCCCGCATAAGACGGCCTCAAGGAAAAAAACGACTTTTATTTATTTGTTCCACTAAGATTATTGTCTGTTAATAATAAAATATAATTTTTTTTCAATCTCCACCCTTATTCTTTTTAAATATCGATATATTTTTATAACGGTAAATTTAATCTGAGAGTAATTAGTTGAACCTTTATGACTTGATCGGTTGTTGTTAATATAATCTTTAAAATTAATGAAAAAATTACATATTTTATTCATCTGAGAGTCTGAGAAAGAATCAATGGTGTTCAAAGTATCATTATCGATGGTTTTTAAAATTGTTTGTAATAAAAATAAAATAAAATGTTTATTATTTCATAAAAACTATTACAAAATGAATATTTATAATTAATAAACGATGCATTTTTTAAGTTATTGCATATAAATATATTATAATTATATTTTCAGATTTATTGTTTTTTAAATTGAAAAAAAAACATTAAAATAATGATTTTTGTAGTAATATAGACAATACTTATAAATAGGTATATAAAATTATGCGTTTTAATAGGTCTCTATCGTTTTCGAAGTTAATTTATTGTCAAATTTAAAAATTCCCAAGTTTAAACAAAGAAATAGCATTTATTTCATGTATTTTTTTTGACGTCATATTCGTGTCCCTTGGCCTTGAAAACATAAGTTTACTAAACATCAAGTTAATCCAACATCATTTACGAGTTCTAGGCGGATGTCCATGAAAACCTGGCTTTCGTCCCACTGTGTGGCAGCGAGTTTTAACTCTGGCATTGTGTGTGTGCCCTGCCATTTCCTTCTGGCCCGAGAAAACCTCCGTATAGTCTAAAAAGGCGTGGTAAGAGGGAAGTAGAAGAAAAAAAAACTAAATGTTCGAACTTACTCAGGTTGGGATTTTCACATTTGGTACCAAAAGAAAATGAACTGAGTTTGTGGCCACTTTTCTCGCCACTTCCTCATCTTTGCTGCCCCTCTTTCTGGGGATTCTTCTCTTGTTTCATTATTCTATGGTTTCAGAAAAACACACCGGAGAAGAACACAATGAAATCGGTTAGCCTGGGTTCAGACCCTGGTCATTTCTCTTATCTCACACACAGTTTCAACTTTTTTCGGCATAGTAGTCTCATGCAGTCGAGCATGAAACAGCGCCAAACTGCTCGTGCATTTCGATATTTCAGGAACCCGAAACATATACTTATTTTAATTTTAACTACCTTGCTTTTTCGGGCCTGGAGAGAGGGCGGAGCACTAATGTTAGAGTTGAAAGACTTCTTCCCCACCAGCTTGCCAGACAACGCGTATTTTTCATATGCGCTAGCCCGCTCACTCCGCCCCAAGACTCCATCTTTGCCTTTCTTGGGCTATTTCTTTCCAGTTATCTGCTTGCAGCTCTATTGCATCTTTGTTGACTTGATCTATCCATCTGCTTTTTGGCCTGCCACGTGGTCTTTTGCCTACTATGAGACATCCACTGGTGTATTGGGACTTTCAAATGGATTACTCTGAGGTACATACATGCCCCGCCCATCTTAACCTCCATGCCTTCATATCGTGAGATATTAATTTACCAGTCTCTGTAGGCAGCTCTTTATTGGCCTTCCTTCTCCGTGGGTTAGTACTCTAGTCCTTGATAGCTCCGGTTATCGTACGGAGGATTTTTTCCTCAAATCTTTCAATACTTTTTTTCTTTGCTGCTGGTTATTGTCTAGGTCTCACAGCCAAACATTAAAACTGACTTTATCTTAATAAATTGAGATTTTTCGGAAATTAAATACCTTTGAAAGGGAGAAGAAAGGTCTGTTTGCGGCTATTATACGCTGGTTTTATTTCTGAATGTATGTTAGTAAATTCGAGCCCACGAATTAATCCTGGGCCATTGGTTTTAATAAGACAAAGCATATTCTAATTTTTAATACCCGAAAAATATTTTGAAAAATGGTTACCTTTCAAGAAGGAAGTGTTTGGTAGCCAGACGCGCAGCGTACAACTAGAGACTGTATCACTTTAGAACACATCAAGGACATACTCAATAAAAACATTGCGTAATGCAATAATCCATTAGTTTATCTTTTTCAAAGGATGAGTCTCGCCGCACAGTGGTCCCAAACTATTTTTTTGGACATAACTATATATCTCCGTTACTTTTCAACCGATTTCCTTGTTTCTTCGTTTTATAGCAACACTATTAAATATACTCTATTACCTGTGCAATGGATATAAAATATTATCAGAAATAATATATGAAAATAAATGAGACTATGGTAGAGAACGTTAGATATCGTACTATAAAATTCTAGTTTCTAAAGATATAATTTATTTATATAGGTACGTCAAATAAGAGTTTTTAAATCTTGATAAATGACTAATTTCAAATTTGGTTCATTGAACTGAAAAACTAGTTTTTCGAAAACTTATAGATATTTTTACTTGATATTATAAATTTCAAAAAATGTCAAGGTTACTTTCCGCGATCGATCAAAGTAATATTTTCACTTTCTTTTAATTCTAGTAAAATAAACAGTATGAAGGAGTTCAATATAAAATTCAGTATCAAATTATTATATCATAGTTTATTTTATAAACGATTTTTTTACACAAACAGGTTAATTCTCCTCCTTAAATTGTTCTTCATTCTTATAATTGATAATATTTTGACTGCACATCCTACCATTTTTTATCCTTCAATATGAATTCTAAAGAGCCTCAAGTCAACCGTGGCAGCTATCATTTGTTAATTATTGATAATAGACATCTTAATGAAGGTTTTCCAACAATTTTTAAACGATTGCATAAAGTCCGAAGTATTGCAGTGGAGTAAATGCACAGAATTACTCTGAAACTTTCAAAATTAGAAATGGTACTCGATGAATAAAATAAATGTTAGTTAGCTCAATCGACTTTTTCAACAATTGACCATTTGGGACCACTGTGCGCAAGCACCTCCAGTCCGGCCCTAGAAAGTTTCTTTTATTACATAGTAAAATTTTAAATACCATTTAAAAGTTATGAAATTGCAAAAGGGATTACTGCAACATTTATTACATGATTTTTTTACATATTAGGTGGAATGCCCAAAGAGCACCTCTGCGATGCTGATAATGCACCCCAGTTTCATCAGCCAAATAAGATTTTTTCAAACTGTTCGGGATGTAAGTTTTCAATTATGCTCTCTCAAACTTCTTTCTTTCATACATCTTTTTCATTTGTGCGATTTGTAAAATGGGTGTTGGTCCATCAACATTTTTTTCTTCATGATTTATCTTAGACATAGAAACATTCAGAACTACCTTTTGGACAGGCTAACTAACGAATTGATTTCCTATTTTAGATTCGTGCCATTGGTCATACTGTTGATTGTTACTTGTTTTTCCATAATATCTAATTTGTGCGTCTTAATTATATTTTATACTACCATAAGTCAAAAATGCTTAATTTCGGTGTTGATTTTCCTGTAAAATATTCTCCAAGTCGTTTTAAAGCCAGGACTCTCTCAAATGGCATGTGGATATTACTTGCACATTCCTCTGCTCAGCCTCCACTGGTCCTTAACCAGTGATGTGGCTGAGTGAGGAGCACTGGTATCTCCTAGAGTCCTGCTTTTCCTCTCATGAGTGGAGAAAAAAGCTTAGCTCAAAGTTCTCTTCAGTGAATGAATTTTGTAAATATCAGTTTTGATTAGTTTAAGTTTAATTTTTTATATATATTTATTATTATTACCATTCATTTGCTGTTGTTCTATTTGATTTATTTTTATTTATTGTACATAAGAAGTGAATAAAATTTTGTATCACTATTTACAAATGTCCTGAATGACAGAATGTAATATTATTCAATAAAGAAAAAAAATTGCATATTATTACTATAAAGTGACTATGAGGACGGAATAGTCAAGCACCTATCTCTAAATAAACATGTATGAATTACAGACTTTATCTTATTTTATTTATTTTAAATTTAAAACTTGTGAAATAAAGCAGATGCAACAAAATTTTAGGATGAGAAGAAATTTGGGCATGGACATGAAATTATTTTTATAATCTAAAAATTCAATTAAAATAAATTTGGTTGGGTACATTAAAATATTCAATCTAACTTTAATTGGTAACTAACTTACATTTACCATTCTAATAACATTTTTTTTTTGTTTTGTTTATTTTTTCTTTAATATTATGTATGATGCATTGAAGGCACATCTAAATAAAATAAAATAAATAAAAACCATAAAATTTAATTAAACATAGAATCTTATAAAGCAATATTACGAACAATATAAAACAATGTCTGAGTAATTGTTTGATTTAGTCAAATAGAAAATAAATGGTAACCAATAATAATAAAAACATTGTACAACTTTTAATTGCATATTAAATGTATCACATCATGTTTACTTTATAAATTCACATGAAATGCTTAATAAATTACTATTCTCGACTTAAATATGAAATTACGTGTCAATAAAAATTCTGATTCAAATCACACTTTAAAAAATAGACAGTTAATGTGGTAAAATAAAAATTTTAGAATTTATGATTCAAAATATAAAATAAACCCAATTACAAATAGAAGGTACAGAGTGAATGAAACAAATTTATTTGCCGTTTCCAAAGCAGCTTCAGTTATTTTTATATTTTAAGTTGAGAAAAATTGCTTAAGACCATTAGTTTGAAATTGAGATTTAAGTTTCAAAGGATTTGTGTAGCAATTTTTTTTCAGAATACTTCATGCCAACCCTATCATTTTCTGTGAGATAAAAAATTAAAAAAAAAAAAAGTTTAGTTTTTTGATAAGGAATGAAAAAGTAATAAAATATAACTAGATTTTTTCAACATCACTAAATATTTTGGAATTGACACCCATGTGATGTTATTCGATAATTGGAATCACAAAATAATATGATATGATTTTAGGAGGTTGTTTATCATGATTTTGACCAAGATCCATTTTAAAGAACTATTGGGTTAGCAAATAAGTCCTTTTGGTTTTTCAGGGTGAAATGAAACTCAATGTATGATAGACATAAAATTTATTTTAATTTACAATATATTGACCATTATTTAATATTTTTTTCCCATCTTTCCACTAACTGCAAAATGTCATGTTCATAGAATACCTAGAATTTATTGTTAAAAAATTGATCCAAGTGGTTTTTTATGTCCTCTTCCTTTTGGAATTTCTTCCCATTCATGGAGTTCTGCAAATAGTAGAATAAAGTGGTAGTCACTTAGAGCTAGGTCTGGTTAATAGGGAGGGTGGAGCAAAATGTCCCTTCCAAGGCTAAATAACTTATTGCGATTGACCAATGAGGTGAGGAGCCTAGTGTTGTCTTGGTGGAACACAACACACTTCTGATTCGCTAATTCTGGACGTTTATTTTTAATTGATTTATCCAATTTTGTTAATTGTGAGTAGTATAAAGTTGAATCAATTATTTGTCCTGATGGCAATAACACCCTTGAAATCCCACCATATGGAAAGTATGATCTTTGGATGCAATATGGGTTTTGAAATTCTTCTAGGAACCTCACTACTAGGTCCCCAAGATTTCCTACAGACTAAATTATCGTCAAATATCCATTTTTCATCTCCTGTTAGCAACTTTTTCAAAAATGGGTCCTTTTGTTACCATTTCCGTAGTGAATCACAAACAGAAATGGGTGTTGCCAAGGTTAGAGAGTGAGGTACCCAAACATTAAGCCTGGAAACATAGCCAAGCTATGTTACTATACCACATGAGGAACTATATATAACTATATTTTGTGTAATAACAATTATTTAGAAGTTTGAGTTTGACAAGACATGAACACATGATCAGTTTGAATTATTAGTTATTTGAGAATAGTAGGAGATATAATTGTATTCTTCAGATAAGATAAAACATTTTGATTAATCTAATTGGGCAAAATAAGAGTATTGATCTTTTATCCCATATATTTTTTTTTATTTTAATTTTCTTAACTGATATAATGTATGGTCAATATCCAAATGTAAAACATAAATTTGTGATGATTATTATTAACCATCACAGATTCCTATATTTGATATAAAAGCTCATTATGAGCTGATTTTTTTAACTCGCTCCAAAATCATAAATCTATCTAACAAATGACCTCAACATGCATGTCAAATAAATAAGCATTATAGTTTTAAAGATGTTACAAAAGAAATAATGTAAAACACAATCAAGACAAACTTAAACATTTGTTCAAATACTTTTATTTCTTAGCTCATAAATCTTGACCTTCCCATTCAACCTATAGGACAATAGATACTAGTGTAAACCAACCTTCTTACCTCAGTTGGTATCATTGTGAAAGATAACTAAATAATGCTTATATAACTGTTGTGTTCCTCTGCAATTCTATGTGTGCAATACACAAGATTTTAAAAACTTATTGTTTTATATTTCCCTTTACCTACTTATTTACAGAAAATGTATGTAAAGCTTAACATTTCTGACTATTGAACAATTGTATAATTATTTTTGAATCAAAATAATTACTTCTTTCATATCAAAAATAATGAACTAAGGAAAAACAAAAATGATTTTGTTGCTTCAAAATAACACAAATCTTACTCTATTTAAAAAGCAAGTACAATATGTGCATGTTTTGATTTTGCAGAGGAAAAATTCATCAAAGTACTTAGTTATTTAATTTTCTACGTTATTTAATGATGTATGTTCTATGTGACACTTATCACATAGCTACGATTCAAAACATGAATTTTGAAAAATTCAAGATTCTTCAAAAGATGAAATTGAAGTTTTAAATTTTAAATAAATGTTAGATATCTTAAAAATATAAAGGTGGCACATTTGGTCTTAAAAATAACACTTGGCTATTTAATAATTCTCATCATTGCAATTATTTCTTTTTTATTAACACAAAAGTCATGATTTTCAAGTTAGGACTTCATTGCAGCAAATGAGAGGTATATGAATAAACAATCACACAATTATGAGCCAGTAGTGAAAAACATGATTTTTTTTTAGTGTGATTATGTTATCTGTTAATACCTGCCTTATTTAATTGTATCATCAATTTATGTATTAATCTAATTTTCATTAGTACTATAATACTAAAAATAATTAATAGTTAAACAAGAGATGTGCTTGGAATAAAAGGGCTAAAACATTTGTAATCTAAAAACATTAGTTAAAATAATTTTATTAAAATGCAAAACAAATAATAAAAATTTGGTGTCACAACTTTCACTTACCACCAATAGCGGATCTAGGATTTAATTTGGGGGGCCAAAAGCTTTTTTTTTTTTATGTAATGATAATTAGAAAAAAAAAAGAAAAATACTAACTACCTATATGAAATCGTGTTTTAGTAATCTTGAAGTCATATTAAATGTAATTAAATGAACAATAATACATTAAAACATAATTTTTTATTCACAATATTTCTCAACTTTAAATAATTTGTTAATATGTTTTTCTATAAAACATGGTTACATTCTACCATTTTTGGGGGGCTTCAGCCTGAAAGTCTCCCCACCTCCCTGTAGATCTGCCTGTGCATACCATCTTCTTCTTAGCAGAAATAAGTATTTTCAGACAAAGCGAAGTGAAAGTAAAAATTATAGACTCTATATTTATTTATATTTCATTGTGGGTATTTTTATTTGTATAAGTACCCTCATATATACAAATTCTAATAGCATATAAACAATAGCATTTAACATATGTATATTTATATAATATTGTCAGAGTCCGCATTATATTAACCTCATGATACGTATGGAAGCATGTTCTAATCTTTTGGACAAGCTTCAGTGCGCTCGTATTCCTTGGGTTCCCCAATTACAACTACTTTCCGTTACGATCTCTTATTTCTCCTTTAGTTATTTATCAAATTCTTTCATATTTTATATTTAACCATTTCTCATAAGAGAAATTAATGTGAAATGGTCAATTGTTTCAAATAAAAAAAATTAAAGCTACTATAGAGGAAGCTAATATTGGAAATTAGCTATTTAAACCCTGTTAGAGAACATCAATCAGAATAATAACCACATTTTATTTAAAACTGCTTAATTTTACATTGATTTGATGAATTTAATCAAAATTGTTAGAGCGGTTTTCGAGATCATCGTAAAAATGTGTTTAGTGCATTACATAAAGTGCCACTTCCAGTTAGCCGATTTTGATGAAAAAGTTGCTGTAACATCCGTAGCATATAAAAACCTTAAATATGCAATTTCACTTCCGTACCAAAACGTGTATTTCCGTTGAAAACTCAGATTCAAAAATGTTTACGATCGCAATACTTATCCTTACTATATATATATAGGTATATATATTACCCTTACTATATATAGGTAAGTGAAAGTAAAAAAGGCAAAGCATAGAAAAAAAAAATATTAATTTTTATTAGCAATAAATATCTTCATTGACATTTTTCACTTTACAAATAAATTTTTACTTATAAGAAAAATATCAAGAAGTAAAATTGACATGTTAAATCCAATATATTATAAAACAAGAAAATTGGAATATTTAAAAGTTTGACTTAAGACTGGATACATAAATAGGATAAATGCTGCAGTAGCTGACATGCTTAAGGAAAATTTTTTGAACTCTTATGTTTAAAAACTTAAATAAAAATATTATTGTATTCACTTTATAGAACTACTCGCCTTTCAAATCTGTGAAACATCCATTTTTCAATATTTTAAAAAATAAATTTAGAGAATAGTTTTGCTGCACCAGTAGCTGACACAGTTTTATTTGGAATCTTCTTATAGATAATAGGGATGAGAACAAGGATGTAATTATGTGAAATAAATTTTATATTCTTCATTTGAAAAAATCATCTTTAACTTTTTACAAAACAACTTAAATTCGTTTCTCAACTTAAATTTATTGATAAGTGCTGGTCACCTGTTAAGGACCTGTTTTTGGCAATAAGAAAACTTATTTTTGCTTCATGTTTAATCTAAATCACTGAGCATTATTATTATAATATATATTTTTTTAATGAGAGTGTAATGAATTGTCTGATTTTTAAGACCTTTTATATTAAGTATATCTCTTTGAATTTAAGAGAGTACAGTCCTGTCACCTATGGGCGAAAGGTACCATTATGAGTCGCAAGTAGATGACACTCTTTATATTTCCAATTCCTTCATTCAGATAAGTTAAAAAAAGATTAAACGTAATCTTGAAACACTTGAAGAAAAATAAAACATAAATTTTTGGATAGTTAAAGAAAAAAATCCAAACATCAGGCATGGTGCCCTTACTGATAGATGGTTGTTCCTAGGACACTTAGTGGACAATGAAGGACCTTCCTAATTAGGCACTCATTATTTCAGTTATGGTTTCCGGCATGACTGAAGCAAAGCAGACAAATATACACAGAGAAAATGTTGAAATCAAAAATTTATGAAATTTTATAAAATGAGGCCTGGAAAGACCGGAAATCTTATTATTCCCATTTTTCAAGGAGGATGTCACGTATTGATACAATGTCAGCTAAAGGTGCCTTTGCTCTAATTAGTAAATGATATTGAATAATATTTTCATAAACTGATGAGTAATTCCATGAGTTTATATTGATTGAATAATCGATAAAGGAACAGTGAATAAAGAACTATTAAAATGAGCCCAACCCTGTTGGGGGTACTGTAGAGGAGTTGAGTACTTTTAAGAGGCCTTATATAGGACTTTTAATAATCTGAAATTTTTTTTTGTTTTTCCTTAGCGTTTTTTTATTTGGAGAATAAAATAAATAAATTTGTCAGGTTTTCAAGAAAACAACTTTCTTGAATAATTAAAATTAAAATAACTTTTTTATTACTAATAAATAATAAATATTAAAATTTATTATAACATAAAAATAAGTATATTTAAACAGCAACAGCCAGTTATTAAAATTGCACATAAAACTTCAAGTGAATTCCAACTGAAACAAATACATTTGTGCTTCAGACAGAAACATCAACATTTTATTCTGTAAAATGCTTGCTTTAAGCATTATTAATGTTAAAATATAAATATAACCATCACAATAATTATAAAAGTTACAAAATTATTTAAATTAAGAAAAAAAATCTATTGTGAACATACATCAAAGGATGATATAACTCCTAACAGTTCATTTATGAATCTAAAAACTAAAATGCTTATTAAATTTGAAAGCACATCTGGCAATGAGACTAGTAAACATACATTAAAGGAGCTATTTAGAATTACTCTTACCAAAACTATATATGTAAAATATTGTTCGCTAGTTACTGTGAAAAATTGAAGATACATCACTTATTAAATTCAATGTATTAATCAAAACTAAAATATAATTATGTTAGATAGATGAAATATTCAGAAAATTGGGAATGGAATCTATTAATAAAGTAATCACAGATAAAAATAATGATTGCCATAAAATGATTTAACTTTATTTGAATGAATAATGTATTCAACCATTGATACATTTCAAAATATATGATTGGTCTAAATGTGACACCATATAAAAAAACTTAAATTAAATTACCATTATATTGAGATACCTTTTCTTTTAAATAAAAATTTTAATGAATGATATTCTATTGAGTAGACAAAATTAACAATCAATTGCTGTATATAAAAGTTATAAAAAAACAAATTAAAAATATTTCTTACAGAAATGGTTTTACACTGAGACCAACGATATACTAAAGAAATCTCGAGTCAGAATAAACAAGAAGTGAATCAGTTAAATTTGTATCAATATTATTGCTTCAGTCATATTCACATGATTTTGAATAATATTTTAGTGTACTATGTATGCCTTATGACAATTGATGGGATCGAAAAAGTTTATTTAAAATACTTGACTTATTCAGTTTTATTATGAGAGAAAAGAATTATAGAATGCCAACTGAAATACCTGAAAAATATGTTTTCTGAGTTATAACATGGTTTTTAATAAATGACATATTCAATTCACTCCATCTAAAAGATATTCTAGACTTTAATAAATTATATAACATATATATTCTAAGAATCGGAGATTTATCGACTAATTTAAACATAACATGCAAAATTTACAATTAAAATTAAATTTTTGAAGGAAGTTTAGTTGACTGTTCTACATATCATGGATGATAAATATTCAGGATGCAGTCATTATAAAGTTTTTATTAGTGCCGACGTTTCAACCCAAACATGTGGGTCATCATCATGTTTCAAGCACTGAATATGTATCACCCATAAAATTAAATTTATTAATAATATAGAATCACTACATAGGATCTAATATCTTGAACGAAATTAAATATGCTTACATAAATACAAATCCTTTCTACAATATTTGTGCAATAAATTCTAGTGAGTGTAAAAATTATAGCTCTCCAAGCTATGAAAAAATTGTTCTGAGAATAACTCAGATTATTAATCACAGTAGTAAATAAATGGCATACTAGCTTCACTTGGCTTTTAGTTTCTTTCTACGATGCTCCATCGATAGCCTCCTAGATGATTCAATAGAGCAGCACTTTTTTTCAATCCTTCTTTTCCCAGAGGAACAACCACCCTCATCTCTTAACTTTTTCTTTTTCTTCTTCTTCTTCTTCTCAGAGAGCTTTCGACCAGGCAGGCCACTAAGAGATTCTTGGGTATTTCTCCTTCCATGGACAGCTTCAGTTCTTATGATCCTCGAGCGGCCATTTTTGTTTCCACGAATCTGAAAACAATCTTTTCATTATGTAAACTATTAATAATCCAAACTGAATCAATTAATACTACTGACTTTGATGTACTACTAAAATTTATGCAATAATTGTATAAGATATTCAGAATTGAAACTAATTTATACATTAACCTATTTGGATATATTGAGTTGGTTTTCATTCTTATTATAGCAGGGGTCTCCAAACTACTGCCCGCGAAACTTTCTATGATTCATGGTAACATTTTAAAAAATATGACATTTAGCAAATTACTCACACACGAGGTCACTACAACATATATTGCATTTTTTTTTTTCTCTTTGAAAGCTCATTTAACAACTGAAGTGACATTTATTGAACAAGGTTATATTTTTTCATTACAAACCATGTAGCTTACTGTTACTTTTCTCCAAAAAGTTTGGAGACCTCTGAAGTAAATAAAGATGACTTATAATGTTCCTTTTTTTAAAGTAAATGCCAAATGATTAACTAAAATTTACAATTTCTAAACATATTGTTATTAACTCTTTTCACAGTAACATATTATCCTGAGGCAATGGCTTTTAACTAATATTTAGGATTGGCAAATATCAATCATAATTGTTATATAGAAATGATTGTATCAGATATTAAAGGATAATTTATTGGGATATTGTTAAAATATGAATGTACATAATTTAAGTTAATTAACAAATCAAAATACATTCCCTGTACATGTTTCTTGAACTGAACCTGTACATTTTTTTCAATTAATCTTTATAAAAGTTTAGAGAAGTAAAGAAAATACTCTGTGTCTGGAATAATGGTAACTTACAGATGATTATCGTGCTGAACACACAAAAACCTTCAATTTTGTCACACCACTTCAATTCAACACACCAGAACCTAACATTTCATGAGCCATAATTATATAATTTTAGTCTGATTATGATTTAAATCAGACAGAACAAGATGAATAAACAGTTCCCTTCGACATGGAATAGTTGGGTGAGAAAAAAGACAAAGTATCCTCAAACAAATGGTACTGTTAGTAATATGTCATTGGAAATGGACTGTGGACTACTTAATATGTCAGAAAATTTCAATATAAACATTTCAAATAGTTGATAAGAGGCCAAAAAAAATATGAAATTTGAGAACATCAATTTTTAAGTTATTAATATAGAAAACAAAATTTATTCTGGGACTTGGTTCCTTATTCATTACTAGTATGTACAAATTAACAAAAAAAAATATGTCAAGTTTAGCATCAATGTTCTGAATGAGTTTTGGTTTTAGCAAGATGTGGGATATTTCATGGGGAATTTACTTATTCTCACCCATAATTATCAAAGAACAAAGAATTTTGGTTTTTCATACTGAAAGTAAACAATAAAATAAGTAAATGTATTAGTTTACTTTTCAGAAAAAAAATATTTTTCGATATTGAAGAACACTTTTAATGATAGAGGTTATTTCTTTTTATGAAAAAAAAAGTCGAAGGACTTTATCAAGTCTCAAAAAATACTATATTATCTACTAAATTTACTCTAAGTAGCGGAAATTAGATCACACCAGATCTTTGTAAGAGATAGTAGAACATTTCCCATATCTCTATGGGGGGCAGGAGGATGAAATATCCACTGTGCTATACTTGTGTACACTTTTTCATGTTAATTTTTTTTACTTCTGTGCCAAAAAAAAAAAAACCTTTTCTACATTAGCTAGATAATAGTGCTGCCTGTCCAAGTACAGCAAATAGTGCGAGTGCAGGTGGATGTCAACAGTGTAAATAGAATGTACTTATAAAATACTATTCCTCAAATAGCTTTTTTTTTTGTCACTTACCTTAATTGAATGTTAAATAATCTACATATGAAAATCTAAAACACATATACATATAATAACGAAGAAATAAAAACAGAGACTTACTAACTTTGCTAAAACATTTCTTGATCGGCCATTTTTCAGGTTGAAAAAATATTGTTTTTAAACACACTTAAAAATATTCAAAAAACAAAGTAAAGTGTCTAGAAAATAATCAATCTACTTATTTTCCCAAAAATTTTAAAAATTCATTTTCGGAGTTGGGAGAGAGAGGACATGATAAATAATATTTGGAAAAATGACTATAGATTTTAATTACTATTTACATGAGCATAAACGAAACTTCATTCCGATGAAAGTATTTATTATGAAACATCTTTCTAAAGTTAATATAAAAAAGCAAAAACTATAAAAAACAATAAATAAAATATAATTAACTATTAAAATATAATTGGAAGATTCCTGAAATCCTTGAGTCCTTAATACCAGTAAACAGCTGATAAATTAATGTTTAACCAATTCAGACACCATCAGGATAGGGAAAACAACATCCGAATATGCAAACAAAATACAAGACATCTCACATCAACAGTTTAAAAAAGATACTTAATATTGAAAAAACATCAACTGGAGTTGAACTAAATATATACGATAACTGATTGATTAATTCTAATTTTAATATGAGATATTTTTTTTTCATCCTAATAATGCCTGAATTCATTAAATTTTAACTAGTTAGTTATTTTCCTGTATTTTAGAAAAAAAAAATGTATTTACAATTCGAAGTTGTGAAATCATAATCTCTCCAAAGGCCAATTATTGGTTCTTATGACAAATGCATTGGTATTTTCAGAAAAGCCAATAAATTTTTCCTATGAAGTTTGAGTGATTTGGGCAATCAAATTTCATTAAAAAGTATTCCATGAATTTTGTTTAATTCTCTTAAGAAGTTGTAGATCATTTTTCCAAAATGCATAATTACTATCCCTAAAATCTAAATTGTATGGAGGAGAGGTATCAAATCACCTACTAAACGAGGTTTTCTGTTAATGTTTTTATATAAATTTTTTTATTTAAATGGTCATAATCCTAGTCCTCTGAAATCTCCCATTGGTACATACTTGAATCAATAGAACAGCTAGTGAGATTGAATCATAGGTTTAATTAGTCCTTGGAATCTTCACCACTATGTCAAATCATGTTTTCCAGGAACTTTTATAGTGCAGTCATTTTGTTAAAAATTAAGCTCGCAAGAGTGTTTGTTACGAAGATTTTAGGTCAATCCCCTGGACATAACAGTTTTGAATATTTTGAAAATTAAATGGATACAGAAGGGAATTTATTGCAAATCATAGCAACATGGAACTTCTTAATGTACTTCCCAATTGGCAGTTTCTCCCAAAATTTTCTTCAAACCCACATGATTTGAATAACATGAATTGAAATTGCTGAAATTGAAATTATAATCTTTTAAAAAAATGGGAAATTTGCATGTTAAAAATATATTTTATTTTGTATCACTGGTTCTAATGAAGAGCGAAAAATAAGAGAGTACTTAAATGTCCCTAATGCCAAGAGAATTTTTTTTTTAAATAAGCTATGAATTAAATATATGTATTTAAATTTGTAGGTTGGCATTCACCTTAATAGTAATAACAAAATCACTTATTTGATCATCATAGTCCTACTTTATTGTTTTTTTACATCAATGTTTCAGCCCTTAGTTCATTACCAAGGGAAGGAATTTATATTAATAATTAAAAATCTTTATGGACTGAATTGCACTTGTCAACTTCATTTAATTAATCAAATACAGGAAGGTTTTAGTGTTTCACTAATTAAATGAAGTTGACAAGGGCAATTCAGTCCATAAAGATTTTTAATTATTAAAATAGGTTACTTCCCTTGATAATGGCCTAAGGGCTGAAACATTGATGTAAAAAAATATTAATATCAAAAATGTCTTTAAAATAGTAATGTTTTGAGGAAAAAAAAAGAAAAAGTTTTTTTTCTAACAATTTGACGAACCATATCTACTTACTCCTTCCAAGTTTCAAAATAATTGTGTTACATGTTTCTCTTGATTCACATGTACAATGCATGTGCCTGATATGTTTTATAAATTTCAACCATAAATAAGTTTTTAAAATAAATAATTGGACAATTTCCAGATCCAGTAGAACTGCGAATTTTTATGCGTTTATTTATTTTTACCACAACCTTGTTTTTTTGGGGGGGGGGATTTTAATGAAAAAATATTGATATCAAAATAAATTTTATAAATTTATGTTATTTACAAGTTTAAATTTTCAAACATGTGCTTAATCTTTGGAATCAATTGGTGTATATTTTTTTTTATAGCCAGTTCTTACAAGTATTGTACCTGTAGGCCTCCCCTAATTAAGAGGGTAATGGTCTAACTTCCCGCGGTGACCAGCCGTATTGGGAAGTAGGGCCGGGATTTGATCCTATGATCTTTGCTTTACTAGTATAGCGCGCTATCCACTCGATTAGTGGTATAGTGATACAGGCCCCTATCGATTTATTAAGAAGTTATAAATAAAAATGTGAATTGTTATTAAGTCCTAATCACTCTTTAAGCATTATAATTTTTATAATCACAGACTTTTATAAGCAAAGGAATGTTTTGTTTAAACAAGAAATAACATGAGACAAACTTTAAATCTTTTTGTTTTTTTTTCTATGCAGGTATACAATAAGTTATTTTAATTAAAAGGAGATGTAAACCACCATTAAAGATATCATAAATGCTTGACCATAGAACTGATAGTAAGCACTGTAGGCAGATCTACAAGCTAAATTAAGTTTTAAAAATAAATTAAATCAGAATGGAAATTATGACTTTCAATCCATAATGTCATAAAATTTATGATGGTAGTTAAACTATAGCTATTCCAAAAGAGAAAATATTATAAGTTGGCCCACATAAGTTACACAAAACACTTACTAACAAGGAATCGGTTCATTTGAAGAAAATGAACAGAGTAAAAGCTAGAAAAAAAATCTTGGTTTAGGATATAACTACAAATGTAAACATATAACTAGAAGAAATAATCCATACACAGAAAACTAATAACTCAATTTTTTTTTAAATAAAGAGAAAGAAAAATGTTGAATATATAAGAAAGAACAAGTTCTAGGGACTTGAATTAAAATGAGTTGTTCCATCAAAAGATAGACATGAGTGAATTTCCAAAAAAACTATTATTATTCAACAAGAGAGACAAATTTTTATACCAATGAGTGAGATGATCTTCAAATATCAAATTGTGGTACAAAACTCCATATCAAATAAGAAGTTAAAGAAAATATGTTTGAAAACATGGAGGATAGTAAATATTATATGTACTAAAACAATAATTAATTAAACGATACAGTTCCAGATCCAATGCAGATTAATTGGAAGGAATTGTGTGATCCCAACATTTAAGAAATTATCTAACATTTATAATAAAAATGACAGAAACAAGAAAGGACTGAAGATTAAGAAAAATAAGTAAAAATTGGTAATGGATATCTTATTCCTCAAGGGGAAGAAAATTGGATCTTACCTGTTCAAATGAGTCAACGAATATATATATTTGAAATCTCTTGTTAACACAGCTATGATAAAAAAAAAAAAAAACCAAGAGATAAGGAAGCATAGTAGTGGCAGTGGGCAGATTTTACATCGGCTTGAAGAACCAAATGCCGAGAAAGTTTTGAGCCTGCAAACAAAAACATTTGTTTTATAAAGAGCTTATTTGGTTACTAATCCATGCCATCGACTCATTGACTGTTAACAAAGACATGCATCCAACATTTGCTCCTACATCAAAGGAAAATTCCTTGTCCAACGTTAGGATCTTTCTAGGTATTGAATTTGGAGAATAAAAAAGAAAACGGAGTGGAGCTCATATGGGTGAATCAAGATCGATCTCAAGAAATCTTGTTCAACCAAAGCTATGCTAGGAAAATGACATAATATTTATAATCATAAGAATAACTGGAGTAAAGGACAAACCTGACACAACAAACATTCTAAGAATATTAAATATATTTTTAAAAAACACAATTCCACAAATTTGGAATTGTACTGGAAGCTACACAAAATAGTAGAAGAAATCCACTACACCATTCCTAATAATAGTAATCATCTATGCAAAAAACTAGGAAAAAAGAAAGTTTTGTCCTTAAAAAAAACTCAATTGACTAAAAAACAACTGTGAATGTTATAATGTTACAAAAATAAAAAGCAATTAACATATGAATATTTTTGTTTACTATAGGGTTAGTAATTCATCTTGTTTCATTTCCATCTTGTATTTTAAATTTCCACTATATTTCTATAAATGCTTTTGCTCTAAGCCTTTGAGTTTACAATATCACATTAACATTCACATAGGTCACAAATAATGTTATATATAAAAATGACATGTCGGCCAACAAGCCCCAAACAAAAATGGCTGCCAAGGTCCAGAAAGACAAAATTCGAGCAAGTCTTATAGTATAACAATCAGAATGGAAATGAGACAAAGAACGGAAGGGTTGCTCAACAAACAGATGCTGTAGAAGAAAATAAAAATTCAAGAAAAACTTTACTACCTGAGATAAAAAACAAACTTTTGTAAATTATCTTCCACGGCAATGAAAAATTTTTCATAAAAACTAAAGAAAAGGATTTTAAGAGGAAAGAAGGTGGAACTCTGGAATCCCTGAGGGTGAGAATAAAAATCAGTTTGTCAACCTACCTCTTGTACCAACCAGTCCCACTCTCCCCAATTTTCTGATCTTTTTCACTTTTAAATATATAAGATATATTTTCATTGTAAATGAAATATTTATTTTTTTACAAAGGATTTGAATTTTTAAGACCACAATGATGAATAAAATTGAAAATGTTAGACAGATAGAATTTCAAAGTTTTTAGCTGACATTTATACATGGGTTATTCCATGCCAAATCATTCAGAAAAAGTTCTCTTATAACTCAAAATTCCACAAATATTATATTACATGATCTGAAAGAAAATGTCATGCTCTTTTCAATGATATATGGTCCTACTAGGATATTTGCAGAGAGATTTAAGAAATTTTCACTTGTATTTGTAACTGGTAAATTAAAATTTACTGTATTGGGTTTGAAGTGTAATAAAATTCTTCAAACTCAAAAGCCCACTAATATTATTTTTGCATTTGGTAGAGAATGTCATGCTGTTTTCATTAACATATGGTTGTATTGGGGTGGTTGGAGAGATTTTAGCTACAGGTAGTTCTAGATGTTTTTATCACAATTTTGAAAATTTATGTTTACGAATTTTTTTATACATGAAGAAAAATTATAGTGCTAAAACTTATGGTATCAGCAGATTTTGTATTAAATTCTGTAAATGCTGGTTTTAAGCCCAAAATGTCTTGCCAACAAAAAAAATTTTAATAGCCCATAATTCTAAAACTAATTGTTAGGATTAGCTAAAATTTGGTATTTTTACTTACATGTATATTTAAAATTTTCATTAAGATCTGAAGGGTTAAGGGCCCTGAATGATACAGCATGGAATGACACACATACTTTCTTGTACAACCTGCTCATAATATGGAAACTATTTTATCAAAAATAATTTAATAGATGGGGAGGAAGAAATAACAATTTCAACATTACTAATAATAATTTAAGGACACACTGGGACATGGAGTAATATCAGGAAATGAAATGGCAGACAAAACAGAATCGAAACAAGCTACATTGGATAAATACTAAGGTTCCATTACAGGACTTGATAAGAGTAGTAAAGGGGAAAATAATGAAAGAATAGCATTTTTACGACTGGGAATGTAACTCGAAAGATAAGGACCATCAAACAGTTCAACAGAAGATAGCACTGGTTCTATGGTTGGCAACTCTTAAATTTCATTTTGACCGCTCCAGCTTAGTGAAGCTGACCAGACTTTGGATAAATCATGATAGAACAAACAAATTTCTACATGTAATGGGTTTAGCTAAGAGTGGTTACTGTCCAACATGCCAATGCCTGGAAGATTTAAGTTTTCAAGTGTAAAAGATTCGAGAAATGAAGAAGTTTAGGGTTGCCAGCTATGGATGATGGTGTTAACTTTCTTTGATTAATACAGATAAACCCCATAGTTTACTAAAATTTTTAAACAATAGAAAAAGTCATCTTTTATTTTCATTTGAGTTTTACAAAACAACCATGTTACTTCAGTTTTGAATCAGTCATTCAAGTTCAAGTTTTATATAAGTTACACTTAAATATCATTTAGCAATTCATATCCAGTTTAATATCATCTTGCAGTGACAATTAATGTATTATATTGGCAAAATAGAACTTGCTCTGACAAGTCTTAAAGCAAAAAAAACAAACAAAACAATTTACAAGAAATTATTCAATCCAAAAATCAAAGGAAATATATTACAACCTCGCATATAAAAGAAGTGGGGAATTTTTTTTTGTAGTTGAATGGCAGGGAGGTCAAAATAAAATTATAAGTCACTAACAGAGCAAAATAAACAAATACTCCTAAAGTTCCTTCCTAATCGATTTTGATTCACTTATTATTTCTTATTGTGCCATGTATAATACTCTTACAGCCTGAATCTATGCTCTGGAGAACTTTTCTATCCTTCATTCATGATTCTGATCTGAACTCCCATAACTACATACAGCTAATGTTTCAATATAAAAGAGTGAGAGTTTGGGAGAACAAGTGGCCTAAGGATCACTAAAAAAAAAAAAAAATTACCCTGAAATGTGTAAATTGAGATTTCAAACTATTTTTTGTTTAATTAATGTACTTCCTTTACCTTAGGTAGCTGAATTAAAATCCAAGAATTCAAACACTAATTTCTTTTCTTAATAATTTTTTGTATAATTATATATTATTCTACATGTCTGGTGTTTCAATAATTATTTCACCTTAATATTTGCTTTAGTACACTATCTAACCAACTAAATAAAGCAACTAAGTCCAAGAAAAAATAAATAAACAGCAAAAAATAGAGAGGTTGGGAAGTGCTCATTTTACTTTAATGGCGATTGAATAAAAGTATAGATTTCATTTAAAATTACCTCTATTTTTTTCCTCACTTCTTTTTGACCCTCCCCACACTCTTGAAACGCACCTGCGGACTCTCTGCAGCACACCATTGCGCTGCAGCACAGATGTTTAAAATCAATATAATATAACAAATAGTATATCGAATTTAATTGGTTCCATTAATATTAAGAAAACTGAACAATGACTAAAAAAACAAAACAATTGTGTCAAACTTTATAAAATTTATTTATTACACCCAAGTACGAAAAGTAGTAACACACCTAACAGGTCAACTATTTTGAGTCATGCTGTAAATAAGGAATAAGTTTTAAATATGTGTATAATTTAGATAAAAATTTACGATCAGAAGAAATGCTTTGTACTAATTTATTTACCCGTTTAATTGCAGTCTGCTTTGCTAACCATTAGCCAATATCTCCAATTCGCCATAGATAAACAAAAAATCTCCTAATCCTTTTTGATTTTTCCAAAGCGTTTGATTCATGAGATCCTCCTTTCCAAACTCCAAAGCCTGCCCATATCAAAGTGTCCTAAAATGGTTCCTCTCCTTCATATTCAATCAATCTCAGACAGTCATAATTCCGAACAAACCTCCATCATCTCCCCATCAATTAACACGAGCTGTTCTTCATTGGGTCCAGGCATCTCACTAATTCCCTTTCTAAATTTCCTCTACTTTACATCAATAACCGCCCCATCCATTTTTTCCTTAGTCAAAAATCTAGGAGTAATATTTGACCAGAACCTTCCTGGAATAACCATATCTCCCAGATTACCCGAAAAACCCATAACTGTTCTAAAATAACTCCTAAGATTCCATGATTGTATTCCTCTAAAAACCAATCAGCTCTTTGTAATCTCCCTTATATACACCCACTTCGACTACGGCTGCTTGGTGTATGGAGGGCTATCTACCAGGCTAGAAATGAGATTAAAGAAACTGTTTCATAAGATACATTTTTGGGATCCCTAAGCGTTCCCATGTTACACTCTGGTATACCAAGTTGAAGTGGCTTTATTCTACTTCCTGAAGACAATTCCTCCTTGGTTGGATGGTGTTTTCCTTTTCTAAGTCCTCAGAACCAAAAACCCTGCTTTCATAATGGAACTCCTTACTCTATAAACTCTCTTAATACCATGTCCCAACCTATAGATTTATATATCCCTTCTTATAAAACTGCTTCCTTCAGCAAATCCTTTGTCATTCGTCCAAACCTCCTTTTGGACCTCTCTACCTAACACCATACGTCAATCCTCGTCCACCAATTCCTTCGAACAACTCCTGTTCCACCACCTACTCCATATTCAAACTTCAGCAAACATATAAACTTTACCAGAGTCTGAACTGTTTAATTCAATCAACTGTACAATTGCAAAAACAATCAACAGTTAATTAGGCATCATTTTGTATTCATCTAAGCCAAACTAATGTTCTTAATTATGTAACTCTGTTATTATTCTTAGAGGAATTTAGTCCCAGAATAAAATCATTTTTTCATTTCATTGTTGATTTTTGTTTTTCAGCAAATCAATAAAACTTGACCTCTTTGGATAGGATAGATTAGAACATTATCCAGGATAACTTGCTCTCATTGTGCTAACTGTTAGTACACAAGAGCAGGAATGCATAGAAGGGGGAGGGTGTAGTACTGGTACTGGAGGGGAACTAGTCCGTCAAGTGGGCCTATAGTGGTCCTTTTTGCCAATCCCTGACGGCTACCTTTAAGGTTACCTGACGGCTACCTGACGGCCACGTACTTGCCAGAGTGGGAATGTCACGATCCATTTCCTGGAGCCGCCGAGAAATGAAAAGTAACCGACCCAGGTGGGAATCGAACCCACAACATTCAGAACCGGGCAACTCTGGGACCCACGCCCCAACGTGCTCGGCCATCCCGTCCTCGGGAGAGTATAGTGCGAGTTGCTTTATTAAAAGTTTTGAGGAAGCTCATTTTTACAGCATTATACATTTTTAAGAGTGGCATATATTTATGGAGAAATTTTTGAGAGGATCATATTTCTGTGGAATATTAATTGGGATAGGATAACTTTCAAACCAAAGAACAAGAGAAAAATTAACACAAGTTTTATAACTTTAAATTCATTTACACCATTTTCAATGACAGGATAGTAAAAAAATTTCTTGAGTAGGAGACATGTTCTCTTGCATTTGGAGGGGGAAGGCGAGAGAGAGGGGGCGGGATGGGCATCCCTGCATGAGGGTGTTACATCCAAACAACCAGCAACAAATAATTTTTTTTTTACATTCAAGTTCAAAAATCTACACTTTAATATTTTCTAGAAGGCTATTGTAGTATTACAAGATTTAAATATCTGTTTTTTGGCCATAACTAGTTAAGTCGACTTACCCTCACATTGCTTTAAGTCAATCATTCTTTATAGGTAACGAATTTTACCGATGACCTTAGAGCTCAAGAGTTAAAGGACGATCGACTTAAAGCAGTGTGAGGATAAGTCCGCTTAACTAGTTTTGGCCAGAGACCAGAGAAATCATATATGCTGTCTATCAGAGATGGGCAAATACTACTCTATCACTAAAGCACCAAGTATTTTATTCAAATTGAATTACTACTTCAGTTAATCGTTTTACATCAACTGAAGTAGTAATTAAATTCTTTGGTACTCAAAAATGGTCAGTATTTGAGTAAAATACTTAGTACTCAGTACTCAGAGTATCATTCGCCCATCTCGTCTGTCTATTAAAGTTAAATAATTATTTTTTTTAAATATCTTAATTATTTAAAAAATATGATTACTTTGAACTGGACATTTCAAATGTTCTAATAAAAATTCTTGTAAAATTGTCTTCCACATAAAAATGTTTCCAATTTATGGAAACGCTCCAACTATAAATTCCAAGAGAACTTGGCATCAAATTATTTCTATCGCCATATAGGGGTTAGCTGCAACAAGATTTGTTATATTAAAGATGAATTTGTTAAGAAATTGAAAGCCAATAAAGGTTACTTTTGTTTAACTGACTTAAGCAAATTTACCGTCACAGTATTTAGTTTTAATAGAATAAAAACAAGTTCACTTAGTTTTCATCTACATCGTCATAAATAAGAGTAAACTAAATTTGTATTTCCCAATTCACTTGAAAATTTTTTTTGTTAGTTGTAATTATTCAAAGATATGAAAACAACCAATGAATATGAAGTTTAAAGAAACTATCATAGATATCATGAAGCGCTTAATAAATAATGAAAGAAGTTCAATAATGAGAAAAATTCATTCTTAATAAAAAATCTCAAAATTTCTTTTCATTAAATGAAAATTTATTGTTAAATAAACATTAAATTTGTCATCAATTATTAATGTTATGTTAAAATTTTCAATTTTATGAAACCTCATTCAGTTAATGAACTTTTTATTTCCACTAACAGCTCAAAATAATGTAAAATATCCTCTCTCCCTCCATCCCCTTAGGATCTCTCAAAATCTATGGGCTCGACAATACTTAATCCATTCCTCTCAATTCCTGGTTTTCATAACATTTCAAGCTACTAGTATGTAGTGTGAGAAATTCATGTGTTCAATATCTGATTCTTTCTAATTCATTACTTATAAGATATGAACATCCACTTAAAATCCTATAAATATGAGAAAAGAATTGGAAGATAAGCCTTAGAGTAAAGGAAAAGGACAAACATATGTATACCCTTCAATTTATGATGTTAGCAGTGTAGAGATGAAACATCGACAAAAAAAAAAACCTCCTACTAGTTAGTAAATTTAATAATACAACACAATGTATTAGATTCATATAATACTTTATACACAAATATAATTTCTTTAAGGTATATTGTACTCAAATAAATGCACACTCATATTAAAGGAGTTATTAATTTCTACCTCAAACATCATACTTTACTTGCATTGAAAAAGGCAGTTGAAACAATGAAGGTACAAACAAAATACCAAAACTCAATTACAATTCATATAAATTAATGGTTCCCAGCAGGTTGTTCAGAAAAACCTGTAAGTGGTTCATGGGAGATTATATATTAAAAAATGCTGCATTATGTGTGTTATTTGTGAAGACTTGCTGTTAATAACTGTTTTATTGTATACCTATACTGAGGTCTGAGTGCAAATTGAAAAGTTTTAACAGGTAAATGCACTGTATAAATGCCTCAATTGTATCATAATATTCAGTGCGAGGGAAGGGACACCCTTTAGCCTGTGCCCATTCAAGACCCCTCAGTAGATTTGGTTTCCCAGGTCAGAGACACAGGTAGACAGCACGTTTCAATTTCAGAGGTGTTTGCTGACCTAAATAAATGAGTTTGAAACACTGATATAAAAAATAGGGGGCCCTTATATCTGAGGATATTCCAGACTCCCTTAGGATTCTTTTCCATGTCAATTAATGAAACATATCAATTAAATTTTTCATACTACTGAAAAATAAATATTTAAACATAACACAGGTTAAATATAACCTAATTTGTTTTTTCAAAAATTTACAATTTGTTTAATTTCATCATTTGGACAGACACACATACAAGCACATAACTGTTATTTATTAAAATGCACATGCCTTAATTTTGTTGATCAACAAAAGTTTTTAAGTAAAAATAAACCCAGTCAAGACCTACATCACTTTATTAAGAGATCAAATATATTATGATTTGTATTAAAATTAAAAATAATTAAAGCTTAACAGTACTTTTTTACTGTATAGTTGTGGTAGATAACGGGGTTCTGAATTAAATTTCACGTATTTTAAGCAAAAAAACAAATCATAGCTATATTTGGAATATATGTCAACTAATTTAAATTCAATTTATTATGGCATAAATATTTCTGATAGAGCTGAACTAATTTAAAATAGTGAAGGAATAAAACATCTATATGATGTCAGCACATCAAGACAAAATCAGCACATGTTTTTTAAATCAATGAGAACTTAATTATGAACACATCTATGACTAAATAATGATTTCTGAATAAGATCTTACTTTTTCAACAAGCAGAAGCATAGTCTTTATTCTAAAATAAAGTCATAAGCTTTACATTATCTACGACCGGATACCGAATCCAGTCCTGTTTAAACTGTAATAGCTATATGTCTATTCTTTTTTGTTGCTACCATCCAGTTCCTGATACTAAAATTCCCAGCCTGTTTAAAAATCAATATTCCCTCCCTCCACTGTACCTATCTTTGTTTCCTCAATAAATATGCCAAAAAGGAACACAAGAATATTCTTGGGAATAGAGTCTATGCAACTCAAATTTCCTATTTAATCAGCCTCAATTTTATATTATTTTGTTTTACAGTGCCAAATAGAATAGCCAAAGAGAAGTCATGAATAGCACTGCCTTCCACTTTTGCCCTTTTTAATGAAATAAAATTATTTCAAAATCATTCATAGCGAGCTTGATAAGGCATATAAACTTGAGTATACTCATGTCAACTAATACCATAAGAAATATCCGTAAGTCATTATCACAAGATCCAAAGAATATGCATGATTTACCCTCTTAGCTGACTGTTTTTGGAGGATTTAATACTTTTTAGTGGGCTCAATCCAATGATAATTGGATATGCAAAGCAATGGTGAAATTATTTAACTAAAAATGGATTGTGGCCATTAAAATAAGCATAATATAATTCTATTTGATTCTGTTAATCACAAGGTTTTCCATTCCAAACTCTAAACCTTCTCATATCTAATATCATATCAAACAGTTTTAAAGCGGTTCCTCTCCTTTTTATCTCATCATTCCTAATAAATCTTCAATCTCACCCCTTAAACTAACAGGTCTTACTTATGTTTCCAAATCAACCAATCCTTTCATCCTTCTGAAAGCCATGTGGCAATCAGAAAGAAACCAGAAGACATTCATGGTATCAATATATGGGCAGAGATCAATGAATTATGAATTTATGCTGAAAAAAACAAAAAAACAATGTCGTCCCCATTGGTTCCAAACACTTTGCTTGATGTATGGAGGACTATCTATCGGGCAAGAGATAGTTTGAAGAAATTTATTCAATCTTGAGATGAGATTGAAGAAACTTATGAATTGTTAAGAACTTTAGTGATCTCATGTTGTTAAGTTGTCCACCAAGTTGAAGTTGATCTATCGATTGATCTAAACTATATATCCCTCCCTGCCTTCTGTAACTCTTTCATCATTTGTGCTGACTGCCTTTGGGATTCTTTATCCATATCTATAGATAAACAGTCACCAACAATTTAAACAACTCTTATTCCTCTACTTACTTCATATTCAAACTTCCTCATGATCGTAAGCCCTATTTATTTCTTTAATAACAGTTACTAATAACAGATAATTGACTTATAATATTTGGTGAATATCTCAACAGTCTAATTTCTTACTTTACTAACTATCACAGTTTTATTAATAAAACAAGAAAAGCATTACAATCTAAGATTAAAATTGCATAATATCGATAATAGTTTCATCTTAATAGAAATGCCCTTATAAAAAAAATGATAAAACAAAATAATTTTAATTATACATCACATAATACACAAAATATATTTTAAAAAAAAAGAAGAGTATTACAACATTACAAATATACTTTAAGTTAAGAGAGATATTGCTCTAATAAAATAATCTTTTAAGGTAATAATTTTTGAAATTTTTTTAACAGCTGAAAAACTCATGAAAAAAAAGTTGATGACATAAATTTATTCTATGATTCAATTTATACATATTGCTCATAATATATGTAAGCATAATAACAGTTTTCACTTACTTTTTAAACATTAACAATAACAATAATACCTTTGCAATAATCTTATAGTGGATACTTTTGACTTTCCACTACAAAATTTTCGATTCACATTGAGAATTTTCTTGGAAAAAAAAACAAATTCCAAGATACAGTGGGCTAAACAAACACTGAAATCTGGACTAGATTGAATGATAAAAAAAAGTCGAGCTGAGACTGGATGATGGAATGTTAATATTTATATTGAATGTAAATTTTATTTAAGCACCTCCATATTTCCAAATCTATAATTACAGTATTATCTGGTCATTTAACTATTTTATTTAATAGTTACATCTTCTATGCTTTTTTATTTATAATCAGTGATTATACTTGATCATTTAAAATAAGTTGCAATAAATGCTGTTCAAAAGCATGAATCCTTCTAGGATTAGTATATAGGATTTTATCATGACAGAGTACTCATTGTAATAATAACAGATTTGGCAAAAGAATGTAAATCAACTGATAAGTAATTTATTTTGTTTAAAAAATTACAATAATTTTATTAAGAAAGAAAATTAAAATAATAAGATAACCAACTATATCCAAAATTCAATTTATCAGAATATGGAAAAGATATTATTTTATAATTTAAAATGCATAATTGTGATTACTGAGGGAAACAAATTGATTTTGATTAGATAGAATTGGACCAGAGACTGAAATCTATTGCTAGTTCTGAATTTGAGATAAAACCCAATAACTACAATTTGTTCTTCAACATCACACTATTATATTATACAATATATGATGTGGAAATGACCTTCAACTGTTTATAAGAAAAATATATATATTTTTTTAAATTTTATAATTATTCATTTTTACAGTTCAATTCCTTTGACCAGTACTGCAACTGAATCGAAAAACTAAAAATAAAATCATCCTAACAATTTAAAAAAATTATAACAACATTGAGCTGATCAATAAAGAGAGGGTGTAGAGAGCAGCCAGGAAAGATAAAGACAGTAAGCTAATATACAGCTTTAATGTGTGCCAAAGTTTAGGTATAATTTGAAAGCCTTCAAGAGTACACTTGACGAAAAGAAGAGAACAAAAACATTCATCATTCAGCAGTATATTGCCTTACACTGTATTTCTTTCCTCATTGTGTCCCCAACAAGCCACATCCTCCTTGATTTCATCCATGGTCAATGATATTTCAATTATATTTTACTATAGTTCTAAAATTAGCTGATCTTATTTCTGTATATAATTTTTTTTTATTTTAGCAGCAAAGTTTATTTCAGATCTCTATAAACATATTGAAAATCAATACTCTTCTTTACAATTAATGTATTTTAATTTAATGAGCCTATAATTAAAGGCAGGAGTAGGTAAACATTTTACCTAAACAAGATTAATTCTTCAACATTATTGATCAAAACCACTTAATATTTTACTAACAGTACTTTTTTTTTTTGTTCATTGATATCCAGTTGTGTTAAAGTAAATATCCTGTGATGTTTTAAATCAACACACCTTCAATTATTTATAAACTCAAATAAAAAGTAATCATAAAATGACACAAAAGCTAATAAAATAAAACAGTTGAAACAAAAAGAGCATGATTCCATCCGAATTATTCTTTCTATCTCATAAAACTTAACATAATCACATATTACTACAAAATTATTAAATTGTCAACAAACATTGTAGCATCGAAGGATTCAAATTTAATATAAATTTTTCATATTCGTGCATCGTGTAAATCTCTTAGTTATAGGACTTGATATAGTGATACTGGCACTAATACAACTATCTTTTAACTAACATAGGTTAGTCAAAACAAATTAAAACTAATATTAATCCTATAGATCATTGTTCTTCATTAATCAGCAATATTTAAAGCCAACAAAAAATAAATAATTTAATTTTTTTAAAGAATCTCACAGATCTTAAGTACATAAAAGTTACAAAATATTTTATAATACAATATGGCATCACACCTAATACACAAAACACAACAACAATATAATCTAGTCTATCACAAAATGCTAAAAAATTACAATTTTTTATCAAAAATAAATTTTTCACTAACAATATTTCATCACAGTCCAAAAATTCGTGCAAAAGTATTTAATGACTCATAAATGCTCAAAGTTTATCATATGTTTTAATAATAATGTACAAAACATACAGTCAATGTGGATTACACGTAATTGTATTCATTTGAAAACTATTATTAAAATAATTATTTTCATGTTACTAAAAATACAAGTTTCTAGCATAAGAAATACCTGTTGATATCATCTTCAATATGATTTTATAAGAAAATTATGGTATCATATAACTTAACTTTAATTAGGAACTATTTCTATAAATATCATAAAAACCAACCAATTATGGGAAGAAAAACCATGAAAAATCCTTAGTTTCTATCATGTTATCAAGTCTAATATTGGAGTGACAAGACTGAGCCACATAAGCCAGCAGCCTATATAAAATTACCCCCACACTCATAGGCATTAATTATGAAGGAAATGGAAAAAGGGAAATAAAAAGAGAGAAGCTTAAGCGTTTATGATCAAATTTATATAGGTTAGCAGGGTCTATTTTTTAATGAAAACAAAAACTTGAAGTTGTCATCTTGAGTGTTAGTTGTTGGCGAGGGTAAAAGTTACAGTGCTTGTAAGCTTGCTTTTTTATCTGCTACCATAAGTTGAAAATTAACTAGATCTCTTTTCTTTTTTGTATCCAGTGTGAAAGTTATGTATTTCTGTTTGGGTGTAGAAATGGCAGAGAAGATAAATTTTCAGCTCAAAAATCCACCATTTGTGTGTAATGGGCCTTCCATAAGAAATTCTTGAGACATTTCTATGCCTAATATAATAATAGTGAAGAAATATAATAACTGCATTAGTCATTGAAACATCTGTTAACAAGTGTTATAGCTAGATCAGATGAAATTTACAACAGTAACACTGTATACCCACTAAAAAATGTAAACTTTTGCAGGCGTAATGTGTTAAGAGTCTGTGAAGCTGTCATGCATTATATTATGTGTAAATCTTTCCATCTTCCCTGTTTTTTTTTATTTTTCACATATGAATGATTGTGTGATCTGCTATTTAAGTGTTTGTTCTTCTTTTTCACCAACTTTTAATTAAATAAATAACTTATAACAATTATAAATTATTTGAATTTCTGATAAGCTAAATTAATCAAACAAAATTATGTTACATATTCAATTGTAGTTGTGAAAAAATTAACACACTATTTTGATCATTTAAACTTCTATATTTGAGTCTCATGATATTAATATGATGATATGAAGTACTTCTGAATTTTTCAAACAAATGTTTACAATTTCTTTTAATTAAGAAGAAAGAAATTCAAAAAAAGGAGTTTGCCATTAAAAGTGGATATATTCACTTAGAACAAAACAGAGATTTTTATTTGATTTGGTAGTTTTCCAAACTGTACTTAAAACTAGCTTCACTTCTTTAATAAATATTTTTTTCTTATAAAATAATGATTGGGAAGATTGCTTTTTCAAGCAAACTGAACACATGTGCAAATGATAAAATAAAATCAGTTTTTATCACCAATTTCTATTGGCAATTCATAATGCCAATTTTGAATACAAACTCCTAATTTGTAAATCTGAAATCAGTTATTCTATCAATCTGACAGGTATCTACATTTTTCTTTTACTATTTCAAACAGGGAAGGAAATAAAATGGTAATGCATTAAAATTTAAATCATAATAGTTCATATTTTGTCATTATCTTTTAAAATTCAATTATCTCACTGAAAATTCCCTAAATCTAGCAAAATAGTACATAAAACATACTACTTATATGCTTTAAAAATTAAATAATTAAAAAAACTAAGAACAAATAATAAGAGACATATTTTGTCGACTAGTCATTAATATGATTTTTAGATCATATACCTAATAAATAAAGGATTAACCAGGCTTTTAAATTTAAATGGTGAGAAAAAAATCATAAGTGTCCTAAAAACCACAGGAAAGCATTAAAAAACTTAGCAGTAAAAATATGTCACTTTAAAACTCTGATGGTCCTAAATCAACAGATACCAACAGGTAATTCTTTAGCTCTGTCAATGATATAAAAATAAATTGTGCTCTTCATGCTGATATATCTTCACCACGATCCAACTTCTGAACAAGACAAACACAATGAAAAATGGTTCAAATTTATTCATGACACATTATACAAAATAACAAAACAATAAATCAATAAAATATAAATAAAAATGGTAAAAAAATCAGGAAAATGGGAAACAAAACCAAATATTAGGTTAGGATAAGGGTTTACAAAAACAGTTTGATAGAGCTTTCTCAGTTATGAAATGATGCATTCTTGAACTTCATAAAATCCATCACCTACCTTTCTTGCTGCTAGTTTGCCACCATGTTTTTTCTTATCATTCGTTTCATCCTTCTCGATCATTTCCTCCATTATAACTCTCTTTCGAAGGACTTCCCTGACCGTGGTTATGCTGTGGTAAACTGAATTTATCAGCCTTGTATTTGGATGCATTCCTACTAGATCTAAAAGTGCAGATAATACTGATTTTCCAGCCTGGAATGAAAATTACAGAAATTGTAATGATAATTAGCAATGATGATAAATCCATCTAATAAACTATTCTATTCCAAAAAATCTAATATTCAAACTTCTCTTTAAATATAAAGAAATATAATAAGTATATGTGGAAATCATATCTTGATAGAATATAATAAGTGAAATGATATAAGGTGAAATCTTATCGTATGCAGAATGTAGTTATGGTTAGGAATCAGTAATTCCAAAAATTCGACAAAAGCTTAAGAAAGAAAATACTGTTTGTACCGATATTTTTTATTTAAAAACATTAAAAAAACCTTTAATAAGAAATTTATTCATGCTGGAAGTATGAATAATTTTGCATCCTTAGAATATTTAAAAGAGAATAGCAAATTGCTATGGGTATATAACTAGGGTACATGATATAATTATATGGAGTAGTCGCAAGTGCGAATAATATGCAAAGTATATCAGTAAGTGAACAAATAACAAAATAATAAGGAAATAAAATAATGCAACTTATAATAAGATAGAAGAATCAATTCATAATTTCTCAGTAATTATAATCAAACAAGGAAAAGAAAAATAACTGTTATACTTTAGACAAACTTGTTTATAAATTAAAATAAGCTGTAGGTTTACAAATAATAATAATCCAATTTCGATGATTTTTTTGCTTTGTAGGGAATTTAATAACCTTTCAAATAATCAACAATAAAATGTATACTTTTTGAACTATTCACAAATAAAGTTTCTTTTCCTTTATAACTTCCTTGCCTGAGGTTTCAGGGTGATGTGATCTTTTTCCCACATGAAGGAGAAGAAAACCTTCAAAATGATGGATCAATAATAGATTTTATGAAGAATTAATGAAGATATGGCATACCAACAAAATAACCCGTCCAAGAAATAATATAAACTCCTCCTCTCGTTGATAACAACCTAGTCAAGAAGTATATCCCATGGCAGCACGACAATGAACGTGAGCCTTTGTAGCTGCAAACCCTTTAACTTGCATTATCTCTTAAAAATGGTACATTTTCTGTGCTATAACAAGTATGGTAGTTAGAAGTCTGCCTCAAAATCTCCAAATCCCAATTACCCCAACTGAATCTACTGAATTACCACTGTCCCAGTATTGAAGCCTAGCAATAATGGAGATTATGATTCGCTAATCCACTGTGAAATTCTGAATCCAACGGAATCTCATTCATGACATTTGAGCATGACAGAAGCTTAAATTTGGTACAAAATCTATTTTGAGCTTAGTGAAATAATATATGTGGGGATAATAGGAATGAAGGATAATATTTGTAATAGGTCATTAATTCAAGTCTTGGGAAAATTAATAAATCCTGGTTTAAGATTTTTTTCTAGTCAAATAGAAAATCAGGAATTCGGTTTAAAAAAGAAGCTCTAAAAAATTCCAGAAAAAGCAATATTTTTTGAGGAAGGAAAAAACATAAACATTTCTAAAAAAAAAAATAATCACAAGATAAGAAAAATATAATTAGAAACATATGTTGAGTCTTTGACAGATTGTTTAAATATTTCAATCAAATTATCAATGACCGGAATTAAACAGGAAAATAACGACATACTGATCAATCTGGCAAAAATACTAAATAAATCAAAAGAACATTTAAACATGAGGAGATAATAATCAATTCTCTACTTTACAATACTAGAAAGCTAAACAATTAATCGAAGAAACGAGGATGCAGAGAGTCAAATAGCCATTACAAAATAATTATATAAAGCAGTAGGAATCCACGATATTCCCAGTTCATTATTTATCAAGAAGCGGATGGATGAAATACAGAAAAGTTTAATAGTGACAGTTTAAAATATAAGATTTTTCAGAATTAGAATATGAATCGAAGAATAACAATTGAAACTGAAAATTAAATAAAGCCAACTAAAATGATCGTAAAAGAAAGATGTATGACAAAGCCTGAGGAAAACATAAGAAACCTCATCAAGCGATTAATTAATTTATTGATAAAGCTTAATGCAGTTATTTATTCACTAAGCATCTTTGGTCAAAGAGAACAAAATTGAGGGGGGACACATAATTATTTACTGTCACCATTAAACATTGAAATTTATTAACGTATTGACCCAAAAATAACTGAACAAGGATTATTTAATGGTGGTATAATAATAAAATCAATACCTCTTCATATATGATAGGGGTGTACTTAGGAGGGACGATGAGGTTGGGATGAGATCTTCTCTCTAATGAATCCCGATATGGTGGAGGCAGCATGTTGAGATTCTTTCCAGTGTTGTAATTACACTCAAGTGTGTAACAACGAACCAATCCAGTAGCTTTATAAATAGCTACTCGACCACAGCCTTCTCGAGAGCTACCATCCCTCCTATCCCTAAAAAAAATGAAAACAAAAATGTGTATATATATTCATATATAAATAAAACAATTGATTTTTGTTAAGGAGCATTGAATTATTATTATTTTTTTTAATATTCTGTATGCCTATCCTAAAAAATTTCTGTTTAAATTTTTCTATCAAACAAAACACAGTTCAAAAATTATAAAATCTAAAGTCACCAAAAATTATGCTTGAAATACATACATAAGGAGTAGATTGTAAGAAAAAAAACCAGTTTTACAAAACAATGAAAACAAAGGGAAGCCCTTGCATAAATAGAAATTGTGGTATCCACAGATTAAGAGTATAAAGTAAAATTTTAGATACTTTTCTGTTCTTGTTCCTCCAGTCAAAAAGTTTTTTTAAAAAATCAAATTATGGTAAAATTGGAATTAAAAACCAGGTGCAAAAAATCATTTATTAACAAGAAGACAATCATAGGCAAAATAACGAATATCTTTTATAATTGAGGTAAATGGATCCGTTTTTGGCGCCACATAAATTCTGCTAAATACGAATCTGGCAAAGTTCTGAGGGTTCCACAAATTTTCATATTTTTCCATTTAGAAGAGCTCCAAAATCTTTCTTTTCGATTATTGGTTTCAGGATCCACAAAAATATATTTGTGGTGTACACAAACATGTTGGTATCCTTCATCTACTATTCTTATACTCAATAATGCCGTGATCCTAATAAAATTTCACAGCAGATCATCGAACACTCCTTTAAACATTTTTTTCAAATTCATATTCATCTTCATTCATTGTTTGAAATAATGCAGAATTATATAAATCTTTTTTACATGGAGTTATATGTTTTTTATGGCACATATTTAAATTATGATTAAAAAAAAAACTTCATTTTTTTACTGGTTTGGCAATAACAGAAAGTACCAAATTTTCATTTAAAAGCATACCTTTGTTTTCTTCTTGTTAACACTGCTCCAAAAAGAAAATTATTACTTGTGAAAGATTAAAAAAAAATGAATAAAGCCAGATAAAAAATAAAATTGTGATAAGATAATATAACAAGCCAACATCGAAAATTCACAAAAACTGTAAATGTTTAGTTAGATCAGAAACAATTAAATCCTAAAAGTTTGATAAAATGACATTAAAATGTAATTATAAAAAACTGCCTTAGTTACTTATTTTATCACAAAAAATAATTTTAATAGTTTTATTATGATGATGAAAAACTGTAATCTTTATATATCTCAAATTTTTCCCAAGGGACCTCCATATCAACTGTACTTGTTTCTGGTTACAAATATTTCAGTATGGTAATACTGACTAATATAATAATATATTTAATAGTGTAATATTGGAGTTATATACAATAAATGATTGTTATAATGATTCAAATGTAAATATTTGATAAACTTACCGAATATACATGTTTTTTTCAGTAAAATTACAAGAATCAAAAAGAAAATGCTGGGAATACAGTGTTATTAATTTAGGAAACAACATACATTCCACTTTCATATTCAAATTATCAAAATGATTTCCATACATGAAAATACCTAAAAAAAAAAATAAGAAAATTAATGCAATATGTAACAACTATAGTAAACTTTAAAGAATACTAAGAACAACAAAAATATATTAAAAACCATAATGCCATATGGTCAAAAAATGCTGTAATCATTAATATTAAGGAGCAATATTTGTAAGATAAGTTTTTAATAATTCTGCTTAACCCAGTTCTAAAATACCTCAATAATTAAGAAATTGAAATACTGTGTACTTTGGACTCAATAACCTAATTTAAATCCATAGTGGTCATAAACACAAGCAATGAAATAATGAAGATAACATTGACATATAAATACTTCATGAAATCCTTATTTTGTATATATTAATATTCCTTGACCTATCCTAGCATAAAACTTGAGTTCACTTCTTTCCATAAAAGCTTAAATTCAGAGATTCAATGAGGGGGAGATGCACCACTAATGTAGTATACCAGAAAGATTAGAAAATGATACAGTCATTTTACACAATAGTTCTTATGAGGATAAAAAAAAAATTAGAATTATTTACATACGATCAAACATTTGAGACTGTTTTTTTTTTTTTTTTTATAAACATGTATATATAAAATATCCTGAATTTACCTTTTTTTGATGTATGGCCGTGCATATCTATATACGTAAATAATCCTGAATCATCATTTGTATTACCAACTCTACCTAATCCAATTGGTGTAATCACACGTGAAGATGTCAATTCTTTATCAGGTTCAAGTGATACAACCATCTGGTAGGGCAAAAAACAATGAAAACAACAACATGAATTTGGAAAATATAAAAAATACTAATTATGTAAACAAATATTAAAATAAAACTAAGTTCAAAACATGATTTTGTCATTTAAAGGATCAAAATCACTGACTTAATTATAACAGAAATAAAAATAAAAATTTAATGAAAGATTTAAACCAATATAAAAGCGACAACTGCTGAAGACAATAAACATGAACAATTTGTTTTTCCAGTCAGGGGGGAGGGCAAGGAATTAATGGCAGAGTTAAAAGCCCTCTCACCTCCCGTGGCACCGGGATTCATAATATATCAAATTCATAATATATTATCATGTAAACTTAGGTTTAAAAGTGATTTGCAAACGCATTAGCCCATTCGGCCATCCCGTCCACAATTTGTAGTGTATATATATAATCTCAATGACTATATTCATTTGAAACTAGTGTTCAGCAGAACAAAAATAATACTTTCTAAAACAATTTATACCACTCTCCCATACTCAAACATTATTATTACTAAAAGATGACTTTATTATTATTAAGTTAATGCTACAATTGATTATAACAAACTGACCTCCGATCCACTTCCACAACTGATTTTGTAAGTTGCAGTTTCTCCGGGACCAAGGGATAATTGACTTTTACTGAGTGATAAACCGGAAACTCTATCCTCAATTGAGGATGGTTTTTCATCAAATTCTTCTTCAGGAACAATTGTGCCATGATGGTAATACCTTAGCATAGCTCTATAAAAAAATAAAAAAAAAGAGAAATAAATTAATGATTAATACATAAGAATTCATTACTTAGTGAAAAAATGTGTTGTGACATATTTGTTCCTATGAAAGAAACCAGATGTAGAGGCATGTTTAATGCAATAACACTGTACAAATTAAATATGAAACTTGCAATAACATTTTCATAAATTTAAAATTCTTTTCAGTCAATATAGAAACTTAGATCACCAAATTTAATATGTTCAGTCTCAAATTTATAATTGACACTAAATATAATCAATATTTTTTTTTTTCATAACATCATCAATAATACAGCAAATATTTTTAGACATATCATACCTAGCCCCATATATGCTGGGATGGAGATGTGCAGATGGACAGCCGTAAACCCTGTTGAGATTGACACCACGAGTGTCTGTCCTATAATTTCCACAGTAGACTCCATCAGGATTCAACATCGGGATCAGTTTGAATACAAAATGCCTTCTCAAAGCAAATGCTATTGAATCTTCCCGTGACATAAGAAAATTCATCATACCGGCCATAACAAAACTTGATGGTGTTTCCCCTGGATGTACCCGAGCACTGAGGAAAACAACCTTAACAAAGTGCAACATTCATCTTATTTGTTAAATTATAACACATTAAATCAGATGAGATAAATAAAAAAACAAAATAATTATTTGGCATGCAAAAATAAATGACCATAAATATAAAAAATGTGGATGAGTAAACAAATAATTTTTAGAAGATTTTTTACAATTGCTATGTGAAACGTTGATAGTGGTGCCGATTCCATTCCAGCCAGCACAGGTTGAAATTTATTTCATGGCAAACCCACAGAATGATTCTCAACCTCCCCACTCTGCTTAGAATTATCATAGTTTATGAACATTTTTACAGCTTTAATAAGATTATTAATATCCTCTTCAACTCCCAATACTCGCTCTAAAAAGGATATCCAAACCACCAATGGACTCTTTTCAGAAACTTACCGAAGAGATTAGTCGCCTTCGTCAATTTTTGGACACTCCGCCAATTTTGGAATTCTATGTACAGTTTGATTGGCGTGAACTCGGCACGGTAGCCATATTTGTGTGACAATTGTGAAGTAGTACTGAAATTTGCATTATAAAAATATCTTGATAATAATAGCTAAAACAAAATTAATTTGACTTTAATAAAAAACAGAGAGGGGATTTAACGAACCATTTCCCTATTGATAAAAACTGAAAATATTTCTTTTCTTTAATAATAACTTAAGAATAATCTTCCACTATTTAAACTTAGAACTGAACAAAAACAATACCTTCTTGTAAGGTAAAAACCGGAAACAGCGGGGAATATTTTGATCAGGAAACAAGTTAGGCAACCGAGGTTCCCGTATTTTTGTTATACCATGATGTGAACTTATTGTAATGAGTTCTACTCTGCGAGATTCCAATGAATAAGTTAATAATTCTCTATGGAAATAAATATCATCCTGTTTTGGTTCTATAAATTAAAATAAATAAAGTTAATCATAAGTTATATAATTAGATATTTTTAATAATACTAATTACATAGTAAATAATACCTGAATTATTGTCCCCATGTCCAAGTTTAGTCTTACTATGATTTTCTAATGCTGCAAGGTGGTTGAGGAGATCCGTGTAAGTATAAGGATATGTAAAAGCAAAATAAACTGTTTGCAGTCTTGTGTCACCAAATCTATAAACGAAGCTCACAGTGAACTGCTTGTCTTCCATCTAAGACAAATAATATCTCGTTGAAAAAAAAATAACCGGTTAATTGCATACAAACAGATTAATGACAGATGACAGATGACAGATTAATATATAATCCGCATTTTTTAAAAACCTTATCTCACAGCTTGAGTGAATAAGATATAATCCACATCCATACGCCTGAGAACATCACTTTTTTTATAATCTTAAATGATATAATTTTGGACCTTGACCAATTTTGGAATTCTATCTACAGTTTGATTGGTGTGAACTTGGCACAGTACTCCACATGTTGGAGTGACACTTGTGAAGTAGTACTGAATTATGCATTCTAAAAATATCTTAATAATTATATCTAAAACAAATTTAATTCGACTTCAATTGTATTTTGATTAAATGAGATAATATGATTATAAGAATTGACTTAGTAAAAGGTATATAATAATTACAATTACAATTATATTATAATATAATAGTTACTAAATAAACTACTTTCCTTTCAGAATAAAGCAAGAATGACAGTTTTAGGTAACTAGTGCTAATGAAATAAATAGATAAGCTAAATGAATAAATAGATTTTGAAAGCTGTGAAATAAAAATCTTGTGCATACATTAAATGTTGGTTTATCCTTAATCCTTTCCCAGTGATTCTTTCCTGGTACAATTTTGTAAACTGGAGTCATTCCTTGAGCATACATCTTGCATTGCTTGTTCAGGTTGACTATGTTTATCTTCACATTCGAGAAGGGTAGTCCCTCTTTTAACAAAAACAAACTTACTGAGGCCATTCATAAAGCAGGTAACTAAATAAACCGGGAAATGTTAATTCACCTCTCATCCCAAAATAAAACCATGTCCTGTTTCCATTTTCGAATTCAGTTCCGGCACAATCTGGTTTCGTCCATACATTAAATTCAAAATCAGGCTGATCATTAACCGAATCAGATGAACAAGTATCTAGAACAGAAAATTGTGAATAAGGTAATTGGGCATGAAACTTAATTGACTTTAATTACATGTATTAAATCAATATATCTTACTGTTTGGTGTTACTGAAGGTTGGACAGCTTCAACTGACCCCAAATTACCAGAATCAAAACTTGATAAAAAAACCCACCCATTGCACACTATTTCTACCATTCTCTGAAAAAAAAGAAGTGATTCTTTTAAAACAAGTTTTAAACTTAAGAACAGTCATGAAACTACAAAACTTTAAAAACATACATGTCGAGATTTTTTATACTTTTTAATAGAATAACTATTCAAACCTCCCTTAAATGAATCTTTTTTTCTGCAATACATTTTAAATTGGCAAGTAAGTATATGATATAAGTACTGACTATCCAAGAAGTGAAATAAAACAACCTTACGTAGTTATAGAAACGAGACTCTGAAGTTTGAGGGACAGAAATTGCAGTTCCACATTGGATTCCCCAATTCTATGATATAATCTGCAATTTGATTTACTACTTTCTGTTTCCGTGACGTTCACGATCCTAACATCTTTTTTATTTTGATAGAGAGAAGTTAAGGTTATTGCAAACAGAATGCGCTACCTACTTGAGGTGGATCTAGTACAACTTGCTCATATTCCTCAAGAACTCACGAATAATGTTAAGATTTCATACAAATAGATAAAAACAAGATATTTAATTGATTAAATAATTTACTACTGTTAATTTACTTACCAGTTTCTCCTCAAACGCTTCGGAAACCATTATGAATGCAGTTATTTAAATTTATAGTTTATCCAATGTTTATTTAAACAAAGATGTATCCATTAAACTAGGAGACGAACAGAAAACTGTGTCATCAATAATAAGCTGACCATACAATTGAAAACATCTGGCTGGGCGCCGCCAAGTATGGACTTCGAGATCTTGGCATTCGGTCTTGGCTTGGGTTCTTGAAACAGAATCAATTTTTTAGAAACACTCTGAGATGCACACCTCATGAGGATATCATTCATTCTCACAGCTCTAGAAGAAATATTTCATCTCTATTCAGAGATAGAATATATGGGTTCCAACGTTTTTTTTGTTCTTTTTAAATAGTAATTCCAAAGACGGATGTAAATAATAAAGGTAGATAAAATTTTGTTACTGGCGTTTAACAGATAATTTGTTGATGAACTTTTATCACATTATAAATAATAAAAAAAGTAAATCCTTTTGAAGTTTACATTTGTTAAATGTTTTCCATATGTGACGTTATAAACATATCAAAGGCCCAACTTAGTTTTCTTTAAGACAATAATCGATTAATTAAATTTAGAGCCATGGTTAGAAAATTAATTATATCATAGGTCCTAATGTGAGAAACCGCGTAACCGTTTAATTCCGAGGTCTTTAAAATATTATCAATCTTTATAATATAATACTAATAATAAATATTATTAATATCAATATATTTTAAATTAAAAAAACGTAAATGTTCGTTTGTTCAAAACCCCTAATCTCAGAGAATGCTTCACCGATTGCTTTGAAATATTTACATAATGTTTCTATCGCATTCAGGAGTGTTTTTTAATATACATTTAATCACCCTCCCGTATTTTTTTTCGGAAAGGCCGCCGAAAAACCTGTGTCGCTATAGACTGTAACGCCTAAACGGCAGTAACGATTTTAATTAAACTTGGCTGAAGTCTTCTCCTTGAAGCCGTTTTAATTTATGTATATAACACCCTTCCCCGAAAAAAGTAAGAAAAAAAAGTTACTATGGGTTCAAAACTATATTTGCGGATAACTCAAAAAGTACACAATTTTTGTTCGATTATACCTATCATTGTTTGAAAGTTTTCTTAATACCCTGCAAATTAAAAAAAAAATCACTAAAATCGAACGATTCGGTGCAGTGATATAATGCTTTAAACATTACTAATTTTTCTTGGAAGATTTAGAGACGGATTGTTTCTTACATAGCCAATTCTAAGTTGCGAATTCTAGAGTTGGAAAACCACACTATCTCTATATCTATACAAAGAATGGAATAACAAAGAATATCGCATATCCACGAGTATTGTTACATAAAATATATTAAAAACATCTGATTTCTTTTTTTAATTAGCCAGAGTGCGCCACAGCAACGCGTGGTCGAGTACAGCTAGTTTTAAATATTAATGCATTACACTAACCTTGGTCAAATCCCAACTTTTCAGAAGACACAAAACAACATTTAAAATTTTAATTTCATGTTTCTTATTTTTATATCGCTATTATTTAGGTAATGAAAGAATAAAAATCGGGTTAAATTTTCGATGTACATTTTTCAACAGATCTTTGCATTTTAGAGGTCTCTGAATCCAAAAAAATAAAGCGCTCCACCCATCATTAGCTGATTCAAGATTTAATTTTGGGGGGCTTCAGTCCGAAAGGTTTTTTTTTTTTTAATAAATAATAATAATAACGCTAATTACTTTGAAAGAAATGGTGTTTAAGTGATTCTTGAAGTACTATTATATATAATTACACGAACAATAATACTTTACTATTTTGGAGGAAGGGAGCTTCAGCTTCTAAGCCTCCCTTTCTCCCTCCCTCTCCTAGACCCGCCTGTGTCATCCATCAGTCTGAGTTAGAATCTTGAGATCAATTTTTGGTTCAGGATTTTATACAATAAGGAAAGGCAATTAAGTTTGATACAAAACAAATATAAATATAAATAAAAATTGTATAAATCGGACCAATAGAAGAACCATGGTCTTTCTCGAAAGAAGACATATTCACAACGGAAGCACCATTTGAAGAATAAATTGTTTTTTCATCTTAATGACCCGTAGCGCTTAATGAAGGTTTCAACACGACCAAAATTTCAATTCGAAAGAAGTTCTATTTCCAAAATAACTGAAGAACTATCTACTATAAAAATTCCGGTGATACCGAAACCTTTTAAAAATAAAAGTTTTTTTTTCTGTTTCAAATCCTGACTCTTACAAAATGTATTATTTTTTGTTATATATTTTCATCTTAGTATATAAAGCTTTGTTAGTAATGACCATTGTTTTCAATTGGAAACAACCCGAAAATCTCACAATTTTTTTTACTAATTGTATATTTCATTTGAAAAATTGTAAAGCTAAAAAATAATTACGATTTCATTCGGATAAGATTCCGCCTATAAATAGTTAGCGTGCTCTTTGAATTTAAATAAAAGATTAGTATTTTTGATGTAGTGCATAAATATTTTACTTCCTATAAGAATGATTTGAAAACACGGACAGCGAAAAGCTGCTATTAAAAAGTCTTCCTATCACTCATTTGCTGAGCAGATGGCGCATGCGAAGGCATCGCTCATAAACAGACACAAGAATAGCGATTGGCGACGAAGGCGGGGAGGAAAGTTCAGAGAGAAGACAAGAACAAATAAATAAAATAACGCGCACTCCGAAAATAAGCTTACGTTGGAATGTACCGGTGTGGCAGGTTCCTTGTGTAATCGCGGCAAGCTAAGTTCAATGTCGGTCATTGTCCTAGCTATATGTTATTGATGGACCAGGCCATATCCCCGTCCAAGGCTGTTTTATTCTAATTTGTTAAACATGTGTATAAACAACTGTTGATTTTTTTTTTTTGTTGAGCGGTACCATTGTGTATTTTAAGGAACTTTACTGTCATGAAAAGGCTTGTTGTACTGACATGGTCATCGGTGCTAGGTGAATTAACAATATTGGGGCATACTGATGGAAACATGTTGTTACAGAAAAATACAAAAATAAAAAAAAATCTGAACATTTTGATTTTAACTAAATTGTAAGTATTCTGATGTAAGCCGCCTATAACATTACGCCTATCCACGACTTCGATTAATTCTTACAATGCTAGAAACGATTTTAACCCACTAAGGATATCTCTTCTTTATCATCACCCTCCTCCGTGCCGCTCGGCGTGGGGATGTCCCAATCTAAGCATGCCAAGAATCCTAATCCCGATCCCACATCCAAGCTTCATTGCCCTCTTATTTTGGCCAATCCTGGATATTTGGTCCGTCCATAGCAATCTGGGTCTTTCTCGAGGATGACATCCGGTGGGCTTGTCTTCAAAAAACTTCTTTGGATTCCGGTACTCATCCATTCGGTACAAATGACAAAACCGTCTTTATCCCAAATAAAATAAGTTTGAGATGGTATATGATGAAACTCAAATTTTTGGGGACCAAAAAAAAAAAAAGAATAATTATTTTTTTTTTAAATATTAAATCTGAAAGATCCACCGCTCGTTATATTTCACTCTTACTCTAATTGAAGGACATTGAATTTTGATTCAACTGCTCTGCTAAAATAGTAAAGTTGTGGTCCGTGGTACAGACCCCTTTTTATCGAATTATTAACATCAGCCTGAAACTTCGTAAATAGCTTCATCTCATTGTAACCGACAACTATTTTATTTATGAAAACTCTTGGAATTGGGACGTTTACAATCTGCAGATCGGTAAACTTTGCTTAACTAGGTTCTAAAAACTCGTAAATACCCATATGCTTTCTGCTTGGATCATAAGATAATTTGGGCACAAGATTGAGAAAAAAGGCCTACAAAAACTAATGTTTATTTTGGTCTCCCGAGTTATTGTTTGGCCACAGAGTATGCGGCTTGGAATACATGAGCTGCGGTCAACTCGCCTGCATTCTGATTTAGCTCGGTCACTGTATGACACATTTTGTGGTAAATTAAAAGAGTGACCAACAAATATTTTCGGAAAACAGAGCTCTTCAAAATTCTTAATCATATGCCAAGGAACGGATTTTCTGTGTTCAGTTGGTTTTTTTCTAACAAGAGTACTTCCTCTCCATTCTCATCGTCACTATTATTGTCTTGGGACAGAGGATCGTCATTATTACAAAGTTTATCTGATTCATTCTGTTTCTCATTTTCATCAGTGTCGGTACCAAGACATGTGGGTCTACACGAAAATGAAAGTGCAGATTAAATTGCGCAAGATACTACGAAAGCAATAAGAATTAATTCTAAAGTCCCAAAAACAGACCTTAACCGGTCACAAAGCAAAACAATCGTTAATGAATGTCAGAATTTATATGACTGGGAGTCTCAAAGCTAAAGGAGAGATCACTATTTAATCCATCCAAAGATTTCTTTAAAACCGTTTGCCTCCATTGGAATATGTTTGGAAATGAATGAATATAATTTAAATAATTAGGTTGAGAACCAATCATGGCAATAGAAAATAAATTCTTAAACTCGATAAAAACTGAGGAGACTGCAAATTGTGAGCTATTTGTCGAAATCAAGTATCCACTACATCTAGCGATATGTTGTAAACTTTTTAGCAACGGGATGAGGAAATATATCGAGAGATCGACTCTAATTTCTAAAATAATAAAAGAGCAAGATCTTGAAGGACACAATCAGCAAAGTTCATAAGAAAAATAAAATTACGGCTTTAATATTTGACAAAACATAAATTTCTGAAAAAAGACAAAATAAAAGTAGCAGAAATTGTCGCGACTGCTATTCATGATAAACAGTTTTGCTCACCACTACTTATCATAGATGTTAGTTAGTTTTACTGGTAAGGACAAATGGCCTATCAGGCTGATTCGGTTTTAAACATTGGGAAAAAAAAGAGAGCATTTAGAAATAGTTTATAAAAGAATAATCTTTACCAACTCGTAAATAAAAAAATGACCGTCAAGATTCTAATGTTGGCGCATATTATAATCCCATTTTTACGAAAAAATAATAAAGACATTTCGTTATACTCCAAAAAAATCTAAAAGTGAATATCTTTCAACGGTTATCTGAAAGGAAGTGTTGGGTAACCTTGTGATATAAGATCTTCTTATTATGTAATTATAGTATACATCGCCAAGGGTACAAACATGTGGATAAGATGTATTTGTTTGAGTTTTTTAAATTTAGTTTTAAAAAATATATATATTTACAATAAAGAAATTATAAAAGTTCCAATTTTAGTATATGTACCGCTGAAGCAAGTACAAGCTTCGAGCGCGGATGACCTAGATGTTTGGCGCCTAGACATCGAAACAAATAAACATCCAATTCGAAATGTGAAATTAATTGTAACCATCAAATATATAAATATTTACTTTTAATATTTATTATTGAATAAACAATTCTCAGAAATGGGGCGTTATTATCATATGATGGAAGTGGGAAGCAAATGGATATTCACGAGTTTTTAGTACCTTATTAAATTAATTAATTTAATGAGAAAACGCCGCATGTCTAAAAAAAAGAAGATAAAAACGGTTTAAATTACGATAAAATGAAGCCATTTACTGAGTCTTATACGGATATTAATCATTTGATGAAGCGGGGTCTGTGCTGTGGACGATTAATTTTTGTTAATAAAGATAAAAAAGAAACTTTTTTCCCAGAAGAGTGTAATTAAAGAGTAACATTGAAAAATAAGACTAGTTTAAATTGGTTAAATATACTAAATGCTAAATATCCCTAAGTAGTTGAGCAGTCTTAATCGTTGTAAATATAAATAAAAACAATAATTAAACAAATCACATTTATCATATTTATTCATATATAATATAATTTTTTAATAATATTAATAACAAATCACTTAAAAAATCACATTAGCTGCTAAATAAATAGATAGAATTTAATTTACATGAAATTAGATTTCAAAAGAAAATCGTACATTGGCTTTAAAAATTTTATAACTCATAACATTACTAATAGCTCGAATTTAACAAAAAATATTAGGTAAACGTTTAAAAAATAATAATATCATTTCAGTAGCATTTTATATTTTAGGTTTTTTAAGTATTTACTAAATTATCATACAGATACGGTGGAGGATATTGGGTTCCGTACGTGATCTATCGTTATACCAATACACATAATACCTAAGGTGATTTGGTCAGCATTTTCTCTCGAACTGGTGGACTGGTGTTTTCCAATGGGGAGTCCTGGACCGCAGATTCAAATCATTTTCTATAAAATATGTTGGTACAAACCATGATTAATAAGATCATTTTCCTTTTTATTTTATTTAACTTTTAATTATTGTTAAATAATATAACCAAAAATACATTATTTGCTCAGGACTTGTGTTTGGTAATGCCGATACTACCATCTACTCATTGTGCCATTGAACTCATCTAGTTAATTATTAGGTGATGTCAGTGAATTTTGTATATTCCTCGTAATGAAGGGATTTTGTTAGGATAATGATTTAGAATCAATAACCGAGTTTACACTAACAACAACAACAACAACAACAACCTTTCTTGATAAAAGCTTAATATACCTAAAAATAGAAAGGGAATATTTAATGTGAGTACAATAATGAATTATTTTTAAAAATCTATTCTGCCATAAGGAGTACAAAACTCCTTAAATATTCATGAGCAACGTTTGATAATCAGGGCCATCATGTGAGTTGTAGGCGCTCCGTGGCGAAATTTACCAGGCTCTTTCTTAAACCTTTCCGATTCGTCCTATTTTCTTGTGTTTGCGAGTTATACTTATAATACCTTATATACATTTACATCTACATTAGTTGTTAGTTTCTCTAGCTTGCTTTTACATTTTTTTTAACTAGAACTGAAAAAAAGGTTAGAAACAATAATTTCTATCTGACAACTTGTGTCTTAAAGTCTAAACAAGGATAAAAAGGAATAGTTCAGAAAGCATAATTTGGACAGAAAAAGCTGTGAAGAAGAATATTATATATTCTTTATATTTTTGTCATTGATTCGTCGTGGTCTCCTGTCGTCATGCTTTTAATGAAAGAGTTTCGTTTATTTCAGAAACTATTCATGTAGTTTGCAGATACTGCAATGTTTTGAATATATCTAAATTTCAGTAGCCGGTATATTTTGGATATTATTCTTTAGCTAATTTGTCCGTTTAATGATTTTTCAGTCCTTTAGAGATAATGGTTTGTAGACTAGTTGCTACCGACTATTTCATTTACTGAAAGACTTGAAGCTAGTAACCATATTAAATTAAAGACAAATGTGATCTGAACATATAACTACAGTCAGTCGGTTGTAGCCGTTGATTTCTATACGAGAATTTTAATTAAATAGGCAAAATTTTACAATTCATTTAACAGAACAACATCGGTTGAAATTTCGAACATGATGCAAAGAGTATGTTCCTATAAGAGGATTCTTCTTGACAGACGCAGTACTCTGTTGCGTCTTGAAAACTGATGACGTCAAAACCATCAAATCAATCTAGACGAATGGTAGTTCGATGTGGGAAAATTCAAAAAAGCGGAATGCTTAATCTAAATTTGAACTTCCCGAACGAAATTTACCATTTTGTTCTGAGATATATGGAAAAAGTAGAGACAATTTTTTGGAGCACTTTTTTTAGTTTTTTGGATACTATGCAGTTCGTCGACATTATTATTCTGTACAAAGTTAAAGAAGATAACACCTACTACCGATTTAGTAAATAGATTTTGAAGTAGCACCAACGGGAGAGGGTTATATCACCAACGGGTAGAACATGTTGATTGCTTATATCACAAGAAATGTCTGTTTTCGTCAGTTTTTTCCCTAAAATTCATAATCTATGGATGTCTCAAAGAAATTAATTACAATCAGTTTGAAAGAACACTGAATTTCTTATGTAGTCAAGTTAATATGTAAGAAGGTTAAGCGGCTGTTTTAGCACACGGAATCGAAGGCTTATTTCACCTCTGGTGTCTGCCGCACTCAACTTAATATCTTTTTAAAGCTTATGTAGAGTCGTTATATAAAAGTAGGCATATAAAAATGAATAGGACTGCTCGAACTTTAAAGCGCATTTCGGTCCTTAATTTAATTCGAATTTAAAATGGTTACTAGCTTTATGTCTTTCAGCTAAATTAAGTGGTAGGTAGCTCCTAGTCTATTTCGGGAATCTTTGTTATAACTTCATCCAATGTTATTTTTAGAGAAAAATAAATAAATATTAAAAAAATCTAATACTGTTAAGGTTCTTAAACAACATTCAATAATCCACATAAAACACTCTACATCAAGATAGACTGTTCGGTGTAACTTTAGAATTAGATCGTATTTTATTACACATCCTTTTGATAAAAATAGAATTCACAGTCACGATGGAAGTAAAAAAATTTCAACGGATATTACACTTTTCAAGTTTTACTAAGTTTTCTCAAGCTACACTGAACAGACTATAGCTCATCAGACAATCCTGAAAAGGTGAACAAGTAGGACAGGTATTATGACAGCACTGGACGCTTGATGCGTTGGAAGTGCAAAGCTGTGGTTGCGGATCCAATCAGCGAAGTAGGAGACATCAGTGTAAACACCAGGATGGAGTGGCAGGGCGCAGCCGTCACCCCAAGACACCACGCCGTATTGGGTATCGTTGCAGACCAAAGGTCCTCCTGAGTCACCCTGGATCAAGAAGGAAAACTATTACCAACTTAAATTAAAATAATTGTAGTAATTTATTATTCCTGGATCAAAAACTTCCCATCACGAACCATCCGCGATTGGAAGTAGGAACTTGTCTATAAACTCACATTTAAAATAATTTCTTGTTTTAAATCATTTTTTCAAAAGAAGGTTAGCTAAACATTCAAATCTGATTTTTCAAGTGAATACTTCTTTAGGCGCGTTTTGTACTTGTTTTTTTTTGGAGAGTGAATTTGATTGAGCTTTCAGATCTCCGGTTTGTAAAGCTCGGTTAAAGTGTTTTTGCTATGGATTAAAATATCTCAACAACTAAAAATCATACCTGCATATAGTTAGCGAGGGCAATGTACATCATTTGATCCTCTTTGTAATGAGCTAATGTATAAAGAAACCAAATTATAACGAGTTTTATGGAAGGTATGGATCAAAATATCTCAGAAACTAAAAATCGAACCTGCATACTGTAAGCAAGGGTAATGTTCAGCATTTTATCCTCTTTATAATTTACTTCTATCGTGAGGTCTAAAGCACACACCTTAGTTCTTTTTTTTTAAATATCTTTTCCGTAGCTTACCTGGCAGGAGTCCTTGCCTCCATTAATGTATCCGGCACAGAATACTCCCAAGGATCTGTTTGTGACCCGAGAGCACTGATAGTAGTCGGAGATGGGTATGGCGATGGCCCTCAAAGTGTTAGAGATCTCAGTCCTCGTTGACGTAGGATCCGGCTGTAACAAATCGTGCACTACAATCAGTCAACATTAACTTGATACTCTTACCCTACAGGTATTAAGTCGGAGTACATTAGACTTAAAAGAAAAATTAGGAGCTCTTTTATGCTTGGAGTATACGGTGAACGATCGTATCATTTAGGATAGGTGTCAAGGACGTCAAGTTTTATGGACTAATCCCATCGCAAAGAAAGAACAAATGGTCAGATAAAAAATGAGAGGATCTATTAGAATAAGTTATTGTAACTAAGTTAGGAGCGACCACTTCAATATGTAATATGTCAGATACCATTAGACCCAGATTGCACTATCGCTGCAAATTCTGCAACTCTGGTTGTGATGATTCTACGATGTTTGTCCGAACATGTAGCAAACAACATAACATTTTTAAACTTCTGGTCACTCGCATAATAATTTATAAACTGTCTGCAAAGGGTAGTGGTATTTAGGAATGGCATATCAGAAAGGCTTTTATTTTGGACAAACAGGTGACATAGACATAACTTCACAATACTAAGTAACTAATAACTAAGATAACAAAAAAATGCTTTTGAATTAAGAAGAAGAAAAAAACAACAGACCTTCAATTTCGCTATCTCATCTTATATTCAAAGATACATCAATTGCATACAGACACTGAGTACGTAGCTTCTCTCTAAAGAGGACCAAACACGGTCCAGTCGGAATGATAATCTAAGAGGTAACTAACATTCTGGCTGACTGACTTATGATAAGACTGATTGATTGAGGTAGTTTACTGATAGATTTTCTGATACATTCAAATCCTACCATGAATCATAAGTGAAAGAGGGAATGAGGTAAAAAGTGGAAAAGAGAATAATTACCTTGTCTTGTATCAGTTATCACAACCAATGCATATTTCTAATTGTCATTTATAATAAACAATTTCCATATTCTTAAGTATATGATCATACAATATATAGAGTTTTATGATAACAGGGAAATTGCCAATTAACTTAAAAAATGGAAGGCTGTTCACAATTTTATTATAAAAAATTTAATCGTCAACTGTTGTGTATGATATTTGTTATTCTTTTTAAATTCTTTACAACACACATATATGATTTATATGTATTATTTGAATAATATTTTCTCTTTTAATTTTTAAATATTAGAGCTTATGTTTTTTAACTTTTAACAAAACGATTTTCGGGAATAAGTGGTTATTACTCCTGATGCTCAGTGCTAGTATACTGGCGAAAAAAATTGTATTTTTTGTTTCTTTTTAATAAAAATATTATTACTAGACAATGTTTCAGTCACATTGCCTGGTATCTCAACATCCACAGAGATAAAATGACGCCAATCTGTTTAATACGTTTAAGGTTTTTCGTGATTGAAGTCATTCTTCTGTCTTAAGACTGGCATTCCTGACTGGCCATGAACTGGCCCGCTTAAAGGAAATTGTATAGTGCAACAGCTGTATTATTGGATCTCACTCAAGCTTTATACAAAGTTTGGCAAGGAGCTCTTGTTAAAATTAACATGTACTACAGTATGTGTTTACATAATTTCTTAACGTTCAATTATTTCCGTTTAATATATTTTTTATCTGACTGGCAATATTTTAGTATGAATTGTCTGATGGTTACCCGAGATTTTTGTATTGTTTAAACTTTTATTTCGGTGTTTCACAACCGGTTTTTATCTAAGTTTTTAATGCTAGGAATATATTAGATGTGGGTGTTTCAAAACCGTCTAGGGCCTCCAAAAATCATTACGCAAGAATGATTTTTTCGATTTCCTATCAAACACCTGTTATTGATAGTTAGCCTTCTCATTCTTAATCAAAATAGCCAAAGTTTAGATGGTTTGAGCTCGAAATTCTTTCTTTAAACATTTGCCCTACTTTTAAACCTTTCATAATTGAAAACATCCTTTAATTCAATTAATTAAATATAGGAAAAGGCAGAGACTTGAAGAATCATGGAAACGTTCAAGATAAAAATGAAAATTTGTATGTATAAAAAATTTAAATTATGTTTTCATTTTGATCAAATTAATAAAAGTGATTAGTATTGAAAAAACGTCTTTTTTCAACCAAAAACTAACGAGAAATCAATATTTTCCGATCAAATTCAGGTGGTACATCCAACATATTTTTTATTTTAAATGGGATTTAAGAAAAAGGTAAGATCATAAAAAGTTGTCTTTATGTTAAATGATGTTTAAAGTGATTTGTTACAAAAATAATTTTAAAAATTTACTGAATTTATTTTTTAAAATTAATCTTTTTTGATCAGTCAATTGTTTAAAAACGATTGAGACCGGTTTTGAAACCAAAAGCTATATATATATATATATATATATATATATATAATAGTGTAGTATTACTATATAATAGTATTACTACAGGATTAATATATATATAAGTAATTTGTCGTTCATTTCAAATTTCACTTAAAATTCCATAGTTTAATGTTTTTAGTAACTATCTAGCAGTATTAGGACCTTATTGCTCATATTATGTCTTTAATATATCAGTATAGTTATGTAAATCCTTTTGTTATATTTTATTTTTTTTTATTATTATTTTTTTTTTTTTTTTTATTGTAATATGCATTTTGGCCAGATGTTATTTTAATTTTTATGTACTATATTGTTATTCTCAAGGGACTATGTCCCAGAATAAAGTTGATTCTTCTATTCTATTCTATTCTATATATATAATAGTAATACTATTATATATATATATTTTTTTCTAATCTTCCATAGTTTATGGACCAGTATGGGGACCAGAAAGTAAAAATAATGTCGTTTTCTTACATTAAATCCAAAGACATAAATTTCACACGAGTTTTTATTTTTAATCATTGATGGAATCACTATCATTATCAACAACCTTTTGCCATATAGTGTGCAAATTTTCAATGCAGGATCAATAAAATCAAAATTATTTTTTGAGCAAATTATAATTTAATATAGCAAAAATAGAAATGGCATTTTGGACATCATTCAAATTTGTAAATATTTTGCTACTTAGAAAGAGTTGGAAAGAACCGAACAAATGGAAATCAAATGTTGCGACATCGGGCGAGTATGGTGGGTGGAGATAGTATTTCCTACCCCAATTCAGTAATGTTTTCCAATGTTCGTCTTACGCAGTGCGATCTTACATTTTCGTGTTGCAGAATAATTTGCTGTTGACAATCGCCGGCCAGTTATTAATTAAAGATTGATTCACACGTTCCGATTGTTCACAATCAAGGTCTGTATTCATGGTGTCAGCACTTCAAAATTAACAACTCCAGGAATGTTCTACCAAACACAAAACACTGCCCTGTAAAACATTTCCTTGCGTCTATCTTCGATGAAAACTGTTTACCTTGACTAACTTTGGTGTAAGACATTTGAATTTTCTGTTAGAATCTTTATATTAGCTACCGTTCTGTAGATCCGTATGCCCAGTATCGAATACAAAAAAATAAGTTATTGGAAGCTACACAATAATTTTTTAGGCTTTAAAAGTGCGTTATTATTTTTTATATACTTTTACGACCCACAAAACATTATATTACAACTTTTATCGGTATTAACAGCGCTGTTGTGCAGGATTGTGCTGATGTTCTGGCAAATCCCTTACAACAGTAGTCTGCGAGCATTGAAGTATCCCACCGTTCTTGATATCTTCGTTCCATCGAGGATATATCTTGGTGAATATATCTCACCATGTTCGTCACTTACAGGTCCACAATTTTCGGGAAAGAAGTCCAAATAACAGTGAAGAAGATGAATCTTGAGTGACATGTTACAATCAAGATCTCTGTACTTCTCAAGGGGTGTATGTTACCCAAGAAACGATTAACTAAAGCTGTAAATGCTTCCCACGCTGCTCTTTTTTTACTCTGAAGAATATTAAAAAAGTCATTAAGAAGTTCAAGGATTTGTGGACCAACAAATACACCCTCTTTAACCATAGCTTCACTTAACCGAATAAATTTTCCTCTCAAGTACTTGAATGCCACTCCTGATTGGTCCATTCCTTTGACAAAATTTTCCTTAATCTTATATGTAGTGGAGACGAAATGATTTTTTCAGGGCCCACAAGAGGGTTATAAAGAATATTTTTTTATCCCAGATTCAGGACTTCTCTTTGAGGCTATTCTTTCCTGATGCTATGAGATGCTCCCGACTGTCCCACTCACATAAGAAACGACAGTATTTAGTATATCCCTGTTGTATGCCTAGAAGGATTGCCACTACTTTCAGGTACCCACAGATTTGCCATTGGTACTCCTGCCTGGTATTTGATGGATTTTATGGATGTGGACAGCATCGCCAATAGGGATAGAGGAAAGTAAATTGCCATTGTGCAACAGAACTGCCTTGAGGGATAGCTTTGATGAATCTATGAACCGCCTCCATTAAGAAGGGTTTTGATTGAGATTTAATGCTGTAATCAGACTTGGGATATCATAACAGTCAACAAAGTTTTCATACTTTTTGAAAAAGAGGATCAAGTCTTTCTGACGATTTCTGTACATTGTAATCTTTATACCAGGTTGTAAGAAGTTCCATTGCTTCAATCTTGAATCCAGTCACTGAGTTCAGCTTGAGTAAGCAAGTGGGATTTTCGTTCATCTTGTTTGAAAGAAAAATCAGAACCATCTGATGGGGTTCCTCCTGGGGGAATTTTCCTCTTCCTTATCCTCGTCCTCATTCGAGTCATAGTGTTCATTAGGCCTTGGAACAGACAATTCGTCCTTGTGTGGTATTGGCCGTATAGCGGATTCATCTGGCAGCATTCATTCATCTGGGCATTTTAATTTCACCAAAACTGGATTTTCGTGACAAAATCGTTGAAAGAATGCCTGAAAAAAGAAGTATCGTAGAAGAAGAGTAACTTGAAATGTAACTACATACAACCGTCTGCAAGATGGTTCTGTGATTCACAGCTCGTCGTTTCCATGCAAATCATAAATCAATCCTACCAATCCAGGAGCAGGAAATTTCCCCATATTAGCAAAAAGTAAGTATATCTTTGAAACTCGAGTTAACTGATGATTTTTTTGTGGAAATTCGAATTGCTCACATCAAAAAACATAGATTAAGGCATTTTAAAGTGAGATATGCCTTGAGATATGTTGCTTTCTCAATCTGCTGCAAATGTTCTTGGATGGTCGGACAGGGTTGGTTATGACTGTTTGAAATGCCTCAATTATTTGACAAGAATTTTCTTCGAATTCCTTCCTTAACACGTTATTGTCTAACGTTGTTGGTCTTCCAAATATCAATATCAATGTAGAGCAGTATAATGGGGATCCTGTGGGGGTGTAAACCTGGCTTAGCACTACTTTGTGGCGATCATTTTGAGGAGAGCCACTGCCTTTTGCGTTTTGGATTATCATACTGAACCCATTTTTCAAAAAACGCTTCTGTCGTTTTAGCAATAACTTACATGTGTTGCTTTCTCAATCTGCTGCAAATGTTCTTGGATGGTCGGACAGGGTTGGTTATGACTGTTTGAAATGCCTCAATTATTTGACAAGAATTTTCTTCGAATTGCTTCCTTAACACGTTATTGTCTAACGTTGTTGGTCTTCCTAATGCATTAGAAATATCAAAATTACCGGATTTGAACTTGAAAAAACATCTGTGGCATTTACGAACGTCTAATGCATTTGAATAAACATCGCAAATATTGTTTGTAGCAACTGTTCCATTGCGTTACTACTCTTGCGAAACTCAAAAAGTATGGAATGCCGGATATGCACCTCTTCTGGTATTTGACTAGCCATTTTAGTAAAAACAGCTAAAATACACATATACATATATATATATATATATATATATATATATATATATATATATATATATATATATGTACATATATATATGTAATATATAATATAATTATTTGTAACTACAGATGCCACTCTAAGCTTAGAATGTCTTCCAACCGCTGTACCTATTTCGCTGAAACTGCTCACTGGAGTTGTTACAACCTGCCTATAACTTTCGAATATTTCGCTGTATCTTCGAAGATAAAAAGATGGACATAATATAATAATAAAAATGAACATCCTATAATAATAAACATCTCTGACTACCGCTTTTTTATTTGAGTTGGAAAAAGGAGAGAAAATTTTGTTCATAAAGAGAAGGAATATCAGTATTTCGATGTGATGCTCATCATCTAAGTCCCTCTGATATTAGATATTATTAGTTTGAAAAGTAATAGTAATTAATACATAATTGATTAGTAATAAATATCATTTATTTGTAATTAAATCCCAGCAGGCGATGTTTTATAGTTTTATCAATAGTAATCAGTAAATCACCACTTTAATTAAAAAATACAAATCGATTTTTCAATGGGTGGATTTAAGTATTTACCTAACGATAAAATTTGTTGGATTTTTTAATTCATTTAATATCGTTTTGATTTAGGTATATTTGTATTTCGCTCTAAAATATTGCTGGTGGAATAAATAAATAAATAATCTTGTTACTTCAACCTTAAAAAAATAATTTACTATTGCATTGTTTCAGTTTTAAACGATATTTGTTATAATTTTGCCAGACTTGAAAGAAACATAGGAAATAAAACGTATCGACGTGACTGTTATCATCAAAACAATGCTTTGATATGATAACATAACCTACAACCGCCGAACCGCCAACAGCTCCACTGCTTCAAGAGGAGTCAAATACGAGCAGCTTAGATATGACGTCATACCTAGACTGCCGAGCAGCGCTAGCAAAATAGGTTCCTTTTTATTCCACTAAAGCAGTGGTCAACCGCGAGCAGTCGCTGTCGTGGACCGCGCCAGCGAAATAGTACCTTTATATTTACTGGTTACTTACAGTATATACATCACCAACAATATATATATGCTTTAGTATATGTTAATATATATATGTTATATATTAACAACATATATATATATATATATATATGTTAAATATATATGCTGAAGTAGCCTGTAATTCAATAATATAAATGATGAAGGATTAAATCAAAAATAATATTTATAACCTATCCCGATAGCCTCAGTGTTCTAAACCATAGACCTCTGGTATTATCTCATTATTCTCATTATGAGCTACCATAAAAATATGTTATTCAAAGGGTCCAAAGAATATAGAAAAATTATGTATTGAAATGTGAACTTACTTGTTTGATGGCGCCCCACCCGCTTACGGTACACATTCTTCCTTCTTCTGGTCGTTTAGAACTTAATCCAATTATTTTCACTGTTCTAGTATTTGCAGGTACTTTTGCCTTCAGCTAAAAAAAAAAAAAATGTAAGATTAATTGTACCGGGAACAGACACTTTGAGAAACATTTTCAACATTAGTGTACACCATAGACTATGATTTGATAATAAGTGGAATGGATTTAACTGACTGCAACTTTAGTTATTTTATCGAATTATTCTCCATAGTCAATTTATTAATCATTCATAAAAAAGTAAGAAATTCGGACAGCTTATATTGGATCAGTAATAGAAATTTGGAATTTTTATAAATCTAGTATCAGACACTTATTGTTCCAGTTATATATATATATATATATATATATATATATATATATATATCACAATATACTATACATAAAACATAATAAATAAAATATAGGGTGAGTCGGAATGAACAGGCCAGGTTGACTCTTTCGTTTTAGAGAATAGTGTCACTACCACTTAGATTTTTTTATGATTCGAATTACAAGAAACCTGAGAGGATGTTCTCTAAACATAAGCTCGTTTCGCTTGTCAGGTGAGGCAACATTTGGATGAAAGGTTTCCAGACCCTTGGATAGGTCGCGTCTATGTTTTGGCCTCGCGTCCATTAGTTGGCCTCCAAGATCTCCTGGACCTGACAGTACTAGGATATTGTTTAAGGGGTTGATTCAAATATGAAGTACCTCTACAAAATAAAAGTAGATATTCAGGATGCACTATTTCAACGTAGTAAAAATGTTTCGGTAGCCATTAAAGAAAGAAAAAATAGAATCATAAGGTCACCAGTCATCTTATAAAGACGAAGCCGAAAATGTTTAGAAATTAATGGCGATATAACCGAAATGCTAATACATGTATGAAATTTTAGGATATAATTTGTTAAAATTCCAAACCACACGGCCTCATATCTCCAAAATGTAGGAAAATAAAATAAACCTGTCAAACCATTTTTAGGCGACATGAGGACAGAAAAGAACAGCTAATGGAACACTCCATGACATACTCACTTCTTGTTTTTTTCTGTCCATATAACGCCTGAATTGGCGAAATGTTAACAGGTTCGTTTTCTTTGCCTGTATTTTGGAGACATAAGGCTGTATGGTTTGGAATTTATCCAATTCTGTCTCTTGATTAGTTTGTAACTAGTTTATATTAATGTATGACATATTGAATATTTGTTATTTAAATTTATAAAAAAATAAAAATCGGATAATTCCTGCTGAATTTATTATATAATAACTTCTACATTGCTTCAGAAATTTATTTTTCCGATGATATTTTTAATTATCAAACTACAAAATGTTTAAGCAACCAATATTATGTAGAAAAAAGATGTAACATCCCAGCCATGTATGTAATTTATCACTTATAAATCTTAAATATGTCATTTCAGGTCTTTTTGTGACACTTAGTTTTTGGACTCACTAGTATTATTGTTGAAAACTATTATTCGAACTTTTTTACGATCACAATACTTTGCCTTTCTATTGGTACAATTTATATATATGAAAGTGAAAATAAAAAAGATATAATGTTATTTTAAGAAGTAAATAAGTTAATGAAACAAAAGTGATGAAGGAAAGTTCAACAAGACGTCTAAAGTTATTCGAGCAGAATAGTTGTATTATTTCCAAAGAAGTAATGCTTACCCTAACGATAGCAATATCATTGGTGACGTACTTGGCATCTGGGTCGAAGCCAGGGTGGATTACCACTTTATTTACCCTGTGGAGAATATGCTGTCCCTTGATGGTAGTGTGCCCCATGGTAACGCCGATGGAATGCAGTTCGTTCTCCTGTCTAGCACATTAATCAAATTGTTAAAGCAGTTCAATGATACAAATACAACACAAAAATAAATAGAGACATGCACTAAATCTTTAGCTATTCACGTTATAAGTTACATTCACCTTTATCGTTCTTAGGCTTGGACAATAAGTTTTTGAAAATTAGGAAAGTCAGAGTAGTTGTTATTTTATTTAAGAAGTAAAACAATTGACTTGATTTTTTGCGAAAATGAGTATTTATTATTATTTAAATATATAATGAATGCAATCGCCCGGGACAATATACATGTGTATTCGTGTTGTCCAAATGCGAGACCGAGACGAATCTTGGTCTTACAAACCCAGTCTTGGTTATGGTCTTAGTCTTGCGCAAGAGTCTCGCAACAGTCTTGCAGTTACTTATTAGCTTATTATTACAGAGATATTACTGTAATTGTTTAGATAGGAGAAATCTAACTAAGCCCGAATAAAAAATTAGAGGAGTTAAATTCAAAAGTATATTGGTTATACCAATCATTAACATATAGGAACTAAGATTGTCAAGTATCAGTAAATATTGCACCTTAATTTTTATTTTAAAAAATCGATTTTTTTTTACTAATCCTGGTCTTGGTCTTGCAACAATAAGGCGGCCTTGGTCTTGGTCTTGCAAAGTACAAGACCAAGACCGATTTTCGGCAACACTAATGTCTATACATTGGCTTATATAATATACATACATACATATATATATATATATATATATATATATATATATATTGTCATATATACAGATTATGAGCTTTGTAATAACGAAAATTGCGAAAAATAAGTTTCGGAGTTTAAAAGTTAACTTATAATTACTCTAGCTTTTGAATGGTTGAAGATTATATAGTAAAGTAATAAATATTGTTAAAGAGAATTTAATATTAAACGACTTTCATCTGTATGGCTTTTTCGTAAAATGAAAAGATAAATAGTTAGTCAAATAATGATAAAAATGCAAGGCAAAAACATTTTTTTCGAAGTTAGTAAATTACGAGAACGGATATCTCGGAAACCATAATACATAGCGAAAGACATAATATAACCATTTTGTTGCAAATTTTGTCAGCTTTAATTTCAAATGATTATAGCTAGAACGCATAATTTCACTGATAAAAGCGTAAACTTTTAGAATCGTAAATTCAAATTTTTGACTTAAAATTCAGAGGTATATGGTAACTGACTATTATTTTATGTCTTAAGACAGTAAATAATATAAATTGAAAGGGTTGGTAGCTTTCTATATCTGTAGGCCCTCTCTATAAATACTTTTTCTACTTATAGAGGGTTTCTATCTATCTTTATCTGGCGCCATTTTGTATTCCAGCGGGCAGGTATGCTGGCAGATGTGCACTTTTCTCATCAGGCCGGCGGATATGGTCAAACCTTAGTATGAAATATGACACCTTTGTTGCCACGGGCTACCGGACTAATACTATCCTGTCAAAACCTAACTAAAACGTTCCGCTGTGTTGGAGTGTGTTTAATAAAGAACATGGAGGGAAGGAAAGATGCAGAAAAAAAATTGGAGAGGGAACGAAATTAGCACTGACAACAGAATTTATGGTGCGTTAATCGTGAATGAAATTCTATTTTTATATTAAATAAAATATAGTTGTATCTTGATCGTTTCGATCTTAATTCAGTCAATGAAATGAGCTAATATTATGAGACGTCTATACTTAACACCTAAGGAAAAATAATATAAATTTATTTTTAATAGGATGTAAACTTTATTGGACCCTAGTAAGATTATTGGACTGTTAAGTGATGATAACAATTACACCTACTTTTACACCGGAACGATATTCCCTCAACCTGGTTCCAATATAAATGATTAAAATACGGATTAAAAAAATGTTAAAATAAATTGTTTGAAAAATAAAAATTTATTAGTGGTGTAAATATTTTTCCGTCGTTTTTTATCTACATAAATTTGTTTAAACACGTGCATCTGGCAACACTGAAAATAATTTTATTCAAGAGCTAATCCTCTGTACTCGGGTTATCAGTCTGTTTTAAATCCTCATTGTGTATAGAACGTTGTTCATATCTCTTCAAACGTGGAAAATTTCGACTCCTCAAAACCGCTTTTGAGAGGAAATTTATTACACTGTTTTTCCAAATGAATACTTCATCTGCAGGGCATAGAATTCTTGTGGAAACTTCCGGCAATCATGCTCTATCAGAAAGAACATGCAGAGAACGTTTTCAACGCTTTAAAATCAATGATTTTAATCTCGAAGATGACGACCGTTCAGTTTCCCCTCCCCCTCCAAAAAAGCAAGCTGCGAAACCATCACAGAATATCGTTATTGACTATAATTGATGCGTTTGAGCCCAGCCCTGAAGCAAAAGCGACTACAATACGAGCAGAGACACGATAAGGTAATTTTATTGTATGATTAAGCCCGATCTCAGGTTTTATTAAAAAAACAAAAAAAACATAGAACTTTTTAAAAGGATAAATATTAGGTTAATGGTAGGCCAGGTTTAGTTAAAATAACAGTTTAACAGGTTAAAGATTCTCAAGGCAGGCAGCATTGTATTCTGCGAATTTATAGTTGAAAACTTAATTTATGTGGCACCTTTAATATTAAGTTATTATGTCAGAAATGTTTATAGAACTAATTTAATTAATTTTTAAATAAATAACAGATTACTTCATAACACAGTGTCCTGCTGTCAGAACATGATGATGGTCTATCAAGCTTCCACCACATACGTGCTGTCCGTATATCCTGATAGATACCTGTTCACAAATAAAAATAAACAAATAAAAAAATTATTATATAATATAAATTTTATATACCGTTTTATATATTATATAATATATATAATAAATAAAAAAAAGACATGGATTCTTAGAATTCATGTCCTTTTTTATTATACTTAAACAATATTAATAAGATGTTTCACTATCAATTGTTAACGGTACTACACCATAGCAGATTTAAGATTTAATTTTGAAGATAGCTAAGCTTTATTTATTTAATAATGGTAATTATAGGAATAATAATGCTTTGAGGGATAGAATTTTCATTTTTTTTTTTTTTGTCACCTTTGGTAGTTTACAGAAGATGGCATATTCTAATTGTTTTTGTATTTGGCTTAGATTACTCATTGAAAAAAATATGAATCAATGAAGAGAAAATAAAATAAATTTATATTTTTTGGGTGGAATGGGGCTTCAGCCCGATAGCCTCTCCTCCTCCCCTCTCCCTACGAATCGGCTAATATCACAAAACAGTGACTGTACTAATTTTTTTAACTAAATTCTGTCCCACCTACTAATTTTGGTACCCCTGCTGTTGATTGACGAGAGACTCATCAGACTGCTTCACTATTAAATTTAAAGCTATTCCTGTGTTCTTTACTTAGTTAGCTTTAAATTTGTGTAACCATGTCGCCATGACTACGGTATATGAAAAGCGGCATGAAGAGAAAATATCCAAATGTAATTCGGAGATAGCATACGTAACACAACATGTAGGTCTCCTAAGAGTCCGTTAACATAATCTAATGGGAAGTTAGATCCCTCACATTCCACGACTAGACTTTGGTTTTAAGTTAATATTTAAGGACATTAAGGTATAACCTATTGTGGATTAAACGCAGCCGCTTTGTTCTCATACCGATTAATCCTTTCCTGCTTCCCACTACTTAGGTTGAAAAAAGAATAGTTACATCTGGCAAATACCAACTAATTTAGTTGAATATGTAGTTGTGTATAACTACTAACTAATATTTTTAATTGATAGACATAAAAAGTAGTTAATTAGGCCCAATACTAGTGGCTGCTATTCTACACATGGAGAAGGGAGTGTTGCCGGAGTCCTCGTTCCTAGTAAAAATAATAGGATTTTTCTAATAAACGTTTTATAGGTTGTGAAAAAATATAAAATATCAGTTATATAGCATAGAAACTGTCCTTAATTACAGAAGGAATTCGATCTGTTTAAAAAGTACTAGATGTATATTTAGTTTCACAAAGAAAGGCTTCATGTCACAGACACCTTGGTGTGATGCACTATGTTGAGTCATAATCAATATCAGATTTCCTTTCCAGGGATATTATCTTACGAATAGACTTTGATCTAAATCGTGGCAGGGCTGCCCAGAAGGGTGTTTCTTGGCTCAGGTTGTGCCATCAAAATTTTTGAGGAGGGCATATTTTGACAGGGTTATGAATTTGTGGATTAAGGGACAAAAGGGAAACAAAGAACAGACAGCAGCAAGTGTAATTGTGTATGATCTACGATTTATCAAATTCTACCTTAGGCTTTCTCTGTTTTTTAAAAAAGGTGAGCAATAAAATATCTTGGGAGGAGGGGGACAGATAGGTTCTTGCAACATCGACCTTGGGGGGGGGGAGGGAAGGATGGACCCCCCTGAATCGTGGTATATTGGAGTAAGGCTAAAATTCAAATTCTAAAATATAAATAGTATGTATGTAATTTAAACATTACTGATACTGGTACTGGTACAGGTGGAGAGAAGTGATTGGTCCTAATGGTTCTTTTGGCCAAACCTGAGAATTTAAACATTGTAAATACATTCAGAACATTAGACTGGGGGTGCTGATGTGGGCAAGACTGATTATTCTACTATCCTATTATTATACTAGTATTAACTCATCTTGTTTGCAGAAATATAATGGAATTTTTAGTTATTCGTTGTCAGTGTTTCCAACTATCCAGTTCTTCCTTAATTGCTAGGCAATTTGCAAGCATCTCTTACCATCACCTCTAACTGATTTCTCCACTCATCATACTCTTTCTTCACTTGACCGACTCCCGTCCTCCAAGGAATTCTTCCAGCCTCATTTACCATGTGTCTATTAAGTCCTTTTATCTCTAAGAAAGTATCTACCTGTGTGAAAATTTCTGTTACCTGGTCCAATCCTCCGCCAGAAAGTTTTACTTGTTTTTCTTTAAATGGATAGGTGGTACATAAAGATTATTATTGTATTAATGGCCAGGGGGTCTATACATAGCAATAAACCATATAAGTAATAATTATTAGATTAGAACATTTACTTTACAGGCATTAAAATGGAGATTGGGATACTATTCAGATAGATATATATATGTAATATAAAAACATATATTTTCGGTGTATTTAGGAGAATATATTCAATTACAGCCCGAAAATGATTTTTATAAATCATTTTATTGGAATCAGGAGACTCTAAACCGAGAGAGAGATGATGGAAATAATATTTTCGAGGTAGTCACATCCTTCTTTCAACTGAGATAGTATAGGAAATAAAAGTAATGTATGATGGGACTGACCCCGTGAATACATAGAGAAGAAGAACATGGCATGCAGAATGATCGTGGCAGCGAGGGAGCAGGTAGGGCTTCATGTAAAATTCATTTCTTTTTGTCGCGTGACGAAAGACAGTTATGTGGATTTAGTCCTGTAACTCGGCAGCGATCAATTTAGATCCCCCTTAACTCATTTTTCATATATATTGTAAGATATAAACTTTTTTTTTCTAATATAATTAAAATAAATATTGCAATAAATTTATTATATACTAGTCGGTATATATTAATTTGAAACATCCCCCTTCCTCTTCCTAAATAAGAGTTGATCATTGGCTCACCATCAGTGTGAAAACTGAATAATATTTAGTGGCCAGCCGTTTTGAAAAACGTTGATCAGTTTTTTCTTCGTTCTTAAATATTAAGCTCCGTCTTTTTTGTTTCAGTGATGACTAGAAGAAAAAATCACCTGAACGCTCATTGAATGTCTTTTATCTTTGCTATTGGATTGTCTGGAAAATAATGCAGGATTTTGGTTTAAAAAGAAATATTTACAACTGTTTCCTTTTATCAAAATAGTCTCCAATACATTTCTGCCGACGTGTTGGCAGCTTTTTCATTCCCTCGGAATAGAATTTCCTACTTTAGAATTGATAAACTCCAAAAACGCATTATTAAATGATTCCCTCTGTTCATTATTTTTTTTTCACGTAAGTACTGGTCTAGGTGTCTAAAAAAATGATAATTCGTAGGCGAGAGATCCGGAGAGTAGGGCGGACGTGGCAGAGTTTCTTATCCAAGTTCCAACATTTGTGATGTCACACATGGGACGTGAACAGGCGTTGTCATGCAACAAAATGGGCCCCTTCCTATTGATCAAAGATGGCCAAATTCTCCCAACTGCCATTATTGCCAATTTTTGATGCATTTCATTAATTTTGTTACAATACTATTCGGCATTGATGGTTTCTCCAGGGTTTAAGAAGCTGTAATGTATCAAACCAAATGTAGCCCTCCAAACATAATCATCATCTTTTTTTTTTTTAATGAGTTGGGGGTTTCGGAAAATTTTCTGCTGCTTCTCTATTGTCGAATCAATGTCCAAAACGTCTACTACTATCGTAAAGTATCCACTTTTCATCACAAGTAACAAATCTGGAAATAAAAGACTCGTTTTTGTTTCGGCAAAGAAATGTAGTACAAACTTCATAATGCTGTTTTTTTTTTGGCGGTCGTGTAGTGTATGTCGAACTTAACTTTCAAGCTTTTTTATCTTTTCGATCGCCTTGAGGTGGTCATCGATAGTCGATTTGCTAAGGTTAAATTTCCTTGCAAGTTTTCGAACAGTTGTTCTGGGGTTTTCTTACACCAAAGCCCGCAGAACATCGTCATCAAGTGAGGAAATCCTTCCGCGACCTTTTTTGTTTTCAAGACTAAAGTCTCCCTTCTGAATTTTTTTAAATTACTGTAGAACAGTGCACTTATTAATGCTGCTCTTGCCCCAGACTCGATTGATGTTTCTGGCCGTCTGGGTCCCATTCCGGCCGAGTTTGAACTCTCAAAACAAAATTACACGAAAATCATTTATTGGCATCTTAGTAAAGACTAAATTATTTCTAAACAGCGAAATGCTACAGAGGTAAACAAACACTATTGTATGAAAGAGGATTAATAAATGTTGACACTCATTCACATGAATAATCCAGTAAACATATACAGTTTGTTATATAGAGGAGTATTGTATAGAAAACTCAAAACCCTGTATTACTTTCCGAACAAACCAATAAAACATGATTACAACCGGAGGGTCACTTCAACCGTATCGCCGAGATAAAGACAGATCACTCCTACTTTATTGCCGTCAATGATGTTTCTTCATGTAATATTTCTGTTGACTCGCGGCTAATTAATCATATTCAATCGATAGCACATCCACTGGGAAGGGAATAATGGGAAATTTTACCTCATTAAATTACTATTGAGGAAAACAAGTACTGTTTAAATATGTTTAGGTTAAATAGACTCGTGAGAAATCTATTGGTATAGATGTATAAATGTAATAAATTAATTACCTACGACAATCAATTTGATAGGGTTTATTTCTTAGACAAGATAATATTTTTGATAGTTTCCCTTTCAACCAATGGCGGATTCTAGGTGGAAGAAGGACTTTCATGCTGAAGTCCTCTCCCCAAAATGGAAATATGTATATATTTTAATATAATTATTTTAATTGTATTCGCTTCGACCTCTTTTTTAATATTATTCTAACAATATGGGATCCTCTTAAGTATTTAAAAATAATGCCTCGATACCTCAAGCCAGAGACACGCCAACAGCCTCAGCAACGTCTATCAGCACATATATTAAGCTATGCTACAGTATAGTATAGTTTTCAAGATATACGTAAAAAACGAGAAAAAAGTTCCAATCGGAGAAAACATTTTGTCAAACCTCAAATTCGATTAAGAAATTTTGTTAAATCTCCTTCAGGATCTGCCAGTGTAGCGCAGCCCCTTTCAGTCATTCCTGCCATTCCCAAAAAATATTGCTTCATTGTTTATTGTTGTTTTTTGAACAAATGATTATAAATTAAAATATAATTATATTAAAAATGCAATTTATCCCAAATAAAATTTTCCGCTTCTCAGAAATGTCGCCAGACACAATTGCAATTACGACACAATTTAGCTGACATATATTATCTGCCCTCTCTTGAGTCAGGTTAGTAATTGATCCGAAATGCTGTTGAGGCAGCAAAAATTATTTAGTCTAACGAGTATAATTAATTTTTTATAGCAATTCTGATGATACTGGTAAAGCGATATAATACAGTAGAAGTATTTTGAATGAGGAAAAGTAAAAGTTTGTTATATGTGTTAAATAAACAAAAACAAAAAATGTTATAATCTTAATTAATGTTCTAAAAATTTAAACATTAATGTTTAAAATAACTTTAATTAACTTATATCTTGTTATAACTTGAAAATATGAGAAAATGGGTCACGGATCGATTTTGAAGAGTGCAACAGAGGCGCTTGTCGAAATTTCTCCTCAGGTGTCACGGGCGGATCTACAGGGGGGGAGATGGGCTTTATGTTTTATAGAAAAATATATTAAAAAATTATCTCTTAAAGTATTATTGTTCGTGTAATTACATTTAAAAGGACTTAAGGTATCACTTAAACACCATTTCATATAGATAGTTAGTTTCTTTCTTTTTTTCCAAAGTAATTATCGTAATTTTTATGAAAAAAAAAGCTTTCGGGCTGAAGCACCCTCCCCAAAATTAAATCATGGATCCGCTAGTGTTAGGTGGCAAAATAACCACGCACAATATAGCCGTTTGCGAATCTAGAGGGTCATAAGTTCGAGTTATGATGAGAAATGTGTTTGTTCCAATAGGTATGATGTTAATAAACAAGAAAACACATAACTAATACAAGGGCAGTGTCGATAGAGGACTTTAAAAACAACCAACTAACAACTTTTCAACTCTTTCACATTTAGAAGACAAGTTAATTTGTTTTATCTTTTATTAGTGAGCTATATAAGGATGTTGTGGTGGTTTTGTTTTTTTGTTGTTTTTTTACTGTTTCATAATTTGCGATAAAGAAGGTATTTATTGATAACGTTTTTGTCTAATTTTAGGCTATTTTATATCTTCATAATCTATATCACTCAGCATCGTCCCTTTCTACTGAAAACTGTTACACGTTTTAGTTTTAGTCGTAATGTTTTACAAACATCAGCGTGGGGTCTAAATTGTAATTCATTGTGTCTAGCAACATGTTAAGTTAACGAATATGTGAAACTTAATCGTTCGTTTCAAAAGCAGCAGAAATAATTGAATTTAGGGTGGAAAACTATTATTTTTGGTATAAGAATTAACTGAGAGCATTCATATAACGATGCAATTAACGAGTGCTTTAAAAATAAAAAATAATGATTGAGCATGTAAATTAAAAATATGATTTTGGTACGATTAGTCAATGTTTTGAGAGATAAATTAGATACTCCAGGACATAGCTTTTTGAAGCATTAATGAGAGATAAATTCTTTACAATAAGGCACTGGAGAGATTATACTGAAAAGATTGAACATCTTATGAGGATATCGTCTTCATCAGTGATGCCTTTGTTGACGCGTTTCACCAAAATGTTAAAGAACAGTTGATTCTCTCTTGAAAGAAATGTTTTTCTACGAATTCTGTTTCACTATTGAGCAAAAATTAGAAAAAATGGCCAAAGTAACACGAGTTATATTGTGAAAACTCTGTTAAATGTTCCGAAACCTGCAACAAAACTAAAAGAATATCATAATCATTTGTCCATTATAATACCACATCAACGAATACCATTATAAAATTATCAAGTCTTGTATTAATGAAAAAACAGTATGTTCTAGTTCAAGCGCTCACTGCAAGGAGCTTTAAAATGAGATTTTAATATATTTTTTAAATTTATTTATTTAGAAATATAACAATCTGTCAAATGGACAATAATTATAGTGATATATGATATATCAGATATACATTCATAACATATATACAGAAAATATGAAATTAACAAAAGGAAAATAATAATCAAAAACTATGTACAATAAAAAATAAAATAATCTAAAGATAAGTAAATTAATATTTATTTCCCTTTTAAAAAAACATAATAATAAATAAATAAAATATACATTAGGCCAAAAAAATGCTGTTATCCATCTATCTTTTCTTTTTTTAATGGCAAACATTTCACTTCAAACTCTAGACAACAGTGAATAAATATTTCACAGCCAAATGAATGTAAAAAATTTATTAAGATGCATTATTATCTTGAGAAATTAATAATGCTGTCTAATCATTATAAAGAAAATTTGTAACATGATATGAAAAACTTATGCATTCTTTATAACAGGCCACTACGCGAAAATCGTCGAGCGTTAAGTTGGTGTTCTGAATTTGATCGTTATGCAGAATACGAATATTATAACAATGCCAAAAAACGAAAAGTAAATCGATGATCTCGGTCTAAATGATATTTCATTATAGTAGTGCTGTATTTAAGTTTTTCATTAAATATGAAAAACATATTGGTTTTAAACAAAAAGTGGTTTAAGTATCATTCGATGACAGATTTGTTAAGATGAGAAGGAAATATTTCATTATTAATACTATGGCTTCTAGACTTTTATCCAGCTAGAGTCCATCTAGGTCACACTGCAAGAGTCCAGATAAGGTTGTTGATGGGAAGCAGTAGGGACTAAATGGGAATGGCTGCATTTCTCAGAATCTAACAAGGACTCAAATGCCGAGCGGGCAAACGCTTGTGTACAGACAGCACTGCGCGTTTTCGGTCAACCTGATAACATTTTTTTTTGTTCTCACCTTTTAGGCTATACGGAGGTTTTCCAGGACAGAGGGTGAGGGCGGGGGGAGGGGTTAATTCCGAGTTAAAACATCCCATTGGCACCGGGACGCGAACTCGCAATTATTCTATCGTTATAACTTCGGTTGCAGTGCAAAGCGCAGTGCTGTGCACGCACGCGTTTGCCCGCTTATCCCCTCCCTCATCCTGATAACCAAGATACAGACGAAAAAATAATTACGAGTTCGCGTCCCAGTGCCGGGAGATCTTTTAACGCTGGTGTTAATTCTCCCCCCTCTCCCCCTCCAACCTCTAACTCGGGAAAATCCCCTTATTGTCTAAAAGGCGAGCAAGAGGAAAAAAAAAAAAAAAAAAAAAGGAGTTAAAGAATTCAAGCCTTTTATAGGGGTAACAGGAATTCGACGTACATCATGACTCTAGTTCTGCCCTCCAGGACATCAGGAACACATTCAAGGATTTTGACAGTTATTATTATAACATAGCAAACTTTACTTGACTCTTTATAACTTTTTAAATAAGATTATATAACCAAGAGAAAAACATGATCCAATATAAATAGATATTGAGCATAAGATTGACTGTTGAGGTGTCTTTTGATAATATCGAAACATAAAATTAACCATATGAGCTAATTTAATTTACGTTAAATGTTTAATAGATAAGACGAACAATGGTTCAGTGGAATCCACACTCGAGAAGATTTATTTTTAAGACAGAAATAAATAACGTTATCAACTGCTTATCTTAATTAAATATGGCATTTATAGTGATCGGACATAATTCGATAAAGTACAACACCATTTATAAATACATAGCTAATTAAAAAAAAAAAATCTGGTGCACGCAACACACAACTTTCACTTACTCTTTGAACTTTGAATAAAAATTATTTTCTGGCCATGTTAGGCTATTATAAAATGTTTTAAATTGCATTTTAAACTGAGCTAAAGCGAACAAATCACAAATGCTATTAAAATAACAAAAGTCCTATTTATTATATTACCGGTTGATTATGGATTGTACGATTCGTTGATTATGGATTGTTCGATCCATTGATTATGGATTGTACGACTATAAGTCATTAAACTGCTATTTTCCATTGCAAAGTTTATTAAAACGGAATTAAGAGATTTGCAGTGTCTGTCATAGACAGGTCAAAAGTTGTCACACTAATTGTAAGTGGATTCTGTTGGAATATAGCAAAAAAAAAAAATTATCAAATTATTCACTAATTTAATTTTCTAAAAGGTTACATGATGATTTTTCGGAATAAACGGACGATAGATATCTAAATATTTAAATATATTATGAGATCTAGAGTTATTAAACTACAGTAAATATATTTAGGGTTATAAACGTATCTATGAAATATTTTTGTATTTCACTTCTTTTTTCACACAAGTACAATGAAATAGTAGTGCAATATCACAAAGGGAAGATCTATCGAATTATTCACTAATTTAGTTTTCTAAAAATTTATATGACAATATTTTGGAATAAACTTAAATACCTAATTATTTAGAGAGAAATGCTTTATTAAAAGTAATGCTGCCCTACTACATAGGGTTGCTTTGTACACAGCATACTTATCAATCCATATGGACATTAGTTTTATATTATATTTTTCTTTTTTTTTTCTTCTCCTTCATAACAATACTCTTACAAATTATCAACAATAAACCATATTAAACAATAGACATAGTATAATAAACACTTTCCCAAAATAAAAAATCCTTTTTTTCTCTTTAAATTCTCAAACGTCAGGAACGCAATACAACATCGCACACATATATAACACAGCAATTCCTTGAATGTAGCCAAAAAGATAAGACGATTGTGGACCAATTTAAAATTTAATAAATAATCACTAAACTACAGTAAATGTATTTAATATTATAAACACATGATTTATACATCCATGAAATGATTTTATATTTTATTTCTTCTTTCACACAAGTACAATGAAATAGTTTTTTTAACAATCCCATTAACTTGCTTAGGTGGATTTTAAATACTTTCTACAGATGTAAAAATATTTTTTAAAGTTTACATTTTGCCAGTAAATTTCATTTAATTTCCTTGAAAGCATGTGATTTACGTTAAATATAATCAGTTTTCAAAAATTGTTACTTATAAGTTTTTCGCCGCTCTTCGTTACCTTCTACAACTTCCTATATTAGATATTGTTTTTCTAAAATCATCCGCTTTCCAATGATATATTATAAGTATACTTCTGACTTGTATTTCCAGAGATTTATTTTCGAACTGTATAAGTAATTATATTTTTTGTCTCCTTTATTCAATTATAAGATTCTTTCAAAAGTTATATTTTAGCATATCTTTGCTAAATATTTTACAAAGCTGCTAATTATTTCACAATGGTATATTATTTGCAAACAATTATACATCTAAAGTAACATTACCTTCCAAGTTACAAAGAAAAATAAATAAAATGTGATTCCAATTAATGGACTAAACTTATCTTTATAATCATTAGTAATATGCTAAAAAAATTAGCATTACCTTATTAACACATTCAAAATTCAAAAACCGAAACAAAGGATATAACCATTGCAGCAGAACGTATTAAAAATAAAACTAGATACCATATCTTATCTCCTAATGGTCCGATTTTAACGATTTTTTTTTTTGTTTTTTAGGCTATTCCATAAACTTTTAGAAAACCATATACAACATTCCCAAAAAGGTGTATACTTTTTGAGTTATTCGGAATTTAATTTTACCATCTCTCGTAACTTTTTTTCCAGCTTCTTTTCGCTGAAGTATATTATATAGATAAATTGGAAGGGTGTCGAGAAAATGACTTTAGCGAAGTTTCAATGAAATCGGTACATTCGTTTAGGCGCTACAGTCTATAGCTACGTTTTTCTGCATTTTTATTTTTTTTCTCCTTTATTAACTTATCAAATTCTTTCAAAAGTTATATTTAGCATTTTTTCGTAACTCTGAATATTGCTAAATAATTAACTTTTTAAAATAAACCATATTTAAGGTACTTTAGAGGAAGACGTATATGAACATTGGACATTTAAGCCCTGTAAAGTGACATCAATAGGGATAAGACCTAATTGATATTAAAGACCACTTAATTATACAATGATACACAGAGTTTAATCAAAATCGTTAGAGCCGTTTTTGAGAAAACTGTGAAAATGTGTTTCAGCGTTGATATAAAGTGGCACTTCCGGTTAGCCGATTTTAAGGAAAAAGTTGCCGTCACAACTAAGGAATATACCTATCTTAAATACGTGATATCAGTTTCATAGGACTTTTCGTTTTTGAGCTAGACTGCTAACATACAAACACACAGACACACAGACCATTTTTCGGGACTTGGTCATTTCGACTCAGGGTATCCTCAAAACGTATAAATCCGTCGAAAACTCAGATTCAAAAATTTTCTCGATCGCAATACTTACACTTACTATATATTACATATATACGTAAGTGAAAGTAAAAATTCAAATGGAGAGTGTAAAATAAATTAGTTAGTTCTCCCAAAGTCCCAATACCATAATTATTGATATAATGAAGCGATTTTGCAAAATAAATTGTATATCAACTTGATTTATTACTATAAAAAATTGTCAAAATTCTATTTAATGTTATCTGTCTACTATTAAGTTTATGTGAGTAATAATATATTCCCTTTGGCCAAACATCTAAAACATAGCAGTGATCCTTTAGATCAAGAATTTTTTTAAATTTAGTAATTTTTCTTTAAAATTAGTTACCGTACTGAATTGACTCCTTGATTTAAAAAAAAATTCAAACTAACTCAGTCATTAGTAAGTCAGTAGATACTAAATAAAAAAAACGAACGCATTACTAAATCTACATAATTGATCATATTAATAGCAAAGTAACTACAGATTTAGACAAGTTAAATTTTATTTTATTTTTATCATAAATTGAAAATCAGCGTCAACATGTCTACTATACCAAGCGTTCATGATTTGATGAATACCTCGATAAAGATTATGATAAAAATTCTTCAGATAGTCTGGAAGGAGGAGGGACATCTCTCCGTAGATCGATGGCGCATCCCCCTCTCACAAGAAATTTTTGTTGTGAACAGATTGTTGACTGGTAAATAATTAATGCGAAGAAAGTTTGAGGTATTCAGTAAAAAAGAAAAAAGAATGTAAAAATAAATAAGTATGTTTATTTTTATTTTTATTTTATTCTTCAATTTTTTTTTCCTCTCCTCAACTAAGAAATGGAGCAAGTGATTGTAAAGTTACAAAAATTGTACCGTAATTGGTACTCCTTAAAAATATGATACACTAAAAAAAAAAAATACAACCCTGTAACAACGAGCTCTCTCACCTCAAAAAATTCATTTAAAAACCCCGTAAAAATATGCTCCTAAAATTTTTGATGGCGTTACTTGCGCCATGTAATCCCCTTCTAGAAATCCCTGCTATTAGTCTTTATTTTATAATTGATTTCTTTCGGTAAATTGAAATCTAACAAACTCCTGTCTCGGGTAATCAATTTTTCGGAAATTCCTATTTTTTCAATGTATCCCTGGAAAGGAGGAGGTGCTGCTACCTAACCTTGACCCCTCTGTACTCCATGTACACCTAGTAAATGAGCTGTTCAGGTATGTATTAAATAGGATGCATGAGCTTGCCGCTGGTAGTAGCTCTCCAAAGTATAAGTTAAGGGGATCCTCCACATTCGGAATTGCACTCCGAGGCACTAATGACGTTCCGAATTATCGTGTAAGGTAGTTGTCTGGAGGATTTCCGAACATCTGAAAATCAAAGGTTCATTCACGAGAAGTGGTGGGGGAAACTGAGGTAAAAGTAGTGGGGAGAAAAACCATACCACTGGATAGGTTAGGTTACCTAGGCCTCACAACCATTATAAATTCCTGATTTTCATTAAAGGTAAATAATGAAATAGTTTTTCATATCCCTTGTTTATACTTTATAAACCATCTTCGAATATTTCTCTTAAATAGTCAAGTGGGCAACAAATAAAAAAAAAAAAAAGTGGAAACTTCAAAATTTACATGTAAATTTTAACTTACAATTTAAAAGTAAAAAAATTAATCTTTAACTGTTATGTTTATTTGTCAGTTCTTTTCCTATTTTCCTCAAACATTTTTTTATTATTTTCGCAATACTTTTCCTTAATTTTTGTAAGTATTAGACTTATGTTTTACTAACTTTAATCAAAATTATTTTCTGTGAGACTAACCTTACCTATGCCTCATTTTAAGTAAATAATTTCATAACAGCAAATAGTTGTTTATATCGTTATTTTATATTTTTATAAACCATTTTCAACTATTTTTTCTTTAAATATTCAAATGGGCAATAAATTGAAAAAAGTGGAATTTCCAAAATTTACTTTTAGAAAAGAAAAAAAATTAACTTTTGTGTTTATTTGTCATTAATTTAACCTTTTTTCTTAACAAATTGATTATTTGTTTAGCAATACTTTTCCTAAATTTTTGTAAGTAGTTGACTTATATTTTTCTAACTTTGGTCTAAACGATTTTCAGGCATTAGAAAGTAATTATTATATCTCCATTTTTCTCTTGATGACCAATGATATAAAGGACAATGTCCAAATAAACTCATCTATGCTGTTTATTTGTTTATAACTGAGCTAAATTGGTGTTAGCAATGATAAGTAATGATCAGTAATGGTTGAACGTGTAACGTGTGTGGTTGAAGGGTCTTCATGATCAAAGCGATCCCGAGCAATCTTTGCCATTCTTTTGACGTTCATTCTCGTATGATGGTGTATGGGTCACGAGTATGATTTAAGGTCACGGAGCCTAATCCGCAAGAAATAAGCAATGTTATTTCATAATAAATTTAACTATTAAAATAAATGTATAAATTCAAAACTAGAGTGGGTATATTCCACTCCAGGGATGTTGACATTGGAATAATTTTGAATGAATATTCGACTGACGGTTTTCCTAATAATCCTCTATTCTATCTTAAGACGTTTCTTTCCAGTGAGCTGAATGTAACTCTATAGCATCTAGAACTACTATTGAGGCATTCATTGTTGTGTAGATGCTTCTTAATGAATTGTTCTGAGTTACACGCCTCCCCATCTTAACCTCCTTGCCTTCACATCATGAAATATCGACTGACTAGTTTCCATAAGCATTTATTTATTGGTCCTTCACATCCTTCCGGTGGTCGTGAGTAGGATTTTTTTTCTGAAATCTTTCAATTCTTTAACGGGCTTTGTAATAGCATTATATCCCTTTAATGTGAGATTTTTAGGGATTTCAATATTTTTATACTAGCAAGTATAGGCGGTATACCAGGCATAACCTAGTTATGTTATTTTACAGGTTCTGTTTCGGTTCGAGGTACATAGCATAGGACAATCCAACTAATCAATATGAAACAAATCAGGCATCGAATCGAATGAGAGAAAATTAACTTTCGTTTTAACTTCCTCCTCTCCTCAACACTAGTTTTAAGCACACATTTCGCAAGGATTCCGAAAAACTCATTAGTTGTTTGATAAGATAGCTACGATGAGTAGTCTTGTCATAATAATCATAATTTCGTTCTCATTAGTAAGGCAAATCCCCAAATCAACATGAAATAGGTTTAATATATTTCTGTTATGGCAGGCGCTAGAATATAACATCTCTTTCATGTTGAGTTTTAAAATGTATTTTTGAAAAACTAATCATTACTCCCAAATTAAAAACTTTCTTTTCCGTGTATCATAATTTTTCGAACTTTTTCGGTCGCTCGTAAACTGGTGCTCTGGGCAAACGCCCAATCTGTACTTTGGTAAATCAAAGTCTGTTAGCAGTTATAGTTGCTACTGCTATTTTTATTTTTAAGTTCCAGTTATTGAATAATATAAAAGTTGTTCTTTTCTTTTTGGAATTATGTAGTAGTGTATAATTATAAAGTGATGGAGATATACATTCAAAATTATTCTTAATCAAAATAAAATATATATATATATATATATATATATATATATATATATATATATATATATATATATATATATATATATCCTTGAAAAGAAAATAATTTTGAAAAATTTAGTTGGAAGCCGGTGTAAACACTTTACATTAATTTGCATATATAATTTTGATGTTAAGCTGTTATCAACACGATGGACGATGGAATAAGCAACTATGTAGAAAGTATTAACTTGTGAAAATCAAGTGTAATAATTAAGATACATCTTCAAAAGGTACCAGCCTCAGTATTACTGGATTTACCAATATTCTAGTATTTGAAAATATTTCACGAACTATTTGAAACACAAATATTTAACTGAACTTTCAGCGACATTATTGTTAAAACAAACTTATTTTATTTTTCTTGATACCGATAGCAGATGTTAAATATTAAAAACAAGAAACAAAAATACTAGCATAGTGAATTAACCATTTATATATTTGCATATATATATATTCCATCCGAAAGATCCGCCTGTGGCTGTCGGTATCAAGAGAAATAAAATGAATAGTTTGTTTTTTCAATAATGTGGTTGTTAGTTAATTGTTTCCCATAGTTTGTGAAATGTCTAAATCCGGCTTAATAGTTGTACAATTTTTCAATTATTCATTCTATTTCTTCCATAGGTACTATTTTAATCTTCGATAAGTGAGATTTCTTTTCTTTTTGAGTTTCTTTATTGTCATATATACTCATTTTGCTATTTATATATCCATATATTCAAGAAGATGATTACAGTTACGCAATGCATGATAAATTGCTAATTTTTGGCTGTTTTTTTTTTTTTTTTTTCAAAATAATATAAACAAAATATTATTTCGGTTCCTCAACAGTTGTCTGCATGTATTTCAGTAGTTCGGTCCTTACATGATATGTAATTATATTTTGACAATGACAAAGCAGCACTGACTAATAAGTTAATTACGTTAGTGAGAAATATGTACCTGGTATGGAAATTTCTCTATTGGTACTTCAACTCCACCAACGATTTTGAGTAATGATTTTCCATTTTCATTGCATTCAGCAACTCTTACATCTGCAAAAAATAGATTTATTTTGTATTCCAACTTTTATCACACACTACTCAAGTGAATGTAACAATTTAACATTTCTTATTATCTAATCTCTATAGTTATTTAACCTACTCTGGCCTAGAATATACACTACTGAATAAAGAACTATGAACCTGTGCATGATCAACTTGCACATTGTTAGAGCGGTACTTGTACAATTTATCTATATCAGTACGATAACGTAGATAAGATCTCTTTACCCGATGAGTAATTGTTGTTCTAACAATACCTGCCATTTTTATTTTTATACTAATAGAGTTAGTGGTGGTAAATAAGTGTCGCACCACTCGACAGGTACTTCGAATTGATAATTATCAAAAGAACTTGTTCCTCCTTAAGATTTTTAAGAGCTTACCGGAAATCGCAAACTTCTTGAATACTGACAACGCCCATGGGCTGCCAATTCTCTTCTCGGAAAGGTATTTATTATTTTTAACATGAAATAAAATTGTTTTAATTTTTTTTAATTCGAAGTTTGAAATTAATTTCTATGGGCGCGATCTAACTGGTCTTGCTCATGTGTCAGCTTCAGCTGTTTTGACAGTTCAAAACACTGGTTGATTTAAGAGGGATGGAACTCTCTAAGGGAGAGGTTACGTTTATTTGTTGTTTCATGTTTTCTTATTTTTTAAGTTTTAATATATTTTATCCTATACATTTTTCACTCTGAGGAGTAGATGGTGTATAAATCAAACCGTGAGAGCCGAAACCGGCTTAATTTTTTTACTTATCAGTGATAAATGTATGTGTTGAAATGGAAGAAGTGTCCACAGAACAAGGCCCTTCAGAACTTCTTCTTCAGGGATCAAGGAATGGTGACATCAATTTAGTCAAGGAGATTTTGGAAGCATCAAAAGAAGGAAAAGTGACAGTTGATGTAAATTGTAAAGGTAACATATTATTTTGTGTTATCCTCCCTTCTACTCCTTAAGTTTATGTTGTTTAATAATTACAATTTAAATTTAATGTGTTTTTTTTTTAATAATGGTTTTACTTTGCCTTTATAGAACTAAACATTTTAAAATCTGTATCTCAAGTTAAATCATAGATACTGTTTCTGTAGCATATATATTATTCAGGATTGTATTGTCAATATGTTTAGGTAAAAGTAAATCAAATCTTGGATGGACACCCTTGCATTTGGCTACCTATTTTGGCCACAAAGAAGTTATTGAACTATTAATTGAAGCAGGAGCAGATATAAATGCTGTCAATGATGCAGGGGATACTGCTCTTCATAAAGCATCATTTATTGGACGAGAGGTATGAGGTGGTTAATATTATTTGTTATTTTTGTAACAATATGGTTATTCTTAACCGACAGTTTATGGTTTAGTTTTAATAGAAAGAGATACTTTTAATCATGTTTAGACTTTTTCTATGGATACAAAGTTGTTCAAAGCATTTAATTTATTTGCTAAGAATGAAATTAATATTTGTTTATATTGGCTTAAATTGAATAATAGTCATCAACCATTTTCATATTTGATAATTATTATTCCTATGATTTATAAGTTATATAAAATAAGTATATTCTCTAACTAGCAATTGGATTATAATAAAAAAAAAAAACATTTTATGCTTGTTACAACAGCTGATGTACCTAGTCCTGTCATAAATATTGTTACAAGGAAATATATACAGATTTCAACAGAAAAATTAATTTTTTCAAAAACTTTATTAGAAAATAAAAACTATATCTATATAGAGTAAAACAGAACAGAAATTGCTCAAAATGTCACAGGCACATGCATTTAATCTACGTAGCCAGTCATCAATAGCAGCACGCAGCACTTCTTAAGGAAAGCACTCAACTGCTCGGAGCAGAGATTGTTTGAGGTTTCCAAGTTAGGGTGTGCTCTGTGGCATGTCATCCTCTCCAGTTCGCATCAAAGCCGATAATCTAGTGGGTTGAGATCAGGGCTTCCTGTAGCCAATCCGAGGCAGAGATGAACTCTGGAATATTCTTTTGCAGCCACTGCTACTGCTGAGTTGACCTGGTCTTGTGAGTTGGAGCAGAATCCTGCTGGAAAACCCAATGACTTCCAGCAAATAATTAAATTTTTCTTAAATTGTAAACATTTTCTCATCGTTAAACAAAATTTTTCGATAAAGACTATTGGTGTAATGGAGAAGGAGCACTTTGGATCTATCCTTTCTAATTTTGTTTAGGGAAGTAGTTAGTCTTTGCCCTGTCATTTTTCATAATGCACCCACACTAAGATCACTTTTTATGATGCGAGACATTGGTCTGACAGAGATTCCCATTTCCCGAGACATGATTTGTTGTTTTCGAATGGGATTTCTTCTGATTTGAGCAGCTACTGCTCTCACTGCATTTGCTGGTCAAGGTCTGTCACATACAGATAGGGTCTCATTGTATCTATTTATAGTGTGGTACATGAACACACGGCTGTTACCCGTAACAAAGGTTTCAAAGTGTTGAAAATCTCTGACCTATATTTTCCAACTTTGTGTAAGGCGATCACAGCTATTTGGTTTTCTTTATCACTCCATTTCATGTTAACTGATTGAAAGAAAAATACAAACTAATTGGGATTATTATCCTGACATATAAAGAAAATAAGCTGATACAGGTAAGGATTACCTAAATAATACCCAAGGATGTAAACAAAGTTCAACTTTTGTAACAGTATTTATGTCAGAATTAAATATATTACATTGAGTCTTTTATTGTTTTGTATTCAAACACATAAAAAAACTGGTTTTTGATAAGTCGTTTGGTTTTCTTGGAAATGATTTAATCTTGATTCTAATTTTTATTTCAAATGTTTTAATGTTTATTTTTATTTATATAAGTTGAATCAAGCCGTTTTCTTTGGAAAATTCCTGTAATAGTGAGGTATATATTTATTATTTTGGATGATAAATAGTCAAAACGCAGTCATTTTAAGATTTTTGTTGGTGCCGACGTTTAAACCCAAGCATGTGGGTCATCATCGGGCGTGTTTCGAGCATTGAAGGTGCTCAAATACATGCGTATTTGAACACCTTGTGTTGAAATGTCTGCACAAATAAAAACCTTAAAAATGACTGTGTCCTGACTATTTATCACCCATGATATGTAGAACAGTCGACTAACTTCCTTAAATATTTCTTATTTTGTGCATGTTAATGTTCTGTAGTCATTTCTGAAATGTTATTCCTTTTATTTTATTTTTTTTTTTTTTATGGTTGTTACATTCTCTTTTAGGACCTTGTGCTTCTTTTGGTGGAAAAGAATGCTGATGTAAATATTCGCAATGGGGAAGGTCGTACAGCTAAGGAAGTGGGTGTAGAAGGCTGTGATGCAGTAAAATTATTGGCTGCAGCAGAACGTACTGATCTTCGAAGAAAAGAAGAAGCTCTACTTTCTGCCGCTCGAAATGGTGATCTGACTGCCATCAATACAATTGTAATTGATATTTTCATATTTTACAGAATAATATTTTTAATTAAAAATGTTTTTATTTTTATTACTCTAAGGAGTGTATAGGTAGTTAGATTTTCAATAACTTAATATCCAGTAATTTCGATAACTCACGACTCTATTAATATTTCTTATTTTTGAGGCGTATTTTCTAAATGTTATAATTGACTTTATTACTATTGTATTATGATGATTCGAATAAGGAGTCCTCAACTTATAAAGAACTCTAGCAACTTCTAATATGTTTCTGCCTTTTTTTTACAACTTGTTTTGATAATGGTATTAGTCCATAAAATATGTTCTTGTTCGTTTTTTTAGTGAAATGTTTTGCAACTAAGTACACTTTAAATAGAGCTTAACTTTGGAGTTTATATTTGTGAATTTTGATCATATTTATCATTCCAAAAATTCATCAAGTGTATCAAAGTAACACAAACCCCACATTTCTAAAATATTACTTAATGGATTTTTGCATTAAACAAACAATATATTTTCTGAATGAGATTGTGGTAAAATTTTGAGTCTGTGGTTTTCTGTTATCTGTGCAACTCTCTCAGAAATGCTGTTTTATCTTTAGATTAGAATATGGACCGGGGAGTCCTTAATGTCTAATATACCAAATTTTCATATTAAATCAGTGAATATGATTTTTGTTTGTACAAAAAAAAAAAATTCATTGGCATTATTGGTGTGCACATACTTGGGATAATCTGTCTAAACCTGTGTTATACACAAATGAAAAATGAATTAAAAACCAAATTAACCCATTTTCATATCAATATTTGACTGTTGTGTTATGATTAAATGGTTGAATTTTTAATCAGATTTTATAGTATCATATTGCTATCATTTCACCTTCTTAAGGTTTTTGAAAATAAAGTAATGCGTAGAATATTTGGACCGAAGAAGGATGAATGAACCAGAGAGTTCAAGTATTTGCTGTACTGAACGGTAAACATCCAAGGGGTAGACTGAAGATAAGGTGGAAAGATTGTGTTAAAGCCGATCTGAAGGGACTGGGTTTGGACCGCGAATGTTGGAGGATGGTGTGTAATAAGTGATTGGTGGTGTCAGCATTGAGCCTTCGGGTTGGCTAAGGCTTTTATTATTATTATATTGCTATCATTTCAGAAAAAAATATTTTGATAAGGAATCTATGATTTATCAATTATCTTTGTATAATATATATATTTTTTCTAATTTAAGTTGATAATGACCTGGTTTATTTTCTAACACATAACCAATATAAACAATGTTTTGTTTAAAGCTTAAATGGGAGAGGCCACCCAACATCAATTGTACCGACAGCATGGGTAACACTGCCTTGCATTGTGCTTCATACCGAGGCCATAAAGAGGCTGCAGTTCTCTTACTTCAAAATGGCATAAACTCTACCATCAAGAACAACAGAGGTGAAGATTTAAAAATATATATATATTTAATCATTTAAATTGTTTGATGATTATTTTTTCAGATATTTGGTTCAAGACACTAAGTTTCAGATGATCTTAGACTGAAACAATAATTATCATGGATTTAATATCCTGATGGCAGTTATTTTTTTTTTATTTGCTAAGGTTTCATAATTTTTTCAGCTCTGATTGATTTTCACAATTTATTTCTGACATTTTTGCCCATCTTTACCTTATTTTAGAATTATTGATTTCATTAATTTTTAGTTATATGTTTATAAATATAAAAGCATCATTGAGGCTACGATTAAGTGTGCTATAGTTTACTAATTGTAGAAGCTGATACTTCAAGTGCTTAGCATTTTAAGTAGGTATATATCACTTTAAATCAATATCAAACTATACCATTAATATATTATCATTTAGATGCAGATTTGTTAAATTAAAATCCGTCTACAATGAATAAACAATTGTTTCTGTATTTGATTAACACTTTTATATGAAAGCACTATCTATTTATTTGATTTCTTGTTGCGAATGATTGATTGCTTGTGTCATTAATCGTAAAATAAAATATTTTATTGTCATTAATTCTTGTATTTTAAGAAACATATTACATAAATGACAAACAGTTTGATCAGCAAGAACAAAGAATTAAAACAAGATAAAATTATTTTTGTTGCTTTCGGAAAAATGTTTTTATAATAAACGTTCTAATTGTGGCAAGTTAAGAGTTAATTAACCAAATAAGCAATTATTTCTGGTATAATCTTACAAAATATTCTCACCAATAGAGTAATTCTTTAGGAAAGAGTTGGTCAGGAGTGCAGTAAATATATAATACTATATATTATAATAGTATTTTCTGATGTTTCAACCTACGTTGTAGGTCTTCATCAGGACTACCAACGATACAAACTATAAATATTGATTGATACTTACATTGCAACTCATTAATATTTATAACCCAATTCATATTTATAGTTTGTATCTTTTGTAGCCCTAATGAAGACCTATTTTAATAAATAGTATTATATATTGACCGCATCTCCGACACTAACTCCTTCTTAAATTATAATCATGGTCAACCATCTCAACACCACTGTGTAATACTTTAATTTGGATGCAAAGATAAGTCTGAGGTCTCGTAAAAATTGGCATAAATGTTTTTTATCATTCGATAAAAGATGTATAGTTACAGTAAATGTTTCTTCGAACACTGCTGATATTAGGTAGAGAGGTATCATCAGCTATTTACAACTGCATAGCATAATATTGATGAAATTTCGAATGTGCTTCTTAAATGAACTTGGTGATGAATTAACTGATTCCACTTTTACATTTTCATGATTCATTGTTGGTCATGATTTTATTTTTTCAATCAAAACCAGTATTTGTTCCAGATTGTATCTGCTATCTCTAAATATTATATTTTTATTGTAGGCCAGACTGCAACTGATCTCGCCAAGGATTCTCAGATGAGCCAAGTGTTATGTGTTCGTCCTGTAAGACAATTACAAAAAACTGTTAATAGATTTGAAGGACAGCTTTTAAAACGATCAAGGTTTCTGGGTTGGAAACCAGCTTGGGTAAATCAATTGTGTTATACATAGTTTCATACTTTATTTTTATTTGTTAGTGATTTTACATTATGATAACATTTTTTGTTGGGTGGTGCCTTGTATACAGTTAATAATATAAATATGCAGTTGAAATATTTTGTGGTCATTTAATTAAAATCTTTATAAAAGTAAGAGGATAATACCAGTATATTAATATTTTATTAAAAATTTTTAGTTGGAAAGATGATTAGTGACAAAGGATTCATTGCTCTCAAGCCATTTCTTTGTTATGCTTATTATTTATTTTCATCTCATTTATTTTTTATTTATTTATTTGTTTGAGTGTTTCGACCACTGGGGTAATTTATACTGAAGGCTCTTTAGTCACTTGAAGTTTTTTTTTTTTTTAATTTTATTATAAATGTCGATAGTTTCTAGGAAGTTAATAAGTCGTGAAGTCGTGTCTGGGTCCTATCTCAATTTTTGTGGTGGGTCTGTGGAAAATCTGTAAGAGCCGTAAGCCATACACTCCGTTAGTATGTGAAACACTGTTAGAGTACACCTGAAGTAGAAACAGGTTGGTGGTTCTTCCTTCTTCATCCAATATCCATAGGTAAGTCGACAATAGTCAATCCTGAGGCGGATAAGAACTACCTCTTTTCTCTGAGGTAGCTGTAGACTTTTTCTTGGATGTTTAACATATTGTTCGATTTTTCTTAATTTATTTCCTCTCATGCCAAACCATTGATTTCACTACTCCAGCCATCCTTTTTCATTGATCCAAGATATTAGATCGTTGCGATTACTTATTGAAAATACTTGACCATTTTTTTTTTTTGCTCGTTTTACCTGTGTGTTTGCATTTTCATTTCTAGGAATTCCACTGTGACCATGTAGCCATAAAAACAATACTCTACAACCAGCGTCTTTCAATGTTTTTAATTGTATTTTTAGTTTTGGAATTGGTATTTTTAGTAAAATTAGAATTATTTAGTTTTTAGTCATGCAAAAAATTTTAAATTTGAGTTTTAATAATATTCTTGAATAGATATTTTATTTTCTTGTTTGTTTTTTCCTATACAGGCAGTTCTTGAGAGAGGAGTTTTAACTTACTTTACAACCCGTGCAGATGCAACCTCAGGTGTAAAAAGAAGAGACTTCAAGTATTTAGATGGTGCAAGAGCTGAGCCAATAGATTTAGCACCGTCTGCATTCCATGTTCATTTCTCTGATGGCACAACTCATAGACTTTCTGCACCCATTTCTTCTGAGGACCCTACTGGTCAACTTGCTAGGCAGGTATGTTAGTGATTGTTTTAAAGTACAATCAAGACTTATAGATTGAATTGAGTGCCAACTGTTTTTCAATCTTGGTGTTTTAGTCTCAGTATGTTTGCATTATATCATTTTGCTTGTTCAAATTTTTGTTTTGTTTTTTATTTCTTAAACATCATTAATTATTTTCAAAAACTTTTCAGTCTTTTCCTTTCTTATTTCTGAATTTATCAATATTGAAATACTCACATCTCTGGTCATTTTTAATTTCTTGTTTGACCATTAAATTATTAGACCTACTCCAAAAAATGTATCACCATGAAGCATCCATCAATTTGCTTTTCTTTGATCAGTTTTATTGCTATTTGAGTTAAATTTTAATTGGCTTCAATTTTTCGAAAATTTCTACGTAAAACGAAAGACTTTAATTATTTCAATTATAATGATTTTCTCAAGATAAAGCAAAGTTAAAGAATCCTAAAGAATAGGAAAGAAAAAAAAAAACTTCACAAATGGTGTTAGATATATTTCTTTTTGTTGGCAGAGAAATTGTTCAGGAGAAGTTGGTTAGGAATTTAGCACAAAAACATTTTGAGTTTTGTGCCAACAAACTCTGATTTTCGCAGCAGCATTAGTTTTTTGTACCAAAGAAAAAAATTATTATTATTTTATTTGTTCCAAATAAAAGTGTTATATGGCACAAATAAAATAAATATAATTTATTTGTATGTACTTCAAATTACTGCAATACCCAACCAACTTCACTTATACTTATTTTTGTACTTGAACTTCTCAATTGTTTTATTTTAATTGTTATCTGTAATGATAATATCTACTGTATACCAAGTGTGTAAATACGAAATTGGAATTCTTCCATAGATGGGTCTAGTTGTTACTGATGCCATATTGTTTCTTTGACACCTGGCAAAAATGTTCAACTTACTACAAATGTCCTCAACTTTTCATATAATAGAACCAATTTAATAATATTTAACATTTTGAGTTTTTTGCCTACAAACTCCGATTTGCGAACAACATTAGTTTTCTGTACCAAAGAAAACTGCTGCAGAATCGCATTGTATGCTTGTCAAATCTTCTGATAAGCTTCTTATCATAGTAAACCATATCCTTCTTCTTATGATAGTAAATCATAGTGCTTTAAAACATTTAAAAGTGGCAATTTTTATGTGAAAAATGGAATATGAAAGACCATAGAAAAAGTTTGAAGTCAGTTAATTGCTAGCACTGTTGGGTGAGGATGATGCTCATACATACTGAATAACAACTCATGGATCGATTTAATGTAACTTCAAAAATGGGTTCAACATGAACTGAATGAAAGACAGAAAGAAAACTGGGAAACCACCTCTGCAATGTTCCTCATCAGATACAAAAAAATGTCACTTCTCCATTGTACGCTATTGACTGAATTAATGACCAGAATATCAAAAAAGACAATACTGGTGGCCAATATTTTGAATAAAATATTTTTTAACATTTGTATGCATACAGTTTATTTTCTATTCAAAATTTCCAATTTAATATTTACACAACTGGTAGTACAGTACCAAGTGCTTTGTTTTTAACACGTTTATGTTAACTAAGGTGGAAGTGGAATATGTGTATTTTACTTTTACTTTTAATTAATTATTTCAATAAAGTCAGCATCTATTGTAATTTCCTTATGTCTCATTGTTCAGTTCAATGTTTTAGAAGTGGCTGAGTGCTCTAAATGACCATATTGCTTTTAACACCCACTATATGAACCAGGGAAGGGTATCTGCTGATAGTGATGATGAGGATTCACACATTAAACCACTGGGTTCTATGCAGGTAATTGAAATTAGAAATTCTTTCTTTACTCTAACTAAAATTTTTTTTAGGACATTTCCAATTCAGAATCTCTACAAAAAAATAAGTTCTAGAATATTGGTTTACTTGCTAATACCTTTTTTTTGTGGCTACTCAACTTCCTTGCCGTTAAGGCTATACAGGATTTCTCCGGGCCAGGAAGTGTGCGTGGAGATTTAAAAGACTCCCTGTACCAGGATGCGTGAATATTTTTTATTATTTTGTCTCATGTATCAGGTTGCGGGGCAACGGTGGTGCTGTGCACATGCATTAGCCGTTTGGTCACCAAATTGGTCTGTATACTGGATAGGGATAGAAGACACTTTAATTTTTCTGATTTCTTCAATATATAGGTTCATAAATGTTGTTAAAGGCAACTTTGGAAATACTATTATTAAACTATAACTAATTTTTTAAATAATATTATGTTATTGCTATGAAAATTAATAATAATATTTCATACTTTTAATGTTAACTCTTATAAACGTCTAGTTTTCAAACATTGTTCATTGTCTTAATTACCTATTCATAAAATTGTTTAGGTAAAACTTTTTCCATAAAAAAGATTTATAATAAAGTATAAATTGTTTTTATAACTATAACCATTTTTAGGTTCTTGAAATCTGTGTCATTCTGACAGGGATAGAATAATTTAACAATACATGCTTCTTTGAAAATAATTATCACCATTTCAAACAACTTCTAACATGATAAAAATATTTATACTCACCAATATATACATTAAAACATCTTCAATTCTAATTTGTTTCCTAAAATTCCATTTCTTTTTGTGATAGTTCAAACAAATAATTCAAAGATTACATACATACATAGCTTAACAACATACTTAATTTGACTATAGTAGAAATAAGACTATTTTAGTTGCCAGAGGGAATTTTTCTACTAATGGCTTAACTGTTCTCAGGATCCTGTAGGCTGTGCTGAATTTTGGCTCAATTACCTTGTTGAATTGTTCTCTATAAAATTTGTCTACTAATCCTAACCTAAAATTATTTTAATTTGACAATTAGAAATGAAGTTTGAGACCAAAAAGTGAACAATGTTAATTGAATTATCATTTGTTTTCCATTGATATTTAGTGGAGCAAAATTATTTTATAAAAAATTTTAAAAACCAACATGAATCAGTAATAATATTTTTATTTTAATATTTCTTTATCGAGGATGGATTCTTAGTTATAGTATTCACAGTTATTTCTGTTCTTTTTGTTTTATTTGACTTAATACATTCCTACCAAAATGAAGTTTTAATGATATTGATTTATTCTTAATTTGACGATCAATATTTATTGAAACACCCAAAACAATGTCAATGATATAAAGCTCAGAGATGTATGCATTTATATTTAATTTTGGTCTTAGGTATGTGAATTAATCTTTTTTTTTTTTCTTTTGGATCTATGATGGTTTTTATAATTATCAATATTTAAAATTTCGATCATTACAGGATTCATTACAAACAGCTTCTGCACGATATCAGCTACTTGAGACAAGACTTCAAGAAATTAGCGGTATACTTGAATCTGGTGTAAATGATCCAGATACTGCAATTCCTCAAGCATTAAAAGTACTTGGACTTCATTTGGTATTCTTTATTGTTTTTTTTTTTTTAAGTTTTACTTACTTATTGTATTAATGTTTTAATCATGTGTTTTAATTTTATTTCTTTTTGCTAAGTATCTTGGAAAAAACTTGTGGTATCAAGCATATATTTGACTGTATATTTTTATTACTTTATTTTAACATGTATTCTTTATATTTTAATCCTTAACCTCCATGTAACGACATAGTCAGTATTATTGATTTTCTATTGAATATCATAACTGTCTGGGGAGCATATTGCAAAGGAGTAGGCAGAAGGGAAGGTGACAATTAATGCAAGGTTAGGGAAATTTCATCATCAATTCCTTTCAGAATGTTTCAGTGCTAACAACAGACCTTTTGTTATCAATCAATTGTTCAGAAATTTTTTGTTTCTATTTTATTTTAAATTTTTCCATATTAGAAGGGAGAAATCTACCCCTCTTATGGCCTCTTCTCTAAGCCCATGGTATGTTGTAATAGTAATGCTAACATTTGTGATGTATATACCATATTCAATAATATCGTTTCAAAAATATTGACCAAGTTGGGAGACAATAGCGTTTGTCTATCAGATATTGGACAAAAGTTTCATATACAATCGATTGTTACCTTAATATTGTTTGTTCACTGTGGGTTTACCATTTAGAAGGATAGTGTGGGAAAAAAAGTTATAAAAATAAAAGGCCCAATAAATCATTACTTTTCATAATGAATTATCCAATGTAATTCATTAAAAAGAAATTATCTATTATCTTATTGATAGCTTAATAGTAACACGTGGTAGTTGACTGTAATAGTAACTCAGGATAATTATTTAGTTGGGGGTCAGTAAAATTAATATATAATAAAAACCAGAATTTTATTTTTAATATTTGAGCTTTAAAATAATAAAAACTATTTTTATTTTATTAACTATTGGGTTGTATAGAAAATATTGCAGGATTTTGGTTTACAAAGAAAAAAAGAAAGGTTTACAACTGTTTTATTTAATCAAAATAGTCTCCACTACTATCAATACATTTCTGCCAATGAGTTGACCAGCTTTCCATTCCCTCAGAATAGAATTTCACATCTTTAGAATTGATAAACTCCAAAGACACATTTTCTATTTTCCTTTATCCATTAAATTTTTTGTCATGTAAGTAGTGATCCAGGTGTCTAAAAAAAATGATAATCCATAGCCAAGAGATTCTGAGAGTAGGGTGGATGTGGCAGATTTTTATATCCAAGATCCAATAGTTTTTGTAACATCACACGTGAGACATGTGGCCGGACATTGTCATGCAACAAAATGCCGATTTCTGATGCATTGCATTAATTTGGTTACAATACGATTTGGCATTGATGGTTTCTCCAGGATTTAAGAAGCTGTAGTGTATCAAACCAAATGAAGCCCACCAAGCAGTAATCATCACCTTTTTTTGATGAGTTGGAGGCTTCGGAACATGTTCCGCTGCTCCTCCTCTTCCTTTGTCGAGCCACTGTCCAGAACATCTATTGTTATCTTAAAGTATCCATTTTTCCTTACAAGTAACAATTCTGGACAGAAATGGGTCGTTTTTGTTTTGGCAAAGAAGTTTAGTACAAACTTCATAAAGCTAGTTTTTTTGGCAGTCGTTTAATGTGTGTGGTACCCAATTTTCAAGCTTTTTTACCTTTCCAATCACCTTAAGGTGTTCATCGACAGTCGATTTGCTAAGGTTAAGTTTATCTGCAAGTTTTCGAACAGTTGTTCTGGTGTTTTTTTCTTCCGAAGCTCGCATCAAGAGAGGAAGATCGTCATCATCATCAAGAAAGAAAGTCCTTCCATGACCTTTTTTGTTTTCAAGGCTGAAGTCTCCCTCCCGAAATTTTGTGAACCACCGTTAAACAGTGTACTCATTAATGCTGCTCTCGTCCCAGACTTGATTGATGTTTCTGGCCGTCTGGGCCCCATTCCGGACGAGTTTAAACTGGTAAAACAAAGTTATATGAAAATCATGCGTTGACATCTTAGTAAAGACTGAATTTTTTTTAAGCAGTGAAATACTACTGAGGTAAACAAACATTATCATTTGGAAGAGGATTAATAAGTGTTAACATTCATACAAATGAATTATCCAGTAAACGTAAACAGTTTGTTATATAGAGTGGTATTTCAAAGAAAACTCAAAACCCTGCATTATTTTCTGGACAACCCAATAGTAACAAAAATTCATCAATCCACAAAATAATACCTTGTACAGGTGAGGAAAAAATACATCGGTTCCTATCAGCTTTAGGCCATATAATATCGTAAGTCCTGTCATGTTGAAATTTATTTACCACCTAAAATATGTTTTTTTGTTATTAACTTGTAGTCGTCTTTCCCAATAAATTATCCAGAAATAATTATTTATCTCTTCTCCTTTATATTTTGTAAATTTAATGCTTCATTTTTAATCACAATTATTTTTTTTTATTTAGAGATTTGAAGAACTGACAGATACTGCCTCAAGTATGCTCCATTCTTTAGTCCATTCTCTGAACCTGATTAAACAGCAAGAAGAGGTAATAATTTTTGTATATCATCAGTTAACACAATTTTTTTTTTTTTTTTTATGACAGTTGTATTTGTTACCATCTGAGTGATATTTTTTTTTTTTTTGGTGATTATGTCATGATTTTGTTTTCCTCACTCTGTCTCTATAATACACACTAACATAATTGTTACTTATCCTCATAATGGTTTAATTTGGTTTTCACTATAATGAACTTTGTTATATATTTCATTAAAACATATTTTGTTTTACAATAGTATACGTAACATGATTAACCGCATTTGAAGTTGTTTAAAGAAAAAAAAAAAGAGATTTCATTGTTTTTATCAGTGAAGATTTGAAAATATGCATAAATTTGATTTGGAGATGGTTTTATACTTTTCTTTACCTTCCATATTGATCGTATTAATAATTATTAATATTGGTCATATTAACAACTAAAAAACTTGAAGAGTGCAAATTATTACTAAAATGAACATAAAGATCGAAAAGAGATATGAAGTGATTATGCTATAAATAGAAATATCCAAAATATAAAGTCTTGAGTCTGAATCTCTAACATGCAGGTGAAGAGGTAACCTATCAACGTTTCGCCAATTCAGGCATCATCAGGACAGAAAAAACAAGTTCATATATATGTAGAACGAAAAAAATAATAATTTTTTTTAACTCTCTCAAAGCCATACAAATACAAGTACAAGAGGTTTGTTTCAGTTAAAATTCTGCTGGTTCAACAGTTAAAATTGGACTCATTTGTAAAAAAAAAAAAAAATGTTTCAACACCTGATGTAAATATTTTAGTTAACATAATGTTTTTTTTCTTTTCATTTTTTCGTTATCTTTTAGTATTCTGGCTAGAAATACATTTTATTTTTCTGTAACTGCTGTTATTCTCAAGAGACATTGTCCCAGAATAAAGTTGTTTTTCAATTTCTATTTGTATGGCTTCATGAGATGTCAATAGCAAAATTTTGTTTGCTTATATGTGACTTTGTTTTTTTTTATCCTGTTGATGCCTGATTTGGGGAAACATTGGCAGATTAACTCTTCATTTGCATGTTAGAGACTCATTGCTTTATCATTTGGATTTCTCCTTTTATGCATACAAATTATCTTTAAAACCACTAAAGATTTATGAGATAAAACTATGGTGGCTCAGCCAAAATTTCATGTATGTATTTACATAATTTAGTCATAATAAAATAAATTAATTTCCTTCATTCCTTAAAGTCCAACTACTTAAAGCATTGTTTATTTACATTGTTTATCATAATATTTAGAGAATTCGCTTACTAAAAAGTATTTTGAAGATGGCAAAACTATTTTAATGTCATGTTGAAATGTATAGCTGTTTGTAGTTATATTACTTTTGATGTTATAATGTTGATGTTTAAATTAGGTGAGAGTTATACAATTAAAGCAAGAACAGGAGAAGTGCAGGGTTCTTGAAGAAGCATTGAATGTTCTGGCCAAGGAACACCATGAGCTGGAACAGTCAATGGCTTCACATTTATCCAGCAGTCCACCTGTCTCTCACCGTAGTAACTCCACTTCTTCTTGTGAGTTTTTTTTCACCTTGTAGTTCTTTTTTTTTTAATCAGCTTTGTTTTTTAATTTCAATTTTATACCTCTGTTAGTATTATATATTATTTTTATTTATAGCTAGCATCAGTCCTAGCTATGCACGATGTGTTGTTGTAACTTATATTTTTTTTTAGTGCCTGCTCGATCAACATTCTAATGCACCCACTTTTTTATTTGTACTGTTGATTAACATTATACTTTATTATAAATTGCTCAGTACTGCTAATATAATTTTGTGTGTGTATTTGAGTATTAATCATAGGTCAATGTCATCGTCATTTTTTTAAAAATTTAGAAAATTGCAAAACGCTAATGGTACTAGATTGAATGATATTTGAATTTAAGTTTAATTTGTCATATAATATAGAATATGTCTAATTTAGGTTTTGTTAAAAAATAAATTAAAAGTTATTGTTGGAAACGACAAATCTTAGCTATATTTCATCTACTTTCCTAGATTGCTAATCAGTACAAACTAAATTGATTAGGAGAAGGAGATGATTGGGGAGGGGGGATGTGCGGCCAAATAAATACTAAATTATAGAAATAGTATTATTTAATTATTATGCTGACGTTTCGATCCACCTTGCAGGTCTTCATCAGAGCTACAAAAGATACAAATTTTAAAAGGTACATGGTGAAAATAAAATAAATGAATTATAAGTAAATATTAAATAAGTATAAGTTGTCTGATAAAGAAATGATAAGATGATATCAGAGATATAGTTGGTGACTACATTCTCACCCACTATATCTCTGATATCATCTTATTATTTCTTTATCAGACAACTTTTTCTTATTCATTTACTTATTCATACAACTGCTTATAATTCATTTTTTTTATTTTCACCATGTACCTTTTAAAATTTGTATCTTTTGTAGCTCTGATGAAGACCTGCAAGGTGGGTCGAAACGTCAGCATAATAATTAAATAATACTATTTCTATAATTTAGTATTTATTTGACACCCCTCCCTCACTGATCAACTCCATCTCACATATTATATCATGGTCAACCATCTCTACATCATTATAAATTGATTAGGATTTCCAAAAAAGGGTTCATTCAGCTGTGAGGCCCTGTTAGAGATTTTTTTTTTTTTTTTTTTGTAAGAAAGTAGTCATAAAAGAGACAAATAAATCTTTGTTATGGAATAGATATTCATGTTTAATATTCATAATATTATTCAGTACTTTATTTTGCACGGTACTGTTTGGTTTTTTTAGGTTAAGTCTGTTGATGCTTGGCTTTTAGCAATGACTAAAAAAGTTATAGTTATCATTCTTTGAAGTTTGAATGGTGCATTTATTTTATACCTTTACCTAAGTACATTAAATGAATCAGCACATCTTTCTAGTTATCATAGAACTATTTAGCTAGGATTTATTGTACTTTTTATCTGTTGTTGTTTATGAAGTTTTAAATTTTATTCCAACATAATCTTTTGATATTTGTTATAGACATTGTTATAGACAAAGTGATTAATTTAGTTTCCTTTAGTTAAACTTGTTGCCATATTTTCCAGCTTCATTAGAAACAGCACACAATCCAGGCTGCATTTATAATTGAATGTTTATTAATGTTGGCATTGTGTACTGAATATATTTAGACAATAGTGAATTTGATTTAACACTAATTTGTCTGTTGTCACTTGAAACATTGAAATCTGTTTGATTCATTACAATTTAATGAATGACTGACTAAATATCTGTTTTCCTCTATGAAGTGCATTATTATTATTAGCATAAATTTGATGTCTTTAGAAATATGATGCTTCATTCAGTCAGAATGGATACTGAAGTATGTTTCTAACAGTTCTATTTTACTAATCACAAATAAGAACAGTAGAATAAAATTACAAAGCCTGGCAAATAACTTTCTTGCTATTGACTTCCAATATCTTCCTCAACTTAGTTGTTGAGGACTTCCCAGTGGACAAGATTTTGGTTTTTCTATCTGGCTGGGCAGATCCTCACCAGTCACGTTCAAATTTGTCCTTAGTGCAGTGCCTAATCGTTAGTCATTTGTTTGTTCACTTCAACTAGATGTAGCAGACAATCGAATTGATAATATTAGTCCTACACGAGGAGATCACAGTCAATGGGTTACCGATTTCAACCATATTTTTTTTGTGAACTACATAAAAAATTATTACTCACATGTTTCTGCGTTAATTTCAATGGACCTTAGAAGCTGAGAAAACAATTATTTTATATAATTTAACAACAAAATTTAACAGGTAGGGAACATGTGACCTATGTGAGCTAGCTGTGGCCCCTGTTAGTTGTTGCTGCCCTTCCAACCCATATTAATAACTTTTAGATTCCACTACTTTATTAGCTAGAGAAAAAAAAAACTTACAAAACATTTTTATTTTGTATCTTTGATTCTAATTTGTTAATGGAGGTTGGGTTTTTACCATTTCATGTAATATAGTTTGTACCATCTATTATACACTGACAGGCAAAAAATTCCACCCACTTGATTTTTTCATGTTTTCATCTAAAAATATTTCTACTTTGGATTGGTCTATTGTTTTTAATGAATAAATAGGTAATATTTTTGTTTGTTTTCAATTAGGAATGTTAATATAGAGGACAAAAACCCTTAATCCTTAATTCAATGAAATGATTCTAGATTCCAATGTTTACTTTCTATGGAATCAAAATGTTTATTCAGTATCATTAGTTCAGTGCCGTTTCTTGCAGTACATTTCTTAGTCTCCGGCTTTTAATTTTTTCAATATCAAGTTTAAAAATGCCTCTTAGTGCTGAGGATGTTGCACGTGGTGTGGCACTTATTGATGATGGACGTTCCATTAGATATGCAGCTAATGCCATCGGAGTTCCATATGAAACTTTACGAGACACCGTCAAGCATTTTCGGGAAACTGGTTCTTACAATAGAAGGCCAGAACTCAGAACTCAAGGTTCTGGATGGCCTAGGGTAATAGAACCACGGGATAACCGGTTTTTGACTTAACGATGATTTTACGAAAGAAGTTCAAGGTCTACAAATTTCTGAATGTACCGCTCGGAGAAAATTAAATGGCTTTAAATGGCTATGGATTAATGGCTTTTCGTCCAGTAAGAGGACCAGAACTCACAGAGTAACACGGCTGGCTTTTGCTCGAGAACACAGCCATTGGACTATGGATGAATGGAGTGCTGTACTTTTTACAGATAAGTCAAGATTCGCTCTTCGATCTCCAGACCGGCGTGAAAGGGTGTGGGGAAGAAGAAACGAACGATATGCAGCCTGTAATATTTCGCAGAGCCAACCTTTCCAACGTGGTTCCTTAATGGTGTAGGCTGGGATTTCAATGGAGCGCTGCACAGAATTGGTTGTCGTTCGTGGAGGGTCTTTGACGGCCATTCGCTATGTAGATGAGGTTTTGGAACCTCATGTGTTGCCTATCCTCAACGAAATCGGCGATCGTTCTATTCTAATGCATGATAATGCACTCCCACATGTCGCCCGCATAGTGTTGACGTTCCTTCAACAGAACAATATTGAGGTTTTAGCCTGGCCAGTACGTTCTCCAGATTTGAATCCCATTGAGCATTTATGGGATAACCTCGGAAGACAAATAAGAGCGCGTGCAACACTTCTTGATACACTGGAGGACCTTGAAAGGGCTCTTTGGGAGGAATGAGCTATCCTCCAGCAAAGGGACATTTCCCGACTGGTGGAAAGTATGTGGAGGCGTCTTCAAGAAGTAGTGAAGGCAAGAGGAGGAAACACGCGCTGCTAAGCGATGATGTAATTAATTTCTTTTAGAATAATAATGTTTCGTTTTTCAATTTTTTCTTCTAATCTTTGTTACCCAATCACATTTTGATTATTAAAGGTAAAAAAGATTATAAAATTCCATAAATACTAAGTATTATCTACAAATACCATGTATTATATACAAATACAACTTTTTTTACAAGTGGGTGGAATTTTTCGCCTGTCAGTGTATATAGCATTCTTAACCATATCTTCCTAGTCCATATTATGCAGTTCTTTTCTTTTTCTTCTTCTTGTGTGGCACTACGTTGTTCCGCGTGAAGACAAGGCATCTCACAACTTTGATCCCCAGTCATCTGGATGTTGTTCAGCGGCTGCTTCCAGTTTCGGACTCCAAGTATGGATCGGGCATCCGCAGCTACGCCATCCATCCACCGCATTCTTGGTGATAGTTCAGCATTCCGTATCATAAGTGAGTACCGGCCTTACCAATGTCTTATACAGGCGGATCTTAGTGGCTCAGGATACTACTCTGCTCTTGAAATGTCCAGTCAATCCATGGTAACACCTGTTTGCAGAGACAATCCGACGCTGAATCTCATGTGCAATATCATTTTGGGAGTTGACCTGCATGTGTGAGGCTTTTGGTGTGAGAAAAGCTGTCGTGACCAATATTTATTAACTAATTGGATGGTTGGGCCTGTTAAGGTCTCAACTTAGTAATTTGAGTCAAATGATGCCGTTTAAATCTGGCTTTGCTGTGTTGAAATTTATTTGGAAAATATCTTGACCTTCCCACTCTGTTTAGAATAGGTTGGTAATCTCTTGGATGAACGTTCTGAATGCCTAAAATATCCTCTAGGTAAAGAGAAAAAGAAAAAAAAAGTAAGCAATGAGTACCAGATCCACAAAAGCTTTTTATTAATAATGAACTACAGCCAAATCTGTTTGGTGTTACGCTGTTAGGTGATGTACAATCTCAAAAAGCTTCTAATAGGTAAGTGTGGAGTATAATAGAAAAACAATTCTATTGTTCTTAGTTTATGGCTACAATTAAAAAATGTTAGAAGAAATATTCTTCAATCAAAATATAATTTAGTTATATGCTAAATTATCAGATATAATAAATTTAGCTTACTACTGTCAAAGGTAATATAAATGTTTAATATTTTATCATTGATTGCTTTCTAAATAATGATTATGTGATGAACTGTTTTATTACTTTGAAATACATCTAAAAACGTTTTTAGTAAATATTTTCTTGTTACTGTAAACCTTTTTTCTCATTAAAGAATTATTTATTTTTAGCAATATATTTTGGTTACATTTGTTCTAGTTCGGAAACGCAATCCACGATACTACGATATATCTGATGATGAATTTTATGATGCCTTTGAAGCAGGTAAATGAAAATACTGTTCTGTTACATACATTAAATTTTGAATTTAAATTGATGTAATTATACAATTTGGCTATTATTTTTATGATAGTTTTAATTTAGCATTGACTTAACTATATTTTTAATAACCAAGAAAGCTTTTTTAGAAAACAATTGTATGGGTTGGCGTATTAAAGCAATTTTATCTAGATAATAAATTGTAATGAATATATCAATATATATTATTAACAAAATTTAACAAAATATCATATATATATTATTTTTTTGTTCTCCCCTACCTTGCTTTTTAGGTCTTTTTTTCCTGGGCGAGGGAGTGAAGGGGGGAATTTATGCCAGAATATATTAGGGTACTGTGTGTTACCTCTTATGATTACTTTTTGGATTACTGTTGAAGAATATCTCCTCACAAATCTTGGAATAAGTGGCTGTAATACTTCCTGTTCATTGTAAAATTTTATTGAATTGCCATCTTTTAAGAAATAACTTGTTATCTCCAAGAATAATTTTTTTTATAAATTAAAACTTTTTTTCTAAAGAAATTAATTCAAATGTTCTGTAAATGTGCCTAAGTAAGAGATGGGCAAAATCAGAATAAATGATTACATGATAAAAACTGGAAATAAAACTTCATGTCCATGCCGATTTTATACTTGATTCAATAGAATAAAATAGAAAATCATCTTTATTCTGGGACTAGGTCCCTTAAGAATAACAATATTGTTCATATAAATTAACAATAAATCTGGCCAAAAGACCTATTAGTATAAAGAATAACTAAAATACAAGTAATAAAATAAGTATATACACAGCTCTTAGGATATATTAATGAAAACAGTTGGGTAATAGGGTTGCAATACTACAATATTGGAGCTAAAACAATAACATAATAATCACTAAATGAAATTAGAAAAGAACATTAAATAAATTTTATAGGCAAAGCATTGTAGTGATGGAATATGAAAAAAAAAAAAACTACTGTAAATAAATGATTTAAATATGTTCCTTAAGATGTTTAAGTGAATAGTACTATACCTAAATATAGCAGAAATGTGATACAATTACCTGATTAAATTCTTTTTTAAGTTTCCGATTACTATTGTAATCGTTTAATCATGTATTCAAAATTACTATCATCTTAATAATAATTACTGTAATCTTAATCGTTGATTATGATTATGCTCATCTACGACCTAAATAATTTATTATTTATCACTACCTCCATAATAATCCAATACCCTTATTTTCTCTAGCAATTTATTAAGGATATGAATTTTTATGAGGTCATTATTTAAAAATAAAATTATATGAATCAGCATTATATAATTAAAATTATAAACTCATTTTTTTTCTTTTTAGTAATAGTTTATTTACTTATTTGCAATGCATGATGCGGGTCTAGAAATAGTTTTGGTTCTGTAATATTATATAAAAATTTTAGTTCTATTTAGTATCCATACATTTTTAAAGCATATTAGATTTTTTAAGCTGCTTATAAAATTTGCAGTTTTTCAGTTGTGACAGTTTCATTTTTTCTTAACTGTTATTAAACCCATTACTGTTAATGTGCTAAATACTAATACAATATAATATAGCATGGCTATAAGCTCAACTAGAAATTTAGCCTGTATTTTACATTCAATTTTTGTCTATATTTTTTATAATAGTTACTAGAATAGAAATGGTTGAATGTGCTAAAGAAACTATGGCTGTTCAAAATTGGTTTCAGATCCTATGCAGTGGGTTCGTTCCATTTGGAATTAATATAAATTATGTATAATTATGGATAAGTTAGGTATTAGATTTGATATGTTGGTGTAACATGATTATTCAGTTAACCTTATATGCTATAAATTACTTCAAGGATGATAATAACTATAATCTTGACAAGAATATTGTATAATTGACTAAAAATAATGCATTGGTCTTTCTTATTACTTCTGAGCACAAATTGTTAACTTTTATTAATGCAAATATATAAAGTTAATAAGAAGCAATAAATAAAAGTTATTTTAAGCCAGACAATTAATACAAGCTATTTTATTCATTAAGATTTTATTAATTTTACTCAAAAAACTAATAAGTCATTGATGACAACAAAGTTGTAATGCTATAAAGTATATTGCAATATTTTATAAATAACTTGGTGACAGTAGTGGTCTTTAAATTTTCTAGTTCTTCATTTCTATATCTATCCATTTTTAAACATTTGCTGTTTAAAAGTGAAAAAATCGGGCTTAAAATGACTAAGTAATCATATTAGAGGGAAAGGAGAAGAGACAGAGAAAAATATAGAAAGTAAAAGCTATGAATTGTTTTTTAAAGTTAAAACTTTAACTTACTACAGAAGGGAATTCCAAAAGGGAGTTGAGCGGGCAAGAAAGGAATATTCAAACATTTCTGTTCTGTTGGAAGAGGTATAGAGGTCAGAAACACAGGGTTTTGTTCTCTGTGAGTGGATCAAGGGTTTGGATTAAGGAGATTCGACGTAGGAAGAATACTGAAAATTAATAGTTTGCTCTTAGACAGATCTGAGGAAATATTATCTATGCTAGGAGGAGAAGAGCCACTTTAATTCACCATAAAGGTCGAGGACGGTCTTCAGGTTCCAAGGACAAATTTTATGAAGAAGTTCATGATATGCTTTAATCTATCCTCAAGTACAATCGAGAGTTCACTGCAAGCAAGACAGCTGTTGTAAAAGTTGAAGAAAATAAGTGATGATTTAGGGGCCTGCATGTTGGCAGTGGAAGATGATTTACAGTTTACTCAAGCATAGTTATAAACTTGTATATTTTGAAGCAGCATAGCTGTTCTTCTTGTTCATTTTCAGGATGTTAAATTACTTTTGATTTAGTTCCTGGAAATTGTGAGGTTACGTAATTAACTTATAGTTCGAAATCCAATAAATGAAGGTTGTATTTTTTTGGAGGGAGGGAGATGGAGAGAGGCATTTTAACTCTTCCTTTTCTTTAGATTGAATAAATAAAGATAAGAATAAATATATTTGTTTTTCACCTGTTTATAATTGTCAGCGAAAAAAAAAAAATTGTCTACAAAATGAAATTGTTTGAAAGTAAAATTAATTCTATATTAAAATATTTCATAATTTTGAGATAAAAAACATGGATTATTTGTGTAAAATAGGTGCTATATATATTTATTATGTATCATCCTCAAATTCAAACAAGAAACATAATTTCCTATGATGCAATTCAAAAGTAGGACTCAATATATCCCTTATATCGAGAGGTTGATTTGGAAATGGACATTCTTAATGCTATAAATAATTAGAAGATAGATTTACCGCTTTTGGCCTGAATAGCATTGTATTGTTATTCAGGGTCTGATGATGATACTTTGGTGACAGCTGGCTCAGATAGTGATACCCTCGTATGTGTCCCTTCACCAACATCTTCAATCGCCACCCTTGCTTCTCTTCACTCCTTCCGGTCTGCAATCGAGTTTGATGATGTCAGATTCTCAAGGAACAGGTATGTAATAATTTAAGTTTTCTATGGCATGGTACTATTGGACATTGCTTATGTTTGATGTTTTGCATCTAAACAATCTTTTCCCCTGCATTTGTATGTGTAGTTTAATTGCATTTTACTGTAAATATGATTTCATCACAAAGTAAAAAACGTCCAATTTTTCTTAAAATAATATTTTTTATTTGTTTTTAGGAAACATATATAATCTTTATATAAACTTTCTGTAATAAAAAATTTCATCAATAAAAATAAGTTTGTCATTGTTTTATTTATTCGATAGACTTTAACAGGTCTACTACAACTATAAACCAGTATATTTTTAAAAAACGTTAACGATTCCTAAAAAATAAAAATTAAATAATAATCTCATAGAATTAATTATATTTAAAAGTTTTGTTGATTTCTACACAAGATAAAAAAAATACTAAGTGAAATTATGTATTAAAAATACAAACAATCATGTTATTACATACATGTATATACTGATTATAATATCTGGCTAGTAATTTTTTAATATTGTTTAAAGATGTTGCCAGATTTACGTTTTGAATTCATTAAGTGATTTTGTATTTTTTTAATATTTAATTTCATCTCTTACTTTTTAAAATTCTCTTTAATCTCTGAATCAAATGCTTAGCTGTGGCCTTTAGTGTGGGAGTTAGGAATTTTACTTGGAAATTAATATGAAAAATCCTTTCCTCTCAAAAGTAAGTAATTATACCAAGAATTACCAATGTTTTTATTTAATTATTTGATAGTGGTAAAGTCACTATTAAGGGTTATGTTTCTCTCCTTTTTCCTAATTTTTAGATCTCAATTACAATGATAATCATCAATAATTACAAATATTTTTATATAATTCAGATAATATCCAAATATATAGAATAAATAACGAGTTTTGTTGTGTGCACTGACTCCTTGTGACATTTACTAAATGTAATGTATTGTATTAAATTATTAACATAGGAAATGAATGCATGTGAGGTTTTAAATACTTTTAAATGAATATGGTGCCATGCACTGAAAGCTCCTGAGTTTTATAAAATAAAATGTTGTGAGATTATTTGAAGTGCAATAGTTTAAATTAATAGTTCTTCATGTCGCTTAACTTGAGTAGAAGACAAATATGTATTAATTACATTTATTATTGAGAAAATTACTATTTTTTAGGAATTTCAACATTATTTAAAAGTTTCTAGATTTCTTATAGTATGTTCAAATGATGGTTTTTAGGAAAAACCTGATCGTTTTATATTTTATTTATATTTTTTGATAAAAAAAAATGTAACTTACAACTTTCGGTAGAAATTAATTTAAAATAAACGAACTTTAAGAATATTACTTAATCTGTAAGTATTAACATAGGAAAATTATTATGAATTACTTTAAATCCTGGGAACTATAGAATTTATTTTTTATTTATATTATTTTATTAAAAAAAATATCTGGAATATTCCATCTCTTGTGTACCTTATATATATATATATATATATATATATATATATATATATATATATATATTATATATATATATATATATATATATATAGAGAGAGAGAGAGAGAGAGAGAGAGAGAGAAGGAAAAGGTAATTATATTTTAGAAATTAATAAATAATTTCTTAGTCTTCGTTTACTTTTATCACGTAGTTACATTTCCTCAGCTGGTTAAAGATTAACTTTTAAGTAGCTTCTTCTAGTATTCAAGGAACAGTTGAAAGTAAATTAATGTTTCCGGAATCGTAAAGAGACTTCCTCTAGCAACAGGATGGAAATGAGCATTGCCTGCTGAATATTTAACTACTCACAGCTCATCTTACTGTTGAGATTTTTGACCTGGATTTGTGATTTATCTATAAACAAAAAAACTTATATTGTATTTATTATATATTGCTGTTTGCTATTTTGCATCTGTGGAGTTAATTGTTTTTTTATCATTTTGTTTCATTCTCTAATATCGCTTACTATTAATTTTTGTAGAAGGGAAGTATCTCTGACAAAAGTTTTTGGTCTCAAAAATTACATACTTTAAAATTCCTTGGTTCCATAAAATTAAGTTTTGAAAAAAATTGTTATCTCGCTGTTATAATATTCCCTTATTTTCAAGTCAGGATCTTCAGAACAACTGGGTGTTATTTATATGAAATGTTTGATTATTGAAAAATAGAAATAGAAAATGGTTGAGACAGCCCTGATGAAGGTCTGAACTTCAGGTCGAAACTTGGGCAAATGTCAAAATAAATATTATCATTTATTTTTGCCTTCTTATTTGACTGATCACCCCAACTATTCTTCTCTTCAAAAATAGAAATAGTTAAAACCAGGATGTCGAACGAAATTTTAACTTATATTTTTAAACAGTTTAAGTATGACCAGAATCTTTATTTTCAATTATTTTTGTGTTTTTGCACAACTAGAACCTTTTCTCTTGCAAATTTTCAGATAAAGATTTTACAGAACTTTTATTTAAAAAAATTCTTTTATTTAAAAGTTGATAAATTGTTTTTGTCGATTTCACCAAAAAGTCTATCTAAAAATGACACTAATTTTTTGCTAACCAAACAAATGAAATGCCACATAAGAATTAATAATTCATTTAAGATAAATTATAACTCTAATCTAATAGTCTTTGGTACAGACTCCTTTTTATAAAATTATTTATTATCATCCAGCTGAAACTTAAATAGCTTCAGCTCATGGTAATCCCCTGCTATTTTATTTAGGCAAATTATCTAGCCAATCTCCAGATTGGGCCATTTTCAATCTGATGATTGGCAAAGTTTGTCTATTTAATTAGCTACTAAAAGCTGGTAAATACCCATTTCCTTTCCACTTGAATCATAAGCTAATTTGGACACAAAATCGAGTAAAAAGGTGGGTTTCAAAATATTGAGCTTATTTGGCGTGACTCACACCTCCAATATGTCAAAGTAACGAGGTTTATATAACCTATATTTCCAAATGGCCCAATATTTTTTTAGGTCATCCTTTTTCTCGATTTTGTGATCAAATTATCTTATGATCCAAGTGTAAAGCAAATGGGTATTTACAAGAGTTTAGTACTTATTTAAATAGTCAAAGTTTTTCGATTCGAGATTGAAAACGGCCCAATTCCGAAAATTTTCGTAAATAAAATAGTTGTAGATTACGGTAAAAGGAAGTTACTTACGAAGTTTGAGGTGTATGTTAATAATTTCAAAAAATTATTAAAAAAGGGGTCTGTACCACGGACTTAAAGCCCAATTACTGTTTATTTATCATTTAAGTAACTTTTTTAAGAACTTATATAAATAAATTAAATAAATGATAAATTTTACATTAAACGTAGAACTTTAATAACTTAACTTTAAAGAGTCAAGTTGTTTGTTTTGGAAACTACACCAGGAAGGAATAATGTTTATAACTAGAACAATAGTGTTTCGTTATTGAAATGATGATAGGTCTTATCGACATCGAATTTTGGCGTTCAACAATCTCCTTTTTAAATTTATATACCCTCCTAGGCGTCTGAAAAGAAGATGGCCTCGTGATCAACTTGTGTAAATATATTATTGGACAACTTATTGTAAGTTTTGCTGACTGATTTCCAGAAAGTGATAAAAGTATACTTTTTACTTTTGAAAGAAAAAAAAATATTCTTTTACTGAGATTTAACATGAAAAAAAACATTAGTTAGCTTAGGTATTTGCGTTTTCATATTTATCAGATTTATTAATCGTTTGAAATAAAAATAAATAAATAAAAAATAAATTCCATTGGTCCGTCAGCATTGTAAACGAGTATATATACTATTTTAGTTTGAATGAAATGAAGTATTTTTTTTTTTTATGTTATTTTAAATTAAATATGGTTTTAATAATAGTATTGGTGCAAATTCATTTACAAATGTATCATGAAATATGAATTTTCTCTTCATACTTTTAATTATAACAAAATATATTCACATTTTTCATTTCCATCACGTACCGGTCCCACCTATTGATTTTATATTTTGTTTTTCTAAAGCATTATATTACATTTAGAACGGCCTGGCATTGAGTGACGTTTCATTCCTCTTCAATATGCCCGACAAAAACTCCCCTTTTTTCTCTCAGGATTATTTTTCTTTGTCCTACCTGTTATTGTTATTCAGAGCTCATCGCTTAGGAATACGATACGGCTTATGTACATTTTAGGTTTTATTTCATTATGTTCTTATTTGTTTTATGATTGAGAAATTTAAAATATTAATGGAACATGGAATTATTATTTATTTTATTTCAAGTTATTATACTCTTAAACCTGTCATCAAGCTTTATCTTTGTGTAATCTTATGATTTATTTATTTTTCTTTTGATTTATTCATTTCTCATTTATACTATTTTTATTTAAAAATATAAATAAAAACGTAAATGTTATCGTATGCCGACGGGAATTTCGCGAATCTGTTTCCGAACTTAAATCTTTCAGGGTTGTGGTCAAAATTAACTGGGTTCGTATCTTCATGAAATTGCCTGATTAATATATTGAATTATTAGGGCCACGTCTTGCCAATGAATCGAAATATTTTTCTGTGTTAGTTTCTTGTTTATCAGATGCTCAGAAATTTTAGGTTGGAAGTAATTAGGTATAAAAGCTTCCTATCTTGCAATGTTAATTGAGTCCAAGTGACTAATGCCATCAATTTATAACTGATGGGTTTATGCTGCAATCCGGCTATAGTTGAAACTGTGTATTTTATTCTGTCACGTCCACGATGTGAATCGACGCTGGGTTCTGGGCCTGTCAGACCCTTCTGAATCGATCTCAATCCCAATCAAATCACCTAAGTGTTTATACCTTGGTCAATTATCAGAAGCCGAGCTACAGCAGAGTGGAACAAAAAGAGAAAAGTGGAGGGATGGAAACGGATTTTAATAACTCTTAAAAGCTTATTGGTTAAGAAATGATTGGTTAAGAAATTGGTTAAGAAATGATTTTTTCATTTCTGGTGGCCTTAGTGGCATTCGCCAAGATTCAAGAAGACCTAGATCAAATCAGTACAGGTACTTACTAGGTCATTTTTATGAAATTTCAGTTGATTCACAAGAAAGGTTATTTAGTAAGTCAACTTTATGAAATCAAAACTTTTTCATTGAAACTATTTACCCTCATTTCTATACGTTTTCCCCTATGTATTAACAACTTTTCAATCTCATAATTGAAAAGGATTTTGGGAAGAAATGAAGTCAGAAAATGCATTTTTGACCTAAAATCATTTTCAAAAATTTTACCTTTAAGGAAGTTGTCCAAATTTATGAACAGATGGAATTCTATTGGAAATAAGCATAGTGAATAAGGTGGGAAGGACTTCGTAACACAGCTCATTTAGTTTCTTCATTGTCTTGAAACATGAGGTTTGGTGTTGTCTAAGAGTATCAGTCCCTTCCGATTAATAGACTGAGCTACCGACCATTTCATTTAACGGAAGGACTTATCGCAAGTAACCATTTTAAATTCTAGATAAATTTCATTTGAACACACTACGTCGGAAGCAAATTTAAATTAAAGAGGCGATATTTGACATGTTCATTTAACGTTGGAGCTGACGGCTGAATTTTTGATATGATGTAAAGAACATGTCCCTAAAAGTGAATTCACCTTGACTGACGATGCACTCGGTTGCGTTTTGAAAACTGACGACTTCAAAGTCATCAAATTAGGCCAGTCAGATAGTAGTTGGATGAGGAAAAAATTCAAATAGTCGGTTTTCTATATTTTTTTGGGATGCAGAATCTGAATTTGATGTTCCTGAACGAAATTTTCTATTGTGTTCCGAAATATATAAAAAAAAAAAGCTAAATTTTAGGAACCTTTTTTAATGTTTTGGACATGACTCCAAAACTATGCATTTGATTATTATATACAATTATTATTATTATATACATTATTACATAGAAATTATTATTATATAAAAAGTTAAATAAGATGAAATTTACTATCAATTTTATAAATAGCTTTTTGACGTAGGCCCAACCAGTAGTGAGTTAGAGAATGCTGAATGCTTATTTCACTAGAAATATATGTTTTCGTTGGTTTCCCTTCCCTCTCCCCACTCTAAAACCCATAATTTACGCATCTATCGAAGAAATTCATTATAATCAATTTAAAAGTGCATTAAATTTGCTATGTACCTCATGTACACATGTTAATACGTGAGAGTGTTAAGCGGCTGTTTAGTGCTATGGGATTGAAGGCGTATTTCTCTCGTAATATCTGCTGCTCTCAACTTCAATGATTTTTATCTTTTGATTCGGGTAATTTAATTATTTTATAACAGAATTAGAATGTATAAATAACTTTTACATATGCTGTTGGCATGAGAGACTTAATATCCATAAAAATCATCAGAAAATTAAGGACCAAGATGCGTTTTATAGTCCGAGCGTTCTAATGGCTTTTCAACTTTTCGTTCTCAAAAATATAAATTTCACTCTTCAGCTCTTCCGTTCAATGAGCCGTCAAATTTCGCCACTATAATTTAAATTTTCGCATTGAAAGCAACGGCTTTCTATCGACTGATCGAAGTTGTATGAGGTTTAGCTAGAATTTGGAATGGTTACTAGCTATAAATCTTTCCGTTAAATTAAATGGTTGGTAGTTCCTAGTCTATAACCAATGCAGGTTGTTTTTTGACAAGTTGTTGATGCATTATGTCACTATCACTGCAGTACGATGTGGATATGATGGTTTCATCTCTGAGAAAAAAGGAGATATTAATTATTCCTGCCATAGACCACAGTACAGAAATCAATAATTTTTCAAACTACCGGCGAATGGTCATTAATATACCATTTACGGAACGCCGTGGTAATGTTTCTTGCAGCGTGGGCTGTCGAGTGTCCAACTTTAGACTAAAAAAAATGTTTATATTTGATGACATGCAAACTAATGTGCAATCAATTGGAATGTTTGTAATTATTGCCAAAAAAGATAAAACTAATAACGGATCATCAAAACATGTAAACATAAAGGTAGTAAACAAGTCCACTTATCCCACTTTGAATTTTTGAAATAAAAAAAAATTCATATGTTATTTCATATGAAATGATCCAATGAATGGATTAAGTTTGATCGTCGCCAAAACTCAAGAAATTGCCATTACGGTTGGTTCCAAAACTCTTGTTAGATCCAATAACATTCTTTCAAAATGTTTTCAATGGTCATTCTATCATCTCATCTTTCCAAGTTAAAAACTTTGGCTTATCATCTGACGATAATTTTTTTTCTCTAAAATTATTCTATAGGTTACGTCACCTCCTTTCCAGGTAGGTTTGTTCCTACAGGATTGATTCCTACTTGATCATTTATTTATCAATACCTGACTTCTCTCCAGATTTGGAGTAAATCGAACGTGCCTTTTTGAGATTTAGGCACATATCATGAGAAATGCGTTTTTGCATATTTAAGAGAAAGCAGAAGACGGAATTCAATAAAATCAATACAGCATCACTATTTTACCAATGTCCACTTTTATTTCAACTATGAGCGAAATTAAACTAGCCATTTCTGAAATATTGTCATATCTATGAAAATACATTCGCGCGTGCGCTCGCGGAATTACTGTATGGGATTTAATGAAATTCATATGGACTATCTAGGCACCGACCCGCACAATCCTAAAACGTTCCTGAAAATCGGACAAACGGTAACAGGTGATATCAATTTGATTGTGACATCCATTGTATGTACATGTAGATACATTATTAAAACTTGTATACTTACACATACAGATATTTTGTAATCATCTGAAATGAGATAGCGACGATGCGTATGATGTCCTTGTCCAGACTGCCAAATCCAATTCCCTTCCAACAATAGAGTAGAGGGAGAAACCTGTCCTTATCTTTGTCCTTCGTCCTTCGTGCTTGTCTCTTTTGTATATAAATATATGTTCTGAAATATAGACTCCTTCAACCTGTCCTCTCTTGTTCTCTGAATGTATTACGGATCTTTCTGTATTAGTTTCATAAGTAAATATCATGAAGAATTGCTAATAAAAATAAATATAAAAAGGAACTGCATCTTACGAAAAAATACAATTTATAAACGTTTGTAGTATGTCTACAGTCACACTGCAAAAGCCTGTAAGAACAAACATTTTCAGGAGACAAAAAAAAAAAATTGCGTAATTTTTGTTCTATGAAAGTTATAATTTCGGTTCTTTTTTTGCAGCCCTAAGACAAGGATGTAATGATCTATGTAACTTTTTTGATCGTATTTTTGCCAAATAATCTTTTAGAGCCGTTACTTCTAACTTATAGCTCTATAGTTAGTTTGAAAAACAGTTGAAGCAATCAAATGTAGCAATATTGTAGTAACACCCATAACTTTGTTAATAATCAAAGCATGACAGTAACAAAGTCAGTTTCCAAAATGTAGAGAAACGATACTTCAAATGAAAATTTATAGAAAAAAATTGCCAGGAAAGCGAGTATTCGATCACACGGGTTATTCGCTTTTTTTTCTTCCACTCTTCATTCCCATCGAAGTGCGGGGAGTGCATGCTCTCCATTTCGGAGTAGTCTGTGAACGATTCGTTTTTAGCATACTCAACTTATGGACACTGTTCGTATGGGCATTGCTTGATTCACGAGTGCTTGGTAAGTTCTAGCTAACCCGCTAATGCGTAGATCACTTCTTGCGATTTCGAAGATTCATCGGTTTGAAAAGAGTTATTTTTTCTTCTCGTGTTAAATTTTCCAATTAATGGAATCAATTCTCAGTCTCTTACTATTTGGGATTCGGCCGAATTTCAGTTTTTTTCCAGTCAAGCTCATTTTGCACTGTCCGGAAGATTTCGATTGTTTTGAAGGCCTTTTAATATTGTATTCCCACTTAACACTCCCTTTTTTGCTTTGTCTAGTTTTATTGTAAGCAGTGTACCAGAGTATTTGCCCAGAGGCATCGGGCTTGAAGTGTCCGCCACATATTAGAAATTTTAAAAAGAAATAAAGCTAATTGATACTGTAGGCTTTCCGAAAACTGCTTTATATATTCTGTATTTACATGACCAATTTTGATTCAGCATTTAATTACGTTTTTTCGGTAACGACACAATCTCTATAATCTTCTCTGTAACCTCAGTTTCTTACATCACAATTTGCTGGTTTGTAAATTACAGATTTTTACAAAATGTCGTGATTTCATTTTATGGGATCAGAATATACGCCAGGACAAGATTTACCAGAAAAGCTCAAAACCTCATTTTCTGTAGAAATTGTTCTTATATGCTTTTGCAATGTGGCTGTCGATATGTGTTTTTTATATTTATTTTTTGTAGCACTTTGAATTATTTCTTTTGAAATATTCAGAGTTATTTTATTTGTGAATATTACTGACATTTACTGGTGAAATAAATACGAAAATTGTGTTTACATTTCATTTATAAAGTTAATTGGATGTAAATGCCCATGGAAGGGACTTAGTTTATGGCTAAGGGCTGGATAGATAGATGTACTTGGCAAAACTTCAAGGCAAGTGAATACAAAGCTGGAATGGTCCGGCTAATAGCTCGACATAGTTTTGCAGCTTAAGTTCTCTTGTGTAAGTTGCCAACTAGTGGAATGCATACACTAATATAATCGATTGTTTTATTTATTTCACTTAATGTTAAGTAAAAATATTTTTCAATCGAATTTATTTAATTAAAATCAGATTAACTTGAACATTTTCTTTACTATTGATAATCATTATTTAAAGATGTTTGATTGTTATTTTCATAATATATTTAATTATTTATTTTTATCTAAACGTGGGAGGGGGGGTTTACAAATTAATGTTATTGCTATTTTTCATGAAATAAATGTTTTTACTATCCAGGATATGTCAAATTTTCATCTCATTCACTTACAGTGTACCACAAAGGTTCACCCAGTTTATTATAAAGTTGTTATTATATTATCCTGTTTTATGTGGAATGTAGATTATAGATTAACTATTTATTTTTGTATTTTATTACTTTTAAAGTATAATTTGACAAAAAATAATTTTTTTTTCTGCATCGATAATTTTCTGAAGGAAATAGTTAATGTATGTCTTAATACGAATGCAAATAGCCCTATGTACACCTCTGAAATCGGTTACTCACCGGGTTTGGAAGCTTACATTTTTTTTTTTTTTTTACCTCGTTCAGCAAAATCATCCAGATAGTCGGGAAAGGGATCTATAATATACCGTATAATATATAGTAAAGTATAGATATTATGATTTTTTTATTTATATTTCATTTTAGATTTAAAGGGCGGAAAATTTCAATGGTTATCATCGCCCATTCTCTTAGGTTTCTATGAACTTGATTCAATTTTTAAATCTTATGAAATCCTGTCGCTTTAAAAATTTTATTATTTTAATTAATACCTTCATGTACGATATTATAATTTAATCATAATATTATACTTGCACATATTAATTACAATTACTCACCCAATATAAACACTGTGATGTTGTTGTTGTTAAGTAGCTACTTCAGGAAGGGACTTAACCTTTAGCTGGCCCAGTGACCCGCCAACTAGGTCCCCTGTTGGCTGGTTAGTTTATCTTCTCCGTGATTAATATTAAGTGGCGACCGAGACCATCTACCAACGGCGATGATGGGGCTGTGTTTGCCAGAGATTGATTGACTATTGTTGGAGTAGCTCTACAATATTATCCATTTAAATTTAACCTGCAGGTTTACTTTGCGGATAAATCCAAATTAATATGCGAAATATTTAATAAAGGTTTAATTAATTTATTTAACATAAAAATAATCACGAGAGAACAGGATAGCTCAGTGAGTAAGGCACTATGTTCCTCTTCTCAAGGACCCGTGTTCTAGTCTGGCTGCTGCTGATAATTGTTTATCCAGTTTCAAATACAGTGGATCGACACCCTGGGGATTAAGAAACCCTCCTGGGGCACATCCAGCCCCTATATTGTAGTAACTTTAAATAATCTATAAATTTATTAAGGTGAAAAAACCTGGTTGTGGATGAACGAAAAGTATTTTTTTTCTGCGGACAATTTTCTAATAGCACTCAAGAGTTGGCTTTTGAAAAAAAAAATACCACAGAATTTCGCTTTCCTAGGTGAATTAATTGATCATTTACTTTGAAACTGTTGTCAAAACAACTTTTAAAAGAAAATAATAACACATAAAATAAGATTTAAAAATGAGTAATAACAATTATGAACTTAGTCGTTGTTTTGAGTATTTTGCTTGTAAATGGATTTTTGAAAGGGATTATAAATAAGATTTCGGTAAGAACGGTTACTAAATCCGCCTTATTAAAGAACAATTAGTACATAATTAATAATTAGTGTCAAAAACAATGTAAAAAAACATATTTGATTAGTTGTATAGTGATCTAATTTAATTTCACATTGAAATTGAGACTGTTTTTTCATCAAATTTCTGCATGATCTTTACCTTTTTCTGGACGGTCTGGATACATGTTATTCATGGCTTTCAAAGTACTTAGTTTACCATAATTAGAGATACCACCATCATATTTGCATCTGGCGACTTCATGTTGTATCGGAGACTCATTGCGATGGCGTTAATCTCTGATGTGTAGACGCACCACAGATGATTTATTTTGCATTTATAGGTAGTAACAGGGGCGATAAAGGCTTATGGAGTAGATGTATCTGATTTAGACCCGTATATGACTTTGCAGCTTAGAAATGCCAAGCTTCAATGGAATTTTATTTTATTTATTTATTTATTTTTTTTTTATTGAATAATAATACAATCAGCCACTGTTGGAGGGCTATAAGTATTAAGGCTAAAAGTTCTCATTCATACAGTATATACAAGTATTACAGAAGTAACTATAAATATAAAAAGTAAATAAATAATACTTATAAAAAAATGTAAATCAATAGAAAGAAATAAAAAAATAAATAAAATAAAAAAATAAATAAACAAAATAAAATAAAAACTTCTAAACACATTCGTACCTATATACAATATATACATTCGCCCAGGAATCTCCGAGCCAGGCTTTTCTCCCCACATGTGGAAAGCAAAGCAGGACTCCAGAGATCCCAGTGCCATTTTTCCAGCCGCATCACTAGTATTAAAAGCCAGTGGAGGCTGAAGGAGGGCACTAGAGCCACAGATGCTCAGGACTTGAGTGGAGAAGCTGGCCATTGCCAGGACTCCAGAAGCATATTTACAATAGATCTCGCGGCCACTGCCGTTTTAACCTTCGAGGGGATTGTAGGGATGGTGGGAGCTGGATAGGGATTGAGCTAGAGGATTTGGATGATGGATAAGGTTCTGGTGAAAGTTTGAGAATCTGGATGGGATGATGTCGAGGACAAAAGGGATGTCAAGGTCATGGTGTAGGGTCTTATTTGTGACATAATATGGGGCATTGGCTATTGTTCTAAGTACTTTGGACTGGAAGGATTGGATGCGTTTGATATTCGAATGTTTAGCAGTTCCCCACAGTTCAAGTCCGTAGGTCCAGATAGGTTTCAGTATTGTCTTGTAGATTAAAAGTTTATTTTCAATCGAAAGATGAGATGTCCTGCTTAGTATTCTATATAGCTGGCCATATCGTTGGTTAAGTTCTTGTCTTTTAAGTCTCGTATGTGGGTTCCAAGTTAGTCTTTTGTCTAGAAGGAAGCCAAGGTAACGGACTGTATCTGAGTAGGGAAGTGGTATTGAATTGAAGAATTGAAAAGGATTGTGGGACAGGATCTGCGTCGCAGAGTGAAAGTAATATGTTTACATTTTGCTTCATTGATTTTAATGCGCCAGTCGTTGCACCACTGCTCAATCAAGGAGAGGTGAGATTGTAGGTTTTGAGATGCTATTTGAGGATCTGAGTGGGAGGATAGAATGGCAGTATCATCGGCAAATGTAGCTAGGAAGGTATCGGGATATCGGCAGTGAAAAGGATGTAGAGAACTGGACCCAAAACACTCAATGGAATTAAATTAAAATGCAAAAAATTTAATTAATTGGAAATTTTTTTAGAGAAAGAATCTTATAAAAGTTGAAGAGCATTAAATGCCCCTCCATTAAAAATCAACAGGTTTACAACAAAAGGTTAAGTGATATATTTCAAAATAAATAATGACACAAAGACATATATTTAAAAGTTGGTTCCTTGAAAGTGTTACTGGCTGGCTATGTTATGTCTTAGGGTATATATATAAGTGTTTGAAAATAACTTAAGATTAACCTGTAGGTTTAGAATGCTTTAGAACTGTCAATTTGTTGAACTAACTTGTAGTGATATACCTCTGTTGATTAGTTGGTTTTAGCTGTTGATTTGATGTTTTCATTAATGTGATCTTATCTATCCTTGAATTAACGAAACTTCGATTGGTTAGCAATTTGGTAGTATTTATCAAACTTTAGAATCTACTAATAATATCACAGTATCTAATTATAATAATATATTACTATGTAACATAGCTATTATGATGATTCACTACAGTGATGAACAATAAACATAATGCCCCCTCGGTGAATACTGGGATGGCCATAAATTACCTCGCACTGTTTGTATTGATTAATTACATTTCTGAGTGGAATGAATTTGAAACCTGTAACTTTCTGAAGCATCGCAGTACTAGCGTAGATATAAGTGTTTTTCTGATATCTGAAGGATCAAATATAGGAAACTATGTGTTATTTATGATTTTGTAAATAATTAAATTTCGACAAACTATAATTTTATGGTCATAAATTAAATTGTTTTCTTGGGTATTATTGATTTCCGTAAAGATAATACGGTACATCCCCTTCATATGCCAATAGCAATTATTGAAAAATATGTTTTTATTTTTGATTCGTTGTCGTCTAATGTTTTATTAAAGTTTTTTTAAAATTCAGTTCATGAGTATATTTGCCATTTTAGTATAATGAAATAAACCCGAGGTTCGATACAGATACTAACATCCTTCATCGATACCAAATAAAATCAAATGGATATTTAAATTGTCCAACCAAACTAAATCGATTCCTCTGTTCATCACTTATCTATCTACAGGTGTAGAACCTGCGGCCGCTAGGCCGCAATTAGCCTTTGTGAGTCAATTCCGGCATCTGTTAATATTTACGCTATATATATTAATGCATCGTTAAAATTAATTAACATTTAATTATTTTAATTACGAAAACAAGTTAAATTTGTGTATTTACATACAGATGAAAGTATTAACAAAAGTAAAATATAAAAAAAAATATTGCGGTCTCTATAATGACTGCTTAACAGGTGGAGAACTGCGGCCTGGTTAAAACAATCTCTTTTCTGCATATAAAATGATTTGATGTTAACAAGGTTTTACTGTTTTTCTAATATCTTTTAATTTGTTTGACGTGCTCTCACCCCACATAGATTCCCAGCTACAAAATATATATTTTTTGAGGGGAAGACTTATATTTTGCGGCGTTAGATTAGTAGCGCCCCAACATGGAAGGGTAAGTGCTTGGGGGCTATAACTGCGAACTCATTTTCAGTGATCCTTAAGAAAAATAAAAATAAAATCTTCTCAAGAATACTTGTTATGTAAAAAAAAAAATACACGTACACACACACACTATATATATTTGGGGAGCGGGGTAGCTGTAGTTGGAGTAGCTAGGTGAGAAATGACTTCCAGAGCTCATGGTGCCAGGTTCGAATCCGGCTGGTGACTAGTAATTTTTCATCAGCCGTATGTCGACCCTGGGGCCGAGAGACCCTCCTGGGTCAAACCCAGCCTCTATAATGTGGGTATACTTAATTAAATAATTAATTTAGGGGGAAAACCAAGCGGTTGAGCATGATATTGGCCTGCCAACTCCCTGTACAACCATTGGCCTTGCAACAGTACTTCCTCACATTGCACTGAAGAGTTTCATCAAAATTTTTGAGAGGGGCATATTTTGACGAGTTTTTGAATTTTTGAGGTGCGCAAACTACGATGGGATAATGAATTTTCTGACTAAGGGACAAGGAGAAAACAGGAATCAGGTCGCAGTAAGTGTAATAATATATGGTCTACGATTTTTTTATTTTACCTTAGGTTACTTTGTTTTTAAGAAAAGGTGAACAATAAAATATCTTGGAAGAGGGGAGAGGTAGGTTCTTGCTCCTTCGACACTTTGGGGAGGAGGGAGATGAACCCATACCCCTGATTGAACCCAAGACCCTTCATGGGTTGTTAGTGGTAGTTTTATATATATATATATATATATATATATATATATATATATATATATATATATATATATATATATGGGGGCGGGGTGGCCGAATGGGCTAACGTGAGGCCCGGCAACCAGATAACCAAGTTTTGAGATTTAAGAAAAGTACGAGTTAGCGTCCAGATCCAGATCCAGAGGATATTTTCAATTTCTCGCTCTCACCCTCCGGCCCGGGAAAATCCCGTATAGCCTAAGAGGCGAGGTAGGGATGAACAGAAAATATATATATGTAGAGATATGAACTAACAAAAATAGAATGATTTCCAAAATGATAGTAATGAAAAAATGATTACTCGGATGCAGTCGTTTTAATGCAGGCTTATCACGTTTGCGCGTGCATTATGATAAATTATTACGTATTATTAGATTATGATAAATGCAAGCTGATTAAATTGATCTATTCAAAATTCATAAAATTGATATTATCGTAGGATCTCTGAGGTACATGTTGAATTTTTTTCTCTTGTTGATATTAAGTATTTATAAATATTAATTAAGAAATGAAACAAAATGTTTAAAAAAATACTTGGAATACATTTTTTTAGAAATTTTAATGTAAGATATTTATTCAGCTAATATTTTGTCATACAAATTTAAAAACTGTTTTCCGTGAACAAAAAATTCATTAATGAAAAATGACGTTACTATTAATATTGTTTATTAACTAATTATTTATTAATCTTATATTGAATTATCTTTAATCCTGATACTTCAGGCCAATCATATAAATTGTGTGCCTGTTATTTTGAATTTCCATTTTTATTGGTACAATATTGAAGAGAAGTTACTGTTACTAAACTACGTATGAGCGTAACCTTTCAGTAAGTAAACAGTTTCCTCATATAGAATATAACTCAAGATGGAACTAAAGTTGACCTGAAATGCGCAGCTGAATCAGAAATTAATGGTGTTTGTATAGTTGTGACCTATAGCCTTAGTGTTTGTCTACTGTCTTTAGGTGCGGTTGTTCAGCAAACTTCGAACGTAACAGGCAGCTATTTCCAGTAACTACATATTATATTCATAACATGGATATTTCCATACTCCGATCCTTTCTTGTTCTAATGATCTATGTATATCTAAACCAGGACTTTTTTTTAAAGGATTTTTTTGCTTCAGCATTCGACATAAAAAAAATGAAAATAGTGGTGGGCTCATTAGTAAAAATAGTTAAAAAAGATTATAAGATTAAAGATTCATACTCATCCCGTATATCCTGTTAGATATATTCAGTGTAACTTACTATAAATTCATCACTATCAGATTAGTAATATAATAAAAACACAAAAATTTATTTGTACATTAAATTAAAAATATATACATAAACTTTACATACATTATATATAAAATCAGCACTTTAGTTGATCAGTTCTTTTAAATCTTTGTAATTTATATTTATAAGATTATTAAATGAACGGCTGAGTAATATTAAGTCAATAGCAGAAAGCTTCGATTAAGTCTAAGCGAAAAAGTTTGGATAAGTTCTTTCTGAGTTTTGTCCAAGACCAACAAGTAGAAGGCTTGGTTGGGGAAATGGGAATTCAAAGTTTTTTACTTTCTCCAAATGGCTCTCTCTAGTAGAGAGTCTCTACCTTGTCAATAATGTCGTTTATACCTGCTTACTAAATTTACATCGTTCACTAAAATATTTTAAATTCGTAAAGTCCACGGTTATGATTTACGCTTTCTGGACAACAGGTTCATCTATTCGAAAACTAACTGAAAACATATTTCTTTATTAGGAGATTTAACATCAAGGCGACCGAATGAATGTCTCTTAATTTTTATAAAATAAAAAATATTAATTATAATTTAAAATATAGTTTAGGACTTTCAGGACTATTACCAAAGCTCCCTGGTACGTCAGTAACATTACTCTACATAAAGACTTACAGATGCCAACAGTTAACGACCACATACGAACATACTACAAACGATTTCATAATAACTTACACGGACATACAAACTCATTGATTCGAGGCATGGCCACAACTAACATGCCCGATAGCACCCGAAGGAGGCTTAAAAGAAGCTGGATGAGGAATCTCCTCCACTAACTAGAAATATTACGCTCAAGACAGGAAGGACGCCGCTGGGTACTCCTCTCCCTCTCGCCTATTCCAAGACCAATCTCTTCATCTTGACATCACACTCGCTGATTGTCGGAACTTCTGACAGGTGTGAGTTGAAGAATCAAGTCAAAAAAAAAAAAAAAAATATATAGTTTATAGGCTATTACTATTAACTTGATTTGTATGTATTTAAAATTTATTTTCTAAGCCTAATTCATCTTTCTTCGACAGATTTTGTTGTTAGTTGGGGTTTTAAGATGTAAAACTTCGAGGACATCAACGCATGTTTAATTTTGTTTATCACTGAACTTGATTTAAATTTCAACTTTTAAATTTTGTTTAACAAATTCTTTAAATTTAAGAAATATAATACTAACTTTTCTGAGTCTTCGTCATTTTTTAGGATGTTTGATATTGAAAGAGGGGGGGAGGAGGTGAGTTCTAATTTAAATCTAAACAATTTAAATTTGAGATACATAAAAATATTCTTGAAAAATGACCAACTATTAGTGTGTTATTACCTGTTGCCATTTTTGTGGTGGCTGTTTGCTAATGATATGTGAATTGGTTAGATATGGCCTATTCTCAGTCTGATTAAAACAACCTCTTTTCTGCGTATAGAACGATTTTATTATGGCTTTACTGTTTTTCTAATTCTCTCGCCCCACAAAGATTCCCAGCTACAAAATATTTATTTTTGAGCATAAGACTTATATTTTGTGGTGTTAAATTAGCAGCGCCCCGACATGGAAGGGCAATTGCTTGGCCGCTATATCTGGGAGCTCATTTTCAGTGATCCCTATGTGACTCGGTACCCTGACAAGATATACCACTTTCCCCCATGTTTCAAACATGTTTTGATATGTATGAATTTTTAGGATAGTTGGGTGTTCCAGATACATTCTATTCACAACCTTTAGGGTTTCTTCGACAGTTCTTTCTATGTTAAATTATTTTAATATAGTTTATTTTTCGGTATGTTAAGTATTTGTAAATATTTAGAGGATATTGCGAATTTTGAGAATATCTACATATTATTATTGTCCATATTTTGTTCTTAAAAAAACAAAAAAAATTCGTACATATATGGAGGAAAACAACCGAGAACAAAAAAGTACAAAAAGTATTTTAACATGTAGTGGAAAAAAAAATTGTACATTTAGGTGTATTTAAGCGACTCTTCACATGTTCTTATTTATTTTTAAATTTTATTTTGCATATAATTTGCTCCATTAAATTATTACATAGTTTTAAAAGTTATTTTAAATGTTATTTTAAAGATTTCTTGTTAAATTGGATTATTATTGTCATGATACAAAATTTTTAAAAAAGATATTTAAATTTTTTTTTTTTTTTTAAATAATTTACAATGTTTTTCTTCTTCTTCTTCTTCTGCGTTCTTCCTTATATGACTAGGTCAGGAACTAAAATGAAGAATCGGTAGTTCTTTTCAGGTCTTCCAGGCTTTCATATAGTTTCCTTTCCAATTCAGTCGGAGAGGGCCAGATCACCTTCCTTTGCTGGGAGTAGGCCATGCATGTTTGTAGGATATGTTCCACATTCTGTACACCCTCACTGCACTCGCAGAGGGGACTAGAGCCAATTTTGAATTTACTAAATAGGTGAGCTTTGAGCCTGTTGTGTGCAGTTCGTAAGCGAAATGTCAAGACCTGATCTCGTCGAGTTAGTCCATAGATCGCATCTCTGGGGTCGTGAGGTGGATGATTTCTGAGCCAACGTTGATTAATAATCGCTTTATTGATTTTTTTACCTCGTCTAGGCTGATCTTACAATAAAAATGTTGACTCAAGGCCCTATGTTTTTATTCTTACTCATTTCTTAATTTTTCTTACATGTTTGTGTAAATATAATTATATACGAGATATTTTGGTTTCATATACATTTAACTATTATCACTTTCAATATAAACCTCTCCTCGCTCCAGGCGAATCTTCCATTGTCTGGAACTGTGATGGCAAATGTTACTCTGAGTATTGAGCACCAAGAATTTTACTCAAATACAGACTTTTTTAAGTATCAAGTATTTTACTCAAATACAGACCTTTTTTGAGTTCCAAATAATTTAATAACTACTTCAGTTGATGTCAAACTGAAGTAGTGATTGAATTCCCATTAGTGATTCAATTTGAGTAAAATTCTTTCTTACTCTGTACTCAGAGTAGGATATATCCATCTCTGGTCTGAAACCGGTCTTCTTGAACGGAAGTCTTCTTCTTCAGGACGCGTTCCATTTTCACTTTCAAGAAGAGCGTGGATGTGTCAATGTTGATAGTTATACCTTCAGGAACCCAATGAAGGTGCACAGTTCTATGTCTAAATCGAAAAAAAAAAACAGTCATCGTTTTGAATTTTGATTTGTTTATTCGAGCTTTTCAGGGTGTCGGTAAAGTTGGTTCTAGTCCATGGATTGGCCGTTCGTTAGAAAAAAATAATAATTTTCAATCTGCTTTAAAAGGAACAATATTTGAGTATGTTGAAACTGTGAAAGAGGTAGCGGCACATGTCCAGCGAAGAAGCTGACAGAAACTTCCATCACTGTTCCAGACAATGGAAGATTCGCATGAAGATCATGTTGGGATAGAGGTAGAGTCTATATTTTTTTAATTTCCAGATCGGCTCAGTGAGCCACGGAGTTTATATTGAAGGTGATAATAATAAAATATATATGAAATCAAAATAAAATGTTTTACAGCATCAATCTCATCATAGCCACACCCAGTATTTTATTTTACATATTTAGTCTTTTATATTATATGGAAATCCGTTCCGTAGTTATTACACTTCATATCCTTCATATCCGCTTGATTCTTTATTTCTTTTATGCAAATAAAAATATTTCTATATACTCAACGTCAATCTTATTTTTTTCTGTTCACGGAGTATGGGAGGTATTTTATGATGTTTATTTACGAGAGAGAATATTGCCCTTTATGTTTGCTAATATAAGTGTTTCGGATATATAAAAGAAACAGATGTATTTTCTGGATCCCATAATGGAAAATCTGAATGTATTTCCTGGAAGGAAAAAGTTATTCATAAAAACGTAGTCGTTAATAAATCCTATAAATACATGATCTTATTTTGTGTGATTAAGATAATTGTACAAGATACCGCTGATTCAATTAATGACAAATATTAATATTTAAAATTTACATTGCAAAGCTATAGATAAACTTCAATCAATATAATTTAAGTAAAATATTAAATTATTTTTTAAAACTAATATATGTAGAATTATTAGCTGATTAAAAGGTTGAAATGCTTTAGGATTTAACCTGCTTTATCTTAGTCCATGACTTGTCCATACCAATGTTGAAAGAATGTAACGATGGATTTTATATTCGTCTTGGATTAAACTAGTTTAGGGTCAGTTTTCCGTCTTGAATTATCCTTATGATACTTGTTTGTCCTGAGACTAACGTTTGGATAGGGCTAGGTTAAAACAACTGATAAAAAAATTGATCCACGTTGAAAAAAAAATTAATTATAGTTGATGATTAACAATTATTATTGTTGTGTTCATATTAAATAAATGATTTTGAAAAAATACTTATGGTGTCTTCCTATTTTTACAAACAGCTTTATTACATATATATAATCAGTTACGCTCTTATGGATTAATACCTGTTATCATTAAGGTTAAATGGCTTCATAGACCTGGAACCAGGGCCGAAAAGGCCGTAGTATTTTAAGAAAATTTTCAACTTTCAGTCTGATAATACTCCTCTTAGTTATTACGAAAATGCTCGTCTACCAGGCTCAGACAGACGATTTTAGATTTTAGGGGCATTTAACGATCAAAAAGCTCAAAATTTAAGAAAATTAAAAATTTTTTCTTAGTCGCGTTAAGATACGATTTTGAATAATACGCCATTACAAAGAGGATGATTAATCAATATGCAAAACACTTTAATTTTTTGACTCACAAAATATGGATTAAAATATCTTAGAAACTAAAATTCGGACTTCCATATTGTAGACAAAGGAAACGTCCCAGCATTTTATCCTCTTTGTAATGGCGTATTACTCAAAATTGTATCTTAATGCGACGCCGTGTGATATAGGCGAAAAGGGAAAAAAATAGTGTCGAAAACCGAGTGATAACGAGTTATATTGGAGATAGGATTAAAATATCTCAGAAACTGAAATTCGGACTTGAATGTTGTAAGTGAGAGAAATGTTTAGCATTTCATCCTTTTTGTAATGGCTTATCATTCAAAAGTGTATCTTATTGCGACCAAGAGAAAATTTTCTTAAAATACCACTAAATTTTGAAATTTTTGATGGGTTCAAATACCTCTTGTAATAATGATCGTCTTAACATTCATATACGCAAGCTTAAATTGACAACCATGTGAAAATCTCACGTATCCACTTTATCAACCTAACATATGTTTTATTAATAAATAATCAAAATCAAAACATTTATTATTGATGTATACAATTTATATTAACAGACTAATGAAATATATCCAACTATATTGTTTAGTTCCGAAGAAAACTATTATAAACGTAAACATAAATATCGGTAATTCAAAAACTTGAGTTCTAGTCTGAATCGTGAAGGAAGAGCTTTAAAACGACATTTAAGTTTTCTGAATATAATAGTTCTGTCATACTTTTAATTGAAAATTTCTTTTTGGAAAAATGTCCTAGTTCTGAAATAACGGAAAACAATAAATAATAAAGCTTTCAGTTATATACTACTATGGACTAAAACTGACTAAGAATAAAAGTTAAATTTTCATTCCAAGCCTTGGTTTATATCTTTTTAGATTGATGTTTCCAAGCAGTGGGGCCGGTGAAGGAGATAAGTATGGTTCTGCACGGGATTTAAATATTTTGGGGCCCTAACGTTAGGGATCTTTTTATTTAATTGAATAATTTTAAATAAATTTAATAAATGAATAAATTAAAAAAAATACAATTCTTAAACCTTATTCATATTGTTTTTCTTAAAAAAATACTAGTATTTTTCGTTTCGTTTTTTGTGATCCTTAATAAAAAAATCTTCCCCTGGCCCCTAATAGTCCAGGTGCGTGCATTAAAATAATCGGTATGGCATTATCAAGCTGAATGATCATAAAACTTATTACATAATTTCTAATTATAGTTAGATTTATTGATTCACTTAGCCATCGGTTGCCAGGGCAACGCACTAAGCGGAGCTTCTCGCTTGTTGCGGTTTTAATTATTGAGCTCAGCAGCGGCCATGCCTTGTTGAGCAGCATCGCGATAATAATTATCACCACAAAACGAGTCCTTTATAATGATTTAATGCTTCATTAAATGCAATAAATAACTGAGAATTCATATATCAAGATGAACATGTTAGGTTCGCTTGAAAATTAGCGTTACTATGTTCTCTTTAACATTTAAAGCTTCCTTTAACCTTCGGTAGTGAGGAAGCAAAGATAAAAATAATTTTTAGTCTATAATATGAAGGTACTCTAATTTTCTCTATAACCAATGTCCATATTATGACAGAATGTTATATTATTCAATAAAAAAAAAATGAGTCAAGTTAACTTCCATATAATATTCCATTTAATATTCATATTAAAAACTTTAAAGTTTTAGCTATCATCTTCATATTTCAAACAACGTTTAAACTGTTTTTTCAAATTAATTAAATTTTAGTCAAATAAACTTCCATGTAAAACTATCTCATTAAAAAAAAAAATAATTGCATTAAAACTTTAATGTTAATATCTCCATTTTTAGAGCATTCTATAATAATTTTTTAAAATTATGTACTACATCTTATTTTGTTCTAATATAATGTTTGCATAATATTTAAGAATAGATATAACTATAATTTAATTTAATTTACCCAATTTCAACTGTAACGAAAAATGAAATACAAAAAAAATTAGTTCGTAAATTAATTGCTAGTTTTTTTTTTTTCATAATTGGTAATTGGTTGACTGTCGTGGATAATGAAGAGAAGAATAGTTGGGGTGGTCAGTCAAAAAGGAAGGCAAAAATAAATGATAATATTTATTTTTTACATATGCCGACGTTTCGACCTGAAGTTCAGGCCTTCATCAGGGCTAAGAAAATAACCAGATAACAAGGTATGAGAAACATAAGTAATGATGGTAAAAAAGATAATAAAAAAAAAATAAAAATAAAAAATTAGAAAAATAAAATAGATAAATATAAAGTAAAATGAAATTGTTGGAATAATGACTAAGAACTAAGAGATAAATAATAAAAACCGTTACAAAGTGTGACTAAGAACTAAGAGATAAATAATAAAAGCCGTTACAAAGTGTGGAATGATGAAGTAGGCATAATATAATTAAGTAGGCATAATAACTTCATATTTATTTTTTATGTTTTACATTTTATTCTAAGATTCCCATTGTAACACTTTTGTCACCCTTTTTGATTATGACTACTTCGTCATTCCACACTTTGTAACGGTTTTTATTATTTATCTCTTAGTTCTTAGTCACACTTTGTAACGGTTTTTATTATTCATCTCTTAGTTCTTAGTCATTATTCTAACAATTTCATTTTACTTTATATTTATCTATTTTATTTTTCTAATTTTTTATTTTTATTTTCTTTTTTATTATCTTTTTTACCATCATTACTTATGTTTCTCATACCTTGTTATCTGATTATTTTCTTAGTCCTGATGAAGGCCTGAACTTCAGGTCGAAACGTCGGCATATGTGAAAAATAAATATTATCATTTATTTTTGCCTTCCTTTTTGACTGACCACCCCAACTATTCTTCTCTTCAATTGCTAGTTTTATTATTAACTCGAAGAGGGTTAGTTAAAATTAATTAATAAGTATTAGTTTTAATAATAAGTATTAGTTTATAAAAAAGTCTTAGTTTTAAGTATTCATTTTATTTCGGATTAGAATAAGCAACAGCTGATTGGGAAGAAAAACAAAAGACAGTTTAGAGAGAGATGGCGGAACCTCGCGAGGGTTGAGGCTCGCTAAGGATTCGGTTGTGTGAAATACTTTAGTTTTACGGTGTGCACCGGATTTTCTTTTCCTATCCATGAAACTGTGATTATCAGCGACGAGTTGATGAATGAACATTTCCACAACTTGAAGAAGTGGACTGGGGAGACACTGACGACGCTAGTTCGAATAAGTTCTCGCTTCTTCAGATAACCTAATGTGCCAATTGAACAGATGTCAACCAGTGGGATATTGTGAATATGTATATACAAGTTTTTTTTCCTATTTATTTTTTTTGTATTATATTACAAGGTATATTTTATATTTGTAGGTTAATGTTTAGTTCTATAATAATTTTATATTCTTTTCTTTGATAATTAAAGTTAATTTTATTTTCTTTGCTTTCTTATGGATCTAATTTCTTGTTCATAATTTTCATTTCCTTTAGCAGCTATTTAAATTAATAGGAATAAGTAAATTCATCATTAATATTAATAATAGCCAGTTTTATTTTCTTCTTTTTCTTCAGTTTGTTTTCATATTTTATGTATTTACTATCTGTTTTTTTTTAATGTTTAATAAGGAATTGTAAAACCCATTCGAGGGATTAATGAAAGTCGATTATTAACCAAGTAAGAAGGTTCGATAGGTTATGAGGTTAATTGACATAACGATTTTTCTAAATTAAAGACCCTAACACAACTTAATAAATTATTTGAGCCATACGAACTTTTTTAGTCGTGCTGTTTATACGTAAGGTATTTGCAAAAATTATTTCCAAGTAGTATTACTACTGTCACATTCTAAAACTAGGGTGTTACAAGCGTGTGTATAAATGCCTTGTGCATAAATATAGCTTTATGCTCTGCCCGTAATTGGATTTGATGCCTGCGTCACTCCTTTGGTTCTGAGGCAAAGAACTCTTCACATCCAATTTTTATGTCCCGATATTTATCAAATATCGGACCTTTAAAAAATTAAAAAAAAAAACCATTAATCTAAACAAACTATAATATGATGGTACAATATTTGGGCTATACGCAGGATGAGGCAAAATATTCACAGCTTGCATTACCGATAATTTTTGCATGGTCAAAACGATGTGCAGGGGCATTGTCGTGTTGCGAAAGGGCTTGGTTCCCGTTGACCAATGGCCGTACTTTTCACTCAAAACTGCATAAACTTTTTCAAGCTGTTTAGAGTAAAGGTTTGAATCCACTCCCTGACTGTCAATAACAAGCTCAAAATGTAAAACGCCTTCGAAGTTCCTCCAAACACTGCTTATGTTTGATATGGTTTTTAAAAATATCCACTCTTCATCATTTGTGATAATTTTTTCCAGAACGTATCATCTTTAGGAGTTTAAAACTAAAATTTTTAAAATACCAACTCGTTGCTGGTCTTGGACCATAAAGCCAATTCAAGTCACTAGGAATTAAATTATTAGTCAAATTAAATATTGACATAAATAGTAGCAACAAAAACATCCTTATAGGATTAATTATGAAGATTGATATTAAGGGTTGTGTTCATGTTCAACGTTTTTGTTACTGTACTTATTAACTAATTAAGGGAAATTATGGTACTTCTATCGTTATTAAATTTTATTGACTAAAGGTATAATTTATCATAGGATACTGGTCTAGTACTATTGAAGACAAATTCTGGTCAAAATATCTTGATTACTTCATGTATATATATATATATATATATATATATGGATCAACCAACTAACTTCCTTTAATAAAATTTAATCCTATATATACATTTTTAGATTTTAAACTTTTTATTGGAACAAAATTAGTTGTATTAAAATAAAAAATTGTTTTCCGGAATATTCAGATGTTGAGGATGATCGCCCGAAACGTTAACATATTAATTTGGCTAATAAAGTAGTTTTAAATTTAAATTTAGTTACATGAAATTTAATCAAGTCTATTAATCTATCGACTACCCAGATAATAGAGGGTAGAAACTATTTTAATTAAATCTTAATTTACTATTTCAAACTCGGAACTCGAATGCTAACTGACTAACTTAATTTTATTCAATACTCTAAACAATCAATAGATAACTTTAAGATTATTTTAACCAGGTTTCTATTTATTTCTCTAATGGGACCAGGAAACGGGTTTTTTGTTGAGGTTTGATTTATTCAATTTAGTATCGCAGTTTCTAGCTCTGTAATGCAGCTTTTGTGGACTAATTTATACAGGAAATTTATATTAGCTTCTGATTATACATACATTATAATAATGTCAGGCAACTACTTTGTGTGTCCCCTGTGGTAATTTATTTTATTTTATTATTTCTTTGGCACAAAACTTATACTGAAGTCCTACGGCCCATATCGTTACATTTTTAAAATTGATGTTAGAAATTGGATATTGGTCGTATTTGTTTTTTATCGTACTGAAGTACACGATAAGCACTTTATTTAGTGTATAGTTTAATTTAATATGTCATAAATGTAATTCATTAAATAGTGCTAAAAATCAGCAGTTTTAATAATTAGCTTTCTAAAAGTAAATAACTTAAATCAGCCTATCTTACAAGAAATTAAATTATAAAAATATTAATCCAATTTTAGAAACTCAGTTACTTAATGAGTGGTTACAGATCGGCAACACGAGAGCGGAAATTATTTCTGGATGTCGCCCAAGCATTCGGCGCTATTAGGTTCATACATTATCTAATCTCTACTTACATAGTTGATGCAAACTTTAGAAGAGTCAATTAAACAAATTTCCTAAAAAAATCACATTTTACTCTTCGTCCGCAAACATGTTTTCTTCCTTACATGGATAAACATATCTAGTCCATAAACGAACATGTTACACGTGACTAAACCTTTAATAGGATAATATTATAAGATTCCACTTATGAAAAAATTATAAAATCTGAGACTAAAATCATTTTGCTCTCTTTCATTAGGATATTCTAAATTAAAAGAAAGAAATTAAGTATTTACGAATACCGATTAAAATCCCTATGAGCATACGCAAAAGGAATCAAATAAACATAAACCGATTACTAACCTTTCCATGTATGATATGACAGCTTTCCAATTTAATCGTAAGATAACTTGAGCACAAAGTCGAGAAAAAAGGTGGCCTTGAAAAATATTGACCGGTTTGTTGTGACATATATTCCCAAATTGTCAAAATAACGTTATATAGGCTAAACGGCTCAATATTATTGAAGACCACATATTTTCTAGACTTTGTGCTCAAGTTATCTTACGATTAAAGTGAAAAGAAAATAGGTATTTACTAGTTTTTAGTACATAATTAAATAGAAAAAGTTTGTCGACCTCCATATTGAAAACGCCTCAATTACGAGAATTTTCATAAATAAAATATTTGTAGGTTACGATGAGATGAATCTATTTACAAAGTTTCAGGTGGATGTTAATAATTTGATAAAAAGGGATCTGTACCACGGACTACACATACGGCTTTGAAGGTAAGAGGTATATACGGTACAAGATAATTTATAAGAAATAATTATCATATATTTTTCCCCACCCATCTAATTTATTAGAGTTATGCGTTTTACGTTAGTTACATTCTATTTCCTTTTACAACTATATATTATGTTACTTAATTTATTAAATTTTAAGATTGCCATTTTATTTTATTTTTGATTGGAGTGCAAGTATAGTGATAAAAGAGACCACTATATTTGTTTATATGTCATTATCGATAATTTAATTTTGTTAATGCAAAAGGAAATTTATAAAGAATATATAAAACTTTAATAACCGGTTTAGTGATAATAGTCTACCTTACCCAGTCCCTAGCCCATATAACTAAATATTAATCATTACGTTAATGAAAACCACACATGTATATGCATATAGTATTATCGGAGAGGCACGTTCCATATCTGTGACATATATTACGCTGGTGTTAGGTTTGGAAACAGAAACAACCTCTGGGACAAGAGCGCACTGGGGAATTAGGTATCACATTGCTATTTTTTAGCTTTGGTTAATTATAAATTTATTTCGAAGTTTATATGTTTCATTTTGTATTACTTCTAACAATGTAATATGATTAATTATTTCAAAATAATAAAATAAAATTGCTTTAAATTAGAAATTTTGATAGCTTCCTAAATATTTCATATATAATAATAATACTTTATTTATCTTGGGATAAGTTCCTTTAAAATAATACAGAAAGACAGAAATGTGGACTAAAGAGACTCTGAGATACATAAAAAAAAAATATAAGTTACTTTCTAATTTTAATCCGTTAATAATAAAAAATAGAAAAAGAAACATAAATGAAATAAAATTAACAAAAAAAAAAAAAAATGAAATTAAGAAAAGAATAATGAAGAACCATGTATAATTTATATACATATTTACAGTAGTATCTATTTACAATATTACGGGGACTAGATGGATAAGAAATGATTGAGCAGGAGGGATTTAAAGAGATTGAAATCATTTTGCTCTCTTTTAAGAGGATATTTTAAATTAAAAGAAAGAAATTAAGTATTTACCAATACCGGTAAAAATCCCGATGAGCATACGCAAAAGGAATCAAATAAACATAAACCGATTACTAACCTTTCCATGTATGATATGACAGCTTTCCAATTTAATCGTAAGATAACTTGAGCACAAAGTCGAGAAAAAAGGTGGCCTTGAAAAAATATTGACCGGTTTGTTGTGACCTATATCCCCAAATTGTCAAAATAACGTTATATAGGCTAAACGGTTCAATATTTTTGAAGGCCACATATTTTCTAGACTTTGTGCTCAAGTTATCTTACGATTAAAGTGAAAAGAAAATAGGTATTTACGAGTTTTTAGTACCTAATTAAATAGAAAAAGTTTGTCGACCTCCATATTAAGAACGTCCCATTTCGGAGAATTTCGGTAAATCAAATCTTTGTTGGTTACGATGAGATGAATCTATTTAGGAATTTTCAGCCGGTTGTTAATAATTTGATAAAAAGGGATCTGTACCACGGACTATACATACGGCTTTGAAGGTAAGAGGTATATACGGTACAAGATAATTTACAACAAATAATTGCCATATGTTTTTTCCCAAAAATCTCCAAAAAAATAATGAAGAACCATGTATAATTTATATACATATTTACAGTAGTATCTATTTACAATATTACGGGGACTGGATGGATAAGAAATGATTGAGCAGGCGGGATTTAAAGATAGGAAGGTTATTGGATGGACGGAAGTGGGATGGGATGGATTTCCATAGGGATGAAGATTGGATAATGAACGATCTGTCGAAAGCAGTGGTTCGGTTGGCCGTTGCGTATAAATCAGAAGACCGGGAACGAACAGAGGATTTCAATTGGAGTTTGGAGTGCAGTGGGATTGGATGACTTGAAAGAGGAAGGATGTCAGGAAATACTTTTGACAGTAGGAAGGATAAAGCCACTTCAACTCCGCATAAACCCGGAAAATATAGTTACACATAAGTAAGTTATTGTAAAAAAAAATGTCTTCTCATAATATAGTTCATTTACTTATTCCCATGTGGTATTAATTATCTTTGGATCGCTGAGTAATACTCTGTCTATTATATATCATTTCCCTCGGACCAACTGATTAAATAAGTAATTCTTCTTATAAATATGGATTTTTGAAATAATACTTTTCTGAAATTAAACGATCTTCGAATTTAAGTCAATGATTCGAAGGAAAGTTTGATTCAGTTTTGAACAAGAGCAGAGATGGACTCAATTGACTCGATGTTTGTCGGTGGTGGGTGGTGATGTCATTGATTTGTGAAGTTGCCCCAGCTTTATGAAATGAGTTCACAAATCATTGAAACCGAGTGGGACACGTACAATTTAGTCCATTACTAGTATCTTGGTTATTAGAGTTGTAGTGAAGAGATTTAATTATATTTAGTCTTTTATATATGATATGAGTTGAAAGGCGATATTTGATATAAATAAATACTTGATTGATCAGTGTAATAAAAAAATAAAAAAAAGAGTTGTAAGTTTGTTCTATTCGAATTGAACATATAATTTATTTATTGTTTTTTAGAATATCGGAACATATAGGGAAACCCCTATGATGATGTGTAGACCTATGACACTATTTATGTAGATTATCAAGCGAAATTTTTTTTTTCATCTAAAATAAAAGTTTCATGAATAAAAGAAATAATTTACGTATTTTAATTCTGGATAAATAAATTAAAAATATTGTTAAACATATTCTTAAATCTTAGATAAACAGCTCAGAGATTGTTTCAAAGATATGGAAGATACACTGAAACGTTGAACTTTCAATGTGATTATTTTTTAACGAATCAAATACTCCTGAATAGAAAGTTATTTGATATAAGTAATTGAGTATTAATTAAAACTAGTTTCTAAAAATAGTAACACTAATATTCAAGAAAACCTAACATATTCATCTTATTTATTGGATTTAATTAAGTATTGAATCATTTGAAAGAACCTGTTTTGTGTTAATAATTACTATAGAGTTTCATCGAGAAAGATTCAATGATTTAAGAGAACATAAACATCGAACGAGTTTTCGTCTTCTAAAGGTTTTTCTTTTTTTTTATAGCTGACTAACTCTTAACTACTTCTTCATATCTATCAATGAATATTTCCAAAATAATTCGAAATGTTCTATATCTGCCTTAGGATTAGTTTTGGAAGTGAAATTGTCTCTGAAGTAAACAGTTGATTTTTGGAACGGTTATTGAATTTCTATTATTAAAAAAATATTACAAAATATTGTGTTTAGGTTTTAATGACAAAATATTTTAATTTGATGGAGCTGGAACTGTATATCGCTTACTAATTGTGCCTACTATCAGACGGCATAATCATCCATGCTTTATGGCTCTAATCAATGTTAATGGAGTGGAACAACCGTTTGAACCGATTACGATCCTCAATAGGGTTGGATGATGCAATTACAGTTAATATGCGAATTTAACAGATAATATGGCATAACTGGCGTTTAAAAGTTTTATTTTTGGTACCAAAAGAAGGATTTTATATTTTATTTTATTTTTGGCAATAAACACTTCCAATATATAACAAATTGTGTATTGGTATAATTTATTTTATGTTAACGTTTCGGGATACAATTTCCATTTTCAGAACTTGATTCCTATCTGGCTAAAAACTACTTGTACTTCTTTGTCATAATTTAAATTTTTTTTACTATAACAGATTAAATTAAATCTATTTATCTATTTTTTTATTATCAACTGATCAAAATTGGAAAGCAACTTATATGTATATGTGTGTATGATATATATATTTCACCAAGACTGTTCAATTACTCTGTATTCTTATTTAAGTATCTCTGAGGCTCCTTAGCCCACATTTCTGTCTTCCTGTATTATTCTTAAGGGACTCGTCCCAGAATAAATAAAGTACTACTATTATTATTATTACTATTATTACTATAAAAGTAATATCTGGAGCAACTACATTATTGGATTAAAAATTGGGTGTCTGTTCAACACCCAATTATTATTCCTTGATATTAAGTAATATCTATACAAGTGTATATGTCATAAAAAAATTAAATTATGACAAAGAAGCACACGTGGTTTTTAGCTATTAATTACTAATGAAAGCCAGATAGGAATAAAGATGTGAAGATGCACATTGTATCTCAAAACGTTGACTTAAAGTAGATTATAGAAAATACACAATTTGCTATATATTGGAAGTTATTATTGCCAATAACATAGTAATTTAAACAGCTTCCTAACAAAAATAAAAGAAAGAAAAGAATTTATATTTTATTTATAAATATTGCCGAAGTACTGACCATATTTGGATATTTCTCGATTTTATGAATATTTACTTACTTATCGAGTTGATGATTTTTTGAAATATATAAAAGATATCTCACTATTGATCATTTTTCTTTGTACTAACTCTTTAACGTAAGTTTATTTGTAAATTGAGCTACTTTTAAATTCTTAAAAGTTGTTACTTACTCTGAACATTTTAAAGAGTATTTATCATAAATTCATATGGTTTTATAGATTTACATTTATAAATCTATATACATTTATAAACCTTACTAAAAGGTTTCGGTATCTGCATTTTTTGTGACTGTTATTAAGTTTTTCCCCTTATCTTTACAGTTAAACAAGTCCTATATAAAGATTCCTTTAATAACACTCCTCTAGCTATTATGGACACAGTAAAACTTTCATTTATCCGGTTATCTTTATACTGACAACAATAATAGTAACATCATTAAAAACATATTAAATTAAGTAAGTCGACTTAGGTAAAAGGCTTATTGAATGAATTAACTTATTATTTTTAATATTTTATATGATATTTTTGATATAATTTTTTTATATGATGATATAATATAATATAATATAATATAATATAATATATATATATATATATATATATATATATATATATATCTTTTTTTTTTAATTTGATGTAAAATTAGAAATAAGAACGTTTCGGCAAATCACTGACCCCGTTACAGAAGTTTTATTTTTAAAATCGTACCAATACCAGATAATTGTCCTACACTCAACGACATTTTATTGTATACGAAAGTATTTTATAAATGTTTATACATAATTATACTTGTAAATGTTTTTAATTTGTAAAAGTATAAAAATAGTTTATACCCAATTTTAAATGTGCATATTGTAAATGTTATTACTTTTTTAAAATAGAATAAAAAGAAAATTATATTTTATATTATTAATCCCGCCTTGTACATGTTTTCTCTTCTATTGTGTGCTCTGAAGCACTCATCGTATGTTTTTTATTTTTAGAACAATTGCAATCGCCTACCTTAATGAAAGTTATACTTTTCTTTATTAACATTTAAATATGTTGGCTCATCAAAAGTTTTGTTATTTCAATTTCTCAGGTTCCAAAATGGTTTCTTTGCTAACAACTACTCCGACATACAATTTTTGAACTTTTTGCATAACTTTGTTAATCTGTTTGTTGAGCCTTAACAACGAGGTTACCACAGAACAGCGCGGCCGGCAGGAGTTGCGGGCTGTAGCATCAAATAGCGCCGTGTAATCTATTCGTTGCTTTGTAAATTGAATCCGCTACGGCATAACTCTGGATTTCAAAGTTCGCTGTCTTATCCCACTCTTTATCTCTCTCTCTCTCTAAATCATTTATAATATAATAGAAATAATAATAATATGATATAATAATGATAATAGTGTGACGGAGGATTGAACGTTCTACTTACATATCTATAGTTCACAAAATACCAGTGCCATTTAAAAAATATATATAATTAGGGTGAACGCACCAGTTATAGACAGAGGACCCAGTGATGGACAAGCTGGACTTTAATTGTAAATAATAAGCTTCCTTGTTGATTTAAAGATTCCAGTTTTTTCTAGATTGAAGAACAATGACCTATATTGACAATTGTAATAGCAAAGTTTCCAAAAGAAAATTTTATGATGCCTATCCTTGTTGTTCCTATAGTGCTCTAAATATCAGTGTCTTTCATACCTTTCTACTAACAATTTTGCTAAGAGTAAATTGAACATTTATGTTATGTTATCTTTATGGTTAAATAAAGATTTTAGAATTTTCAGAGGTATAATTCAGAAATTTCTGGTGCCGACCTCTTGTCCATTACTAGAACAATTGAATTTTGGGGTGTCCATCACTAGTGAAAAAAAGTTTTTTTTTTTTTAAATGAAGAATTTAAAGGCATAACTGAATATTTTTCAAATTTTAAAGTGTTAAATAGAAAAAGGAGACCCTAGAAGTTCTAAATGTCCAATGGAGAAGTTTATAACTAGAACAATTACGACGGTATAAGATAAAAATTTCCTTAACTATGTCCATCGCTGGTGTGCTAATCCTAATTATTGTTTGGTTATAATTACTATTATGTTTTGAAAATCAAAACCACTTAACCTCATGTCTCTAAAATTGAGGAAAAGAAAAATATTTGCATAGATATGTGATGGATTTCGTGGAATGTGTGATATGATCTTGGGTTCGGTTTATTTTCTGTCCTGATTATACCTGAATTCGCGATCCGTTGACGGTTTATTTTATTCTTTATCGCCATTTTAGAAACATATGGCTGGGAGGTTGGAATTTCCCAATTACAACCTTCGATCGATTTTCTGTCTCAGGGTGAGTTTTTACTCGTTTTATTAGTATTTTATTTATTTTTAATATATATTTTTTTATTTCTGACACTACATCATATTGCGTGTATATTTTTCTTACAGCTGTTTTTGTATAATATATTCGTGCAACGTATGCATAATACGTTCTATTTAAATTATTAATAAATGATTTTTCTTTTTTTATATAAAGTATTAAGTATCAAATATATTTTAATATATATAATTTTGAGCATAGTGTCGATGTTCTATAAATAGAGCGGATCCAATAAGGCCAATATCCAATTTTATACAAATAATGCTTATATACATACACACTTGAATCGCGAAGTCTTAAAACAATTTGATTTTTAATCACGATTCTTGTTTTTATGCACAACTTATAGTTTTACCTTGAAAAGATAGTGTCTAACTTAGCTATTTAGATGATTTTAGTTTTTATTAGACCCAGTTACTTATGGTTAATTTATTTTATTTTTAAAAATATAAATATGTAATTATATTAAATTAAGTTAAGTTTCAATGTATAAATTGAAAGAAAATATTAATCCATATTTTCATTTTAATATTGAAAATGTCCTAGAATATATGATGTTTTCTTATTTATTTATGGTTTTTATGTATTTCCTTTTATTTTGTTGATCGATATTCGTTTCAAAAAGTTTATTCATGGTGTCAATTTCGGTTTTAACATTGTTTTAATAACAACAAGTACGACAAAACTTTTTTTAAACATGAATATTTTTCTTTTTTTCTCGTTCGTGCCTTGGTAGGCTTTTATTTTCACTCATTTTCTTTGACCACAAACGCGAATGCCTAGCGACCTCGTTAAATGTGGCCCAGTATTAAAAACATGCAAGCTCGGCATGGTTTTAACCCCGTAATTAAAAATATTACGGGATCATATAATAAAGTGATCACATATCTTTAGATTAGAGTTAGAGTTTGTGAGTAAATTCAGATTTTTTATTTTATCATAATCTGCTTGTAGCCTTAATTATTATTTTTAATGGTATATTTATATTTAAAATTGTTTCCTAGTATGATATTTGGATTATATCTTTCGTTTAAATAATTTTTTTATGAATCTATATTTGTCAAATAATAGTTTCATGTAAATAGGAATTTTAAACGCAAAAAAACAACAAAGAAAATTCGTTTAGGTGCTTCAGTCCATAGTAACGCTGGTTTTTCGGTTGCCATCTCGAAAGGAAAAGGCGGATAGAAACGTCGATGAAGGAGGATCATCCTCGGATGACCTCTAATATTAAATTCGAATTTGAAAAAAATCGGCCTAGTAGTTTCGGAGAACATGCGCGGACAGCGGAAGGACAAAAAAATATTAAATCGTTTTTCGAATTCTACATATCCTGAAACGTAAAACTTCAAATTTTGAGAGCGGTGAAGTTTTGAATTTTCTGTTCAATCTCAATGATTCATTATTGAATTATATAATAAACGAAAAATATAATGTAATGAAATTTTAAAATATTCTCTGAGACATTATTAGTAGCTAAGATTTTTAAGTAACAAAGTCTTAGCAAGTTTTTTGAAAAATAAAGCATCGTAAAAATGATCGTATTAACCGAATTTGAATGGATGAAAAGAACTTATTTATTTGCGAAATTTATCATAGCATTTCGTTGTTTATGATATTATGTGACATTAATGAGAATGTCAATAGCATTTTATAAAAGATATAAATGTGAAAAGGCAAAGATGATCCTCTACTACATTTAATTTGATATAAATATGAAGATAAAAAATTTAGAGAAGAAAATAAAAGATAACATACTCAATATTAAGTAACATAAACATTGAAAATATGAGGTATCGTTAAACAGTGAAATAAACATTTAAATTTTTCCTTCCTCATGTCATTATTCCCGGTGTAGTCAGCTCATTCGCACCAGTCAACATACTGCTGTCAGGTGAAAATATATAAATGTCAAAAGACAAAAAAAAAAAAAAAAAAAATGGTTTAAATACTGAGGCAAAAAAAACAAAACATAAATAAGCTAAAATTGGTATCATTAATATGATGTTATTAATATATGTAAGTGAAAACTAAAACGAAACTGAGCCGATTTATATTATCGGCCATCCAGCTCTTTATTTATCGTGGAGTTTTGAAACAACGTCCTAAAACGGATGAACGTTTTTCATATGAGTACGAGATTGTAACAGGATCAAATGCTTTTGGGTTCCGTTTATCGGAATATTTGATTGTCTTTTGACGGGAGATATGATTCTTCTGAGCTAGGTACTCTTGTACGACAAAGAGCGCAGCACTGGTCGCGGTGCCATCGATTCGCCAGTCCAGACCCCACACTCCAGCTGGGCTGACTCCCTTTACCTGAGAAGTCCACAGCAAAATAACAGGTAACAAGAAATATTCTCTTGTCTCAGTTACCATTTGCATTTAACATTACATTTTTAAATTTTTATTTATGATGGTTGAGATATCAAGTCCTCCTGGTTCGAGATTTTCGTGACACTTTGTATAGTTCGTTACCACTGCTCTTCCCACGTGTTCTGAAGGAAAATAAATAGATAATAGATGGGAGTTGACAGGTACTTCGCGCCATGAGTGTATCTTAAACGTACCGAGTCCCGTCGTATCTTTGTTGTGTCACGTAAAAGGGGCTACTGTGTCACCTTAGTCAAGTGATTTGAATACTTTTTGATGTTTTGCTTCTTAATTGAATAAGGCAATTATTCACTTCGTTGTTTAATGAATAATCAAATTCGTTCGTTAAGGAGTAACAACAAAATAGTTTATCAATCATTCACTAGTGAAACATTCTCATGATTATATCAGTGTTAAACATCCTTACAATGTTTCATGTTTTGTTGGACATATTTTCCTTTTTCTATTAACAGTAAAAATATTTCTTAAATGAAACAAGAAAATAGAACCGTTGTCAAATTAATGGTATTTTATAACAACTAAACCATTGATGAAAATGTGTGAGGTATAATACATATTAAAAAAATACCATTACAATTGCTATTGATAACATTGATAACAATTAAATTGTAATAAATTAAATTGAATGTAATTACACAATTCTTCTCTTTTAGTGTAATATATCATTATTATTATTAATAAATTATTATATCTTTTTCCCATGTTTACCGTCGCTTTTACTTAAGTGCTATTTTTTTTTTAATAAGGTTATATATTGAGGTTATTGGTAGATCGTCTTAAGAGAATTTTCTGAGTTTGATGTTGAGGAGAGTTGAAGTGTCACGAAATTGAGTTATGATGAGCTCTCTGGCTGTGTAATTTGATTGGTCCCGAAGGAATTTCCTGTTTCATTGATTGAACTGGGGAAAAAAAATGACTTGGCTTAGTTTGATCGATTTCTCTCGCTTTATAGGCTCATCAAATTGTATCACAATGTTCGCAATGATACTGCAAGCGTTAAAAATATCAAGTATATTGATGAATTTTTGAAAATTCGATTCGAAGATGTGCATTAACTATATTGTAAACAATAAATATATTGTTTATAAATAAATGACTTTTAGTCATTCTAATTAATTGTGAAGAATAGATAACTGTTTTTGGATTACACTCTCAATCATTTGGTTACCTTTAGAAATAAACGACCTCTAATTCAAGAGATCCATACAATGAGATAACCTGTTGATAAATAGGTGTTGTGAGTTACTCATCACATTCTGCCTAGTTAAATGTATTTAAACGTTGCTTTGTGAATTTTTATATCTTAATTATGTCTATAGAAGTTCAAGAGATTCCTATTTGATAAGTTATATTTTTATATAAATAAATTAACTGTTGTATCATTAATGGGCATATTACCTTGTATGATTCATATTCATCATACGTACTTGTTTTTTATTACTTATAATCAAATCATAATGATAGGAAATTAAAATTGAAAATCAAATTTATTTTTTATTTATTTTAATTAAACAGTATAGAAATTTTTGCTGTCAGATTTGTAGAAATATTACTTCTACAATTAATATTAACATTTTTTCTTCTTAGCCATTCGGATTCATTTTTAGCTTATTAAAATGTATGTTGAAGTTAATAATTTTTACTACAAGGAATTCATACCATCCTATATTCCAAAAACAATGACCTGATCATTTTATTTTATACAGTATAGAGTTCTATCTTCACTAGTTATCTGTAAATATTTAAATAGAAAAGTTTTAGTTATATTATTTTGCTGTTTAATTTCTTTTTATTTATTGCCCATAAGGTGTGAATGTGCTCTCTGAACACTATTATATGTGCCCTTCATTGAGACAGATTGTAATATTTCGCAATAAATAAGTTATGAGGATTTTTTAAATAATTTTTTTTGTCTCAATAACATAATGATTTTTTATTATTATTATAATAACATTTTGAATATACCATACTGAATTGGAAAACACGAGTACTGGTTTCTCAAGACGACTTTCAAAGTGGAGAGGAATGGAAGTCTATTGTCTTGCAGAGCTCCATTGACTGTCAGATCCTCAACGGATACTTATCACAAGGTCGTAGGATGCCTAGGTCAAAATTTCAAGGGATTTTTTTTTTAATATAACTTTCTTTCGAAGATTTTTTTTCTTTCATCTGCGATAATTAAATGAAATGTTTTAAAGAATATTTAGTAAATTGCAATTACTTTTTAATATTATTTGATTGATGATTAATTTTCGAAAATTAAGCATAAAACATCATTAGAATTCAATAAAACATTACTGATCTATCAATGAATAAAAAAAAAAGGGATTTGAAAAAGAACTGAAAAGCATATTTACTGAATGCTCCCATAAATCTGTTTAGGTCGTGTTAAAGAAACATATCCTTTTCACTATGCTCATCATGGTGTATCACGATTCGCTAGTTACATAAATGGAGTATTTTAATAATTCATAAAATAAATTCTAGAAAATATTTAGATTTATTACTTTACTGTTTATTTCAGGAATTTTATAGTTATTTAATTTTTTTATGCTGTTAAATTGAATTTTGAATTTTTTTCCAGAAAATTATCGTGTTATTCGGTGTTAAAAATCATGAATCTATTAAATATGTTACATTTTTATATTCTAATATTGTTTTTTTTAGGTTTTCAAACTTCATTGTTAACGTAAGCAACCACGTATCTGATATATTTATGAAAATATTTGGATAATTGAGCATCATTTAAATTGAGTGATAAAAACTATTGCTTATAGTTTTGCTATTTCACTCGTATGATGTTACTTAATTAAATAACATTTGGGAGGTTAATTAAATAACCTAAACAGTGCTTTAAATCTTTTTAATTAATTTATTGCCAAATTCAGAAATTTGATAAGTATTTAAAAAAAATATATTGTTTTATGCTAAATATTTGAATTTCTATTTTTCTGTCTTTAGTATAGCTATGCTTCAATCATCCTATTCTCCCTAAATTATTAAAGTGATACTTATCATTTTTAATCTTTTTATGCAATTTTTTTTATATACAATTTCTTTATAAAAATATTACAATCTGTCTCTATTATAAATATCCCTTGTGTTCAGAGATCACATTCACACTCTATGTACAGTAAATAAAAATTAATTATACAGAAAAATAATATTCTATACAATAAATAAGAATAAAATAACCTAAATATATATAAAAAAAAAAAAGAACACATACATACCTATATACACTATTTACAATCAAGCGAGAGAACTCCAAGCCATACTTGTCCCTCGTGGAGGAAAAACATGTCTCAAGGAGATCCCTGCACTTTTCTCTCAACCGCGCCACTAAGACTAAAACCAGTGGAGATTGAGCAAGAGTGCTTTAGCCACATTTTATGTAATTAATAGTTTTTGAATTTCTAATTTTTTCTGTTTATCTTGATTTGCTACCTCGTCTGTTTCATATTTTCTCTCTATCTCTTGGGAAGTAATTTATGATGCTGGTTAATTTTCAACCGCCTTAATTAATATCCCCCGATCAACTCGTAACTTTTTACCTTTCCAATGATTATTAAGTATAGTTATCGTTTATTATATTATTAATATACTATTCATTTCCTTGTGAAGTATCGTTTAAAAAGTTAAAAAGACCTTCGACGCTGAAGCTGTGTAAAAGTTTTTAATTTGTTAATTTCTATTCTGCTTGATAACTTCGTAATGAATCGATACCATGACCTCATTATACCCCACAATCTTAATCTTCCTCAGAGAGTGAACCTATTCCTCAGAAACATGTTTTTTGCTATATTTTATATCATAAATATCCCTTATTCTGGAAAATGATATACCAACCAAAAAAAGCTATTTGAATATCCATCTTTTTTTCGTCATGTTTCACTCATCCATAATTAATAAGTAATACATATTTAATAAGTAAATCTTATTTTGGCATACCTTTTATTCCATTCTGGATTAAGATCTCCAAATTTTATTGGGGAAATCTCACTACATTGTCCATTTATGTTTCATATAGTTGTCTCTCTCTCTGCATTGGATAATGAGGTATGTTGGAAAAATTGCGGTATTACATAATTTCAAACAAACCATATCTTCTCACCTTATTCTTCGACGTAAACATTTTGTTCCTTTGGCTCTGTATATATCGGGATATATATAGTCCAAGTCCTTGGTTAAATAATTCATAAGGTAAATAAAATAATTCAGATCACAACTCTTCCTTCTTACGGCTCAATGACGGATAGTTTAAACAATGTTTTAATATGTAATAATTCACCTGGCTCAGATTCACCCAGCTATATTCGGTTATCCGTAAAATAACGAAGAGTGTTATGTTTTCTATATATTAACTCTGAATATAACAAACTGTTCACGTTTGAAGGACAATTCTTTGTATGAGTGTCGATAATCCTCTTCCAAACAGAGATATTTTTTCTAAGCTGGATGTCAAAGCTCGATTTTAGTTATTCGAGTTTAAATTCGGTCTGACCGGGTTCCATTCTGCTAGAAATATGAATGAAGGGTAAGGAAATGGGAGTTTGAGTGAGTTCACCGTTCGAAGATGGAAAAAAAAAATCAAGAGCGAAATTTCAGCTTTGCAGGTAAAGATGGTCGTGGAAGGACTTCTTTCCTCAATGAAGAAGTTCTGTGGCCGTTAGTCAAAGAACAGTTCGAGAACATGCAGGAAAACTCTCAGTTAGGAAATTGACCATCGCTGAGTGATCTCACACCTCAACGTAATTGGGAATATTAAAAAGCTGGAAAATGGGATTCCTCGTGGATTAAACGGCTGCCAAAATAACCTTATTTATGAAATTTCGCTACACTTCTTTCTCGAAAAAGAAACCAACCTTTTCCGGCAGACCTCTTGCCTACCGACTTTCATTTTTTTAGACATAGCAGCGATCCTCATTGCCTTAAGAACATTGTCTACAAAGCGGGACCATAGCGCTGTTCTCTTCATCGACTCTCAAGCAGCCATCCTCGCTGTTACAAACATGAATGAATGTCTATTGAGTGCTATATTGGAATGCAAATTCCTCCTCTCCAACCTGACACTTCGAGGCACCAATGGTCTTACATTGGATTCTCAGTCATTGTGAGATTCCGGGAAACGTTGAGGATGATAGTCTTGCCAAGCAAGGAACAGATTTGCCTCAGCCGATACATCCAAAACCTTACTATTCAATACGGCGAATGGTAAAGATGGTAATGAATGAAGAAATAAGAATAGCACACTTGGGCAAAGTTTAAGGTAAACACCATGAGTGTTTGAAGGATAATCCGATTCCAGCTGAGCTGCCTAGAAGAGATGCAGTTGCCTGCTTCCGCCTGGCCACTGGTCACGACTATCTGCAGAGGTATCTCTACAAGATAGGCGTCGCTGAGGATACTAGCTGTAAATTGTGCCATCAAGGAACAATGGATGCAGATCATCTAGACACATGACCTGCCTTGACGGACATAAGAGAAAAAACATTTATATATATATATATATATATATATATATATATATATATATATATATATATATATATATATTTAAAAAATGAAATTATACTGGGCAGCAAGATTTTGGATGACCGAATGATACACGACATTGGAATAAGAAAAAAAATTAAACATTACTGCTACTTTTTTAAATATAAAATGTTTATGTATCAGAACTCGGTAGAAAATACATTTTCAGAATTTGTTTGTAATAGCGATTCAACATTCTGTTTGGAGGGAATGGAAAAGATACCAATAAGTTGGCAGAAATGTATTGAGAGTAGTGGGTCGTATTTTGATTAATACAATTATTTTTATATCATTTATTTTATTTTTAAACCAAAACCTGCATTAATATGGTATTTCTTGACATTGCGTATTACTTAAGATGCGACATATCCACAGATGATAGTTTAAAAGGCCATTTCATTATTATTAATAATTGTTCCATTTTGTATGTATTCTTTTTTATGTTCATTTGACACACTTCTTAATATTCAGCCAATGGTCGATCATTTTCGTCCTCCATTTTATGTGGTCCTTCGCATCGCTTTAGTTTTGGCTAAGGATGTCTGCTTCCTGTTTCTGCTCCTCACGCAATGGTTCACTCAGTTAATCTTATCCCCTTCTGACGATTAGTCCAAGCTTTGCGTGTAAAGTCAATCTTAGAAAGCCACCCTACTTAGATTAATGTTCGTACGTTTGAGGAATTAAAACATACATATATATTCTAAAGATTGTGAGGTTCATTCAGTAGATATTTAATTATATTTTAGCTACGTTTTGAGACTATTCTTACATTCCATGCCCTGCTGTTTTTCAAAAAAAAATTTCAAATATTAAAATTAATAGCAATATTTACTTTTTAATTTTAATTTTAATTTTAATTTTTACTTAGCAAAATTACTTTTTAATTATTGAAATATTATAACAAAATTAACTGCAAGCAAAATAGATGCTAGTTTGTATCAGTAAGCGACTGATTTATGGTGAATTACAATTACAAAGTTCTTAGTTCCAATAATTCTGGCTGAGCAGGGGAGAAAAATGGAGAGAGGTTGAGTAGCAGTAAAGTGAAAGTTGTTTCTTTGTTTTCTCTAATAGATGGGCAGAGAGTGTTGTATTATTACAGTATGCTGTATAATTATACAGTATATTGATATAATTGACGTTTTGTGTTTTCAGTATTTATGCTGGCTAATATGATATGATATAATTAAATTTCCACTAATTGAGGAGCGCAGTTAATTGAACAATGTGACCAAGTTAAAATAAACAGGTCTTTATAACAAATTTTGCAGATTTAAAGTCAAAACTTTAATCAAAGAAAATGGGTGGTGATGATGACTATCGAAAATTTTCACCGAAGATTTAAAGGATTTGAAGATATAAAACTAAAATAATGTTAAAAAAAAAATATATTTGTTTATTGGCGTACATTTATTTTCAGAAAGTGGAGAAAACAATTTTTTTTGTTTTGATAGGTTCAATACTCTTCTATCATATTGTTTCTGGTGATTTTGTTCAAGATTAATTATGAAAATAAAAATCACTTTTTCATAACTTTTTTTTACTTTCTCTTCTCCACTTCTTTTTTTATTTTCTCTTCTTCTTATTCTCTCTTTTATCCACACCTGTCATAATTTTGACAATGAGCAGATGTGATGTGATATTAAATGAGTGATGTGATGTGATATTACCTCTTGCTGGTCTTGGTTTTCAATAATATTTTAACATAATAATATTTTAACATAATAATATTTTAAATATAATAACTTGATATATCTGATTGATATGGACACTAAGAATAAATCATATACAGTGTAACGAAATACATTTTTTTAACTGGTAAGCAATTGTGAGTTCGATTTGTATTCACGAGCAGGAAGCCTTAGGAATCGAATCGAATCACTCCGTTCAAGCTTTAACTCAACTCTCTATGCTATGAATAGCTCACAAAACTTATGCTTTATTTTTATGCATTATTACCAATTAAATAAATGTATAATAATCTCACACGAATAAATATATAAATTTTGAAGCTAGACTCGTGCATATTATTCCTTAACTAGCTGAATCTTGCCAACCTGTTGGATATTTAAACATTTATCTTTTTTAAATTTTCTGTCCTTTGTCATTGAGATAATTCGTTTTTTTTTCTATCCTTTATTTCGCTATTCGTTTTTATAAAAATAATTTTTTGTTTTAATTTCTAATCTATGAAGAAGTACGTTTAAGAACTAACGGTTTTCAGTGGAAATGGAGTTCATAATGGAAGGACATATATCTATACCGAGGTTTATACAAAATATTTCGCGACCCCGTGTCCTGTCCGTATGTGCTTGTGTTCCCGTGGAACAACTTTATTAGACTGATCTACCTGTGTAACTGTTTTCGACACCTGGCCTTCTCTTTGCTCCGATTTCATACTTATTTCTCTTTCAGTGGATATTATCACTTGAGAATACAAATAACTTTATTAGTACTGATGGTCAGGATATACAATTTAGGTATTTATTATGTTCTTAACTTACATTTAGTCGTAAAGAACGGACCTCATTTCAGAAGTGGGTTGAAAATAAAAAAAAAAATAATAAAGAACTCATATTCTTATCAGATTTTCATTTTATAGGCTATTTAAACATAAATAAAATTTCACAAATATGCATTATTTAATACATGTATTAGCATTTCGGTGACTTTTGAGGGTGACAGTGGCCCTGATCGTTTCGTATCGTCCCTTAATGACGCCTACAGAATTTGTAATACGTTGAATTAGTTGAGGCGTTGATGACTCTAGGGTTTTACGCCTTACTTTCGACTTTCGTCAGCCCTAACATGTATGAAATATTGTTTATTTGTGAAACTATGTTTATTTGTAATTAGCTAATAAAATTTAAACAAATAAAAATAGTATAAGAACATATGAGTTATTAAAATTATTTTCCTGGATTCAAACTACTCTTGGAGATTGGTTCATAACTCACGACTCATTAACGCGTCATATGAACACTTTTACAACACATATTTTTTCCTAAAAATAAAATTTACTTGAATTACACCACTATCATTCTTAACCCGTCATGTATTCATTGTGATTATATTGCGTGTGGATGACTATGTTCGTAATATAATGTAGAGCAGTTTTTAAAGGATCTCATATTGCGAAGATAGAATAAAGGTTTATGATGGATATTGAAGCCATAAAGTCTAACAACAGTTGTCTTAACAGACTCGATATATTATTAGAAAATTCAGTACAGCTTAGTGTGTACAACGGAGGTTAAACGTGGTGTCTTTTGATTTCTTTAATTTATCTAAATCTTTAGTTTAAGTAGAATTTTTGTTCAGCGCAGTTCGGTGTTTTGTACCAAGTAGAAAGTAGGATCTATGCTAGTAACATAAACTAGAGGAACACTAGCACATTGAGAAAGAAATATTTAAAATTTCACAATTTCCCTTTAATAACTTATGAACTGGTAATGTGTAACACTTTTAATTTTCGCTCTTAATGGCTAATCTTGTCCATAAGAAGGCTGCAGTTATTTCTTCTCTTTATTCTGTCCATGTATATCATTCCCTCTTTATACAGCCGCAGCGCCGCTGCATAGAAGTGTAAGTACCGCATTAATTCTGCATGCCACAAGTGGATTATCAAATAGGCAAGTTTCCAAGCAGAATAATTACCGTTCTCTACGTTGAGGACCCATTTGTGCGTCAGCTTGTTACTGGATAAAATTTAATAGTGCAGAGCTCATGGTTCTGTGGATGAATGCGTCTCTCTATCTAATCCTTTAGTTCTCGGGTTACTAACGAATTCACACGATTTTAATTTTTTTATTTTTATTTTTAATATTTTTGTTATTATTCCATCTCTTATTTTGCTTTGGGTGGTTTTATGATCAAAGTAACTAGTTAGTTGTGTGACTCATAATCCACTTTTGTTTTTAATTAATTTCAAAAGGTTCTTTTATTTTTATTTTATTATGTAATCCCATACCGTAGAAATTTAATTCAGAGTTTATAAAAATGAATGATACCATATAAAAATGAAATATTTTCTTATATCTTGAATGATAAATATTTTATTTTATTGTGCAAATAAATTTTATTAAAAAAATATAAGGTATTTAATGTAGATAATCCATCATTATATTAGAACATAATGATAAGTAATAGCTTACCATAAAACGTAAATCTAATTGCCACAAGTTCTTGGCTAAATATTTCATTTGATAATTAGTTGAAATTTATAATGAAATAACTGTAAATATCCAAAATAGAATTAAAATCTTTTTTTTAATAATTTATTTAAAAAAAATATATATGGCTTCCTGCTTTGCACTAACAAATGATTGAATCTTAGTTTTTAGTATGAAAATATTCGGTAGTATTTTTCGTGAATAGAGTGAATTTTTTACCTGTACCACTGAGTACTTGAGTACCACTGAGCTACCCCGCTCCCTATATAAAGAGTGAATGTAGATTTTATTTTCTGTATTCAGCTTCAAAAGAATATAAAAAAAAACATCTTAACATAAAGGGCTCGATTGATTGATTCTGCGCTCAATGAGTTGTTATTAACAAAAGCTTTAAAAATTATCTCTGAAAAGCTTACAATAATACCTTTTAAAAGATTCAATATGTTTATTTATTTTTTTTTTTTAAAGAAAACTATGTTATAAATTCCCAGAGCTTACACACAAATATTGGTTATTATTACCGCCAAAGCCTTTTTAATTAAGTAATTCAATATTCGCCCTCTTAAGGTTTTCATAAAACCCCGAGTCCGCTAAAAAGGTTTTCACGAAGTTTTCTCTCTCTCCCTGATGGAAAATAGAAAAACTTTCCTCGACGGGAATGAAAAGGATGGGATTTGTTGATAAGAAAGGAAATAATTTTAGTTGAGGACCCGACCTTTCTCTCATACAGAAGGATCTGAGCCTTTGCATATAAAATATCTTTTATCATTTTTCTCGATCCCTCCTATTCCTTTGATGATATTGACTTCATATTGGAACATACTGACGTCATTCAATTGTTTGGATATCTTGCTTTTTCTGAGTTATATTGACCAGTGAACGAAGTATTATATTTCCAAACAATTATAATACATTAAAAGTAACATTACTTTCCTAGTAACATAAAGGAAAATACATAAAAGTTATTCCTAATATTAGCCTACATAATTTTTTTTTTATCATTAGGGGGTACCCCCTGTCCGCCTAACGGCCGACCAACCCCCGTTTTGCAAATTATACTAATGAAAAAGGAGTATGAAAAGCAGGAATTATTGATGAAGAGAATAAGTGATAACTTATATTCTGAAGAGTTTATACAAATTTAATCTGGGAATAGATCTTAATATGAGGCAACCGCACGGCGGCGGTGCTTTGCGGGCATTTCACGTTATGTTTATAGTAAAATATTGGTCACTAAAAAATGTTTACATGAATGTAAATTATAATTAGCAGTATCTTTGCTAAATATGGTTGATGATTTTTTTTTCAATTTGTAGGGAATTAAGAAAGCATTGTAATCATAATGGATATACTTTTTCAATAATGCTCAGGTAAAATTTATCTTTTTTCATAGTTGTTTTTCCTAAACTTTCTGGGAAGATGTACCTATTTTTCAAACCTCTAAGAGAATATATCCCTCAAGGTAATAGATCAATAACTAGATTTGATGAATAAATTACAATGATGTGGTGTAAAAATAAAATAATCAACTGCTTTGAAAATTAATATATAAAGATATTTTACAATAAATTGGATATTTTAATTTTTATGAGATTAGGAATTCATGGCAACCGTTGCATCAAGATTCACTATTAATAGAATAAGGTTGGGCTAGTGCGTTATATCGAAAACGGTACATTTTAGACCTGTAAAACAAAGGGACGAGTACAGTTCAAATGAACTGTACTTGATCATTATGTCTGTATCGAAATTCGTAAAGGACACTTCGTCCCGTCTTGATCAGTCGAAATCTCCTAGTTTACAAAGACTTTTATTGTAATTGTAACAGGGTTTTATTTTTATGTTACGAATTGTCAAGTTTCCATGAAATTCCCTTTCGTTTGATTTCTCATTCACCAAAATAAATCGCTCCTGAGAGCCGTTAAAGGGATAGCGTAGACTATTATCTTAACAGAAATCTTGTTAATTTCTTTTTTATTACCTATAATCTAGAATGCTCTTAATGATTCATTTAGTTCGGGAGAATACAGTATCTGTCTTTTTAAAGTACACATCAGGTCCTTATTTCTATTAAAGAAAACTTATGATATACATAGTCTTGAAAGCGTTCGATGATCATTCGCTGAAATTTATTTAAAGGAGTGTGACCAGTGTAATACACGTTCTTAAATTAAAATGCCTTGGTCCCGTCAGCAGTATGAAGAAAAATTGTAACATCAGCTGTCTGGTGTTGGCAGATAATGGATGATCCGCGTTGATGGGCGAGGCAGAAGCACCACAGAGCAGGATTCCTCCACCTTTTTTTGTAACTGAGGGTACAATTTTCATTTATTTATTAGTTAAACAGCGGGAAAAATAATTTTTTTTTCTATTTTCTCTGATAGTAATAAAGGATAATTTTCACATACAAAACCCATTTTTTATACACGTAAGAATTACATCCCATAAATAGATTTCTTTAGAGTTCTATTGGTGTAACCATCACCACCTTCTTGCTTACTGAAATTCTAGCTCCATAAAAAAATGTTAACTACATTAAAAAACTTAGCCGTGTAGCGCATTTATTATCATATAACAGCTCTAGTAACGTGTACTATCATGAATGGCTCATTTACCAACTTTACAGTTCGTCGACATAATCATTAAAAAATCTGAGAAGCCAGTTTGTCATGGTTTAAACATTTACATGGATTTTAAATACCGTTACCTCGACCAATAATATGTGGGATAGCCTAGGACATGACCGGTGTATTTTTAGACGTTAAATCGATTGGTACCTCTCCGGTACCTTAGAGCTTCATAGGGCGGAGCTCGTGAATTTGTGGCTCATTTTGACCAAGTTTATAATTAATTTAGATTTTTTAAAGCGATATTGTGCAATTTGCAGAATTTTTTTTTTTTTTAAATCGGGCTTAGTTTTTACTGCAATGTCAGGTTGCATAGGCTTGAGGATTCCTGCTGTAGAGACAGCACTATACATTTTAATAAGAAGATACTAGCTAGGTTAATAATTTTTAATCGATGTTCTTGATGCTGAGACCATAAGAGATGATTTGAGAATTCAAGGAAGAACGTTTTATTTATTTATGTTAAGGCAAACAAAAACGGAAATACATACGTTCATGAATGTGCATGTATGTATTACAAAATACATATACCCCTGCAAATGGCACTCTATAAGATCGAGAAATCTATCCTGGGACAGTGATAAGATGATAATTTGATAGACTAACTTATTTTACCTTGGTGATCTTAAAATTCATAAATTAAGGTACATTTCTATTAAAATTTGGAAATGTTTGGTTTCATAGTGTAGTTGAGTAGGTAGGAAGAGTTCTGAGTAAATGAATGAAATTAGAATTAAGTCTGTTTTGGGTTTCTAAATTTTTATATTATTTTATTCCTAAAGACTTCTATAATTTTTACAGCAATATATTATATATTCACATATTGTACTCGCCTGATTCTCGTTTTCCATTTAATAAATATTATCATTGTTTATACCTACAACAGCGTTGGAAAACTGAGTTAATTATGAAAAATGAATGATGCTCAAAAGATTTTTTTGTTTTGATTTTTTTAGTCAAAAAGAGAGGAAATAAATAATCGAAGAGAAATTGCTTGCAAAAGTTTTATATACAACTCCTGTTTTTTTTTATTTTATATATTTATTTGCACCTGTCGATAATCATCAAATGTGTTGAAATGTGATAAATAATAACATGTCAGGCATGGGGAAGCCCGTGATTTTAACTTTAAAATATATTTTTCCTTTTAAAAATGTGAGTTATGGCTCTAGATTCTTTTTCAGCTTTTATTCTTGATATGGTCGTCTACCCTCCGTGCGCTAGTAAAAAATATTTGTCAACTATGAAAGAGCCTCTTTTATCTTTTTCTTCTCAAGTTCTCCTCAAGAATGCCTTCTTACTTTACGTTTCCTCTCCGTTTAAGTTATTTTAGCTCTTTTGAATTCACCTTTATTTCTTTTATAACTTAAATTTTCATATTTCACAGTTATTGTGAAAAGCAGCGGTGATGGTGAAAAGTATAAATTGTGGGTGTGCTCATTATATATATCCATAATACTTGAATTAAAATATTAATTTACAATTTATGATAAAATTGTATACTAAACTAAAATTTTGTGTGTCTATATGACCTGTATGAAAAATTCTTCTCGTCAAAAAATATTAAAATTGTGACGTTACATGAAGGATAGGAATCTTCACGGGAAATAGTAACGAGAATAGGATACCATCAATCAACGTTAGTCATAGTTCTGAGAAAAAAAAAAAGAAAAAAGACAGCATGGAGCGAAAGAAAGAAATTGGGCAGAGAAAAAAAAAACGAACAATTTTACCGCTTAATAGTGCGGTTGTTTTTAGAATATCATTTTAAAACTGGCAAAGAAATATCCGGAGTTCATAGATAAATATCTGGCGAATAAAATGAAATTTAATAAAATTTGTAGTCGAAGATGGAATTTCTATGACCGTGACTGAATATTTACCATTAATGTTTTGCATTTTTTTTTCTGAATGAAACAGGTAGTTCCTTTTATCCAATATTCAAATAAAATGATCGGCTTCTCACTTAATTATCGTTGTTTTTTTTGGGCGCATTTTTAACATATTGCTTTTGGTAGATAAGAAAATTTTTTTTTTTTAATAAACAAATTCAGTATTGATAGTTTATGAAAAAAATGTATTCGCGCGGCTATTTAGTTTAACTTGTGGTCTGGAATGATCTCCTTTTCGGAGTTTCAGTCTACTTTGCATGTCTTCATTTTTATTTATCTATTTTTTTGTATTTTAAGTAAACAAGATGCATAATGTGAAGCAGTAATTTGTTAGGTCATTTTTTGTACTTACAGTTTGTGATGATACATCTTTAATAAAGAGGTTGGCTGAATATGTCCACGAAAGGCTCCTGTTTTCCTTGGTTACTTCTTCATGGATTCTGGGACTCGAATGTAATACGTACTGATTAATTATTACAACAGTAAAAACGATCTTGGTTCGCTTCTCTTCATCCAATTGTTTAATGCAAAATTAGAAGTTTCGTGTTAATTGGAATTCTGTAAAACCTGTCTGTTTGAAAGTAATAAAGGAAGTTTTTTTCTTTTATTCCATTTCAAAACACTTGAACATTGACTCGTTCTTCTTTGCCCTTTGTCTTTAGTTCCTTTCAGGTTGGGGGTGCATTATGCAACGCTTGCGAAGCCCGATTAATGGCGAGCTTCGTCATAATATTCAACTTTATCCTCTGGCTTTTCCCCGTCGTTTCATTTTTCTGATAAATTCGTTCTTGGATGTTCTGCTGGTCTCAGATTGACGATATTTATTTCGCTCTCTGTTTTTGTATTGTTTTTTTTTTCTTCTGATATTTACAAACTGACAACAACGTCAACAACAAACTAATTTACAAACGTCGCATTTTCAAAAATGTCTTTAAACCATTTTAACTGTATTTTATTTTTTTTTTCTACTCTTTTATACCAATATGGCAATACGAGTGTTTAACCATTCCAACTGCTTTATTCGTATTGTTTCCATAAGATGTTTTTGAGTTTATAAATTAATAATTGAAACCAATTCATAAGTTCTATTTTTATTATTACGGATTGAAACCGGATTTGATAATTGTTTCAAATAGGTGAAACTTAGTGTAATATAAGTCACGTTTTTTAACAAGGACTTTCGGACTAATATAAAGTGGGCACTTTACCCTTTTATAAATTGAGGTATAACCTAACGAAAAGTATGATTCCGACCAAATAGCCTCGTTGGTATTCGAATATATTTATTGTATTTATTAATATAAAGTATTGACCGGAAAAGATTTAAATATTTTTTTAATTCTCTCTGGAGTTTAACTCTAGAAAGTATTATTCCTAAACTTCTTCTCGCAATACTTTTAATTTAATTATGAATATTTTTTAAAGAAAACTTGGGTTTACTGTCTTCCTTGATAAATTTAAACTTTCGACATTTGCATACTTAATTATAGAGATTGGAAAGTAAGGAGATGAGAGTGGGTTATTAAATTATGTAGCTTAGGTCTCAACATAAACCTTCAGGATGATGTTAAACACTTGGGGCAGACTTAAATACTGCTTTGTTTAATTCCTGGAGCCCCGCGTTCCCTATCTTGTTTTATAATAGGACATTATTAAATAATTATTTGATTATCCCTTCTATCAAAGCCTAACTATCTTGGTTATTGATAATTACAATTTTAGTAATATTTAATATAATTGATTTCGTGCGCACGTTACTAAAGTCCGTCAAACTTGTATCCAAAATAGATTTACTTTAAGCTGTAACATAAATTTAGAAAATGATCTAAAGGTAATGAAAAAAAAATACCTTACGTAATATGCAACTTAAACTCGTACTGAAAAAAAATATTGAATTTCACCTAATTTTCTTGTAAGAAAATTAAAAAAGTAATTTCGATTATCTTCTGCAGAGGGCGGCACATACCAGATTCTGAGGAACATTACCACGTTTCTGCCTCTTTTTTCGAGTAGAGCATTTCCTTTGGACTCAAGTATTTATTCGATATTTTAAAAAAAATAATATAATGATAATAATAAAAATATTCCGATAATAATATATAGCCGGAAAATATATTATCAAATAATTGGAAAAAGGTTATGATTACATCATATTAGGAAACATCTTATTCCACAAAAATGGTGATCCCTTTTTTGTTGTCTATTTCCTAAGGATTCGCTCATATTATAAACGAAACGTCAAGTAGTGGAAGAGTTTAATAATTGTTCAAACATTTAAATTCGAGAAAATATTTTCTCTTATTCGTTTGTCATCAATTACAAAAATGTTGAAATTATTTATAAATAAGCGTTGTTTAGTTTTAAAAATTAAATAGTGTTGAACCGTTCCTTTTTCGATTAACTTACTTTATAAAATTGTTTTTATAATTCATCTATTTCGTACAAAACAAGACTTCAACGAGTAGTCCGTAGTACAGACCTTTTTTTTTTCTTTTCAAATTACCAACATTCACCTTGGGAATAGCTTCATCTTACTTTAACCTACAATCATTTTATTTACGAAAAATCTCGCAATTGACGCGTTTTCAATCTGAAGATGAGTAAAAGTTGTTTATTTAATTAGGTAATGAAAAATCATGAACATCCATTTCCTTTTCATTTGAATCGTAAGATAATGTCATAACAAAATCGAGAATAAAGGAGTCATACAAAAATATCAGCGTGACCTCCAACATCCCTCCACCCTTAAAATGTCGAAATAAGAAGGTTTTATATTCCAAACAGCCCAATATTCATCTAGGCCATCTTTTCTTTTTCGATTTGGTCTACAAATTATCTTAAGATTTAAGGGGTATTTAAGAATTTTTAGTACCTGATTAAATTAATTAATTTTATGACGGGTGAAGTAATAGATTTATGACGGTATGACGGGTAAAGTAATAGATTTATAAGAGTAAAACCTACAAGGTTTAAGGAAAATAATGCATTTAAAAAATACTGACAATCTAAAAAACATTTATAATTAAATTATTAAATGATCATACTTGAGGATGGCTGGTTAGACAAAACGTTATGAGATTAAAAAATAAAATTGTTGGTGAAAGTAATTACAGCCTTATTTTATCAATATATTTCATTCCAGACTTTAAATTGACAATTTTATATATTATTAATCATATTCACAATCATCACAAGCAATCTTTATTGTTATTGAAATATTCAACACGCTCTTTGAAATAATCTTTTTATTCTTCTTCAAAGTTTTGTTGACCCGATTTCCCATTGCAAATTATTTTTTGTCCCTAAACACCGATTCGAAGGTTGCCTGTTATCAATCATGGATGGTCCTTAAGGATTTTTATCAAATATTCTTTTTCAAAAGGTCTCTCGTGTATCTGCGGAGAAAACATAGAGGAAGATACAAATAGTTCATATTTTGCTTAGAATAGTATATGAACTAATCTTAATTATTAAAAAAAATATATGGTTATCTGTGGACATCTATCTATCATTTCAGGATTTGATTACGATTTGGTGTTAAAAAATAGAGATAATGTGTCTTTAGTATAAAAAAAATAATGTTTTGAATTTAAATCTATATTTTAAATCATAAAAAAATTTATATACGAATTGAGCATTCTCAGCGACAATTTCAATGCTTCCCTTCAATTTTCCCTAGATCAGATCGATTGTCACACATAGCTACTGTCCATATATAGCTACTCTGTTTTTCTCCTAGAGATTGGAATGTTTCAGTTGGGTGAAGTTGAAGATGAGTTCTTTGTAGTGACCGTTTCCCGGGAATAATTAAATTCCTTGATGGAGTTCTCTCCTTGACATTTAATAGACGGTGGAATATTAAAAAAGCTGACGGGGAAGTTTCTTATCATTTAGCAAATTTATCAAACATTTTCTTTACGAATCACAATAATATTTCTCAATAGCAGTAAATGTACTTTAAACTTTTAAGTAATTTTTTGTGAATATCGACCTTATTTGTCGTTACGAAAACGCAGTAAGTGCATAAAAATGATAATATATCTTAGATAGTTAGTTATACTAAGTTCACAATTTTCTGATTTCACAGAGGAAGATGTCAGCGAGTTTATTTCATGAAATTTTACGTAATTACTTTTAACAATAAATTAACGAAAGGTTCTGAAGCAATTGACAAACACAAAAAGGGGGTTAAAGAGGTGTAATAATAATCCCAGGCCAAAAATCTTGAAACTGCTTGATAACCTGCACAGTTAATGAACTAAAGTTAGCGAAAATTTTGGTAATATTTTGTTGTGAAAATAACTCAACACAATTACCGGTGACGTTATGGATACCTGTTATGGAAAAGACTTGATAGAAGGAAACGTTTTTCTTACTTATTGCCATCCGATCACAATGTAATAAAAAAGGTCACGTTTTCTTACCGACTGATCCAAAAAAATGTATTATTTCAGCATAAAGAAAATGGATGGCTGGGTCCGTAAAATTGACGGTTTAGATGGGAGCCATAAACTAAGAAAGGTGCCGCAATATGTGAAGTATCCAAAGTGAAATTAAAAGCTTCTCAAGATAGACCATCGGAGGAGTCCCGAATATTTGCGGAAATAAACGAATTCAAAATAATTATTTCGGGAGCCAAATATAACCATGGTACTAGATAAATACAAGGCTCTCGACGATCGCCAACTTACTGGCCTGACCAGACCAGGTTTTTAACTATAAAATAAAATGGAGAAAAATCAGTTTTTTTCTTTATTATAAATGAAAGTAATAAGAAATACGTGAGTAAATCAGTTTGTATTTTGTTCAGAAATAGGAAGTTTATTTATTTATTTGTTTTTTATTGTTTCCTCTACCCTGCACGGTCATTGGCAACACTTCCTATTTATATTCTATTGTAGAACTTTATTTTTTTTTAAAAACTGTATGGTTTTTTCCACGGCGTTTTCGTTGTCGCTGAGGTTTTCTTTTAGGCTCTGAGCCATATCGAGATTTTTCCTTACATTCTCAAATACTGGGCAGTCTTGAATGATGTGTTGGACAGTTCTTTGCACCTTACAGCTCTCGCAGGTCGGTGGGTCTAGTCCTCTTAGTAAGTAGGCATGTGAAATTCACAATGCCCAATTCGTAAGCGACAGAGGACTGTCTCTTCTTTTCTAGACTATTAAAGAAGAGAAATAAACTATTTCTTATTTATTTACATACTGTTATGTACTGCTTCTAGCTTAGATATGTGTTTACATTTCTTAATTTGAAAGACATTCAATAGTTAACATATTGCGCTGATCTGGTGCTCGATTGAACCATGAGATTCGATTATGATATTAAGTCCAGTAAACTACATTTTAAAGGAAATAGAGAAAAAAAATCAGCGGCCTTGAATATAGTAAGCCTTTGATTTCAAAATGATCGCCGGAATAGTTTAGAACATGACTGGACGTGTGTTGTTTTTTTCGTTCCATAGGTGTAAAACCATGAAATGGGCCTTTTCCAAGCAATAACTTATTTTATCTTAAATATGGACTTGAGTATTTTCTATTTCCTTATAATTATTTCTGCACTCCGATTTGGTACTTCCTTTGTACGGAATATTTATTATCATTATTGCTTTGTTTTTAAATTGTTTACATTTTGATTATAAAATATGTCATTTAATCTTCTGTGACTTTTGTTTATTTGGTACACATAATATTGGATTAACAGAAATATTAATACTTAGCTGTGCCACTCTCTGAAAATCTTCTGTTGTGCGTAACAAAGTAGGATTTACACCGAAGGAAGGAAGGATTTGATCCCGTGCTGGTAACTACTGGAATCAACAAGTAGTCGATCCGGTTGAAAATTAAATAAAGGCTAGCCCGGCATTGATCACGGCCTCTGTGGCATTGCTTACTTTCTAGGGAACATGCTTACTAAATTTTACCGGTCCGTGCACCCATTGCTGATTGAAAATGAACTCTAATCGCACTGTTGTTGTTTGCTCGGTTTTCGTTGTTAATTTTTTAGGTTGTTGTTTATGGGGGAAAGTAGACCAGATTGCATCCAACAGATTTTTCCCTGGTGTTCTCTATGGCGCCACAATGTTGAATACGCCCCCCCCCCTCTTTTTCTAAAGAAATGACTCGATGCGGATTTCTATAATTATTCTACTTCAAAGGCGATTTTAATTTTAATTTAAAATATCGATTGTTTTGATTTAATGTTTTTATATACTAGATTTTTTTTTCTACTAAAGTGAGTGAAATTAATTCATATTTTCACTTGGTTATTATTATCATTTAAACAGAATTACTAGTATTAGAAAAAATTGGTCATAAAGTAATGCACAGTTAAAATGTTAACTAACTCTTTTTGTCCCATATCGGAATTCTTTGTGTTTTTTGAAAATGTGTTCGTTATTTTAGTAAGTAATTTATTGGTAAAAAAAAAAGTATGACAAATTTATTGTCATCTTGATCTTACAACTTGAAAATGTTTATGTAATTACAAAAATGAGACTGGATACTTTATAGATTTATTTTTTAAAATTCTTTTTTGGCTTTAAGACTTCCAAGCAAGTCCTATTTTGCCAATAAAATATTTTAATTGTCATTATAAGATGGAATTACACTGGATATTTATTGAATATTTCTAGATAGGTGATCATTGAATATAACTAAATATTGAATGTAACTAATCTAAATCTAAATCTAAACATAGAACTTAAACTGAGGTGGCAGTAGTTTCATAACAATTAAATGAGAATAAGAGGCGATTTTTATTATATAACTACTTCTATGTCATTCAAAAAGTTTATCCAGTCACGGGCGTTATTTTTTTTCATCGACCGAAGAAAATTAGCTCCATCATTCTTAGTTTGCGATCCTAAACTAATTCTTCTTCGCTTCTCGAATCTTATGCACTTAAAGGCAATGTGTCTTGGATCCTCCAAGCATTGGCATGTTGTGCAGTGACCACTCTTAGCTATACCCATTACATGTCGATATTTATTAGTTCTACCATGGATTTATCTAAGCAGGGTCAGCTTTACCAAGCTGGAGCGGTCGAGATGAGATTTAAGGAGCCGTCAAACCATGGAACCAGTTGCATTTCTGTTGAACTGCATGATAGTTCTTACCCCTCTATGATTTTATAGGTTATTTTTTATTTTAAACAGTAACTTGATCTAAATTGAGTTTTATTAATATATGTATTTTATTTAATTATATTTACGTAGCTATTGTTCATTGCAATATTTTATCAAACGAAGTGGAGTTAATGTATAACTTATTCTCTAGAACTGGGAATATTAATAGTTTAAATTTCTTTAAATGGAATATTGCTATTTATGTATCTTATGTGTTACTATTTCTTGAAATGTTCAATAACACTCGTCGATTTATTTTTGTTTTTACTTTATCGATCAAACAATAAATTAATGATAAGAAGGAAAGATAAATGTTAGCATCTTCTCAAGAAAAGAATTAATTTTTAGTACAACGATAGATTTCCTTTTCGCACAAGTGCAATACAATTTTAATATTCTTGAAACTTTGAAAAACTGAAAAAGAAAAGAAAAATCACAATTTTTATATCAATATGCATCATATAATATAATTCTTTTCATATAGTATAGTTTTAAAATAAATAAGCTACCATAATTGAAATCAGGTGTTAGTGTTTGTTTTGGCTATATTAGTATTAGTGAAAAATCCGAATTGTTCGTAAGGAATCTCATTTGTTTGCTGACTTTTGAAATAATAATGGGAAAGGAATGCTACACAAGAAATGGACATTTTAATTTTGGCAGGTATAGCTAGATTTTTTTTTAAAAACAAACTTTTAACTGTAAGTATATGAGCTTATCTATTAGAAAAAAGATAACATAATTGTATATTTGAATAATTTATATAAGAGGATATTTTTTAGCGACAAGGAATGAGGAGAATGAACGAGCACTCCACAAGATACTTTACCTCACACGGCTCTAAGGATACTGATAGTTAATAAAATCGAGACAGAGGATAGAAAGACTTTTGGTAGAAACTTGCAGGGTGAAATACGATACAATAACGATCTTACTAGCTTAAACCTCTTGCGTATGAAATTCAGAACTTTACAATGGAGAGAGAATCAGATTGTGCAACTGGGATATAATGATTCATGGGTTATTCATGGAGAATTTTTCTCTCTTTAGATTTTAAACATTTTTTAAGGAGAAACAAAGTAGACATTAGTTTTCTTCTCCTTAAACTACACCACTAACGGATCCATAATTTAATTTAGGGGGATGGGGTTCAGCCCGAAAGTTTTTTTCTCTCTATATATAACGATAATCATTTTGGAAAATAAAGAAAGATACTAACTACCTATATGAAATGGTGTTTAAGTGATTCTTGAAGTCCTATTAAATGCAATTACACAAACAGTAATATTTTAGGAGGTAATTATTAAATTTTTTTTTCCATAAAACATGGTACATGGATACTTTAAACCATTTTGGGGGAAGGGGCTTCAGCCCGAAAGCCCCTCCCCCTAGATCTGACTGTGAACTACGCTTAAATACTGATTTTTATAGCCATCGAACAATGAAAATGTTTCGCACAAGATTTTTGCCTAGGTTAAACGTTCCATTTTTTTTTAATACCCTAAAATCTATGGTAACAATAAGACGACTTCACTGATCCACTCAAATATTGTCTTGGATTTGTACTGCACGAAATGACACAAACCCGAACTCCGTATACATATTAGAACCAATAATATAAACTAATAAAATTTGAATACTAATGAGAACCAATACTAATGTTGAATTTGAAGAAAATCCTGAGAAGTTATCTGGTATGCTATTGTTTATTTTTCCATTTTTCACTACGGAATAAGCAACACTGAACCCTGAATGGAATGGCATTGTATTAATGTGTTCGAAATGGCTTTTTGACATGTGACAAGTAATTTAATAGATAGCTCCTGTTGCTGATATGAGTCCTGCTACTGGCACGCTCTTCGCCCTTGAAAGGACCCTTTATATTTCGCCTCTTAGAACTACAGTTCAATTAAATGGATAGTTCCTGAAACCATTACTCCTTTCCTAGAACGGTATATCTGTACTGTTTCATATTTAATTTTCATTAAGAAAAATAATATATATTTATGCTGAGTAGAACAGAGTTTCCTCGAAACGTTTAAATAAATTTTGCAATTAAATTGTAATTTTTATTAAGTCATTTATGGCCAATAGGCGAACGAACCACTGTAAAAAAAATGTTAAAAAGTAATGATCGTGATATGATTTTTATCACTTATGTTCAAAAATAAATAATAAAAATAATAGCTCTTAATAAAAATTATTAAATGATTTTTAAAAAATTTGATCAGATTTTATTTTTATTTTTTTAATTATTCTTTTCAAACCCTGGTAATTTTATTGTTAAAGTATCATTTATTTCAAGCATAATTAATGTAAACTGAGGAGGTTCCTTCTGTCTGCATAGCGACCAATCCAAATTTTACAAATTGTACAACTGTCCATTTAATTTTAATAAAACTGTTCATTTAATAACAACCTTTCATTTAATTTTAAAACTCGTTGCTCAAATTTTATAACTGTAATTTACATCTATTACATATACATATACATCAGATTATTTAATTTTGTATCAACATAAAATAAACGGAATGAAAACACAGTTCTGACAAATTTTTATTTCTTTAAAAATCTATATTATACTTCCCGGCTTATTTCCAATTTATATTATTATATAATTATACTTATTATTATTGCTAATTCTTAATCGTAATAAGGGAGAAACGATTCTGGGAATAAGAAGTGTGTTGTCTTCGTTACGGCCCGTCCTGCTTTGTGTATGCAAAATAAAATAATTTGAGCTAGACTGCTAACATACACACCCACAGACACACATAACATTTTTCGGGACTTGGTTATTTGGACTCAGTGTACCTCAAAACGTGTATTTCTGTTGAAAACTCAGATTCGAAAATTTTCACGATCGCAAACTTTCCCTTACTATATGTTACATACATATCTTTTTTTTTTTTTTTAATATTTTTATTGAGAAATAATACATTTTGCCACATTTAAGGGCACTGAGTACTAAAGCTGAGTGAGGCCCATTCATACTATATATACAATACAATAAAAAAAATAAAATAAAAATAAATAAATAAAAATATAATAAATAAAAGTAAATAAATAAAAAATAAAAATTAATAAATAAAAATATTGAATAAAAAATAAAAATATGTTACATATATAGGTAAGTGAAAGTAAAACTTAAATTGAATAAAAAAAAAATGTAATATACCAGTTCATAAAATAATGCCTACAATTTGACGATGTAAATAAATAACTATTATCAAACAAATATGCTCCCTTTCCAATAATTAAAGATATTTTTATAAAGGCTGGGCTAGCGGGGCAGAGGGTTTGGAATCCTGCGGTAGACTTTCATTTTTAAGTGGCATTGAAATATCGTTGTGCGGCATCTGAAACTTTCAAAGTAAACGTCAAATATAAATTGCCCATTAAAAAGTTTCCTTTGAAGCATTTTGGACTTTTATGATTAAATTTATGTCTTTTTTAAACAAAGGCTTCCGCTCCCTTTCAAGGGAATTAAGTTGGATGATGTGATTAATGATTTATTTTTACTGGCTTTCCACCAATTAACTTTTTGTCTTCCTCGATATCGAAGGTAGGAAAGCTTTATATTCATGCAAGGAGTGAAAAAAAAAAACAACTTCCGAGTTCAAACTTTCCTTTCCAATTTTTCCTCTAAAGAGATTAGGAAACGAATTCTTCCACTTATGCTTACGTCTCAAACATACTCATGAATTAGAAATGGCTTAAAGTTTATTAGGATTTAATAATCTTGCCAATCCGAACCCTCTCGTTTCTAACCTTGCTTCCTATTTGATACCTGATAACACTCCGAAATGTCTGAAAAGAAGATGACCTCGAGATCTATTGTAAATGCATATTTTTTTTCAGAGTGCTACCAGTGGGTAGTTTCTCAACAAGTGTTACTGTTTTCTGTTATCACATTTACTTTATGTATTTTTTTTCTGAATACAGTTTAAACTAGAATTTCTCATTAGTAACTATGTCTGTAGTGCCCTTACTCAGCCTCCGCTGGCTTTAATACCAGTAAAGTGTTTGAGGAAGAAGCGCAGTGATCTCCTGAAGCCTCGCTTCCACAAGTGGGTGGGACAAGTTTGGTTCGGGGTTCCCTTGACTGATTGTAGATAGTGTATATAGGTGTGCCTGCGTCTAAGATAGTTATTTTTTTTTTAATTTTATTTTTTTTTATTTTAGAGTTTCTTCAATATAAAGTTTTCCTCAATCAAACTTCTTCCTTAGCAAGTCTCTCCATCACTCCTCCGACAATTTCCTATTAGCCATAGCCCTGGAGCCACGGCCCAAAAATCGACCTCATCGCAGGCGAACGTTTGATTGTAAATTTCGAAAGTGTATGTTATTCTGAGTAAAAAGAACCTTTTCTGCCGTTCCAGACCCGCTGCTTTAAAAAATGGCGGCTGATTTAAAGAATATTAGGCCAGTAATTTTAGGATCGAAACGGGAAATCCATTGCGAAAAAGGTGAAAAATGTTTTTATTTTATTAACTTGTATATATGGGTTTAGACATGTAAAAAACAAAATTGCTAACACGGGCCACCTTGGGAAAATTTTTACAGCCAAAAAAGTCAGATTTTTTCAATATTTTTTTTTCACCTATAACTCCTAAACGATGCATCAAAGCGAAAAATGCATTCTTTAATAAATTAAAAAACTTTAAATTGTGAGCCGAATGAGTACATAAACTTTATAATTTAATTAAGTGGTAAGGTATAAAACCAAGGTCAACCAACGGTAATTTTACCAAATTTGTCAAAAACTGAGACAAATTACTATAAATGGCCCTGCAACTTGAAAATGAGTTCCTTAAGAGGAAAAACTCATAAAATCTAAGTCATGTCTAAGCCCATGTATAGAAGTTAAAAAAAAAAAACTATCTTTTTCGCAATGGATTTTCCGTTTTGATACTTATATTACTGGCCTAATATTCTTTAAATCAGCCGCCATTTTTTTAAAGCAACGGCTCCAGAACGGCAGACAAGGTTCTTTTTACTCAGAATAACATAACACACTTTCGAAATTTACATCAACCCTTCACCTGCAATGAGGTCGATTTTTGGGCCCATTTTGTCGGTATGTTGTTGTATTACTTTCACTTACCTATATATGTGAAATATATAGTAAGGGTAAGCATTGCGATCGTGAAAATTTTCTTGAGAAAAGAGTCTTGAGTTTTCAACGGAAATGCATGCTTTGAGGTCTTCTGAGTGCAAATAACCAAGTCCCGCAAAGTGGTCTGTGTGTGTGTGTGTGTATGTATGTGATCAGTCTAGCTCAAAAACGAAATGTCGTAAGAAAGTGAAGTTGCATATTTATGGTTTTTATGAGCTTTCGATGTTACAGTAACGTTTTCGTCAAAATTGGCAAACCGGAATTTGTATCGATTTAACACATTTTTGCCATTTTCTCAAAAAACGGCTCTAACGATTTTGATTAAACTCAGTATATCACTTTATTATTAATCAGTTTTTAATATAATGTGGGTTTTATTCTCATTGATGTTATCTGCTAAAGCTTAAATGGTTAATTTTCAATATTGGTTTCCCCTAAATTAGCTTTATTTTTTTTTTATTTGAAATAATTAATTATTTCACATTAATATTTGATATAAAAAAATAGTTAAATATGAAATATGAAAAAAATTGGTAATTAACTAAAGGAGAAATAAGAGATAATAGTTGTAATCGAGGAATCAAAAGAATACGAGCTTGGAAGCCTGAAGTAATATTTCGGGTGCCCTAGCTCACTGTACGTAACATGAGCTTCATATAATACGGACCCCGACAAAATTATGTTCATATACATATACGGTTTTCATAAATGCTATCGTTGGTATTATTTGATATTTAATTGTATAGAATACAGAGATATAAAAACTAAAATTTGTATATATAAGTGTATTTAAACAAACAAAAATACCCACAAATAATTGTTAATAAATATTGCGTCAATAATTTTTACTTTCACTTCACCTTTGTCTGAAAATACTTATTTCTTATAAGAAGAGGGTGGTGAGTGAAAGACTTGTGAATCGCGCACCAGATTTTTTTTTTCTTATTTTTGACAAAAAAAAAAAAAATCTATAATATACAATCACCTAAAATTCCGTGTAAAGCAAAGCCAAGAAAAAATAACATGAAATTTGTTTAAAATTATATAACATTTTTTTTTGTCAGCTCCTAGGGCGCATTGACAAGAACCCTCTTTCTTATTTTTCACAATAAATTAACGTCAAACGTCAAATTAATGCGTTTCAATAAAATGTTGGTGAAAATTGGCCTAATTTATTGTAAAAAATAAAAAACTTCAAGACACCAAACTTAGGAAAAATGAACAGAAGAAAAAAAAAGTTTCATTGAAATCGGTGGCTCCACGTCCGTAACCTTTCCTCATAAGTATTTATTTAAACTGATAATGTTTTAAAATTAATTTAATTAACTTATATCTCATGTAGTTTAAACGTCCAAAGAGTTTGAATGTTGACTAGCCTACTCTTATGTATTTGATTCTAGTTATTGGGTTTGTGGCGTGATTGTTGAACACTGTCTACTGTGTACATCGAACTTGTGTATTATTATGCAGTACAGTGCACACATATGAGTAAGATTAGCTTCATCACGTTATTTGCACGTCCCGCCGCGCAATAGTCCTTAGCGTTACATTTATTTCTATGTTAGTTTTTACATTACACTGTTTTATATATGTATATATATATATTAACATAATTATTTAATTGGGAATAAGGTCACTTATTAATTATTCAATAAACTGCTAAATTTTCATTGCTTCTGTGTTTATTCGACGTTTCGATCGCGGTTTTTTATAAGTTAATCCAGTAGCTTAATATATGTGCTGGTGGACGGTGCTGAGACTGTCGGTGTGTCCCTGGCCTGAGGTATCGAGACCCTATTTTAAAACTTTGAAGAGGATCCCATTGTTAACTTATAAAAAACCGGGATCGAAACGTCGAATAAACACAGAAGCAATTAACATTTAGTAGCTTATTGAATAATTAATGAGTGGCCTTATTCCCAATTAAATAATTACGTTACTCAAAGGTCTTTCAAAGACAAGTTGTAAATATATATATATATGTACACCTAGTTCTGCCATAAATACTGTTACAAAAGTTGAACTTTGTTTACATTATTGGGTATTATTTAGACTAGTAGGCCCGTGCGAAAAATTCGCACAGCATATTGTTATCAAATGCCAAATTAATAAGAAAATAAAATAATGCAACTTATCAAAAGATAAAGTAATCAATTGTTACTTTACCAAGAAATATTATCGACAAAGGAAACAAAATTAATTTAAATCTACATTTTTGTTTGGAACCAACATATTTACAAATTTCAATAAGCTGTATCTTTGTGAAAAGTTGACTGATTTCAATCCACTCATGTCTTGAATGGAGCATCTGGCCATTGTCAGAACTGCAAGATATATACAACTAAACATCTCTGGGCCACTGCCGCTTCAATGTTCGAGGAGGATTGTAGGGATGAGTGGAACTAGATAGGGATTGTACAAGCGGATTTGGAAGGTTCTGATGGAATTTGGAAAAATTTTCGGAGATTTGGTCTAGGATAAATGGAATATTAAAGTCATTATATAGAGTTTTGTTGGTTACATAGAACGAAGCATCAACTGTACTTCGGAGGACTTAGGATAAAAGGATTGGATGCGTTTGATATTAGAAAGTTTTGATGTCCCCTAAAGTTCAAATCCGTAGGTCCAAATAGGTTTCAGGATTGTCTTGTATATCATTAATTTGTTATCAATTGAAAATTGAGATTTTCTATTCAGTAGTCTGTTTAATTTTTGTAGTACATAAGTCTGTAGTAGATTTAATAGGACTTCAAAAATCATTTACATACAATTTCATATAGGTTTTTTCTTTTTCTTTCAAAGCAATTATCTTTATATATGTAAATATATGCATAAAGCTTTCGGGCCGAGGTCCCACAACAAAAAAAAAAAATTAAATCCTAATCCACTGCAGCCCCAGTTGATGGTATTGTCCTAAACAAATAGAATACTGCCACTTTAATGATTCATCCATTAGTTTTTTTTTTGTATTTTCATTTTTCACATTTCTTTATCAAACAATTATCCATTCTGTCACAATGAAAGACAATAGTAACAGTGGTAGAGTAGCTCATTCACACTCTATTTACAAGAAATAAATTTAACAGCAAAACAATAATACTAACAGTGAATGTAAATAAACGAAAAGAAACTAAACTAATCAAAATCGCAACTTAATTACAGATATGCTTCATTTGAATTAATATAGTTATTTTAGTTGTTATTTCAGCTGGCAGTTTTTATGTTTGTTTTTATTTTGCAATCAGTACTGTTATGGGATTGATTTATAATGAGGTGTTAAACAGAAAAATTGTGAAGTTTAAAAAAAAAATGTTATTTTTGTTATTGTATAATTTTTTTTAGTTGATACTCCGTTATATGTAACCTACAACACCTTACATCATAACCTTAAAATACCATATGTCGTAGACATCACAGAAAAATTCTCTTAAGTCCATCAGAACCTTAACTTTCATTGAAATCCCCTTGTACAATTCTTATCTAGCTCCATTCATCCTTATAATCTTCCACGAAGGTTAAAGCGGCTGTGGCCCAGAGATATTTTGTTAATAAGCATAAAGCGGATTTCTGGTAGTGGCCAGATTATTCACTCAAGCAATGTACGACTGGTTATTGCCTCTCTGCTCACTCTTCAACGGTCCTTAATACCAGTAATGCGGCTGAGTGAGAGGCGCTGGGATCTCCTAGAGTCTTTCCTTTCACGAGTGGGGAGAAAGGATTGGCTCTTTAAACACTATTGTAAATTTCCTTAATTGAGGCAGATTCTAGTATTCCTCAATAAATAAGTTCTATAAAAAAATTGAAATAAATCATTTTTGTGAGCAACCTTAAGACTCTATTTGTAAAGGTTTTATTGAATTATTGCCTTGTATAATAAAAAAACATTTTGCAGTTCTAGTACTGGTGAGGGAAAAAATGACTGGGGGAAACAGGAACAATTATGTAGTTATTTATTTAATTAGTACCAATAAAATAATATTACTTCATTTTCTCTGTTTTTTTAAACTTTTGTATTCCTTTCTTTACCTAGCTCTTAATATATAACTACTTATACTGTAAATAAATACCATACGATTCGTCTGATCATCAGATTAAAATATAAAAAGTACATGTTTATTTGTTTTGGGGTGATAGACTCAAGTAGAAGTAAAATCAAAATCTAGGTTGAGTGCTATTAGAAGCTCTCCAGGCCACTAACTGATGTTCCAAGTGGATATTAAGGCCAGCTATTAGTTCCTTAAATGAGAAAGTAGAGTTGGATAAGGCGGTAATTCCAACTAAATTGAGATAAAGTCAACTCCACCTCTCGGGTTTTTCCTCCTTGCCACTTTCTGGGTGACGTTTTTGGATTCAAAACATAGCTTTAGATACATAAACTATTTTAGAAATATCTATGATTAAATTTATAGTTTAAAAATAATTTCTATTATGTTAATTGAATTAAAGAAATATTCATTTTAAATGAGAAGGCTTCGTATTGATGTTTATTTTACCTTTTTATTAGTGAAAACCTTAGGTAATAATTTTTTTGAAGATTATTATTATTAGAATTAGAAATTCTTATAAATGTGCACGCCAAAAATTGACAGTTTATTAGCAGATGTATTCACGACAGCATTACAGTGATAGAAATGTGAATGTCAACTTTATTTAAATTAATTTTTCTTTCTAATTTTTGGTTAATTATTTTCAATAATGAACCATTGTAATCGAACAAAAATTCAGAAGCTTAACTCCCTCTCAAAATTTGAGGTTTTACATTTCAGGATAGGGGTAGAATTCGAAAAACCATTAAAATGGTTTTTGTCCGTCTGCCGTCCTGTAACTACTGTGCTGATTTTTTTTAAAATTTGGATTTTAAATTAGAAGTCACCCGAGGATGATCCTCCTTCATCTACTTCTCTATTCGCCTTTTCCTTTCAAAATGGTGACCGAAAAATCTGCGTTGCTATTGACTGTAGCGGCTGAACGAATTTACCGATTTCAGTGAAACTTCGCTAAAGGCTTTTTCTCGATGCCCTTTAAATTTATCTATATAACATACTTCCACTATAAGGAGCTGGAAAAAAAGTTACCAGAGATGGTAAAATTAGATTCCGAATAACTCAAAAAGTATACACTTTTTTGTCGTTATTTAAAAGTTTACGGAATTTCCTAAAAAAACAAAAAATCGTTAAAATCGGACAATTAGGAGCAAAGATGTCGTCTTTATATTCTACTGCAAAGGTTATATGCTTTGTTTGGTTTTTGATTTTCGAATGTGTTACCGAAGTAATACTTATTTTTTTTTAGCAAATTACTAATGATTAAAAAAAAAATGTTTAGTCTAATAATTGGAATCAGCTTTTATTTATTTTTCTTTGTTACTAGGAAGGTAATGTTACTTCATAAGTATAATCGTTTGGAAATAAACCATTGTAAAATAATTTGCAGCGTTTTTTTATTTCAGCCAGCATCACACCGATCTTTTCACTTCCTTTTCGACGAGTTTATTTTTACTGATAATTTAGCAAAACTTACCATATAAAATAATACTATCAACATTACAAGTAACTTATTATTTTTACCTGTTATTAGGTTAGTATTTTTTCTTTTGTGATATTTAAATATATTTTATTTATGTATTGTTATTACATTTGCATAACTAAATATTTTCGATATTTGAACTGATTTCAATATTTCAAAACCAATTCTAATTCTGAGCGATTCTTATTCAGTCCTCTCAAGTTAATAAAAAAAAAAATTAAATTCTGCAGAAACCATTTAGTATTCTCAATAACACAACTTATTCAAAAAGTAAAAGAAATATAAAATTGCATTGGAATTGGACCAAGGTTCCTAGCAACAATAAAATGAAGACCATCTATGATGAAACCAGTCCACTCCCACAGATTAAAGGAAAGCCCACGGAGCAAACTGTTATAACACCCCTCATAATAGGCCACACGAGGCTCACTCATGGTTTCCTCCTCGACGGGAATTCTCCACCCCAAGTTGTCTAAAGAAGACTGTGTACCTTATTAATAGAATATTAGGCTTACAAACTTAATTGCAACCCAATATATTTGGGCAGCATCTCTTTTAATGAAGTGTCTCTCTCTAGTAGATAGAACTAATTTTTTTAACCGATTTTTTAAAATGAATTACATTATAATTCGTGCCTTTTATTTTGACCATTTTAAAATATATAGTTTTTATTTTTTACCACCTAAATCTAAAAACCATTCGTGCTCTTCATTCAACGTTCGTAGATATTTCATTAAGACAAAGTCCTTTTAATGAAGTTCACTTTCAGTTGTATCAACAAATTTTTTATTCTTCTATTCGATAAAAAAAGTATTTTTTAATACATCAAAATTAAAGTGAACTAAAATATAATAATACGTAAAGTTGTTAAAATAATCACGGGTTAGTGAAAAGTAAAAATCTATTTATATGCAAATTTCTTTTAAAAAAGTAAATGGTTTTTCAAATTTTAATTTTTAAAAAAAATTATAATAAATGTTCATGATTACTGTTATATTTTTTTGAATCCTTGACATTTTTTCCAAGCTCGCCATCTAAAAGATTAAATTATAAAACAAATCAAATGTTATTCTAAAAGAAAACATAAGAAAGGAATTCAGCTGTTTAATTGATTTTAAAATTCCCTTAAATTTTCTCTGGCTAGCATTTATGAAACAATTATATTTTCCAAACAAAAACAGGCAATTTATCATTTTTCGTTATTTTTTTTTTATTTAATGTACTAATTGTCTTTTCTATTATCAATAGATATTTTCCAATATATTTAAATTTGTATAAATGAAAAGATTTCTGACTGAATACAGTACAGTGGCTTAATAATACAGTGCGGTCATATGGATTCGATTTCTGATTGGTTGGCCATCTTGGATCGTCCCTTGCTATCTGCTTGCTCTTTAGGCACCTCAAAACTGTTAAAATTTCATATCTTATTAGCAGTATTTTAGTTCAGAAGCTTAATTTTGTTGTTTAAGTGATAGGTTTAGTTTATTAATAGGTAGTTTTTATTGAATAGTTATACGTTTTAGTGTTTTCAGTGATTGTTTTGGTTTCTTGTTCAGTGATAGGTTTCATCTTTACAGACTTATTTTATTAGTGATATTTTATTTAAAAGTTTAATTGTGTTGTTTTAGTAATAAATTTAGTTTACTAATAGGTAGTTTTTATTGAATAGTTGTACGTTTTGGTGTTTAAAGTGATAGTTAACCTATTCATGTTCAGTGATAGGTTTCATCTTCACAGACTCATATTTTATTAGTGATATTTTGTTTGAAAGTTTAATTGTGTTGTTTTAGTAATAGATTTAGTTTATTAATAGGTATTTTTTATTCAATAGCTATATATATTAGTGTTTAAAGTTAAAGTGACAAGTTTGGTTTCTTCTTCGTAGACTTAAAATTGTGAGTATACTTTAATTTTTTACTTTATTTTATTAATTTTCCTTTTTAATTCAGTGGTAATGAAAGAAAAAGATGGAAATCAAGTTTGAAACTTGGTTATATGAAGACAGTGTCTATAGTTCGAGGCTATTAGCTAACACAATTTTTATCTTGAAGTTATTAGTTTCCAGTATAAAATTGAAATTTTGTTTTCCTTTATAGTTATTGTTACTTTCATCATTAAAATATGAGTATCATTTAAGGTCAAGATTATCATTTAAGGATCATCAACTATACTCAATTAAACTATGATTTAAGGATCATCAACTACACTCATATTTTTAATATTGAAAGTAACAATAACTATAAATGAAAACCAAATTTCAATTTTATACTTGAAACCACTGACTTCAAAATACAAATTGTATCAGCTAATAGCCCCAAACTATAAAAATATCTTCTATAATCAAGTTTCAAACTTAATTTCAATCTTTTTCTCTCATAACCACTGAATTACAAAGGAAAATTAATAAAATAAAGTAACAAATTAAAGGATTAAGTCAATTTCGAAACCTATATGAGCCAAATCAACTCAGTTAGAGGTGATTTAAGAGGATTTTTCATAGAGAAAAATGAGTTCTGTTGATGAAGAACACATATTTAATTGTCACAATATTAAATATAGTATTCTTAAGAGGTTTATTGTATTTAGACTTAGGATAAATTCAATAAGTAAAAAGAATTTCCCTCATATGTCTGTTTTTAGCAGTAAATATGTAAATGTATATGTGCAGCATTTATAAATTTAAATTTCTTTGTAAATAAATATTCTGTTTCATCTTTTTTTTTTTTATATTCCTTTGTTGATTAAAAATGTTTTCTTTTTCAAGTTAAATTGGATAGTTCTTCAATCAATTGATAATTTATTGTATTTTATCCTTACAGTTTTATGTTTCACTATTAGTTATTTTTACTTGGTATATCCTGTGTGATAAAATTGAAAATATATTATAGCCAACAATCTCTAATTTCCCAAAAAAGTAATGAAAAATAAATAAAATAAGAGATGCAATATAAATATCTACATTATGGTAAGAGGTAAACCATTTCATAAAAATATTTATATCAATGATCAGAAATGAATCTATACATCGAGGATCAAATTTTGAACTATTTAAAATTTTAATTATAGTGGATTTATAATAGTTAGTGTTGTCCAAAATCAGTCTTGGTGATATACTTTGCAAAATCAAGACTAAGGCCTGCCTAACTTGTAAGACCAAGACCAAGATTGATAAAAAAATCTTTTTTATGAATAAAAATTAAGTTAAAATAGTCAACCTTGAAATAGTTGTAATAGTAAAACTTGAAAAATTTAGTTACCATATGTAAAGAATTGGTGTAACCAATATCCTTTGGAATTTAACTCTCAATTTTTCATTTGGGCTTAGATTTCCCATGTCTGACAAATTACAGTAATATATCTATAATAAGAAGCTGATAGGTAACTGGAAGACTGTTGCGAGACTTGCACAAGACCAAGACACCTCATGGTCTCGCATTTGGGCAACACTAGTTGTGGTATTCAGTCATAAGCAATATAAATAAATTATATTTATTAAATTTACATTAAATAATTTATTTTTATTAAATTTACATTAAATAATTTATATTTATTAAATTTGCATTAAATAATTTATATTTACTAAATTTGCATTAAATAATTTGTATTTATTAAATTTAGATTAAATAATTTACATTTATTTAAAGTTTTTTTTTTCTAAAGGTGAATATTAAGAAGAAAAATAAAAATAGTTTCATGATTGCTGACTTAGAATTGAGTTTCTGGTTTTCCAATGAAAGTTAATTTTCACTCAGTTTTTGTTTAATGTTTTAATAATTAAATAAATTTGTTTGTGAAATTTGCCAATGAGAGAGTAAGATGAATACAATGGAAATCTTAATATGCCTAAGTTTATTGGAATATATTTTAAAAGAAATTAAACAGAAAAAAAAAACAAATATTGTTCTTTGATTTTATTATTTATTTTCGCGTGATATAAGTGATTCATATGCTTCATACAGATTGTTCAACTTCAATTCTATCTCCCAAACCATTCTAGTAAATAATTTGTTGCAATAATTACTTTTTAAATTGAAATAACAAAGACAGACTATTCAAATATTAGTTTCCCGCCGATCCAATATGGCCGTCCCCTCCGTATGACCGC